>JBAMMX010000004.1:6423312-7140812 GCA_037126225.1 Dillenia turbinata | reverse complement strand
TTCCCATAAAATGATCTGTCTGCATGAATGGTAACTAATTCTTACCTCTGCTATTTCATCATCAGGGACAGCTTGCCGAAGCGGAATCTACATTCACCAGAATGAAGATATTAGGTTTTAACCCTGATGTTGTTATATATACGGCAATGCTCCATGCATACAATGCTACAGGTAGGAATCCGTTGAACATCAGACATCTATTTTGGGAGAATATCTTACTGTATATTTACTTGCAGAGAACTGGGAAAAAGCATATGAACTTTTTCAAGAGATGGAAATCAATAATATAGTACCAGACACTATTGCATGTGCCGCTCTGACGAAAGCTTTTAATAGAGGATGCCAACCAACCAAAGTTTTAATCCTGGCAAAGATTATGAGGGACAAGAATATTCCTTTTTCTGATGCCGTTTTGTTTGAGATGGTTATGGCATGTAGCTTGTGAGTTCTACTTAAATTTTACCCCTCCCTCTTATAGATTTGAGCTTTACAGACTATCTTGTTTCATTGTTCCTTGTTTTTAGGCCTATTTTCTGTGGTTGATAGTGTAGCCTTTCCGTTTATTTTGTCATTATGATCACACAATTCTTTATGGCTGCAAAGATAAGAATTGATACTTTATTCTTGGATGGTCAAGGATGATGCTTTCCATACCATAGAATGGCTGACTTGATTTCATATATAATGGTAGCAAGTGCTAGTAAAATGAGAAAAGGCATGTTCTTTCCATTATGAAACCAAGGGCTGATCTTCACCCTTTATTAAGTGTTGTATTTATATAGTATGCCACGGACCAGTATCCGGAAGATGATGATGAAATTTCATTCTCTGGTAGATACCATAAGAGAGTGAGGCGGAAGGGTTTAGGACTTGTGGGTCCAAAGCATCCATGAATTAAAGGTGAAACAATGTGCCATTGAAAGAATATAATTTTTTGTACATATTCAAAAACTGCTTTAAGGAGGGTACCATTTCAGGTATTGTATAAATCTTCTTGGAGTCACTCTTTTGTTGACAACATACAAAATGAAAGAAAAAAGAGTGTTGCAGAGATAAAAAGTCTAGGTTGATGAATGGTTAGGCAAGAAAAGAGCATAGGTTTAAGTGGTTTGGAATTAGATACGAGTGCATTAGTCAATTGCCTCGAGTTGCTCGAATTGGAGTTCAAATTTAAGAGAATTGGTTTAAATGGTTTGGCTATTTGTAGACCTCGTAATGCACTTGTAGGAAGAAGCGATAGCATACAAGTTAATATGATCATTTAGTGTTCATCTTAAACTACTGATATGGCCTTAGATATAGTGTGAAAAAATAAGCTGATGTGGTTGAACCCATGTACTTTGGGATGTAAGGCTAGTTGTGTTGGGGTTTGTAGGGCTATATCAGTCAATATCTTCAAGTTGTCTGTACTTTTTCTGGCTTACCAAGATGATAAGGAATGTCAGCTTGGTGGTTTCATGATATGTTCATATTTGTTTTTATCTCAATATTTTCTTGATTAAAACTATCGTGGAAAATAATAAGTGGTAATCTTTTATATTTTCATGCAACTTTTTTGGTTATTAAAATTGTTTTGGGCGATAAATTTTGCATCGAAATTTTTTGTTCTCCAAGAAACATTTGCATTTTTGACAGAGTGCGAGACTGGAAGACAGCAACTGACCTAATCAACATGATGGAGCCTTCTTTCCCTGCCATTTCAGTCGGACTCTTGAACCAACTTCTGCATTTTCTTGGAAGGAGTGGGAAGACCGACACAATGATGAAGGTAATAGAAGATATTCTCAATGTGTTTGTCAGATAGCATCATAGAACCCACAATGGCATCTAGGAGTACCAATGAGTAGCATGCCTTAAGTTTGGTCCCCACATACAGTTTATGTATGGGATATTTAGCATAACTGCGATTAGCCTATTTGTCTACACTTGTTAGTGATGCATTTCATTTTATTGATTATATTTATATGGATATGCTAATTGTGGTATTCGTTGTGATACTGATTGTTGCTGGTTTCTTGCAATTCATTTTTCATTTCTAAATTCTGGTCTTTTTGCCACGCTGTAGTTATTTTACAAGGTATTATCATCAGGAGCAGAAATCACTTTTTACACTTATTCCATTTTGTTGAAGAATCTATTGGGCGCAGGAAATTGGAAGAAATACATTGAGGTAATAAACAATCTGTAAGAGACTCCCTCTTCTCTAGTTACATTCTATTCAAGCAAGCTTCTGCAGCAGTATACTATTGACTGAATAATCAGGACTGGGGCATGGTTGCTTGGTGGTTATATGCCACATAGACACATCCTTCACTCTCCGAGGTTTTAAAAAGTTGAACAAAATTGAACAGGTATTGCAATGGATGGAGGACTCTGGAATTCGACCTTCAATTGCAATGTACAGTGACATTTCCTTCTTTGCACAGCACAGTGGTCAAGATTTCGCTCCTTTGATACAAGCAAGAATAGGTATTGCCATGAATTGTTATAATTCCATTGTGCTTGGTGAAGTTCTATTTTTCAAATGTTTAATTTTCTACTATTAGTGCTTCAGAACTTCAAATAGGTGCTCTCTTAGTTTCAGCATACCTGCTTAATCTTCATTTAACACTTTTCGCACCCTTGATTTGGGATTGGGTTGCTTCCTTTAATAGGTCTTGTATTACTGTTGGAGAGATGGTAACAATGAATAAAATGTGATTGAAAATGTCGTATTTGAGCGTTAGATGGGAATAGTATCCCTGGTCAAATAATAAAACAGAGAAAATACAATCGTTGATTGAACAAGCATTCTCAGACTGGCTAAACCTATGCAATATTGGATGGAAAAATCATGCAATTACACTCCTTGTTCTCAGAAAATTTCCCCATATTTGGATTCTTTTATGTCTTCTAATCCTATCCATGGTTGGAAATTTTACTTGGATTTTATCAAAATTATAGTTCTATTCTTTGGTGTCTTTCTGTAATTCATCAAAAATTTTCCTCCCATCTAGTAATTTATATCGTGGTTGCTTTTTGTTAAATTAACCCATTCTACTTGGCACTGTAAATGGCCTAATAGCTTAACTTCATCGCCCTCTTAAAAGAGCCAAAAGAGCTGCAGTTTGTACACCTGGCTCCAAGCACCCACTTTTGCCTCCAAAATTGAGTGGATCTAGCTATTTTAGATGTATCAAAAGGTCTTTGAGATCTGGAAAAAGTATAATTTGGTTTGGTATTAATTGCTAGTCTCTCTTACCTACTTTTCCACATCAAAGTTGAAGTCTATTTGTTCACAATTTTCATGAACTCTAGTTAGATCATTCAGTGTCTGTTCCTTTTAACTGTCATACGATCTTTTGGCCCTTGAGATGTTCCTAATGTTCATTGTTGGGATGACATCATTCAGAATGCTTGAAGAAGAAATCCATGAAAGAATGTCCAACAAGCAAGACAGATGACTTTCTTTTGCTTTCAACATCCTCATCATTGGTTTAGGTAGCTAACCCATGAAGCCTCAGCCAGTACAAGTTAGTAGATTTCGATTTCACCTTTTCAGAGATACATCACAGAGAAAGAAGCACAGAAGCATATTCCTTGGGAAGTGTTTTGCCATGCAAGTTATGTTCAGCTGGATGAAGGTGCTGTACTGGACCAATTCTCTAAATTAGATCCTATAGTTAAGGGAGAGAAAGCAGAGGGAGTACCAGATCAAGTTTTCTCAATGCGTTTCAAGGCTCTAATTTATCCAGATTTCTTACAAAATTTCAGTAACAGCAATTTAATAGGCTGACTTGTACATAGCAAAAGTTTTGCAGTACATATGTAATTAGTGACTGATTGATTGGGATTTGAAGTTTATGTAGATATACACATTTTCTTCTATCTTCTTATCTATTTCTCCCTGGATTTGGATCTTCAATATACTCACACAAATTGTGATTGTGAATCCGTGTCACATTCTATCCAATTGGCTTGAAAATTTGTCCTCTTTCATCTTTGCTGGGGCATCTCTTTTTGGCTACAGCTGAAAAGGGTTAGATTTTGTTTTCTGAAGCAAGTATGTTGGGATGAGCAAGTAGGTGCACATATTGTCCACTTCCCTTGTAGAGAGGAAGTTCTTTGAGTTGTGGACTAGGAACAATAAATTTGAGGGACGCACATTGAGGGTGCAAATCACAGGATTCTTTCACACCACAACCATTACATGGTATGGTATGGTATGGTTCACCCGAGTTGTAGACCTTAGTGGGGACTCCTCCAACCATTTGCAACTAAATAGTGATAATTGGATAAAAATTTGATAGTCCAGTCAAAAATTAAAATTTAGTACAGTTTGATTAACTATACTTACAAATCCTTTTTTCTTTTGGTTATGAAGAAGGCTATAACTCTTGGAAATAGAAGAAGAGGGGTCCAAACCTCAATCTTATATGAGAAGAGGTCCTCGCATTACTCGATCTTGGCATTAATGAATTTTTTGCAGATATTTTTAATTAAATAGTATTTTTTTAAAATGTTAATTTGTGATCAACAGAAAAATGGGTCGGAGGAAAATACATAAATACACCTGATTCAGGGGCAGTTTGAGATTGTTTAAAAAAAGCTACTTATAAACACTTAGTACTTATAAGTAGTTTTTTAGTTTATAAGTCTATTTTAGTTTTTTTAAAAAATAAATTATTATCTGTTTAGATAAATATTACTTAAAAATAATTAACTGTTTGGTAAAATTAGTGTTTATAAATTATATAAAATAGAGAAAAGACCATAATCAATATAAGAAGTGGTATAGTTATAATTTTTGTTAAATAAAAAATGGTGCAGATGTAATTTTATTGATCAAAATAGTTTATTTTAATTGTATTTATAAGCATCAAAATAAAAAAACTAATAAGAACAACTTATTGTTTTTTTGTTTAATAATAATTTTATAAAATTTAATTATTAAATAATTAAAAATTTAATTTTAACTTATAAACTGATTTTATCAATTTATAAGTAATTTCAAACATACTCTCGGTAAATTGGCTCTTGGTAGATGAAAGTTGGGAGACATGAGCCGTAAAAGCCGTGTAAAGCGGCCGTTGAATTTCTATGTGGGAACATTTAAGTGAGGACACCGGGAATGTCCTACACCACGATCTGATCACACCACCCGGGTCTCTCTCTCTCTTTTTTAAAATTGGTATCTAGACTTTTGACTTATTAATCTAACTCAAATATTATAGGATCTATATTAGATTAATTTTTTTAAATTTTATTTTTTCATTCCTATATTTTGAATCCAATATCTATAATTAAGGGAGTGCATTGTCCCACCTTACAATCATGAAAGTTTGGTCTGAGTGCCTCTCTCTTTTCGAAAAGTAAAAATTTTCTCCGAAAAGAGGATATAAACTATCTCTAACAGATTATTTGAATAAAAAGATTTAGGAAAAAAAAGAATTAAGAGAGAAAATTATGATTTTCTTTCTTTTGAGAATTTTAATACAAGAAAAAATGAGAAAAAATGAAAGATTTTGAGGGATTTCAATTTAAAATTTTTTATCTCCTAAAAGTGAAAAGAAATATAAAAAAAAGAAAATGTTAGAATTAAAATATTTTTATATTATAAAAATATCATTTAAAAACTAAAAACAAAAATTTTTATTCTGAATGAATCTTATTTATTTTTTCTTTTCTTTTATAAAACTCACAAACAAAATAAAAAAAAATTATAATTTTCCCTTACTTTCTTTATTTTCTTAACTAACTCCTTCTTTTTCTTTTCAAAACTTCAAAGCACACCGTACGTCATAAAAAATAGCAAACTACCGAGACTTACTCGAAGCAAATAGTCAGCTTTTCTCTCAGGGCATTTGATTTGAAGCCCGTGAACTCAAAGAACTCAAGGACAAATTCTCAACTAAAAGATTTCTTAAATTTCTCTTGCCCGTGAACTCAAAGAACTCGAGGACAAATTCTCAACTAAAAGATTTCTTAAATTTCTCTTTTTTAATTACTTATTTATTTATTTATCTAAAGGTGATTTTGCCATATGGACTCTCACCAACCATGGACTATGGATCTAAGATTAGAGTCCGGGGTATAAAAAATTAAAAGGAGTACAAACAAAACATATAAACATTATTATCATTAAAATTTTATGTAAAAAATATAGTTTAACACCGAAAAAATTATATTTTTTTAATTAAAATTAAAAAATAAAAAATTAAGGAGATATAATTCTCTACCCTCACATGTGACTCGGAGGTGGTCACGGTTAGACTATAGCATAATTCCTTGGAGTCGGGAAGGTAATATCTAGTTGTAAAAGTAATAGTTTTGATCATTACGGTATTCTAAATTGAAATATTTAAGTTTTTATTAAATGAAAAAAATATAATCAAATTATTTCAAAAAAGGCGAATTGAGTATATTGGGATGAAGGATTTGGCCCCCATGCCCAGATTTAATTATGGTGTTGGTTTTATTATGTAACAGTAGCACTAGCAAAAAATGGGGGAAAAAAGAAGTTTGCAGTGGGAATGTCCGACTTATCCTTTTACGACTTAGGGCAAATATCCTTTAAAATGACAAAAAATAATAATAATAATGTTGAGCGGGGTCCACTTTTTTCATTTTTTATCTCTTTTACTGTGGCCTTTTACCTCTCCGTTTTTCGGGTTCGTTGAGAGAGATAAAGGCTGCAGTAAATTGCATGTGATCACTTTTTCCATTTTAAGAAATTTTCTTGCCTGGTCCTTAAACTTTATCTTAATTTTACAAAAAGTCCCTGAATTTTAAAATACGACAATAAGATCCTCAAATGTAACAGATTGGTTCCTCTGTTACCCACGTAATTGCTGACGAGACAAAGATACTAAATGTATGGATGATGACATGGAAATTCCATGTCATCACCATAAAACATCTCACATTGCCATGTTAGTACGTTGATTGCGCCACGTCAGTAGGGCTTTATGGTCTTTTAACTACAGAGAAAAGACGGGGGAGAGAGGGGAAAGTGTCACGTGATCAAAGCTCTCTCTACACTCATAATTTAACTCTCTTTCAAGAATTTTGTTTTTTTAACATTAATTTTCCTCTCTCCCCCTCTCTCTCCTCGGCCTCACCATCCCACTCACTCTCTTACGTTTTTTTTTTTTCAATCACTCTCTTACTTTCTCTTTCTCAGTCCATCTCTTATGAATTATTTATTTATTTATATTTTTAATTTTAATTTTATTTTTCCTTTTCCTTTCTTCCTTCAATCTCTTTCTCCTCCCAAGCCATGGAGCCACTCCCTTCTTCTCCATTTTTGTAATCCACAAGTTTCCTCTCTCTCTCTCTCTCTATCATCCTCACATAATGCATGAAGGAGCACAGTACAATCCTCAAACTGTCGAAGAGGTTTTTGGGGATTTCAAAGGTCATCAAGCTGGCATGATCAAAGCTCTCACCACTGACGTTGAAGAATTTTACCAACAGTGTGATGCTGAGAAGGAGAATTTATGCTTGTATAGATTCCCTAGTGAGCAATGGAAGTCAATTTACCTGCTGAAGAAGTACCTCCAGAGCTTCTGGAGCTTGCTCTAGGAATCAACTCTGCTAGAGATGGAATGCAAGAAATCATCAATCTCCACTTTCTGCAAATAAATCTACAACTCAACAACCCATAAATCATTCCCTAAACTCATTCCTCTCTCACGAACTAAGTTTCCACTTTCTTCTTCACTGAACCTCCCGAAATCCTCAATCTCCTCCCAACCCTGCGATACAAACGACTAAGCAATCCTATGGATCGATCCGTAAAGCCAATTCAAATCAAGAGGAACAGTGTTTCTAATCAAAATTGACCTAAATTCATCCTCAAATCGATTCATATCCAATTGGAGAGCACTTTTTGCATGATCGACGACCTCCGGCTATAAATTAAGTTCTTCGATGAGCCGAATGATTTCATCAATTGCCATAGGGTACTCCGAAGTCTCGTCTACCACAAGGAATCCAACAATGATCTTCTTCGCTGCATCTAATCGGGAATTTGTCACTGTCGATTTGGTATTATCTCTACCTCCTCCTCAACTGCCGCCATTAATCAAGCTGGCGATATTGGATAAGTGGTTGTCAAAGCTAGAAAAGATGAGAATCTTGTTGTCTGTGACATCTTTTGATGTGTTTAGACTCCTTACGATCTGTTGCGCCGTTGTTATCAGCCGCTTGCCACTGTTGATCGTCGTCGTCATGGTTTCTAGCGTTTGAGTTGTGAGAGAGAGAGAGAGAGAGAGAGAGAGAGAGGTGTTTTAGTTTTGGGTCAAAGGATGTCTGTCTTTGGGTGTAGAGAGAGAAGAATGGAGAGAGATCACATAAAATTTAATCTATTTAAATTTTAATTTATTTAATATTTTAATTAATATTAAAAAATTTTAAGATCTATCCCTATCCCAAGAGAGCAAAAGAAATTTAATTAACATTTAATCTATCAATCAATGAGTACCACATCATCAGGGTTGCTTACGTGGCACATCACGCCAGTAAAATGCTGAGGTGGCAACGTGAGATGTTTTCTAGTGATGTGTGGCACTACCACGTCATTATCCATACATCAGAATCATTTGCCACGACAACAATTAACGATAAGTGTGCCTTCATCAATGGTAGAGAGAACGATCTGTTATACTTTTTGAAAGTTTGAGAATCGTATTTTGAAATTTAAAAACTAATTTGTGAAATTAGTATAAAATTCAGATACCAAGCAAGTAATTTCCTCCCTTCCCCCCCCCCCCCCACTCCTTTTTGGGTTGAAATGAATGGTTTAATATTTTAGTCATTTGAACAAACTTTGCAGATGTGTCCCACAGAATTTCTTATCTCACTACTAATGGAAAGATTCATTAAATATTTGTAAGACCCTGCTCTAGTGTATCATTTTCTTAGACTTTATGCATTCTTTGCCACATTATTTTCAATTTGATTTAAACTTGAAAAATAGTGTTTTCTCCAAAGTAATTTCGATTATGATTAGTATCTCAGAAATTAATACACAACTAGCAATAGTCCAATCAATTTTTGGTAAAATTAAGGGTGATCAACATAGGCCTAGGTTTTGCACTCTCAATTATTTAATCACGCATGCCTTTCATTCTATCCCTTGCTTGAGCATGACCTAATTTTAAAGGTTATCCTCCGATTCCGGGGCAAAAGGACGGAGGGGCCACTAAAATTTTAAGAAATATATATATTTATAATTTATAATTTTAAGGAGATAAAATAGAAAAAATGCAAGAAATAGAGATGGAAGGAGAGATGAAGAAGGGGTGGAGGATTTTACCTTCTTTCTTGACCTTTTCATTGTAAAAACATGCACAGAAAGAGAATACCCAACTTGGCTTAGACATTTATCATGTTCTTATTGATTCTGAATATCAAAACAAGGACATTTGCCCTATTCAATATCCCCTTTACAATATATTTTGCTTGTGTATATATTTTTAATTTATTTAGACAAAAAAGGGCACTCGCCCAAAATTTATTTCCAACGGGTACCAGGAATATGCTCTCTGCATTCAGGTGACACTAAAAAATGAATGCAAGGAAATAGGAATGGGATTTCCTTGAGGAAAGCGGATATGATTTACATATTATTGTTGCTACACTAAAACATTTTCTCAAAATCATCAAGCTTCTTCACTCTTTGCATTGACCCAATAATCAATGCCAAAAAAATCACCTGAAGATTGCCAAATTAGAGATTTAGCCATCTAAGGTGAGAGTAAGTTTATTGATTACAACAATAAATGTTCACTTCTGAATTAAGGTTAAAAAGAAAATTCACCTGCATCAATGAATGACCCATTTACAAACACTTGACATCCTTGATTGCTTAAGGTGACCGCGAGGTTTACAAGGATACCTCCCGCAACTGTATACATCGTTGCCATTGCGTTGTGGTTGCCTTCCTAGCTGCTCATTCAGACTGCCAAATGCAGCAAGAAATCATTATTCTCATAATAACAGAAATATAAAGTAGAGATGTCACCGGATTAATTTTGGCTCGAAAATCAGCCCAGCCGGCCCGGGGCCCGGACTGGTGAACATTAACCTGGAACTGGACCGGCCCGGCTACAATTGCGGGCTAGTCCGGTTCAATGGGTTCTGGAACTGGGAATCGGTCTTGGCCCAAAACTGGCCTGGCCCGACCCGTTTCATAATTTTTATATCTTATTCTCAACTTTATCATTTCCATCACCTATAACATTCATTAAAATTTGGCAATATTTCAAAGTTAGGAGCTCAAATTGAAGATTTGGCGAAAAACATCTGTGATTTACGTCAAGTTGGTATATTTATTTTTTAGTGTATTTACTTTTTTTGCATAATTAATTCATTTGCATTACATTTAAAAAAAAAATAGTCTTAAATTTTTTTTAAAAAATGGCTGGAACATATTTTTTTCAAACTTCCCAACAATCTCCTCTCCCCCCATTTTCATATTTTCAAGAGAAAAATCCCAAAAATATAGATACTAAAAATCTTTTAGAAGAAAATCAATCTAGTAATACACAATCTACCACATGCACTAGAAAAAATTGATTTTAATGTATGAGAATTTTTTGTTAAAAGTATTGATGAACAAAAGATAATTTATAAAATTTGTCATAAAAAATATAAATTTTTAAAAGATTTGGCGGTAGGCACATTTAGGAGACACTTAGTCAGAGATCATCTGAATAAATTATCTCAAACAAGACAAACACAAATAGCCACCGGGGGAGAAAATATTACGGGTACATTTAAATATAATGCGAAAAAAGAAAAAATTGATCAAATAGAATGGATAGTAAGAAAAGAATTGCCACTTAATATAGTTGCATGTCCCATTTTTTAAGAATATGTGCAAAAATATTTACAACCAGATTATAAAAAATGTAGTAGAGCAACCGGTAGGAAGAGGTCAATAGATTGCATAATTTATAACTATTCAATATAAATTTTCATTAATTTCGGATACTTGAAAAAATAAACATAAAAAAGAATATTATATTGTAGTAATATGTCAATGGGTTAAAATTCATGGGTTAAAAAAAAAAAAGAATTTTAACTTTTCGACGTTAGGATTATCCATATTTTGGCGTTCACATAACTAGAATAATTATGAATGTTGTTCATGAATTTGGAATTGATAATAGAATTTTTTATATATTTTTTAATAATGATTCAGTTAATACTAATGCAGTTAATATTTTAAAACAAACTATAAAAACAATTTTGAAATGGAACATTTTTTCATGTTAAATATGCATGTCATATTATAAATTTATGTGTTAGAGATGGTTTAGAAATGGAAGACCTAGTTTTAAAACACATTCGTAAATTAATTCATCAAATTAAAAACATTTCGGCAAAAACTAAAAAAATGAAATAATTATATCAATTACATAATAAAAAATTTTAAAAATTTAAAATAAAATATGAAATTACGTGGAATTCAACTTATGATATGTTACAAATTGTACTTTCGTTTAAAAATATTTGAATTAAATTTGTAAATTCTAATTAAGAATATATTTAATTGATAATACCGTTTTTGATTTTGCAACTACACTAACTAAACTATTAGAAATTTTTATACATATACAAATTTATTTTTCAGAAATTACTATCCAACAATTCATTTAATATTATCTAATCTTTGTAAAATTTGTTTTATATTTAGTCAATTTGAAGAAGAAGACATGTTTAGTGATATTATTCAACTAATGAAAATAAAATTTTTAAAATATTATGAAAAAATTCCTATTTTGTATTTAGTAGCAAGTGTTTTAAATCCACGTGTTAAAGTTGAAGGTGTTGAAATATTAATAAATTGTTTTGTACAAACTTTTCCAACAGAAACATATATTAATTGACAACATTTAAAACAACAAATATCACATATTTTACAAGTCATGTTTGAATTATATAAAAAGAAATATAATAATTTAAATACTAGTGATGTACGTAATAGTAGTGCTAATACAACAACTCGATCATTTTTAATTTCTTTTAATCATTTATATATGTTAGGAAAAAAATAAAGAATTTCTTCTTTAATATTCAATGAATTACTTTTATACAAACAAAGATCTAGATTAGAAGATTTTGATGATGATGATGATGATTTTTTTAATATATTAGGTTAGTGAAAAAATAATTCATCATATTATCCAATTTTGGTTTAAGTGACCAAACATATACTAACCCCTCCAGTATTCACAGTGCCACCAGAAAGTACTTTTAGTACAGATGGTCGAGTATTAAACAAGAAGCGTACAAATTTGGCGGATTACATTTTGGAATCTTTGATTTGTATTAAAAATTGGAATGATGTGAAAAAAAGAATGAAAGGCATCGTCAAGGCCTCAGAAGAAGATGGAGAAGAAGTAGATGAAGAAACATAATTTTTTTTGTATAAGAAACAGTATGTAAATAGAAAAAAAAATCATTTTTATGTAAAAATCAAAATAATGTAATCATAAAAGATTAGTGAATTTCAAAATCTAAGTGAAGAGAGTGGTAGTGGTTTATCAAATTCGGTGGAACCACTCTAAAAATTTTACGTCTCTCTAATTTTTTATCTATTTATTGGTAAAAAGTAAATTTAAAAAAAAAACAAAGTGAAGAAAAAATAACAAGAGAGTTAAAAAAATAAAAACAATAAGAGAGTTAAAAAAATTAAAAACAACAAGAGAGTTAAAAAAAAAGGAACACAGTAGAAATAAAAAAAAAAAAAAGAGTTTCAAAAAAAGAAAACAAAGGAGTTAAAAAAAAGGACAAGAGAATTAAAAAAAATAAACAAAAAGAGAGTTAAAAAAAAGATTAAAAAACGCAGTTTAAAAAAAAAAAAAGTTTGAACCGGAACCGACCCTCGGTTCCAAATAAAAGATTTTTTGGAACCGGTCCGTAGTTTCAGGAACCGCCACTGAATCGGACAGGGTCCGATCTAGTACGACCCGGTGACATCCCTAGTACAAAGAGAGGGAAAAGTAGAATATTCAGAGAGAGAGAGAGAGAGAGAGAGAGAGAGAGAGAGAGAGAGAGAGAGAGAAACTTCAGACCACCAGACTGAAGCCCTAGAAATTTGTCGCTCGTAGTAGCCGAGTGGGGACGAGCAAGCAAGAGACCTTCCACCTCATTTTCCTGGAGTGAAACGCTGCGTTTTATGTTGGTCGCTCCAACATAATTGGTCTTGGGGCATGGGGCCTCTTTCGGCCTTCCAAGTTCGGCTTTCTCCTATCTCTGGCCTGTTAACTTAGTGGGCCAAACTGGGAAGGATTCAACTCAACGGAGCAAAGCACAAAGGCAACGACGACATTGGAAATTTCGAGGTGCTAAATAAATAATCAACATCTATTGAAAAAATAACACCAAACTCCTTTAAATTAAGTGATCGAATACTCTACTCTCTTAATTAACGATCTCAAATTTGAACCTTAGGAATGAAGAAAAAAAATTTAGAAAAACAAACCTCTCAATGGTCCCACAGTGCTACCGAATGAAAAAAAAAATCTACTAAAAAATAAAAGAAATATTTAAAATATTATTGATACCTCTGGTAATGTGGGAAAGGGCCCAAGTGAGAGGATAAAATGTATTCATGAAAAGTAAAAAAAAAAAAAAAAAAAAAAATAAAGGAAAAAAGAAAAAAACTACAAACGGATGATCGGTATAGTGGGATGGAGTGTTAAATCTCTTAATCAAGTCTTGGATTCAAAATTTGAGAATAGAAAAAATTATGTTAAAAGAGCTATCGTTAAATAGAATTTTTAAATTAATTGAAATATGATTTGAGATAAAAGTGGTTAAAATTGGTTAGAAAAAAAAAAAGATTTGGGGCCCCAAGCCCATGTAGACCGGCAGCTGGAGGCTGGTCAGAGAAGATAATATTTAGAAATTATTTTTGTTTTTCCTTTTACATGTGTTACTCTTTGACAGGAGGTTTTTTCGTTGCTATTCATGTTATACCACAACTTGCGCATTTCATACCACCAAGGGCCAAAGCACTCTGTTTTATTTTCATTTGTCTGATCCTTCAGAACAAGCGCCCGAGCTCGGCCCCGCCTAAAATAGTGTGAGCTCGGCTCTTCATAACGGGATGAACTCGAACCGACCCAACCCAATTGCCAGCCCTAACCCTAATTCTTAATTCCACACACACACACACACTCTCCCCCCTCCCCTCATCATCTAGAACGAGGCCACTGCAGAAGCTGTAACAATGCACAATAATTATTAGACTCCTCATCTTGAGTGTTGACACTGGTGACCAAAAGTCGTTATGCAACCCCATTTTTTTTAATCTAAAGCTCAATTTAAATTTCATATTTTAGTTACAATTTATTTAGATTTTTTTATTTGTTTAAAATTAAACATTTATATAAGTCAAGGATCATAAGTTTTGTTAAATTTTTTTGAAAAATTTTCATTTGCTAATAATCTTTCATAGGTTTATGTTTGTATAAGTCAATTTAAATTTTTATAATCTTCATATGTGAATTTCTCTAAAATTTTTGTCTCCAAGGACAGCCCAGTGATAACAGTCCTCCTCCACTGATCTCGTGATTTAGGGTTCGATTTCTCTTGTAATAGAAAAAATTCTCTAAAAATTTTTTGAAAAAATTCTCAATTTTATTCATAGGTTTGCTGTATTCTTTGAGCGCTTTGTCATAAATCATTTATCAAATTTTGTTAAGTAAAAGCAAATATCATCTTAAGAAAAGTGTCTCTAAAAATGTTATAATTGACTATTAAACGGAATTATATTAATAGATCTCCCCCTTTATCTCTTTTCAATTAAACACTAAAAAATAATCCATTTATGACAGTATTACTGAATAAAATAAAAATCACAAAACTGATTCAATTTATTCTTGAGATTTTTATTTCCCACAATTTTATTGAAAATAAAAAAGAAAGAAACTTATATCATTAAAACTTTCAAATATGTGAAAACTCATAAAACTAGATAAATTTAAATCTTAAATCTTCAAAAATTCAACAATTACGATTATTTCAAAAGCAACTAACTTAGAATTTAATCACACAATTGAAATTTTTTTTTCCCCAACTTCTTTAGTTATCTTTTATCATTAAAGTATGCTAGTCATCAAAAGTGTTTGTAGTCCACTCGTTAGACAAACCCCGGTGAATTTTCTTTTTCTATTTTTTGACAAAATCTTTTATATTGTTATGTTTTCAGTGCAGGTTGATATCGGACACTATTAATTTTCAACCAACAATTGATGTGCCTCAGTGCTAGATCAAATTAGTCGAACAAAACCCAGATATCGATTAGTAGTACATTATCCACTTACAACAAAAAAATAGAAATAGTGAATATCAAAATAAATAGAATGTAGGTAACTGAATTCATCTCTAATTTGATTGGATTAATATTTGTAATGTGATGAATTAGAAGTAGATTAATTGTTTTTGTAAAGCACAGATGAGATTATAAATGGCATTAATTACATTTGGAAGGCACGCAATATATGTTATATCCATATCCAGCCTTAAAGTTATAATGAAGGTAGTTGATCATAAGATAGACTTGTTAAAAATATTAAAATTTCCCTTATTTTCTTAACTTCACAATTAGGAAAAAAAAAGTTGAATACTTTAATGTAATTTTTTAATATTTATGTCTGCGTAATACTAATAGTAGATGAATGAAACAAAAATTAAAAATAAAAAATATTAAAAAAAAACGTGATAAAGATTTAATAAATGAAATATTATATGGTATATTGTAACATATATTTTTCTTAAATTATTAGTCAAATCTAGATTCAATAATTTTAAATACTAATTTTTTTATAATTTTATATTTAAACACAAAATCCTTTTCTTTTTAATGTTCCAGATTTTTTTTTTTTTAGTTTTCCTTAAGAATATTGGAGTAATACTTAGAAAGTTTATACATTTATAGTAATTTTAAATAGTAGGAGCATTAGATTTTGCTTAAATCCAGATGTTATTTTTCTTATTTTTATATTTCCATATATTATATTAACATTAAATCAATTATTAAATTAATACTCAATAAATAATTGTGCGCATAAACCCATAAGAGGCGTGATAAGGAAATTAAGCCCCCCACAAAATCAGTTCCAACCTCCACCTAATGCATAACTCTCTCCTCCAATTGAATCTAATTCTTAATATAAAATCGGAATTATGAGTGTTAAAATTAAGATTACCTTTTTTTTAAAGCAAAGAGAATTATGATTGAATTGCTTTTTGGGTGATCTCGAGATTATGGGTTCGAGACGTGGGAACAGTCTCTTTGTAAAAATACAAGAGGAAGGCTGCGTACATATACGTCAACTCCAAAGCCGATCCAAATTATTAAAATTAAGATTTTGATTGTTGTTGTTGTAATTGTTGTTATAGAGCAAAGAGAACTCCAAGGCTGAATACATTACATCCCATCCTGCTTCAACGGTGTTGAGAGCGTTTCTCTCTCCCGATATGGCCCAAACTTGTGAACAGCTTATTCATTATTTAGAGTAAATGGATTCCACACATTAATATAGGCATTTACCCCATAAAACTTGCCATCCATGGAAGCAATGGCATACTAATATCCAAAAAATGTAAAAATTAGAATTAAAAAAAAAAGAAATTGTTGTAGAATATAACATTACATATAACGTTATTAATGTATATGTATTTAAGTATGCATATATTTGTAGCAAAAATACCTCATGAGCACCAGACCCTTGTCAAGGCTCTGATTGAAATTTTTTTTTTTTTTGTGATAGTGATGAGGTCATTTCTTTGATTGGAACAGTTCCTTCTTGGGCATTTTTCGTCACTTTTTTGTCATTCTTGAACAAGCTCCACTAGAGGTTTCTTTCTGTCCATCCCCTTTGGTACTGAGGTACGCTCCATCTGATTTAATAGCAATCAAAGGGGAAAAAAAAAGTTCATTGTTTTAGAGTGTAGTGCGGCCAGATTTTGCTTTTGCTAATATTTAAAATTTATATATTTAATATGTTATTTTAGCCTAACTTAAATAGTTGCACTTGCAAGCAAGATTGCTAGTAAATCAATAATAATGATATCAATTTACTATGAAATTTATAATATAAAGAAAAGAAAAATAAAAAATTTGACAATCGAATTGGTAGTTAATTATTTGAATGAATTAGCAAATACTTATTATTCAATTATAGAAATATAACAAATCATGAACGCAGTTCTATGGAATGATCAATTAACACCTTGTTGGATAATAATATAATTTTTAAAATGTATTAATAAATTTATTTAATAGTAATAAAATAGAGTTTAACACTTTATTATCAAAAAAAAAAAAAAAAAACTTGAATTGTGTGATTTTTAAGAAGTGGATTATCAATAGTAGATATTGACGCCAGTTGATTATGATTCCATCTTCACAACTACAAAAATTTAGAAATCAAAATGGTAAACTTTATATTTATTAAGTTATTGAAAAGAAAAAAGAAAAAGGGAAAGAAATTCTAGGGGATAGAGTATTGTTACTTTAATGGTTTTGATTATTCCTTTGGGTTTACGGATAGGTGCCCGAAGACGTCTATGCCTCCCTCCTTCTACGAAATCGTGGGTTGCCATAGAAATAACGAATAACAAAATACATAGAATGTAGGAAACTGAAGTCATCTCTAATTTGATTGGATTAATGTTTCTAACACAATGAATTAGAAGTTGACCAGTAGCTTTTATAAAGCATAGATGATATTAAAAAATGTATTAATCTTATTTGGAGGGAAATTAAAGCACCCAATAAATGTTATATCCATATCATTCCTTAAAAGTTATAATGAAGGTAATTGAAATTGATTTTCCTGTGGATTTGTCAATAATAATAGCTCCTTCTTCAATTTCACCACGCACACCGAAAGCCTGGTTCAAAGTATCAGACTAAAGGTTCAGTTTGGAATGATAAATGGCAGTCTAGAGAGAATATCAAAATTCACAAATAAAGCGTAACAACAAGTTGATCCGGATTAGTTGGGGTGAAACTTCGGATATCACGTTGTGGCCAAGCCAGCGACAAAAAAAAAATGAAGGTAATTGATAATAAGAAAGACTTGTTAAAAATATTAAAATTTCCCTTATTTTCTTAAATTCACAAATTAATAAAAAAAGAATTGAATACTTTAATGTTATTTTTGTTATTGTCTTAAACCGTCGAATATTTATATCTTAGTAATGCTAACAGTTGATGAATGAAACAAAAATTGAAAATATTAAAAAAAAAAAAAAACTGAAAAAGATTTGATAAATGAAATATTATATGATATATTGTAACATATTTTTTAAAAAAATTATTAGTCAAATTTAGATTCGATAATTTTAAATACCAATTTTTTATTTTTGATAATTTCACATTTAAACACAAAATCCTTTTTTATTTTTAATATTCCAGATTTTTTCTTTAGTTTTCCTTAAAAAAAAATTGGAGTATGTTTAGAAAGTTTATACATATGTACAAATTTTAAATAGTAGGAGCGTTAGGTCTTGCTTAAATCCAGGACGAACGGCTAAAGGATACTCAAATAATAATATTCTAATATATTTCAATATTTGATAAAGAATATAATGTTATATTTTGAATTTTTATGTTTCCATATTTACACAATATTCTCAAATGTTGCAAATTAATGCCCAATAAATAATCTTTCAAATGTGCACATAAACCCATAAGAGGACTGATAAGGAAATTAAGCCCCCCCCCCCAACAAAATCAATTACAACCTCGACCTCCCCCAATCGAATCTACCCACCCCCTTAATCTAATTTGGAGAAACAATTACATTGTTAAGCATTCATTAAAGATAAAATTTTCTACGCAAATTCCTTATTTTAGTGTTAAAAAAATTGTATAAGTTATTTTTATATACTATATTAAGTCCACAGGCCTCTTATTGGGAAAAAAAATCAATGAGAGAGAAAGGGCTCTTGAAAATAATTGTTAGTAAAATCCGCTGCCATTTTTTTTTAATGTCCATTGACACGTTTGTGAGTAATTACTGAGTAACACACACCAAAGGCATACATATTAAATATATTATACATGAAAAATATTTTATTTTATAGTATGCTTTTGTGACGATTGAAAGTTGGAGCTACATGTTTTTGTCATACCACTTGCATTGCATCGAGGAGTGTTACAAATGGGAAAACAAAGGGTCGAAGAAGGAAGGGATATGCACTGACACCTAGACCATCAAATGTTCATGTCTTGGTAATGCTTTTTGGGAAAAAAATTAATAATTAAAAATAATTTGATAGAAATTTACGGATTGAAATACCCGTTTCATATATTGCTGCATATTTTTTAAATTTTTAATTATTTTAAATTCAATAACTTTGATTAAGGTGAAATAATTTTTCATTAAAAATATAAAATTTGATAAGCAAAAAAAAAGGGTAAATTATTATGTCAATAGTTATTCATTATTAAAAATACCAATTACCTTATATAAAAGGTAAAAGAGAGAATGGGAAAGTCAAGAAAGCTCAGCTGCCCACAAAATTGAGAAACTTCCAAGAAGGTCGACGTCCTCTCTCAATTTTTTCTTCTCTCATGGGCGGGGCATGGCATCCCCGTTTCTTCATTTCCATTCCTTCGCTTTCGAGTTTTCAACAATAGCTTCCTTTTAAACCAAGTGGGTCTACTGCCCCCATCACCATCACCATCACCATCACCGGGCTACATCTGGGACCCCTGTTGGAGAGAAGCACTTCCCTTTTAACAAAAATTTAATTATTTTCCATAATTATTATTTATTATTTTAATATTTTTAATTTAATTGAGCGACCATAATTCAATATGATTCAAACTTAGAACCTCTCATTCTAATACTCTTTCATATTTTATGTTATATAATAATGATTCATTTCAAAAGTTTAAATTAATTATAAGAAATGTTGCTGTTTTATATCCTAACTAAATCTGATTTAAATAGTATTGAAATTTGAGTTAGGCGAAAATGAGCAAAGCCTATGCCGGACAGATTCTTAATTTTAAGGTTAGAAATGAAAATAATTTTTTTTAGGCTTATTTATTATTGTTTATGATTTTAAAGAGTTTGATCGATCATATCAATGTTATGCGAAACATCAAACCCACTTATCAATTAACTGAAAATAATAGTTTAAAAATTTTAATGTTAAATTTTAAAGCTAAAAATGCCATTAATAGTTAAAATTGTCACATTAAATTTCACCCTTATAGTTAGTGATTGTTTTGGTCTAAATTACATTAGTAATTTTTTTTTTTCCGTTTAAGTGCAGTTTCGTATTAAATTTGATGCAAAAGCTGGGAATCAACTTGTTAATTAATTAGGTTGGACTTAGATCCTTTGCAGGTTTTTTATTTTTTGACAAAATTCAAAATTAAATTGTTAATAATTAAGTAACGAGTTTTTTAGTTTTTCTTCCATGCATATAATTTATAGGATATTGCACCGTTTCCACTATAATGATAAAAAAATTAATTGAATTGAGACTCAACAAGATTTTTTAAATTAATGAATTATTTTTAAGAATAGGGTTAACCCGAGTTGGGGGGTTCAATTTGGGTCTTTGTTTGTGTTTGAGAGATTAATTCAAAGAATTGACTACTTTGTTATTGGGGATAAAAATGACTTTACATGGCATGCCTTAGCTTTGCTTTGGCCATGAGTCACGCACGCCTATAAGATGGTGTGAAACTTTTGACTAATTTTCATTAAATTAACCGATGGATTTTATTGGCTATAATTGTAATTATAATTAATTTAAGTCATGCAATATGCATGAAAACAAACAGAAAATGATAATTTTGTCTTTCTTATCTCATTTCAAAGGAATTAGATTGAGTCGTATTTTTTAGAGAATGCGACAAAGGGGTTTAAGATTTTCATTTTTTATTTTTTATTTTTCTTTATTTTGGAAATCTGAAAAGGGTTTAAGATTTTGAGTCAGTCTGAAGAGCTGCATTTGTCAATCTTTTTAAGACTCTGTCAGCTAAATTGGGAACAAATAATCCAACTTGTAGGAAAAAGAAGATCCATTAGATTTAAAGTCAAGAATTTCTAAGATATAAAATAATATTCAATTTTTTTTCTCTTATTTAAAAATTTTCAAAATAAAAAGCTACTTGGTTTAAAATTTACCAGATTTTTATCTTTATTTAAATTAAATTTTTTATAATAATAAAAAATTTAATTATTATTTTTCAATTTTATACCCATATAATCAAATTAAATGGATGCTGTGAATAATTTTTTTTTTTTTTTTTTTTGTGGGGGGCTCCAAAAAAATTGTTTGGGGGATAAAATCGGAAAAGCAGAAAGAAAAATTATACTTTGGTTAAGTACTTCAAATGGTATATGTCAATTGATTAGGTGTTTGCATGAGAATAATTATGCACTAAAATTATATATATCCCCTTTATGTAATATGAGTATTATGACATCAAAAGGAAGAAAAAAATGGAGTAGGGAAAGACTAAGACCATATCCCCGGTCAAAACATTATTGGAAAAATTGACTGACCTTCTTATCATATTCCAAATCAAAATTTAATATTTTACTACCAATTTCTATGAAAGTATCATTCACTTAATTAATTTGATATGAAATAATCGCCCACTATTTTATTTTATATTTTTTGTGTAAAATTTTAATTGTGATACATTACGACAAAATCAAACCTGAATTGATTAAATAACTAAATGACGGATGAAATAAAATATGTGAAAAAATTCTTAATAATTGTATCAGGCAAATTTTAAATCAGTATATTTAATTTTATTGTATACTTTTAAGTTATGTATAATTTTCGATAGACAACTATACAAAATCATCCAATAAATTTATTTGTACATAATTATCGACAATAGTTTTTAATTTAATATTAAAAAGTTAAGAGAAAAAACTTAAGTTCGATGAAGATCCAACATGACAACCAATAAGAAGACCCAATTTGGAAAAATAATGGTTAAACTTAACTAAAACTATGCAGACTATTATGAAAATTAAATTCCCTTTAATAGATCAATTTAACATTGATTTATGAAAATTTTATTCTTAAAATTTAACCTAATAATAATATATTAGTGTTGGGATTAAGAGCGTGAAACACACTCCAAGTTGGTCCAAACAATTGGAACATAGAGAGAGAGAAAATTTTTATCCCCGAAAATCTCACAAAGTCAAAAAGTCACATTGTTTCTGAGGAAAAAATCCAAGGGGCCATCAGATGAACAGAAGAAGAAGTAGAAGAAAAAGAATTAGAAGAAAATCAAATTCAAAGAGTGAAGGAAAATTCTAGGATGCAGAAGGAGAAAAAGAATAAGAAGAAAACTTTGTTTTTTTTTTTTTTTTTTTTTTTTATTGATGTAATGTGGAAACTACCAGCACACCAAAATTATTTATTTATTTTTAATATTATCAATAAGAAAAATAAAATTACTCTACACGTTTCCCCACCTAAACATTCCATATTCCTGTTTCTATCTCAACCAATCATGGCCATGACCCGATGAATGGGCTTGATTTGATCAAACATTGAGTAAGGCCTAAATTAACAATTTTGTTATTAATAAAATTGTGAAAATTAATTGTTTCACACTACTCTCTGGTGTAATTAAAAAATGTAATATGAATATAATTACAAAATATATAATCATTATAGAATAAAAATTGAAAAGGGACCACGGAATACACATTCGATGGATTTTTTGACTTGACTTGTCAAGGGAAATAATCCAAGCCGTGAATTTGTGATAACTATCCAATGGTTATGAGATGATGTGGAAAGTTGGTGAATAAATGATGGTGTAAGTGAGATGTATGGAATTGTAATAGACTTCGTATGATTACCTGCCTAACGTGGTTTTCCAACTATATAAGGGTTGTAGACATGATATACGTCTCCAAAACATTTCTCTCATTTTAGAGAGAGACAGAGAGACAGAGAGACAAGAGACAAGAGAGAAGGGTCTCTTGCATTTCTCATGAACTGCGGAGTCGTGTTGGGCTTCTACTGTTGGGGTTGGGAGTTCTTAACGGCCCTTCTTCTCTTCTCGACCTAAACCCCTCTCTCTCTCTCTCTCTCTCCTCTCCTCGTTTGAGATTCTCTCTCCCGCTTTAGAAAAACTGTGAATAGCATCATGGAGGGTGAAAACGAGAAGGGTTTGTTGGAGTTTGTAAGGAAATCTCCACCTCCATTCTTGTTGAAGACCTACATGCTTGTGGAAGATCCGACCACTGAAAATGTCATCTCATGGAACACCGAGGGCACGGCTTTCGTGGTGTGGCAGCCTGCGGAGTTTGCTAGAGATTTGCTTCCAACACTCTTTAAACATAGCAACTTCTCTAGCTTTGTCCGGCAACTCAACACTTATGTATGTTCATCATAGAGCAAATCATGTCTTCTTTTTTTTTTCAATAATTTTGAGAATTAAGTATGTGCTTATCTATATTTTTATTTTAAATTTTATATTGTTATATTATTTTCTATTTTTACCATGGTATCAATATCGTATTTAAATTTATTTAATATCATCCATGTGAACATGTTTAGGTCATGTTTTGAACACGAATTTCTAGGAATGGGAATGCTTAATTTTTACACTTTAGGCCAAGTGAGTAGTTTGTTCAAAATTCAAACCTTCTTTTAAAATAATTCCACATCTTCAAACAAATATCCAATCCATGTTTTAAAATAATAGGTCAGAATGACTAGCCATATTTTGGTCATGTTGGGTTTCACTGGTGTTAGTCTATGTTTGAATAATGGACCATATAGTTCCATAGTTATAATTCTTTATCGTAAATTGAGTTATATATACCTATTTCACTTTGTTACGCTATAGTTCTTGTAATCATCTTAATTCTACATAATATAGTTTATTGAATATATCGCATGAGTAATAATTTTAAGCACGTTATATATTTCTGGAAAAATAAATGTTATAATCTAGGTTTTGAGAATTGTACCATGTTTTATATTTGATCAGTAACATGTATACATTTTTTTTTTTTCATCCCATAGTGTTTTTTGTTGTTATCATGCATATAGGGATTTAGAAAGGTTACAACAAGCCGGTGGGAATTTTGCAATGACATGTTTAAAAGGGGAGAGAGAGAGCTACTATGTGGAATCCGTCGAAGAAAAGCATGGACCAATAGACAGCATCCTATCCCACCGTCATCCCAAACTGCACCGCAACAAGAAGTGGATGAAGATCAACGATCATCATCAACATCATCATCATCGGGCTACAATAGTCTCATGGACGAAAACAAAAGGCTCAAGAAAGAGAATGGTGTCTTGAGTTCGGAGCTCACATGCATGAAAAAGAAGTGCAAGGAACTTCTTGATTTGGTTGCCATGTATGCAAGGTCAGAGAAAGAAGAGGAGGATGAGAGGCCAAAGCTATTTGGTGTGAGACTGGAGCTTCAAGGGGAGAGAGAGAGAAAAAGAAAGAGAGCTGAGATTAGGGGAAGTGCAAGTATCCTGTTGTCTCAATCATGCAAATGAAAAGTCTTGTAGAAATACCAAACAAAAATAGGGTATACTTACTTTAAATTTCAAAGTCGGGTTAAGTAGTTTAAAAATACAATGCATGTATTAGTCTAGTTTAAGTGAAGTTAGTTCAACAATAAGTTGTACATTTGCTATCGAAAGGCCATGGATTGGGCAAAACACCCCAAGTATTACCATGTACTGCAGCCATGTGAGAAGGACACATACCTCTTTGTTCAAACTTGTAAGTGAATTTTTTTTTTTTTTTTAATATTTTGCTTTTCACAGTATTTATTTATGGATTAGGACCCATAAACAAACTATAGACACAAAGAAAAGATTGTACCATTTCACCCGAAAAAAAAAAGATTGTACCACATTATAATACTATAGCACATAAGAAAAGTACTAGCATTAGACAACTAATAAGACGTATCGAAAATATTTATGAATTATGTAATGCTTAGAAAAAGGAAAAACAATGGGGTAGGTTCAGACTTTGAACAAATTAGTACCAAATGAGAGCAAAAAGTTATAAAAGTCCAAATGAATAAATTTCACCAGACCCATATTTCTATTTCGTCCCCTAAATATTGACCCAAAAGAATTTTTTTTCCCCCTTATATTTTGAGAAGTAAACTATGACTAGATATCGACTCATCGCACTCAAACATAGAGGGAGCCAAGTGTCTTGATGTTGACCCGAAAAAATTAATGAGGCCAATACTAAATGGAAAAATAATCCTAAGCTGGAGTTGAATAATCATTGGTCTCAATGATATAGATGTTCTTCTTTCTTTAACAATCAGTTCAAAGACCCATCAGTTCCCACAGGCAATATAATGGTAGATGCTTAGATGAGATTAGAATTCATTATTAGTCTATTGAGAGAGATAGAAGCCTTTCCCTTCACATAGCTATTATCTAGCTAGACTTTCAACAAATTGGACAATTTGCTCCCATTTGTGTGTAAGCATTCGGGGAGATAGTCAAAGCTCGTATCTTCCTTCTTTTCCTTTTACATGATAAGAGCTTAATCAGGCGTGCCCAGAGTATATACTCTTGGGTCTTGGGTCTGTTCGGGTTATTTTCCTTTTTTATCCTTGCTCACATTTTTGTGCTCTGTCTTACTTAAAGCCTCTGAAGTACTACCGTACCAGATACAACCCAAGGATGCATAGTTGTGTCAGCATTGTTTTTTGTCATCTTCTAAGATTTCTTGATACACTGTTTCCCTCAATAGGACCCAGGATTTGAAAACGTGTTCTGTATTCTTATTAGATCTCCATGCCAGTTAAGATAGATTCATTAAATAATAATAATAATAATGAAGTACATATTTAAAGGTAAATAATATAATATATGCAATCAGCAATAACTGATATTAATATTATATATTTAAATGGTCACTATTTTAAACTTATTTACAAAAGATATTAGCACAAGGGAGGATCCAAACTCTTCTATCACAGTTCTGATCCAACCGGCCCCAAAATTCATGGTGGATCATATCATACATACATACATACATATATATATATATATATGTTATTTTAGAGGTTTGAGATATTCTCTTCTTCATTCTTGCGGGTGTTGGGGGGCAGGTTTCTCCCACAGATTGTCTCCGACTCCATTTTTATTGTTTTTATAGTAATTTTTTTCTCCTTTTCCCATGAACATAGTCTTACAAGCAAAATCACTTAAATGGTGTTTTTTATAATCATCATCTGTTATTTCTTTATCTTTTTGTTATGTTTCATTTTGCCGATTTTCATGATACTTGACTTTTCTTCCCTTGCAGGAGAAAGGTGATCAAAAGATCAGGATCTTGTTAGATCTCCATATAGTTAGATTTTGGCCAATGAAAGAAGGATAATGAAGTGAAAAGATGCACACCAAAAAGCAAATGCAGCATCACTTTGACTGCATTTCCCACCTCGAGAAATGTTATGTTCAAACTAGACCCACCAAAACAATTAGTTGGGACGAAGGCTGGTCTAAGATCAACAATAGCTACTACTCTGTTATGAGAAAAAACAAAAAGTAATTCTATATAAGGACAAGGGAAAACAATATTCTGTCTCTTGACTAGAATAACTTGGAATTAATGCATGCATGGAAAATGGGTTACCGAAGTTGAATGATATCTGAGACTTTAGCTACTCATATGAAATATTTTCTCTTTTTAGACCCCCCAGTGATGTATGGCTGCTGTCTACATTCAAAGGATACATCTAACCCTTGTATTGTTCTTTTCTTGTATACAAATTTCCCAATTGTCTGTTTATATGTTTCCACTGAGCCCTTTTTTGGTAAGACTCGATATAAATTATTTTTGGTCTATTTCGGCTGTTACTTTGGTTTCCATGGAGGCTATTAGGGCTAATTCAAGGGCAGACGTATATGTACATAATTTTTTTCTTATATTTTACGAAAGACTATTTTAACATCTTGAATCCATAATCTTTATGTCATCAAAAGAGTAAGTCCACCGTCAAAACTCATGGAGATTATTGCCAAAGATATATTTACTGCATAATAATGCTTACCATGTTGTACGGAATGACTCCATTTATCATGATTTTGATATGATAAATTTTAATTGACCATATTATTACATAAAAAAGAATGGAATTATATATAAAAAGTATACAAATAAGGTTAACTTTGACCACAAAGAACTCTTGAGTTAAAATATCACAATTAATTAGATTTTTAAATTTGATAATATTTTTTTATTGAATTTCGTTAAATTTTGTAATTTAATTGGGAAAGAGGAGGTTGAATGTTGAACTTTTCAAATGTAATTAGTACTCATACGGATTAAGGGGGCCTGCGGGAGCCGCTACCCTTCAAAAAAATTTTAAAATTTTATTGAATTTGCGTTTAAAATTTCATTTTTCAAAAGCTTCAACTCTGTGCCTAAGAGAATAATGTTGTAGTCATAAATTCTCTCTTAAAATTTATAATTTGGATTCAAATCTCAATTAAAAAATAAAATAAAATTCTCCAACCCTGTACACACTTTGAGCCCATTTGTATTAATGGGTTAATGATGAGTCACGACGTTGACTGGATTCCCTATGATCACAACTTCTTACTATAACATTTAGGTCCAATCACCTTCCTCGTATCCGCCACGTGTTATTTCCGTTCAGAAAAACATTCATCTAACAAGTTTACTTGAGTAATGCTGCTTAAATTGCAAATAAATTTTGACAGGAAATATATATATATTTTCCAAAAAAAATATATAAAATTTAATTTTCATAATTATATCAAGAAAATTTGAAATTTATATTTACCGCCTGAAAATGATGTAACATGAAAATTTTTTATATTTTTTCTTATCAAATCTCTGTCTCTCTCTCTCTCACTAAGGGAAAAAATAATTCCTTAAAAATAAATCTCTTTCTCTCAGAAATGTTTTAGGTTTTTTTTTCCCCCAGTTCTTGAATACTTTTCCAGATTCACCTTCATCTGGTTCAAATTAACTATATATATATATATATATTTGTTTTGTTAAATGTATATTTTGTTTTTATTTTTGGTTCCACCAAAGCAGGAATCGTGACTCCATATACCATTATTGAAATATATAGGCTCAAGGTTTTGTGTTAATGTATTTGGTGTAGCTATAAAGTTAACTGCACAAGTTTACAATGCTCCTCTTCTGTAACTCTCCCAACCCAACACAAGGAAAACACAAACATATAATGTTAGTGCTAAATTGTGTTATCTTCTGGAAAGTCTTCGCTTTCATGTAATCTTCTTGCACCTAAGTGACAAAATAATGGTCATTGTTGACCCATTCTCATAGTTGTATCTATCCGGGTATATATATATATCCTTTTCATAATAATACGAACACAATTTTCATATATATAATAGCTAATGAAATTTTGTAATCTGCAGACTTAAAAAAATTAGGTTCAAAGTAGCTATAATGAATAAGGTATTGAATATTGAACAAAAAATAATAAAAGGGGTTAAAAATCTAATAAATCTCAATTCGGATATTATACCAAACTATTTTCGTTTAAAAGAATTTGATCAACTACATCGACATTTTTATGTTCAACCCTAGTACTTAAAACTGATGTGTATATATATACACTAAAAATCATTTGTCTATCAACCATGGATTAATTATATTTTTAATGCACAAACTAGTATTTGGCCAAGATTGTTGCCTTTTTCTAGTATGTCATGTATATTTTATTGGGTGAGCCAGGTATCTCCCAACTTGGATGATGTTTAAGTCTACTCTTATTGTGGTAAACCCTTCTATTTTTCCTTGTTTTCTTTCTCGAAAGTCCATATTCTCCTTCGTCGTTTGTTGATTAATATTTCAAAATTGCTGACAAATCCTACATGTCCCATTTAAAAAGAAGCAGTAAGAGCTCCTTGAATTGGAAAGCTTCAGAAAATTTTACAAAATTCCCTCTTCCTTTATAATTGCAAGAAAAATTTTAATGGCATTACCTGAACATTGTTGGGGTTCATTTTTAATTTTCTGAAATTTATAGTTGTTGACAGATATTAGGCAACTGATATAATGTTGAACTTTAGTCCTTTGATGATTAAAGTCTAAATGTGGTGTTTCCTTCGATAATTTGCCTGTGAAGTTTGATTTATAAACTTAAAATTAATTTATTATGGTACCTACTTTCCTTTTTTTTCCCCAAATGTTTCAGCCACCAATTTCAGTTTGAAAACAAAAGGGCACACAGCATCCTCAGAGATATCACAGGGGAACCCAAATTTCAATTCAAGTAATTGAACAAGAATCAGCCAACTTTGACCTCTATGAAATGGTGAAGTGACTGAGAGTTTCATAACCTGGGGTTTCATTGGTTAGTATTTGATTAAAAACTCAAACCAGCAACTAAGGATGTGTTTCCGCCCAATATTCCAAATTGTAGAAACTTGAGATGGTGACCCCTTTTTGTTGCCTTTCAAGTTGACCAACCTCAAATTCTCTAGTTTCTTAGAAAAACAAGCCATTGACATTTTCCTAGTGCCTGTTGTCTTGTTGAATATGAAATGACAAATTATTTCCTTCTAGGCCGTATTTTCTTTGCTTTGTTCCCACAACACCCTTTTCTTTCTTTCTTTCTTTCTTTTTTCCTTTCCAGGGTAAGACATTTTACATAAAAAAAAAAAATGCAAAAATTCAAATGCTTCATGCAATCCTCAAGGTTATACATCATCTTTTCTTTCCCCTTAGGATGAGGACTTTCTCTGCGAAGGCCTATTATTCTAATTTGTTGACAGGTTCAACACTCCATGGCATTTTACCTTCGGAAAAGGGGGGGAAAAATGAATTTTCCAAACAATGCTCTAGGCTTGACAAAGCCATCAATATGTAAGTGCTTCGGCCAAGTCAATAAAGAAATAAAGAATAGTTTGCTTCTGACACTTTGATATGTTATTGCTTCCCTAGTAAGTCAAGGTTCAAGAGACAAAAGGAGTTCCTTCAAGAAATTATCAAAAGTTTGTTCCTCTTTTTGGGGGAGAAATGGAAAATCGATCTGTATATCTATGATTCTTCTTCATATCAAAACTTAGATGACCATTTTCTACTGAGGGACTAAACTTAGAAAAGGAGAAAGATCAAGTTAAGCTCACATAACCAAGGACTTTGGTGCAAAATAATCATCCAAATGATGGTATCTTCGCCTATCATAAAGGTTCAAAATTAGATCCTCGTTCCCCTAGTTAACAAGCAAACCAGAAAAATGCGCAGATTGAAAGGTCAGTTTTCACCTAATGTTAAAAGAATTTGTACCAATCTCAGAGATGGAGCAAAGATCTGGGCTGGTTTTTCAAATTTGCTTAGTAGAAGTGGACTTGTAGGCAACAGAAGCAATAGAATTTAAAATTTTTTATTTTGTATGAAACAGTGACTTGTCATAGTCCAATATATTGCCTAGAACAACTCATTTGCAGATACTAAAAGCAAGGAAACAGCATGTCTTTTTATGTGTTTGAAACATGATAATTTGCTGTAATTCACTTCAATTCTTTTATACCAGTTTCGAAATTGGTATGGGTAAGGCAGGGTTCTAAAAGATTAGCTATCAGATCTCAATTCTATTTGAATGGTTTTTATAAAATAAGTTCATTTAGACAAGGAGAAAGAGAAAATTCCTTTTTTTTGGTTATACAAGGATTCAAAACTGGGATTGTGGTCACTGGGCTATCCTTGGGAAGAGAGAGAGAGAGAATTCCTGCCATATATACAAATGCAGATTTGCATATTCTTTTTGTAACAAAGACTGAGGTCATTTACAGTGGGACAAGTTCCGTATACACCATGGATATAAATCCCTTTCAATGTGGACTGGATCTATGGACTGCAATGTCAAGCGTTGACATGTGAATCCCTCAGAAAAATTGAGGGTTTTGAAAATTTTGTGTGACAGGCACCAGGGTACCTCATGAGTTAGCTGCAAAATGATTAAAGATTGTTTCGAGTATCGATTAGCTGATGCTGTACTCTGCTATGCCCAGACGATTTCCGAAAAAAACAATGTTAAGTTGAAGTCAGCACTGTGAGTCCACAAACGAATCACAAAATATGAGGAAAAATGCGGTGAAACTGTTTCGCTCTAGATGGCCAAAAACATCAGCAAGCGAGAACTCTGGCCCATATGGCAACTGTAACAGAAACTCTGACAGATTAGCTGCAGCTTTTATGCCTTTGTAATACTAAAAAACTTATAAGTGAAAGTACCCCTATTGTGTCTCAATTTTAAGCCCCCCCCCCCCCCCAAAAAAAAAAGACCACCGAAAAGAAAGAAAGATAAGGAAGGAGAAAGGCCTGTTGTCTTTCACATGTATACATGTTTCTAGACAAGTCTCAAAGAAGCCATCTTCATCCTTGAGTAAACATTCAAGAAATGGAAAAGGCTATTCACAGTATCTAACCATATGTAACTTTTAGCTCTCAATTAATAGTATCAAAATAAGAAATGTGAGAACTGCAAGACCTGAGCTTGACCTGGTTTTTTATGCTCAACCCACTGCACCCTTGACATGTTGCACCAAGAAATGATGATAGAACAAATGCATCAATTATTGAGAACTTTTCTTTTGCCAACCACCACTCAGAAAACACTGGCAGTGGGATACCACCTACAGAAAACATAGAGCAAATTGATAAATTACAAAAAATCAACAAGAGCTTCCTATGATGCTTTGCTGCAACTATTAAGAAACACCTATACGGGCAAGAGGTCGGGTCCATAAAGTGAGAAGGAATGATCATATGGGGCAGATCTCACGTGTTGACTTAAGTTAGAAGAACTTCCACAAGACAAAGGCAAGGAAGTTCAGAAGACCATGGTAGAGATAACGAATGCAAAATTTATGAGCTCCTGTATAAGTATGGACATACTACATGACATTTCGACATTAATTATGGGTAACATAAATATTCCCGGAAATGACAAGCCTGAAAATAATTTCCCTGAAAAAAATTAGTAAAAATATACCATAAATTTGTGTTTATCACATTCCCATTTGCCCAAATTTTAAGGTTCAGGAAAATGTGGATTTTAAATTCTATCTTTGTTTTAAGGGACAAATAGTTCTCTCAACCTGTGGTTTCTGGTGATGTGAGATTAAAAATGATTCCCCATGAAAATGTAAGTAGGGATTGGAAAGCTTTGGTCTTTGAGTTGGATCTTTCCTTCTTTTCTTTTCAATTGTATACAATTTGGTTTCCACTGAAGGCATCATATTGCAATTCAAGAAGTACCAGATTTTTGTCATCTTATCAATGTATATATCATGTTTTGTGCCTTTCAGTCTGTTAGTACTGGATTCATTGGACACCACAGTTCAACAAGGAAAGCAACCTAAAGTTGGTGTGACAAACATTTGTCATCTTTCCAAGATTGTTAATCTCCTATGTCAGCATACCGAATCTTGAGCGATTACTTCAAGTACTTTTTCAATAAATTTTTTGGATCAGGCATAGAATTCCTGAATGGTGGTAGGAGAATTCTTCATGATCGATATTTTCATGCCCAAAGGCCGTAGTCCAGTCAGTAGCACAACCAGCACGATGAAGTGATTCAGAGTTAGAATATTTATCATCTTGATCTTAAAATTCTCCATGAAGTCCCTTAGGGATTCGTCATCTCTTTGGCATTTCGATAAAAGCGATGTGGACTTTCTCTTAACTCCGCAACTGATCACGCAGTGGGTCTCGAACACCTGGCAAAAACTGGGAGAAGGTCTGGATGCTGAAGGGTGGGAGTGAATTGAACCACGTCAGCGCATTCCCTTTGAGAGTAGTGGGAAAATATTTGTACATCACGGCGTCTGACATGTCTCTTGAGACCATTACCGTCACAAAGTGTGCTGCATGATCACAATGATCAATCATTCCATCGTACCTCTCCATAGAAGGTAAGAGTACACCCTGCGGCATGGGCTCCATGGAAACCTTCGTACCAAAAGGCGTTGCCCCCGAGGAGTAAAAGGGATCCTCGTCTTTCTTCGCTCCTACTCTTTTGAGTTCGTCCGCCACAAGTTGCTTGACTATTTTCTCATGTCATCAGGGTCTCAACGAGAAGTTCCAATCAATTCACTGTGTGGGGGTGACGATCGTCGCTGAGATGCCTAGATCCCACGGCAAAAAACTGGCCTTGTTTGCTCATGTTTTGGATCTTCGATTCCAGTCTCTCCATCTGGAGATGGTTAACTCGTTCCGGCACAGTGACCATAATCGGCTGTTCTTAAATCGCAGGTTGTAGGACCTGTTCCGAGTGAGATGGTCGGGAAGAGACCACACGATCACAAATAGAGTGATCGGGTGCCACAGGGAGGGCGGCTTTAGAGGGTGTCGCGGTGTGGTCATCTACAGTGGGGACGACTTTCGAAATTGTCTCGATTCTTCTCTTTGGAGGCATGATTGCGTGATCGATTTGTCAATCTTACAAAGGTGATTGTTTTAATCTGTTTTCACAGATGGCGTCAATCTATTGGAGGTGGGTTATGATTTCACAGATATCGAGTCCTTAATAACTCAAATAGTTGTCGTCGACAAAATGTGATACCTGCAAAAACCGTCGGAGGATGCTCGGTGGAGTAGCATCCGATACTCAAGTCAGAAAAAGTAGTTTTTAAATGTAAAGAAATAGATTCAGAGTTTTAGAAAGAGAGAGATTCATTGTGACTAGTGTGCCCAATATGTAAGGTTGAAAGAATGTACCTGATTTAAAAGACTTGATGGTTTCTTATACCTGATAGAGTCATATGCTTTCAGAGTATTACAACCCTACTTTTCTTATGGAGATGATCCGAAAATCTCGGAAGTTAAATATTTCGAAATATTCGTGATTTTTATCGTATGGAAAGTTTTGTTACTGGGAAGATCCTTTTCTTATATGAAGGATCCTAGAGATACTGCTCTTCAGTAGGGAAACAAAGTCGTTGGGGTGTTTTGACCTTTCCATAGGTTCAATAAGCCATTGGCCTCCGGATGGTCATTTAGCCAATACGGAGCTTTTGGGCTTGTTCACTCAGTGAACCAGGGACAAAGTATTCGATCGGGGAGGTAAATCACATTTGGTAAATCTCATTCGATAGGTGGGACGACTAAACCCCTATCGTTCGGGAGATGTGGCGACTAAGTTCTTTTGGTAGATCAATTGAAATGTTGAATTACCACAGAGAGTAATCGTTCGATAATATTGAGCTGTGCTTGCCCATCGATCGACAACTGTCCTTTGTGGGCTTCATGTATAGATCTTTCAAGTATTATCCATTCGAAGCAAAAAATAAATTGATTCAATTTAGTGTATTTGAATCTAACCTAAAATGATATAAATTTTAAATATATAGCCGGCTCAAAACTACAGTATAACTAAACTAAATTAAATTAGTTTCAAATAAATTAAATTGATTTTAAAATTTTTTATGTCAATATTAAACATAATAATCAATTATTTAAAATAATAAATTACAATAATTATAAATAATAATATTCAACATAAACAAACTCTTAATTAAATAATGTAAAATATATTTTCATATGAAAAAGAAATATGATAATAATATAAAATATGTTTTCATGTGAAAAGGAAACATAATAATAATAATAAGATCAACGACAATAATAAGAACATGATGATGTGTTGGTTGAATTTTATGCTATTGAAATTTCTATAAATATTAAAATTGTTTTGAATTTATTTATAAAAAAGTAAAAACATATTTTTGATATTTTTATATTTTTGCTACTAAAAATTCTTTTCACTTCTTAAGAAATGATAAAACAAAAAAAAAAAGAAGAAAATGGTTTAATAAAATTAAGAAGTGTGAGGGGATTTTTAAATGAATACAATTAAACTGATTAAATAAATCTTCAATTCGATATGTTTTAGTTAATTCTTAATTAGATATTTGTTTAAATCTATAAAAACATATTGATTTAATTAAAAATTAGTTTATGTATGGATTATTACAAAAAATTCATTTTTTTAATAATTGGTGTATCTAATAATGTTGTTTTCAAAATGGGTCCTAAATAAAACCATGGTTAAAAAACAAAAAGGAATATTAATGGGACATAGAGTCACTCAAATCAAAGGAGCTAAAAATTTAAAAATAAAAATGGAAAAGTAAATTGATCGATGCAAATCACATCAAACTCTTATTCTCACATCCAAGTACTAATAATGTAAAAAAAAAAAAAAGAAAATCTTTTAACAAAGTTTAACATCTGAATTTTAATAATTTTACTAAAAAACTTGAAATACATATTTACTTTGTTCGATATTCATCATTCATTAAAAAGACTTTAGTTGTAATGTCAAAAATCAAAGTTATACTAATAAAAACCACCCTTTTTTAATAATAATCTTTAATTAAAAAAGAATAAAATTATTTCTAATGTGACAACACTAAACATTGATTAAGTAATGATAAAAAAGGAAAACGTACGAAGGCAATTTCGGATTTAACTCAAAAAAAAAAATTCTAAGCCACTGGATCAAAATTTTTTTGAAAATGACATAATTTTGTTAAGTTTTTAATGATTGAATTTTGAAAACTCGATTAACACTATTTATCAGTTAGGTGAGTTTTTGTGGGTTTAACATTAAGGTTAATTGAATTTTAAAAACTCGACTAACACTGTTTATGGGTTGGTCGAATTTTAAAAACTGAATTAATCTCGTTTTGGTTGAGTTTTTAAAATTCGAAAAATTTATAAATAGTTGACAAAATGATAAACAGTATTGATCGAGTTTCAAAACTTAATCAATTTGAATTATTTTTTGAAATTATTTAATGAATAAACCGTTTTAAGAATTTTTTTTGAGTCAATTCATAATTTACTCAAAAGTCGTTATATGTTTTAATATTATCGATTTGACCAAGTTAAAAAATTTAAATATATCATCTAAAAGTTTAAGGAAACAAGTTTGGGAAAATCTAATAATAATAGTTTTTTTCTATAATTCAATGGTTATGATTCAAATTACCATTAAAAAGGTTCAAGGATCCGATTTAAATTCAAATTATCATGTAACAAAAAAAAAAAAAAAAGTTCAAATAACCAGATTCAAATTCAAGGAATGCAATCAAGGGTTGAGAGGAAAGACACGTATATTGTTGATGAATCCAACGCCCATGGCTCGGCTCGAACCGACCTTCCGACCGACCTCGTCTTAAACCCTAGGGAAACCCTGGTTTTGATTCTCTCTCTCTAGCCATCCCCTCCTCAAGAAACGCAGCGAGTAAACAGCAAAACCCCTCTCTTCCCGCCCCCGGGCCAATGGCAACGTCTTCGGAGTCGCAAGCAGTGAAATCTCTCAACAACTCGGGTGGCCGTCGGCGGTTTACGGTACTCTCCCTCCGTCTTCGTAGAAGGATAAAGGACCCAAATGTTTTGGTTTTTGTTTGAGTCAACATTATGTTAACGCGTGCTTTTCCCTTCAATTGCAGTTTAAGAGATTTTCTCAGAGGATAGAGGAAATTGAAATCGATGTGTACAGGAGTCTCAATGCCGAAGCATCAGAACCGTCTCGTGGTTCATTCTTCTTGGACTCCCTAATAGAGTGGCGGGTATGCTCTCTCTTTACTATGTTAGGGGACAGTTCTGTCTCGGTTTAATAAGAATCGAAAAATTGAAAAGTATTCATGTGTCCGCCTCTAGTTTTGTTTTCTTGATTCATTTGTTGCCGTTCAATCACCTAACTTGGTGCCCCTTTACAGTGCTCGATTAAAACAGTGTTTTTTTTGGGAATTTCTTTTTGTGGGGTGTTCAATGGTAGTGGTAGTTGTATAGGACCAGTCCAAGGACTCTTTTGCTATTGAAATGATTTTCACCTTGAAAATTGCTTAAATGCTTTTCTTTCTTAGAATACAATAGGGGAAAAAAAAAGATTTTATGAGGAGCAAGCAAGAGGGTGCACCTTGATTGAAAATGAAATTCGGATCTCAACACTTAGAGATAGAATTGGTTAATAGTGGTTGGAACGAAGGTAATTAATTAGGTTTAAAGAAAACCAAATAAATTCTGAATTGAAAGAAAAACAATACCTTCATAAACTAACTACCATTGTCCTATTTATACTAATCAGGATAGACCCTAATTCCATAGAACTTATAATTTATTTTTAAAAATTCCTAATTAGTTAAATAGAATAGAAATGAAAACAATCATCTTTAGGTGTTTTTTGTACATTATTTCTCATTCCAAAGCCAGTGCCATAGAGAGAACCTCCCAACCTCTCCAAATCTCTTCCCAAGTGGCCACCCTGGAAGATTCCACCACTACATTTGTGATTCACCCAATACCTGTTCCATCTGTTCCATCCTTTTTTGTGATTCACCCAATACCTATTCCATCCTTTTAGGACCAATCACCTTCCTCCAATAGACATAGAGTACCAAGCTATGTTTAAATCAGGATAAAAAGCCGCCAGGAGAGGAGAGACAATCTTTCATGAGAGAGGGACGAGCAAGTGACGGATTGGGAAAAAAAGAGGTAGGCCTTCTGAGCTGTCATTTAGGGACCTTGTTAGCGACCCATCATTCTTCCCTAAGCTATCAGAGTCCGATCGAAGCGAGCAAGAGATACAGGAATCATCGCTCAAATCTTATCCTGATCCCAAGAGAAAAAGAAAAAAAACCCTTTTTGCCAACTTTCCCTTACCTCTGTCAATGAGTTTATTCCATTTCTGGGAAGCATATTTATGTTTTGCTCCAAGCAGTAAGCTTGAATAAGTTAAGAGGCTAACTCCTGACATCCAAGTCTACATCTAGCAAATCACAACTAACGCCTGATCAATTGGTGTAAACTCGCTTGTGGACAACCTCACAACCCAAAAACAGCCTGAAAACAGAGCAAAATACATCCTGGATTCCCTTGTCTTGGACAAGATTCTTTCCATCTTTCACATCGAGCAGGCGGAATCAAAGTCGGTGCAAAGTGAACCATGGGCTGGAGTGGCTTAAGGATCGATTTAGCAAGGGAAGCATATGAGACGCGCCCTGAAAATTCTTGTGCCCGGGTCAATCATAGGTTTGGCTTGCTTCTCCGCCACATTTTCATGTTCTGGCCCTGAAAAATAAAGAAACCCAAAATCACAGAAAAGAAAAGGAAGAAGAGAAAAGAGATAAACTCACAGTGTGAAGGGAACACAATAGAAGGATCTTTGAGGGGGTGAAAGGCCCTTTGGTGTCTTTTGCGGATAATTAAAAAAAAAAAACAAACCTGCATTGTTGTTTTTTTGTTTTTGTTTTTTGTTTTGTTTTGTTTGTTTTTTGTTTTTTGTTTTGTTTTGTTTGTTTTTTGTTTTTTTTTTTTTTTTTTTTAATCTTTGAACGCTGGTTTAAAGGTAGTGAATTTTGTTGTCTGCTTGAATAGATTCTTGGGGGTTCTCCTCCTTGGCGTTGTCTGCCAAAATTTTTTTTTGCTTGTGTAAGTAAAAATGTCAAGTTACCAGCTCATATATCTTTGCTAAGCCAAAGAACTTGATGGTTTTGACTCCATAAGATCTTTTGTTGTTGTTGTTGTTTTCGTCTTACAGCTGAATGTTGCATGCATATAGAGCTTTTATTTTAGCCCTTTTCTGCCTATAAATGAACAGACTATTTCTACGGTGCCTTTCTGGAACTGATAATCTTATATGGATCTTGAATTGATCCTTTTACTGCTTCATTTTTCGGTCATGACCTTAGTCTAGGGAAATTCTTGAAAAGAGTGTTAAAGGGCTACATTTTTGGGTAATTAAATATACTTACGGTGGGTCACATACAACAATATTCCCTTAATGGAGTCATTTTGTGGTTCAGTCTGTCTAGATTGCTATGGATGCTCTAGGCAGCAAGTGACTTTTTTCATTCCTTTTCTATTTCTTCAATTAAAGTTTTGAATTTGTAGTCTCATATTTTGTCCACCTAGTGACACTTGGAATGTGATTTGAGTGCCTATCCATTGTTCTATTTTTGTGTTCAAAAATGGACTTACACTTACTTGGAAGAGCTTATGGTGCAGTCTCTGCCAAAGCTGGATCCTCAGATTAATTCTCAAATGTTCAAATCCCATATTTTTGATATTGCGTTTGGGCTTTTTTCTTTTTTTGGTGGAATGCTCATGTGCTTCCTCTCAAATTTCATTGAAGATGTTTGCATGTTCTTGTTTTTGTGGATGAAACCTTCATCCTTTCTCTTTTGTCCCCTAAATACTATTCTATTCATTTATATAAGATGCAGGCATTTCTTAAACTGGGTGAAATTGTCTCCTGGTTTTGGTGTCAAAGGTTTCTATTTTGTTATGTTCAATATTGGGGATGGAGGCTCAGGAAAAAAATTTACATTTCCTATGGAGTGTGGACACTTAAAAAATTTGCTGGCTGTGTTTGTATCTACTTTAGATAAGAGCTTGAAACTTAATCCGAGTTGGCACCAAGGAGTGAAAAATTGCCATAATGGCCATGACAACTGTATTATGACAGCATCAGGACGGCTTCGGCCAGCAATGGTTCACGATGTAGCTGAAACCTTTGCATATTGTAAAAGTCCCATATTTCCATTTTGGACATTCTCTTTATGTTACATGTGCTACATCCTGTATTGCTGTGACCAACATTTTCTGGCTCATGACTCATTACAGTAAGTGGTATGAATATGGGAACATGGTACCTACTTTCCCCAGTACATCATAAGTGATGAATTGGCTTATTAGATAATTACAGTACTACTTCTAGTGTTAATTGGCTTTCTCTATAGTACTTCACATATTTCTATGTTTGGTTTTGAGTAATAGGTATTTGTAAGATAGTTTTAACCAATAGTAAAGCAAATAGTGAAAAGCAAAACAAGTATTAAATATCATATTCTTTAGATTAAAAAGGGAAAAAAAATTCCTGTTTATGTAATTTGTGTTTTCTGTTTCTTCAAACCTATATTATGTTTGGATCGCTCATTTTAGTCGTCTAATGTGCTATGTGTCATGTTTTGAATCCTACAATGTGGATGGCAGATTGCTGGGGGATAGAGCTGTTCCATTAGTTATGGTTGTGACTGCAACTCAAACCATTATTTACATCCATGATAGGCACATCTATTCTAATTATTTTGCTTTTATGAAAAGCCTGTCAAGTGTGTATGTGGTTTGTGCGTTCTTAATATTTATTATAGTTATTAATTGTTGTTTGCACTGATGTGAATCAGGAACTAAATACAGCAGAAGATTTTATTTCATTGTATGAGGAAATGATGCCTGTGGTTCAGACATTACCCCTGGTGCTCTTGCAAAAGGAATTTATAATTTCGAAACTTCTCTCCAGATTGCAAATGAAAGCAAGACTGTCCCTCGAGCCAATACTCAGGTATCATAGCTTATCTTAGTTTTGTAGTTTTAATGTGTATTAATATATGATCGAATCTTTTTGACTACGCTTCTCTGTAAGGAAATTGGTTTAGTAATACGTGTGTATCCAAATTTAGATAATCTTTTTAAGACATTTCTTCATTTAATGTTTATTTCTGTACTAGTCTTCCTGCTTTTTTTTTTTTATAACTTAATAAATGTGTTTACGAGTGCCATTTCCAGTTTTTCTTAGTTAACAAGCATGCTTACCAAAAGACCAATTTCCATTGTTCAGTAGCCCCAGTAAAAACCTATTTTTTTTTTTTTTTCCCCGAATAGGTATATGCAGATTTGCTTGTGATGAATACCAGATAAAATTGTTCAAAATGGCTAAATCACTTTTGGCTGCGGAAATTTTTTTGAGTTCATGGTTAGGACACAAAGTTTCCCTGGGCATTTAGTAGAAAACATGGTCATATCTGGAGTTGAATGTCAATGAAAAGGAAACAAGTAAGACCAAGGAAGTTAGACATGGACACTTTGGGTCAACATAGCTGTTTTTCCCCTCCCCTTTGCTTTTTTCATTATCTCAAGTATATATTAGGTCTGGATGTAAGAAGATTTATTTAATTTATTATTTATTTATTTATTTTTTGTGTGGTGCTTGTTCAAATAAAGCCATTGATATTTGAACTGTATAAAAATGGGTCCTTGTTATGCTGTTTTCATGCAAAAAAAATGAAAATATCTAAACTTGTTGAAAGTTTGGTTTGGTACTTGATGGAGCTAACAAAGTCCCCCTGTCTTGGTAAAATTGTTCCAGAAATTTATATCACTGTCTTATGGGAAGCCTCCCCCCAAAATTTCTAATACAGTGAAATCACATGGGCTAGCAAATGATGCCATCATTCTGATAAATAGAAAAGGAAAAAGCAATGGTGCCATCATAAAGCATTTGGCTTTATGTGCTTTGTCCATTTAACCTAACGGCAGAGATGAGGGATAGGGGCCTTTTCTATTACTTTGTCCAATCATCAGAGCACTCACATAGCCTTCTCTTTCAGGGGCAAGGGTTGTTTTTTCTCTCGTGGGTGCCCTTAGGTGCAGCAAACATGTTTAAGAGCCTTAATTGGATTTTTTTTTATTTTGTTATGCCTACGTAGGATTAATGGACTCTGATTCAGTTGACCCATTAATGCTATCACATAGTTTTTTGGGGGGGGATATATGGAAATGGTTGGTTTCTGTTATCTAGACATCACATTTTTATAATGCTCACTTTTTTTGATATGGTGTTGATAGTAAAATGCGGTAAGCATTTAATCCCCTTTATCAACTGCTGCAGTTTCACACTGTAAAGTAATGCTTTTTTTTGTTTTATTCAGAAATTCTTCTAGCCATTTGACTAAAATGATTCTAATCCCATAACCTTTCTATATAGGTTGATTGCAGCTTTGTCGAGAGATCTTACAAAGGATTTTCTCCCGTGAGTTCTTTCTTCATTTGGTTCCTATTTTCTTTGTTTCTCAAACGGATGACCCTAAAATTTGGGATTAAGGCTCAGTTTTTGTTGTTGTTGTTGTCCTTTTTTCATTTGGTTCTTATTTGCTTTATAATTGACAGATTTGTTTTGTTTAATGGCTTAAGCAACTTGTCTGACGTATTTTGCTGAACATTGTCTTGTGCTTTGAGTTTCTTACTTGCCTTCCACTCCTTCCTAGACTGTTATTGCCAATGTTGTCATAACCAGAGATGGTTTTCTTAGAAACGAACTTGTATACTATTTAGAAAACAGTAATCTTAAATTAACACATATACTATGTTTGAGTTTCAAAAGTTACCCTTATAAATACTCAGTGCTCTATTATCTGAAGTTTTCTGTGAAATGGACAAAATTTTTTTGAATATCATTTTTTTAACTATTATTGTCCATTTAGGTTTATTGAAACCATTTGACTTCTTTTTGTCTTAAAGAATTTTAATATTCGTTCGCTCTGAATTCATTTCATGATTATTCGCCATTATTATGTTAATTTTACATTTTTTTTCTTTTTTAAAAAATCATTTATGAAAAAGAAAGACTAAGAAAGCTATAGCATGAGTGCCATTTTTTTTTCGGTGGATATACTAACTCATAAGAGCAAAAATGCATATTCTTGTGCTTGACCCAATATTTATTTATTCATTTATCAAAGAAAGAGAGTGCATACGACAGATGCTAAACACCATAAAGGAAAATTCTGGCTCACCCCTGAAGTTCAGAATTTTGTTCTGATTTTAATTGTTTTCTAGAGTTAGTGGGAGAAATTGTTATAGAAAAAGAAAAGACAATTACAACAGTGAATGATAATGTATCTCCTCATATGAAGGTAAAAAGTTTAAAACTCTGGAAATAAGACTCCAAGAAGACAAGAGAGATAGTATACATTTACGTTGGACATAAGATAAGGAAATCCCTCTAAATGCCTGAAGTCAAACATTATTAGTACTCAAAGAAAACAACTAGGTCCCTGCAATAACAGCACAGATAAAAAAATGAGTCAGATTTTAATGTTTCTTAACATCCACTTAACCCTAGACTTGTATCTCGACTAGTGCTGGATGTGTGATGTTTTGTAAATCTGTCGGATATTTACCATTTGGTGTGATAATAGCGACTCCATTTTTGTCCTACTCTATTTTTCCTTCTGGTTTTTTCCTCTACCAATATTCACAGGTAAAGTATAAAATTTGATGTTAACATTTTTTCTGTTTTCTTTGGTGTGTGATTATCTACCAGTTTTTTGCAAAGAATTGCTGAGTCCTACTCTATTATTCCTTCTGGTTTTTTCCTCTACCAATATTCACAGGTAAAGTATAAAATTTGATGTTAACATTTTTTCTGTTTTCTCTGGTGTGTGATCATCTACCAGTTTTTTGCAAAGAATTGCTGATTCTTTGGTGTCTCTCCTCAAAAGTGGGGCTGATAGAGAGCCTGAAGTGCTTGAACAGGTTACATTATTATGCAGGATTACTTCAGGGCTATATTTCTTCTTGAATATCTTGTTTAAACTCTCAGAAATTGGGGAATTCTCAATGCAGATTTTCATGTCATGGTCATATATTATGAAGTACTTGCAAAAGTATCTTGTGCAAGATGTCACACATATCCTAAAGTAAGTATTTCTAACCTGGTCGGATATAGTTGGACTAGAAATCTAGCTCCAGAGATGATGTTCATTGGAACATTTAAGAACAAAGAATCAAGTTACGATTAACTCTGCAATTCAAATGGCACTATGGTGTATCATATCCATTACCTTGTAAATTAGTTCAAATAGGTTTCAATTTTTCTTCACTTGATTGGGTGTGCTGGTGTCTGTGGTAGTATGGACTTTTATAAATACTTATTAATTTTTGAGAGTCTGTTCTATGTTTTGTAGGATCACTGTACATTTAAGATACTACTCGAAAGATTATGTCCGAGAATTTATGGCTGAGTCTGTTTCATTTTTGTTGAGGAATGCACCGGAGAAGCAGCTCATAAAAGGTATGCAGTTTTTCCCAAAGTTGGGTGCTTTGTTGTCGTTATTATTATTGTATGCATATAATGGGTCCTGGAAACCAGCATTTGTTTTCATTTGTTATGCTTATTCTTAATGTACTTACCTGTCTGTGTATTTAGACCTTGTTTATGTTGAGTCACTTCTTTCCTGCCAAAGTTACCAAATATCAAATTTGGGGAGGAAAAAGGGCTCTATTATGGTCTGACTATGGGAATATTTATTTTGAAAAAATTTACTTCCATTGTGATATTGACGTGGCATTGTGCAGTCTCCCCATGTAAATTGAGGTTACCTCCGTGTAAACTCAAACCAAGTAATCTCTTCATGCTTTTTATTTGGGTGTTATCCTTTTTGCTTCATTAATGTTATGTCCCTTTTACTTACTCTTTGATGTTAACTACATTGTCTTGCCAATTTTGGTTGAACTTTAGTTTCAACCAAGAGTAATGCTACATGAATCAAATGGTTTCCGGACCAAATGGACCAAATGCCTATGTGGCAGTCCATGTGAGCAATCTTTGATTGATTATTCAAATCAATAAAAGGAAATAATTCTTTTTTCCTATTTTTTATCTTTAAAACTATGATTTCCTTTTTCTAATATTTCTTTTTTCAATTCATTCTGTAATCAATATTTCCATTTTGTTTTTTGGATTTCTTTCTCTCATTGCCACAAAAGTATTTTTGAAGGCACTTAACTCTCTCGCCATTTGTTTCTCTCATTGCTGATAAGTATTTTTTCAAAGATTTTGAAGATGAAGGGTGGATTTAGGGTTTCTTTTTCTTTTTCTCCTTTCAAATTAATTTTTTGTTTCCTAGTGTACGTGTCTTGAAACAAGTAGCACAATAATCAAAGATAATACTCCCATGTTTGGATAAACTTTTAGTCAAATCCTGATGCACTTACTTGGCTGCAAAAACACAAGTACTTCCATTGATATTGAACTCTCAAACTATCCTATGATTATTGTCTAAGTATTTTCAGGTAGCACTTAATGATATCGACAACATCTGGGAGAAAATTCTAACACTGGTTTCAAGGATTACAGCTCTTAACATCACTCCATGAGTAATTAAACTCAACAATGGCCCTACGCCTTATGGGATGATGCTATGGGTTGTCCTTTGTTGTGAAATGTTACCGAGACAGTGAGGCTTGCACCATCCTCATATTTAGTTCATAAGTTCTAGTATTATTTGACACTTTTTTGAGCAGTTCCTATATTTAATTTGGTTGCTAGGCTGCCAATTTAAGCTTACCCAATCTAACATTGGCTTCAAGCATACCTTTAAAAAACATCACCTTGCATTAAAAATATTCCAGTAAACATATAAAGTTCATAATTAAAAAAAAATATATATATATATAGACAACATTATTTTTCTTAAATTGCTATAAAATTCATAAAAAATTATGTAGATAAATTTATTATTGCCATACAAGTTTGTCCATCAAACACACATACATGCTCACAAAAGCCTACCAAGCTTTCCAGCTGATAGTCATTTGGATGCCTCATGAACTCCACATTTAATTGGCATGAATATCCATTAAATGGATATTGGCCTATTGTTCTAAATACAGAAGGATCGATTCCGTGATGATGTAATGTCTTTGAAAGCACCTCTCCTGTGCTTTTCCTTTTTTTTTTTTTAAATATATTTTGCTTTGCCTTTCCTCTTTCTCCCTAGATGCCATCCTTTGAAGAGTGTAAAGAATTCATCCTTTAAAGAGTGTAAAGAAGAAAGTCTTAAAAGACATGGTAATAAGCATTGAGAGTTTGCTTTACTTCCAGAATTTCAGGCAAGTTATATTTGAAATTCAAATTCTATTTGAAATTTGAAATAAATTTGATTTTTGTTTTTAATTTTAAATTAGTTTGTGGTTTTTAATTTTAGGCTATTAAATATAAATAATAAATAAATAGAAAAGATAATTAAATAGGAAATATAATTAAATAATTAAATATAATATATAATAAATATAAAATATAACACATATAAAAAATATAAATTATAAAAATGTAATTTTAATAAAAAATAATAAATAAGTAACATGCTTGCAACTATATCTCCAGTGGCATCAAAATCCTCAGGGAACCTCATAATGCAGTATTTTCCTTGTGGCACATGTTAGTCTCTTGTGGCTGAAACATATGTTGTCCTGGGAGATTGACTGGCTGGAATACAACTGGCTATTACTTACAACCGGGTGACAATCTAATTATGTACAACTTCATAATTTGTGAGAGGTCAAAAAATAAAAAAAAAACCTTAAAATCTTAACATTTCTTTTATTCATTTATTTATTTTTTTGCCGGTGGTTATACTGTGTAATTTTTAAAGGGAACAAATCTGTGATTTTTTGGTGGATGATCAAATATCCATCCATTGTTTTTGATGCTATTTTCTTTGCTTTCCTTTTTTTTAGACACGAAAAAATATTAATGTAAAATCTCATTCCTTTTCCTGGACAGGTATTAGAAGGATTACATTTGAAGCAGTGAAGAAACCTTCAGATGCTAGAATAGGTGGTGCTGGTGCTTTGCTATTTCATGTGATGATAGGAAGTTCGTCGAGATTTCATTCCAAAGCAAGACAGGTGTTGCAGCTACTAATGGACGACTGCTTACTTGATATTGGAAATAAAGTTGCTCAAGGTGAGCACTGTGTATAGACCAATGCCTTTAAAACAATGATTTTGCAGCAATATTTTTTTGCACTCTGAATTTGTAGCAAATTTTAGGGTGATGACTTAAACGTCTATGAAGAAACATCGTCTAAGATTATGTATTTTAGATTTAAGGTATTTAAAATGGAATTAGATGGCTAATGAACCATTGGCATTGAGATGGGACATGGACACAACATAATCAGACATAACTACGCGGCAAATTTACAAATATTGTGTAGTTACACCTCCACAGATAAGATACAGTATATAATATTATAGTTTTTAATAGTTTTTAAGCACATAATTTAAAATTTCATATATAAGTTTTCATAGTAGTAAGTATTATGATATATAGTTTTTGCCTCTTAGGGTTGACAGTTGTAAGTAATATATAAAATTATAAGGTCGCTAATTTTATTAATTTTTCTCTCTTATTCATCTGTCTTATTTTCTTTCATTTTCTTTTGAAACTAGGTTCTTATAACCATGCAAAGCATCATAACCATCACAATTTTGGTAGTATATTTATTTATGACATCCCTTTTTTATTGTAAATTTATTTACTCTATCTCTATGTGGTCTGTGAAGTATTGGGTGTCTGAAAGGTATCATCTAGTCAAAATTCTTTCTCTAATGAGAATACAAAAAATATTTTGGGCAAGTCAAATAATGAGGAATTCGGCACATCAGCTGACTTAAGAGCATGTCACACAAGTGTTGGACATGCACACAAATTTCATTTTGAATTATCTATGCTTCGTAAGTTGGCACCAATCAGGATGATTGAGAATGTCACAGTTGTAATTCATCATTCAAAACCTTATGGAATCTATAATCCTTTTCACATAAATGGGGTTACACAATATATGCCAAAACAATGTGACTTGTTGTTTCAATGTATGTTTTTTCTGGATATAACTTATCATGGGCTAGGGTTTCGGACAAGTGATCATGGGAAATTGCTAATAATTTTTTTCCTCAATTGCTATTAGTTTTTGGAAAATACTCCCATCTTTTTGACTCTACTGATCTTAAATTTGATGCTTCACCGGGTCTGTAGTCTTTGACACTTTATTTATTACAAGAATATCTTTTTTTCTTGTTGGAAAACACTATAAACTGTTTGTTCTTGTTGTTTCCAAGAAGTTTGAACTTTTGAAATTTCTCTTTTCTAAGTTTTGGAATTTATGTTTTGTCTTGCGTATAGATTCGGATACTGCTGTTGAAGTTGTAAAGACTTCCTTTAAACGGTTATGTGAGGAGCTGGAGCCCGAAGAGTTGAATCTATTTTGGGAGTGTTTTTTTTTGGAAATAACTGACAGCACAAGTAATGGTAGTTTATTGCACCTTAGTCGCGTGTTATTTTTGCTTGTATCTTGTATTCAACTGGGCAATGGATGCAAGGTTACAGGTGAGAAATGTCTTTTGTTTGATCATTTTGGTTCCTATATTGATCTCTTATTTGACCCATGTATTGTGTACTTTTCACCTCTCTTTGCTCTGGTTTCTCTAATTCTATTTTTGTACAGATTACCAGCAAATGCTTGAAATCAATAATTTGCTTATAAGGACATACATCCTACCAAGCAGTGGGATGGTAAAGGACCATTCATCTGTTGTTGTTGACCGTATTCTGCAGTTAATGCTGTGCGCTCTTGATGGACTTTTAAATTCTAATAATATGTCAACTATATCTGGCATTTTATCTCAGTGGGCTCCTGTTTTCGAGATTCGGACCTCAAGGTATCTAGTTTGATGCATTTGTCATGTGGCACTTTTTGACCATCTTTCATCATTGTTGACATGCTAATTTGTGGAATTTCAGTTTGCTGAATTTCATGAGAGAACTGTTGCTCAAGGATCCTTGCATAATAAGTGCCTTTAAAATCAACATTATGAGGTAACCTTGGTCTATGATGGATTTCAGATGTTTATGTAATGGATGCAAACCAAATGATGCGATAGTAAACTTTTTGATTCAACTTTTAGTGCATTGAATGAGCGGATGGAATCAGCAGAGGAAGAAGTTGTGTATCTGATGTTAACCTTCTTTAAGAGACTAAATCTGGAAGTGCTCGATTCCTTCCTAGATGGCACATCCAAAGAGCCTCTGTTGAGGACTGGCAGTCAATTGGAGGAAAACATTAGATATTGGATTGAGCTAATAAATGCTTCTACACATGATAGCCAATCATCTTTTAATCTTCCAGAGGGCAAGATGGCTTACTTATGGGGACTTATTCAGTGCTGCTCTTATTTTCCTGATACGCGTTCATCAATTTTGATGGACCTAGTGGATGTGTTGGATCGGCTTCTTATGAATGAAGCAGGTAAGACGTGCTATCTTACGGACATTTTAAAGCCTTAAGTTGCTACAGATGTCATACACATACATTTTTACCTGGATCACTATGAAATGGGAAATCAATAGGCAATAAAGAATGAATTATTATCCTACTACCTCATCCTCAGAGCAGAAGAACAAGAGGTTTTACGGATCTTCTTTTAACTTCAAACCAAATAGAGCTGGACCCATTTCATTCTGATCCTTAGTTACAAGACTTATTCTCTTCAACAAAAAAAAGGGAAGAAAAAGAAAAGATGTAGAAGCGTTAAAGATTTTGGTTTTGGGTTATCCTTGGAGTTGAATACCTGATTCAAGTACTGTTTTTGACAGTAGAAATTAGTTGGAAAAACATATTCTTTATGATAAACTAGATTGATTATTGGTGGAGGAAAAATATGGTTTTCATGTCTGTGTTTGTTCATCTTTCTTTATTCTCCATTGTGCTTACCAACTTTATAACAGGGGAGCATGTAGACAGTGCCATTTTACAGTTTCACTGTTCTATGCATGTAATCGCTAAATATATTTTCAAAATTTTGTGTATTTGAAATTAGTTGAACTTGTGATACATCTTAATTTATATTGGCTCTTCATTTGTAACTTTTTAATAATAGTATGGACTTTTGATTTGTGTGAATGCATGTATCATCAATTTAACTTACATTTAGACCTTGTCTGTGTGATTTATCATGTGAAAATCACTTGTACTAAAACCTCTTCTTTTGTTGCCCTTTCCTTCATTCAAAATTTTGCTACATGGCCAACTATTTGTTAATTTCTTAAAATATTTTTAAATAGAATTGAATAGTGGTGGTTTTTTATGATTTATGAAATCTTTATATTTTGGATATATTGGAATTTTCTGCAGATGAAATAGCGGGTGCTCCTCGAAAACATTGGCAGTGCCTCCTTGGTACTGCTTTAAGTTCATACACAAAAATGCAACTTGCTAAAAACTCTGGACTTGAGCATATGAGTAAGTATTTGCATCTTGCAAAAAGACATAAATCATCTTCCCAAGTACTGGTTGCTGTTGCTGAATACTTGGATCAGGTGCACGGGTGAGCTGTTGTTTTCCATCAAAATGAATGTGGTTTACCTTTTTAATATGCTATTTACCTTTATGATAATTTTTGTTTGCTTCTTCTGGCTTCTGCAATCATGAAAATGATAGGCCTGCAGCTCAAGCAGACACCACTCTGAGAAAGTCTCATCCAGTGCTAGAAGGGGATGAGGCCATAAAATCTATGCATGGGTTCTGTGAGAACTTGAGCCACTCGGATAAGATGATTCGTATTTCAACTCTACGAATTTTATGTCATTATGATCCTCAAGTGTGTGCTCTTCTTGGGGATGATCAGCCCATTGTAAAGAAACTAAAAATTGAAGTTTCACAGTCTTCCGATCTAGAGATCAAAAGTAATAATGTATGGCAATACTTCTATTCCTGATTTTAATGCTTGCCATCTTGTTGTTTTGTGTGAATAGTAGTCTAATTTCTCTCCAACTGTTAGGTTCTTCGGCTCCTCCTCGAAATTGAGACGACACCTCTTTCGGTTGCCACCAGCAGGAAACTTATCTTATTGATTTCTAGAATTCAGATGGGCCTATCTGCTGCTAGAATATCTGAGGCTTTGATACCCCTTGTTCTGAATGGGACTATTGGAGTTCTGCACAACCGTTTTAGCTATATGTGGAGTCCGGTTTTGGAGTGCCTTGTAGTTCTGATTGGCAATTACACTACATACATCTGGGACATGTTTGTTCTATATCTTGAACACTGTCAATCTGTGTTTTTATCATCCCATGAACATGATCAACTTGATGGAGAGAATGCTGGACGTATCTGCAAGTCCAATGGTAACTAGCATCACCTTTTTATGGATTAAAGTGTTTGCTCTGAATTCATCCGCTGATATGACCTTCGATGGATGTTAAATGCCAAGCTCCTTGGAGTAAACTGGTCCATAATATGTGGTTGTTTACTGCCACCCCTAGAATAGACAAAAAAAAAAAAAGGTGGTCCATAATGTGGATGCTTGACTGTTTGTGTTCCATTGCATTATAAGTGAAGAGTGCATTTTGGTGGGAGATAAAAGGTGCATAGAAATCATAAATAGCCAGTCAATGCATTAGATTTAGGAGGAATATTACTTAAATTGAGATAGAGAATAATCTTACTTTTGCATTACTTCTGTGCAGAGTAATATCATTGAGCTGTAGCTTTTTATTATTATTATTTTTTTCAGATCTGGTTGAAAGTTTCAAGTCATGCACTTCTTCTATTTCTGATAGCACACCAAATGCTTCGGTTCTATCCTTACTTATTCAGTCTCTGCAAAAGATCCCCATGGTTGCTGAGTCTCGCTCTCGGCATATAGTTCCTATATTTTTGAAGTTTTTGGGCTACAATAATGATGATCTGACCAGGTTGTTTATTTACTTCCTATCCTCTCTGCATCTTGTTGTTGTTGACTAAGGTGGTAAATTCTTAAGTGGTCTCATTGCTGTATTTTCTTCTTACTGAATATAACAGTGTAGGTTCATTCAACCAATTTGCATGTAAGCGTAGAGAATGGAACAATATACTTAAGGAATGGTTGAACTTGTTAAGATTGATGAAGAATCCTAAGGCCTTCTATCATAATCAATTTCTAAAGGAAGTCCTGCAAAATAGGTATAACACTATTTTACTCTTGCCCTAACCGGATGGTTATTTGAAGTTCAAAACTTCAACTTTTCTTTTGAAGCTCTGAAAGACATTCTTTTGGTTGTGTGCTAGGCTTCTTGATGAAACTGATGCTGAAATACAGCTTAAAGTTCTAGATTGCCTCTTGAATTGGAAAGATAAGTTTTTGGTTCCATATGGTGAGCATCTGAGAAATCTGATCAATTCAAAACATTTGAGAGAAGAACTGACAGCATGGAGCTTATCACAACAATCTCCTGCAATTGAAGAAGAGCACAGACCTTACCTGGTGCCTTTAGTCATCCAACTTCTGGTACCAAAAGTGAGAAGTTTGAAGACCCTCGCCTCTCGAAAGGTATTTAGTTTCTCATGATGTTTGGAAGCAAGTCTGGGAAGTCAAGTTACTATTTATCTTTTCTTTTCAATGTTTTTCCTTTTAATATTCTGAGTTGGTCTATGTAATTTTTCCACTAGCGTGCAAGCGTACACCATCGGAAGGCAGTTCTTGGTTTCTTAGCTCAACTTGAGGTTGAAGAGCTTCGTATTTTCTTTTCCTTGTTACTGAAGCCCTTATGGGAAAATTTGAATCCAACTGGTGAGACTGCCACTTGCTTTTGGAGCTTGAAAGAGAGCGGTTTTGATGCAATTGAAGCATCTGGTGTATTTGAGTGGTTCACTTTGGACAGGATAATGACCCTCTCCTGGAAAAAGAGATATGGTTTTATGCATGTTATTGAAGATATTATGGGAGTTTTTGATGAGTTGCATATCCAACCATTTCTTAATCTATTAGTTGGGTGTGTCGTCAGAGTATTAGGAAGCTGCTCAATTGGTCTTGACAATGCAAAAAGCGGTGCCTTATCTCTGAGGCAGAATGGTTCGAGCCTCAAACCAGATTTGCATGATATAGATGGGGAGCCAGAAAATCTGATCATGGTAAGATGTTTTTTATTTAGTTTATTATGCACTTGACTTTTATAGAATGTTCCTTCTGCACTTTGGATTTATGACATATTAGGCCTTAATAGAAAAATTCAATATACAAAAACCATGGCAATGCTTACTGTGATGATTAAATGGATTGGAATTATGAGCCATTATGATTTTTTTTTTTTGGTTTCCCATCCGATATCCGGAGCTTCACCCCAACTAATCCGGATCGACCTACTGCCGGGCCTTTTTCGGGGGAGGTCTCCTAATGTGATTTTTTCCGTACCCATGGGGAGTTAAACTTACGACCATTGTCAAGGGAACTCAGCTACCTTCCAACTGAGCCAACCAACGTTGGTTATGAGCCATTATGATAATTACACAATGGTTGTGTAACTTCCAGCTTTGTATAGAGTGACTTGAGGGCCTGGATGGAGTTGCATAGGGGTATCTCATGTGCTTTCAAGCTTCGCCACTTTTGAGCATGATAAGGAGTGAGTTTGCAAAGTTAAAGAGGTTTTGGAGGGCAAAGAGATGCTCGTTCGCTTTGGCAATGTTTTTTTGTGGCTATTCCTTGGGGTATGTGGGGGAAGCAGATTGGTAGAATTGTTAGAAATCTATTGGTCCTTTCCTACTTTGGGACATGGTTGTGTTTTAGGCTTCTTTGCGGGCTCATGCTCAGGGGTTTATAAAGTTATGGCCTAGAGGAATTGTGGGATTGAAGGGCTGACCTTTATTAGTTATATCTTGTTTCTTCTTTCATTGGTCTCTGAGGATTTCTCATCCTTAGAATTTTTATATATTCTGCATTAATCTAATACAATTCTTTTTTCTATCAAAAAACTCTCTGCAGACAAGCATGGCTGTGAAGCAGTTCAAGGATCTAAGGTCATTATGCCTGAAAATTATTTCTTCTGTCCTCAATAAGTACAGTGAGCATGATTTTGGTTTTGATTTCTGGGAGTTATTCTTTAAGTCAGTTAAGCCACTGGTTGAAAATTTTAAGAAAGAGGCTTCTAGTAGCGAGAAACCAAGTTCCCTGTTTTCTTGCTTTGTTGCTATGAGTAGAAGTCACAATCTAGTATTGCACTTGGACAAAGAAAAGAGTCTTGTCCCCGATATATTTTCAATTTTAACAGTGGCTACAGCATCTGAAGCTATTGTCTCTGGTGTCCTTAAGTTTGTCGAAGATCTCTTAAATCTTGATAGTGAGTTGGGTAGTGAAGATGGTGCGGTTAAGCGAGTTCTGCTGCCAAATGTTGATGCACTTATCTTCAGCTTGCATTGCCTTTTCCAGCCTGATAATGCATCCAAGAGGTAAATGCAATGTATCAAATTAGAAACATATTGCTGCAGCAATTTTGTGTGTAGGAAGCTTTTCTACTTGTTGACAACTGGTTTTGTTCTATTAATATTTACCCTTTTGATCAAATGCCTTTCGATTTTGACTTAAGTAATGGGCGTCGGCGTCTGGGGAGTTTTGTTCTGTTGATGCCTTATCCTTTTGTTGATATCCTGTATTTTGTCATCAAAACTTCATGTTGTATGCTGTGTTGTTAGTTCAGGGTCAGAGGTGCATGCAATATCACTTTTTATGTGTTACGATGATAACAAAATGTGTTTTGAAAGCCATATATATTTTAGTGTCCACATGGTATGCTAGTTCCTATGGAATTTTGTGACATTGTTTGCAGTGTGATATGAGAATGATTTTTTGTGAATGTGTGGATTGATGACATTAGCTTTGCTGAAGTGTTATAACCTTAGACTACGAATTTAACCGGGCTTGTGTCAAAATTTTAAGTATTTAAGTCAGAGTAACTGAGCATTTTTTTTTTTTTTTTTTTTAAATAATCCTGTCTGCTGCATTTTTAGTTGCACGTTTGCACTATTTGGATTGGACTTTCATTGTCTGATCTCATTCTATAATTATGTGGTTTGTTTTTCTAGGAAGTCAGTCAGGTTTCCTGGGGAAACAGAGCTGAGAATTTTCAAATTGTTATCTAAGTATATAAAAGATCCTCTGCCAGCAAGGAGATTTGTTGATATCTTGCTCCTATTGGTAACAAAGAGGGCAAACTCTCCTGGTGGGTAATTCTTGTCCTTTTTCAGACATAATACTTGGCCATAAATTGTTGCTTGATTTTTGAAACTCAATGTACTTTTCACATAGATGTGTGCATTGGAGCCTTGCAAGTCATTCAGGATCTTGTTCTAGTGGTGGGGAGTGAAGCGACATCAAAAATTCTAAATGCTGTTTCACCACTTCTGGTTAATGCTGGAACTGATATGCGGTTGTCTATATGTGATCTTCTTGCTGCTGTTGCCAAAGTTGATCATGCAGTGCTCTATGTGGTAATTGCAATCTTTGGTTCAACCTTTTTTTTTTTTTTTTTTTAATTCCTTGAATTCCTCCAGCTTAAATATATGTCAATTTTCTTATTGCACATAATCTGATCATTTCATGACTTATTTCGGGTACAGGCTGAACTTCTCTGCAAACTGAATGCAACCACTGTTATTGATCTTGGTGGCCTTGATTATGACACTGTGATTGGTGCTTATGAGAAGATTGATACACAGTTTTTTTTCACTGTGCAAGTTGATCATGCTTTGGTCATTTTGTCGCATTGTGTATATGATATGGCTTCTGAAGAACTAATTTTGAGGCACAGTGCATATAGGTTGTTACTCTCGTTTGTTGAATTTTCTGCACTAGTTCTGGGGCAAGAAGCTAAGAAATGCCCTGAAAGTCCTGAAAAAGTGGTCAAGGATGCTAGTTGCCGTACTTGGACCGGTACAAGCATTCAGCGATTGTTAAACAAGTTCTTTTTAAAGCACATGGCAGATATTATGAATAAAGAATCTTCTGTTAAGAAGGTAAATCCTGTAATAAGTTTTGCAGTATATTTCATGATTTGTGCAGATTTTGCAGAAATGAAACCAAAATCAAATAGAGATATGAGTGTGAGGAATTTGCATTAGTGGCTTGTAATACTCATACAAATTGAAGAGTATGTTTCAGGAATGGGTTGATCTACTACGAGAAATGGTGCTGAGGCTTCCAGAGTTGCCTAACTTGCATTCTTTGAAGGCTTTGAGCAGTGCAGATGCAGAAGTGGATTTTTTCAACAATATCACTCATTTACAGGTAAGCTCTTTATGCATTTCTTTTTCCCCATCAGAAATTCCTTGCAAAGTTTTTAGATGCATAATTTTGGCTATAATATATTCATTATTTGTTCAGCACTTTTTTCTGTCTTGCTTCCTTTTTATAAATAAATTATCTATCAATTAAAATATCTATTTTCGTGTATGAAACTTAATGAGGGCGAATCTTGGTGCAACGGTGGAGTTGCTACTTTGGTGACCTCGAGGTCACAGGTTCGAGGATTAGAAATAGTCTCTTTGCAAAATGCAAGGGGAAGGCTGTGTACATATACGCCTACTCTCTCCCTACCTCCGCAATAAGCTGTAGAGTACTTTGTGCACCGGGTGTATTAAACTTCATATTGCGAGAGTTCTGGTGACGTTTATCTACTTAAGGATGATTCTTTCTCCTTTGTGGAACTTTAAATCCATTTTAGATGGAAAAGTGCCCAAGAAGTGGTGTATGTATCAGCACGCCGGATGCATACACACACAACACAACACAACACAACACATATGCATATGCATTTTGAATTGAAAAAGAAAATAGGGATGATAAAGTATCCCTCCAAGCAATTTAAAGGACTAAATTTTAGGGAAACACAACAAAACCTCAAAACAAAGGAGCTTTCCTATCACATTGACTATCTTTTTGCAAATCTTACCTAAAGACCTGACCAGGCAACGATCAGAGATGTTAACAACACAAATCTTGTCCCATCACAGATGAAGAAAGAAGAAATTTCCTCTCGAAATATTTGCATTTCTCTTGAACCAAATGCACCGAAATTGCTACAAGATTTGAGCATCTGCATATAAGAAACCATTGCACCGCAAGAAAATAAATCTCAAATAGATCTCGAGAGGCTCATGAAGTGCTTTCGTATCACAAAGCAATACATATTTTGATATACTTGAACATCATCTCTTTGCCTAGTCTGGTAAAAGAAATAATAGAAGGCACTAAGAGGATCTAATGCTAGGAAAGAAGGACTGAACAAAGTATGAAAATAAACTTTCGAAACTTGAAAGTAGAGATTCGAAACTTAATCTATCTATATATATATATATATATATATATATATAAATAACATTTAGAACAACAAAGATGCAATTTGCATCTATACAAAATATCTTTTTGTTTATCATGCGACATATTATTAAAAATAATTTTAGGTGCAAAGTGTTTACAGTTTATAATTTCTAAAATATTTCTATCCTAAAAAGGAAACATCCAAAACACTTAAAAGATGTGTTCTTCTTGGCCTGTATATCAGAAGGCTTCCCAGTTAGAATGGAACTTTCCATGACCTGTGTGGGCTCGAAATGGCTGAAGTTGTGTATAGTTTAGCTTTTATTGAGACATCTCAATTCTATCCAGATTTGAACTGTTTTGTTGGTAAATCTTTTTCTGGAAGAAGTAACCATATGGGAGGTCTATGATTGATTTCTCTACGTTGGAGAAAATCACCATATGTGCTTTGACTTTTGTAACAGCCTTGTTTCCGTATTTCTGTTGACAGTACTGTTAGATTTATGTCCAGTAGATCTTTTTATGTATTCAAGTGTTTCTAATGTGAAATATATACTTGTTCATTTTCTCCAATTGCTTATCTGTTCTTGCAGACGCATAGGAGAGTGAGGGCATTGTCTCGGTTTCGGAATGTTCTTAATGGAGGAAGTTTGTCAGAGGTGGTGTTTTCATCTGCTTATTTCTTTTACTTTAATTGTATGTATCCTATTTATAGGTTTTGGATTTACCTTCTTACGGAAACTTTGCTGTATTTTGCTCCTCTCAGGTCATTGTCAGTAAGCTATTTGTCCCATTTTTCTTTAACATGTTGCTTGATGTGCAAGATGGAAAAGGCGAACATTTAAGAAATGCCTGTGTGGACACTTTAGCATCTATCTCTGGATGCATGCCATGGAAGACGTACTATGCATTATTGTTGAGATGTTTCCATGAGATGACCCTAAAATTGGACAAGAAGAAAGTCTTGGTGAGACTAATCTGCTCCATTCTTGATCAGTTTCATTTTTCTGAGACCTGCTACTCCAACGATGTCCAAAAGCTTCTAGGTGACTCTGGATTGACTTCTTCAACTTTGGTACATTGTTTCTCTACTGCTCATGACATGACAGAGATACAGACATGTCTTCAGAAGGTTGTCCTTCCCAAGTTGCAAAAAATGCTTGCTTTGGATCCTGAAAAGGTCGATGTCAACATTAGTGTTGCAACTTTAAAACTGCTAAAACTGCTTCCAGGAGATATCATGGACTCGCAGCTTTCAAGTATTGTTCATCGCATTTCAAATTTCTTAAAGAGCCGTGTAGAGAGCAGTCGGGATGAAGCACGTTCTGCCTTGGCTGCTTGTTTGAAGGAGCTAGGGTTGGACTTCTTGCAGTTCATAGTCAGTGTTTTGCGAGCAACTTTGAAGCGTGGATATGAGGTGCATGTTTTGGGTTATACTCTCCACTACATCCTATTGAAGAGTCTCTCCAATCCTGTTATGGGGAAGTTGGATTACTGTTTAGAAGATCTTATTGCAGTGGTGGAGAATGACATTCTTGGAGATGTAGCAGAGGAAAAGGAGGTAGAAAAGATTGCTTCAAAAATGAAAGAGACGAGAAAGTGCAAGTCTTTTGAATCTCTTAAGCTAATTGCGCAGTCCATTACCTTCAAAACTCATGCTTTGAGGCTGCTTCAAACTGTTACAGCACACCTGCAGAAACATCTCTCTCCTAAAATAAAATCAAAATTGGAGACAATGCTAAGTTATATTGCTTCTGGTATTGAAGGCAACCCATCTGTGGACCAGACTGACTTGTTTGTCTTTGTATTTGGTCTCATAGAAGATGGAATTAAAGAAGAAAATGATCAGGGTGAAAGTTTTGCGTCAGTAAAGAAAGACAAGGAAGGGAGGACAATATTCGGCAACAGAAAAATAATCTCTGACAGGATTATCAGTATCCGTTCTCAATCTTCACATCTTATAACTGTGTTCGCTCTTGGAGTACTTCACAATCGTACTAAGAATGTGAAATTGGACAAAAATGATGGACAGTTATTCTCAATGTTGGATCCTTTCATTGCACTGTTGGGCAATTGCTTGAATTCCAAATATGAAGATGTCCTGTCTGGGACTCTTAGATGCCTCACTCCATTGATAAAGTTGCCGTTGCCATCTCTTGAGAAGCAAGCTGATAAGATCAAGAAGGCTCTGCTCGAAATTGCCCAAACATTAAATGCAAACAGCCCTCTAATCCAATCCTGCCTGAGATTGCTAACAGTGCTTTTGCAGAATGCAAACATTACTCTTTCAACAGAGCAACTGCATATGTTAATCCAGTTTCCCATTTTTATTGATCTTGAGAGGAATCCCTCTTTTGTTGCCCTGGCACTTCTGAAGTCAATAGTTAATCGGAAGCTGGTAGTCCATGAAATATATGATATTGTTTCTAGAGTTGCGGAGGTGATGGTCACTAACCAGGAGGAACCTATTAGGAGAAAATGTAGTGAAATTTTATTGCAATTCTTACTTGATTATCATCTTTCGGAGAAACGCTTGCAGCAACACCTTGATTTTCTTCTCATGAATTTGAGGCAAGGATCTGACAACAATCCTTCTATGTTTATGTAATTCAATCTACTAAAGTACTTATCTTATTTCAGATATGAACATTCAACTGGAAGGGAAGCTGTTCTTGAAATGCTCCATGCAATTATAATGAAGTTTCCAAAAGGCTTTGTCAATGAGCAGTCCCAGACATTATTCCTTCATCTAATCACTTGCTTGGCTAATGATCATGATAACAAAGTCCGCTCAATGACTGGTGCAGCTATAAAGCTTTTGATTGGGCGAATGGATGCTCAGTCTCTTAAATACGTTCTTGAGTACAGTCTCTGCTGGTATCTGGGTGAGAAACCACAGTTATGGATTCCTGCTGCACAGGTAAAGACTAATAAAATTACTTCACGTGTTCAATTACACCTTTTCTTCTTCCATGTTGGTTTCCATCTGGTTCATCTTTTTTGTACTCTTAAATTAAAATTATAGTTGTGAGACATGATGGAATTGTGATGTTACTTGCAGCTGCAACCAGATTTGAAAGGCATGCAGTGGGCAATGCTGAATTTGACTGCCCATTGTACCCATTGTTGACCAAAAATTTTTCTTTTGTGATAACTTACTATCGTAGCCGTAGCAGCCATTATTGCTTCTTATGAGCCACCTTGGAGCCAGATAAATGACTGATAAGATCATTTTCCCACCTTGTATTGGCTGCAGTACTTGTTGATTCCTATGATTATCAAATATATTTGAATCCAACATTTTTATTGTTTCTTTGACTGTGAGATCATGGCTCCAACTACAATTATGTGTATCTTTGGAGATTTGTATGCATTAGGAGGAGGGGAAGTTGACAATAGAGACTATATGAAATTCCTTCAGGAGTGTCAACAAGGGGGATTACTGCTGTAGGAGTTTATGTGCCCATTAATTGATGGTTACCAACTCATTTCTTCAATTGGAATGCAATGAAAACTACAGTTTCTATCTTCTCTGTAGGCTTAACATGGGCAGTAGGTAGGTGTAAATATCTGGGTGTATGTATGCGTGTTTTCCTTGCTTTCTTTTCCGTCAAGTCCTTCTTTACAACACGTTTTTTAGTGTGGATTTTAGTATAAAGATTATGCTTCTCTTTTTATTCCATATTTCAATGGTATGGTGCCATTATTTGATGTCTAAATTAGACATGCCCAAGGTCCTCTAACCGAACAAGAACTGAACAAAAGCCAGATGGTTCTGGTTTGGGAGGAAAAAGAACCAGAACCAGAACCGGGAAAATGGTTCTGGTTCTAGGTCAAGATGGTCCTCGCTTCGGTTTGGTTCTGGCTTTCGGTTTGGTTCTGGTTTCGGTTTGATTCCAGTTTAATTTTGTTTTTTTATGGTTCTTGCACCTTTTTTTTTTTGTTGCTACTCTTTCATTGCTTTTTATGGTTCTCACTCGGTTTTATGGTTCCTTCAAGGTTTAGTTCTGCTTCCAAGTAGGTTCTGGTTTTGGTTTTGGTTTTGGTTCTACTTCGAAAATTCAAAAACCGAAACTGAGTTAGTGGTTTGGAGGTTCCAGTTCCAAAACCTGACCGGAACCATTTTCAAGGTTCTGGTTTGGTTCTAGAAGGTTTGGTTCCAGTTCAGAACCGGAACTTTGGGCATGTCTATTCTAAATATTCTAAAAGATGTCTCCGGATCAGAAAACGTTTTAAGAACGTAGACTTGAAAAGCTAAATGTCTGGTCTAAGCACAAGGACTGCAGTTTCTCCATATGGTAAACTGGCTATTCGTAGCTCATGTCTGTCTACCTCAATTAATTAAGGAGATACTTTGTGTTAAAAATTTGATTCATAGTGCTTGCTTGTGGGTTTTTCTTTGATTAGTGTTATTAATTTGTCTTTCTGCTGGAGTTGTTTGTATCAGAAGTTCAATGTGGTTATATCCTTGATTTTTTTTGTGTGTGTGTGTAAAAGAATATGCACTGCTTAGTTGTGGGCATAATGATGGCCATGGACTAACTCCAGTGGAAACCATGGACTAACTCCAGTGGAAAGGGTTCAACTCTACAGGGGGCTTTGTGGCAAGTTGTTATATAGGGCTAGTTCATTGTTATGGCCTTGCCATGCTGCCATACTCCCCAAACGTGGTTTCTGGGTGAAATCTCAACACCACCTTGATTTTGCATGGCCATGGACTAACTCCAGTGGAAACCATGGACTAACTCCAGTGGAAAGGGTTCAACTCTACAGGGGGCTTTGTGGCAAGTTGTTATATAGGGCTAGTTCATTGTTATGGCCTTGCCATGCTGCCATATTCTCCTAATACAGTGTGTTTCTGTGGATGAATATTTCTCAACAACCAATGCTCCTTGATTTTGCAATTGCCTCATCATATCACCAGTTTGTTCTCTGATAATCTTACACCCTTGGTGGTTTAAACTCTGCCATGTGGTATGTGTACCTCAAAATGACCGTAAAATCTCCCAAGGGATCTCCCTGTGGAATAACTGCAATTTTATGATGCTACTTCACACCACATTATCATTGATGATCCCTTACCTGATGTGATATTTCTTGTTCTGGTTGTGCCCACCAGAAGGAAAGATTCAGACAGTCTCATTGTTTGCCTTGGTGAGAATGCTATTTTCATGTTTTTAGGGAGTTGCAATGCTAAGCAGTAAGAAGTGTAGACTGTAGTTCCATAGTATCGGTCCCACGAGAGTGGTGTTTGGCATGTGTTATTGTCTCTAGGTCCATGCTGAGAAGGAGAATCCTGACAGTTTACTGACTTAAAAACTGTTTGATTGCCTCTTGTTAAATTTTCAGCAGATCTTTTATGACAAATCCAGAAGAGTATTGTTTTATAAATTGCTCCACTTCCTTTGGTTGGGATATGTGATGGATCCATTTATTTGTAGATTTATCAAACCTATTCGTTGTACATTATATGTTACAGGTCTTGGGTTTGCTAATTGAAGTCATGAAGAAAGGTTTTAGAGGACATGTCACTAATGTACTGCCTGTGACGAGAAGCATTTTGCAGTCAGCTATTGATTCCGTTGCGCACCTTGGAGGGGATATTACAAATGAAACTACAATACCTTTATGGAAAGAGTCGTATTACTCGCTGGTTATGTTGGAAAAGATGCTGCAACAATTTCCGGACTTGCTTTTGGAGGGAGATCTCGAGGTAGAAACTATATGATTTTTCAATGTTAGTTCTTATAGTAATTTCGTTTCCTTCTACCTGCACTTGGTCATCCACACTTATTTTTACACCTTTTCAAGTCTTTTCTAGGATGTGTAAGATTTTTGTAAGTATACAATTGGAGAAGTTCTCAAGTTTCAAATTTACTGTTGCGTAAGGTCACTAGAATTCATTAAATAGTACCCATGTATTGTTGTCTTTGGATACCACATAGGTGTTTTACTTTGCAAATCACGTGTTTCCTGCAATCGCCCTCAGCCTCAGCTGCATCCACCTGTTTCCTTGTTCTGTAGAGATGTTGATTAAACATGCATGAATTCTTGTCGGAGTTTATATTCCCTTTGGAAGCCATCAGTCACTACGTAATAATGCCTTTACATGCAGAAAGAAAGTTCATATCCTCTCAATTGTTTATTTACATTTTTTTCCCTTCCATTTGATTGCATAGCTGCTCATGGGATCAATGGTTTAAACTTATGAGGATGTCATTTGATTTTATCATTGGTGTTACCGTTTAGGTTGCATTTTTATAATACATTTTTTTTTTCCATTTCTTTTCCAGGATATATGGGAAGCAATCTCTGAATTTCTATTTCACCCACATATGTGGTTGCGCAACATATCATGCCGCCTTGTGGCCTTCTACTTTGCCACAACAATAAATCTTGAAAAGCCACTAGATGAGTATTTTCTTCTGAGCCCTAGCAGGTTGTTTTTAATTGCGGCTGCCATGTGCTGCCAGCTGCAGGCACCAGTCATTGAAGAGACCGCAGGCAACCTGATTAAACAAAATTTTGTATTTGCAATATGTGGTTTGCATAGTTTGACGGGGCAAAAGGATAAGATGGAATTTCAAAGGTTTTGGTCTTCTCTTGAAGAACGTGATAAAGCTTGTTTTCTTAAAGCTTTTCAGTTACTTGATTCAAGAAAAGGAAGAGGCATGTTTGCAGCTTATACCTCTGGTTTATCTGGTCAGTGTTATGAGCAGAACAATGAGAATCCTCAATATTATCTTGTATCTGTTTTGTTAAAGAGAATTGGGAAGATAGCGATACAAATGGAGAATGTTCAGGTATGCCTAGTTGTGGTGGAGAATATTCGTTACCCGAGCTTAGATAATAAGTCAAAAGAGTTTTGCTTCTGTTTCATCGACCTCCTACTTACGTTGCTAATGATGTTTTTTCTCTTGCAGATGAAAATAATTTTGGATATTTTAAGGACATTGTCTTCCCAGATTAAGGATGACTGCCAGCGATATGCAGCTGAAATGCTGCTTCCATTGTACAAAGTTTGTGAAGGATTTGCTGGTAAAATTATTTCAGGTGAGTTTGGCTTTTGAAGAACTTCCATTAGAAATTTCTTTAGAGAATGTTCCATGACAATTGCATCCCTTGCTAAATGAAATGCACCTTAATACGATAGAAAAAGGCTTTAGCATGAGTGATTTATGGGATGTTAGGATTAACAACCTGTACGTCTATGCACGCTATGAGTAATCTCCAATTTTTCTTGCACCGACTCATGTTTTTCATTAACTTTTCTTTTCAAAAACGATGAAACCCTCCCGCCCCCCAAAAAAAAAGCACTGTCCAGAACTGTCTGACAATATGATATTGATATTCTTCAGATGATGTGAAGCAATTAGCACAAGAAGTTCGTGAAAGCATAGAAGATACAATGGGCAAAAAGAACTTCTTACAAGTCTATTATCAAATAAGAAAAATTCTGGAGGCGAAGAGGGATAAGAGGAAACAAGAAGAAAAAATCATGGCTGTCGTTAATCCAACTCGAAATGCAAAGAGAAAGCTCAGAATATCTGCCAAGCACCGAGCTCACAAGAGAAGGAAGATGATGACTATGAAAATGGGAAGGTGGATGCGTTGAAATATGTAAGATGGTTCATGTGGGTGTTGGTCAACAGGCCGGAGCCTCTCATTGGCATCTCTGGACGGTTGTGGCATCACATTTGAAGTTCCTTGTCATGTCGAGTTGCCAGCAAGTGACATCACCATGTCTTCCTGGTCTATGGTAAGTGGGCAGGACAGTGATTTAGCCACGTTGAGAACACGTCGTTGATAGGAACTAAACCTTGTGGCATCAGATGAGGCAGCCAAGATGGGATAAAAATAGAAACCGGTTGAAGGATTTGGGGGAAATTCAGATAAAGCTAGTGCAACCAAGATATATGCTTGAAGTTGTTGTGTGTAAATTATTGCCGAAATTTTGTTATGTAGTTCTATAATCAGTTTTGATATAATATATATTAGATAACCTGTGCAAATTTAAGTATCACATGTAGATGTTGCATATGATTGCCCTATGTGACATTGGCCGGGCAGCCTGATTGTTGCATTTCCAAAATCTGAGTTGCAATGTCTTGTTTGGTGAACTGCGTCTCATTCTATTAATTCGACTAAATCACTTGTCATTACATATTTGTCAACCCTGACATTGTCAGCATCACGAGTTATACTAAACCTGGTTAATCAGATATAGCAAGTTGGGGCAATTGTGCTTGCGCTTGAGGAAACAAAAGACAACCTTAACAATGCAGAAAAAGACTAAATTCTTCTCAGTTTTCTCAATAGTAATAGGAAAATATCAAACACGTAGCTATTAAAAAAGCCCCAAGTAAATTCAGAAATTGGAAAGGAAAACAAATTGTGCACGCACAAGTTGAGAAAGATATCTGAATTGAATCAGTAAATAAATTAAAAGAGAGTGATATCTGAGAACTTAATGACCAAATGGATTAAAGCGTGTAGAGAGAGAGAGAGAGAGAGAGAGAGAGAGAGAGAAGCGTCATATTTGAACGGTGTCATTTGATGGAATTGAAAACTTCTTTCTTTAAGGGTGTCAAGGGAAGCGCAGTTCTTGTCACTATGGGGAGTCATTCTCTTGATTCGATTATGAATACTCTCAAAGGGATCGGTGGAAGCCAGACACGATTAAAACCAAAAGTCAAATAGTGATGGTGAAAAAAAGGGACCGGTGGATGACCACGTAACGGGAGTCATATACGGAATTAATTTTTTTTTTTAAATGACATAGATGGAAAAATAATTCTAAAATTAGCATACATATGTCGGGTCTTAAAAATTCGATATATATAAAAATATGGATGAATAGTATATGTTGAGTTTTTAAGACTCGATATGTTCGTGTTTACTCAAAAAGACTTGACATGTTCGTGTCTACTCAAAAAGCCTTCCCTTTCCCTTTCTTCTTTCTCTCATCTCCTCGCATGCAACGGAATCCTAACCACCCTAAGCCTCTGCCAGTGTAATCCGTCCAGCATTTGCGCATTCCGACGGACGTTGCAACCTCCGGCAGCTTAATTGTTCACCTGTAACTTTTTGTGCAACCTGCGACATCAAGTTCTGATGGTACATTGTTCTCCTTGTGCTCTTAGGTCATTCGAAATTGAAATGCTTAATTTGATTGTGAATGATATTTGTTAAGTGATGTATGTTATGTTTATTCAAGTAGCTTTGTTGAGAGATTGAATTATAAAATTTAGGGTTTAGGGTTTGTTGAGAATTTAATATTAATTTAGGGTTTAGTGTTTGTTGAATTTTAGTATAAATTTAAGATTTATGGTATTTTGATCAATTTATTAATTGATAGTTTCGTTAAATATTTAATTAATATAAATTAATATAAATTTAGTATTTTTGTAAAATGTTTGTTAAATTATTGAGGGATTTAATTATAAAATTTAGGTTTTAGGATTTGTTGAGAATTTAGTATTAATTTAAGATTTAGAGTATTTTGATCAATTTATTAATTGGTAGTTTTGTTGAATGTTTAATTAATATAAATTAATACAAATTTAGTATTTTTGTTGAATGTTTGTTAAATTGTTATAATTATAAATTTAGAGTTTAGGATTTAGGATCTAATTATAAATTAATGTTTAGAGTTCAAATTGCAAAAGTTGGTTTATTTGCATAACTTTATAATAATTTCGATTATTTGTTAACAAGTTGATTTTTGATATTTAGAAGAAATGTCGGAAATGGTAAAATTGTTATGTTATAGTAATTGTGAAATTGTTATGGGTGAGAATGGAAATGGTTATGATTGTGAACCTTCAAAATTGATTAGGGTAAGAAAGAATATATGTTATAATAAATTGGTGTTTGTGATATGTAAGGTATTCGAATAAATTCTATGACACAACATGTGAAGATTTTTTATTGTTGTCCCGTGTCATACATACAACGTGGGAATTTACAATATGAATTGATACTGATTAATAATGATGATGATATTTTTAACTTGATGAAGTTTGCGGTGAGGATGGAAGTGGATACCATTCATGAGTTATATATAAAATCATATGATGGTGTAACGTCCGTGCAACAAGGTCGTGATTATACAGATGATTATCCATATATTGAATCTCGAGTAGATCTTGCTTTCGCAGAGGTGGATAACGATATTGATGAGGAAGAAAATGACATGCTCGTAGAACAAGACTATATGTGAATGTTGGGTTGATGTAGGATCATAGCTAGTTTCCTATAGAAGAGTTTAGACGACGAAGAGAAGAGTTATAGAAATGGTATACGGGGATTGAAATGATTCTTACAAATAACAGTCTCCGCTCTTGGATGCAATAGTGTAAAGGAATCCGGGAGCACAAGTCAATTGGAAGTTGAGTCCGTCAAATGTAAATGGTGAAATGACTTTTGAAACTGTATTTTGGGTATTTAATCTTAATATCATAACTTTTAGGAGTTGTAGACCATTGATAAGTGTAAATAAGACTCACCTTTATAGAAAATACAAACACAAGTTGTTGATTGCATGCAGTATGGATAACGTGAGTCATATTGTTCCGTTGGTATTCGAGTAGATCGATAGAGAGTCACTTGTTTCATGGTCGTGATTTTTTATGTGTGTGCAAGAGCATACTGTTGGAGATAGAGAAGATCCTATTTACTTAATTTCATATCAACATAAAAGGATAAGAGCAACAGTTGTTCGTTCAGAATTTGGATGGTTATCTCCCAATGTTATGTGATGATTTTGCATGTATCACATTGTTAGTAATTTCAACATACACTACAAAAATCAAGTTTGTAAGAGAGTTACTACCATTATTGCATTACAATCATAACGTAAGAAATTTAATTCATATATAACGAGAATGAACGAGATAAAAGAAAATGGTCTCGATTATTTTATAAATATTGCCCCTGAACAATGGATTCTTTTTCACGATGGTGGTTTTCGTTTTGGATAAATGACGACAAATATAAGTAAAAATTATAATATCCTATTAAAGGGTGTAAGAAATCTATATGTTTTTGTCTTGACATTTAAGATATTTTATAATTTGCAGAACTATTTTGAGACTCGACTTGGTAAGGCAAGAGCGAGAATGACAAGAAAAGAGTGGTACATAAAATATGTCTCTGTCATGCCAGGGAAATAGATCAATACAGACTAACCTCCATACAGTTGTTTCTTTTAACAGGAAAAATGGGATCTTTGAAATAGAAACAGACTATAGACAACTACGGTATGACCATAAGAGAGTTAATAAACAGATTGTGGATGTGAAAAATGAACATTGCACATGTGAGAAATGACAAACGTATATAATTTCTTACTCATATGCAATTGTTGTATTAACATGAATGATAATTGATGTGCATATGATCATCAGAAAATGATATATATGAGAATATTGAGTTAGAGTGTATGAGTATTAATTTTTATTTGTGGGAGTCATTTCAGGATGGCCCGTGTCTTCGTACCCAACAATTATTCCCGATGTATCACTTATATGTGAGCAATAAAGACCTAAATTATCTCGATATCATAATAAAACGGATTTTTGAGAATTATTTTTGCAGACATCGTATGTGAGTTATAGTTTAGAGGGTCACAATAAGAGAAGATGCACGAGACAAATAAGGTGTGGACTTTGTAGCAGACAGGGGTACAATTGAAGACATTGTTCGACCCAAATGAATGATACTTGATTATATTTGTATTTTAAGTATAATTCTTGTGTTTTTTAGTGTACCGGACATTGTGTATTTGTGGAACATTTAATATACCTGGTATACATTCAATGTACTAAGTGTTGATATATTTTTTTAATGCATATTAATTGTTATCATATTTTAATGATACACATAAGCAATTATTTCTTAATGTACTTAACATACATCATTTTGTCATTTCTTAACTATTATTATGTTGTTGTATTAATATTTTTTTCTTTCATTTTGTCATAGATGGATCTTGGACCTACTGATTAGAGCGTTCTACGCTTGCAGCAAGGTTACTGTTTTTCGAGAGTTTGGGATGGAGAGAACACTACATGGCTTACTTGCTGTCGACGTGAGGCAGTTTTACGGCAATGGGAGCATAGTCATATCAATGAGCCAGTGCTTCTTCTCCTAGGGTAATTGAGATTTTTGGGTATAACTCGATTGCGATTTACTCAGTTCGATTAACATCTGATTATAGCCTTAGTAGAGAGATGGAGATAGGAGACAGGAGACACATACATTTCATATGCTCTACGGTGAGCTTACTATCACTCTACAGGATGTAGAGGTACTTTTAGATTTATCTAATAGGTAGAACGACAGGTGTCCTGTGGGGTGATGTGTGTGAGAGATTGTTAGGGGTTATGTCTCCACGTTCTACGTTTAGGGGTTACATTTTGAGTATGTTGTGATTATTTGAGGTTTTTTGCTGAGTTGTCTGATAATATAGATGATGTATATATTATACAGTGGACATACGTGTATATTTTATTATTAATAGTGGGTGTATTGTTTTGTGATAAAATAATACATTTTGTACACTTACAGTATTTACTACTGTTAGAGGATTTAGATTCTTTTGGTAGTTGTAGTTGGGGTTTTGCGTATTTGACATACTTGTACAGTCAGTTTTGTATAGCCACACACGTAGATTCATGTGAGATAGATGGGACATTAGTTCTTTTATAGATTTCAGCATGGGAGAGGTTTCCTTACATAGCTTCCATTAGATGATCATTGCACATAAAGGATGATAGTCCACTGGTTTTGTGATAGAAGGTAGATTTTGATGTCACTACCATCCTTACACACGTGGTGTCAGTGTATAGCGAGACATTTGATAGGCAGACGATTGATTAGATCGTGTGGGTGCCGTACACTATGAATGTATTGTCTTCCCTCCTCGACTACTATTACGAGGAGAGGGATATTTGGCATGCGCGTATACCAATTATCTATTTTAGTATAGTGGAGTGATACTTTCTAGATAGAGTGATCCATCAATATGGAGAGTTTCAGAATATTTTGATTCATTGTGATATTGAGTATCGACTCTATGATATTAGTACAAAAGATCTACAAGAGATTGATTGGTCGGTGGAGCATGCACGGTATGTAGATATTTGGACTCAGCGACACGATCATCTAGCTCCACTTGACACGTCGTATGGACCCGCCATCAATCCTGTCTACTCCGCCTGGTACCGCACCATCTCCTGTCGATTTATTGGTCATCGAGGAATTCGTTTGGACTATGTGGTAAATGTATAGCTTCCTATTTTTTATTTATATCAATGATTTAGATTTGTTAGTTTAACTTATATATATATATATATATATATATATATATATATATGTTTTTTTGTAGTGGGATACCTTAAATCATATTCGACACACTGAGTGTGTCGACGTACATGAGCTGACGGATTCAGCCATTTTGGTTTTGGTAGATGACATGACATATCTCTTGAGACCTAGACTAGCTAGAGATGGTAACAAGGGAGGTGATGAGGATCGAACACGTGAACGATGATGAAGGAGAGCATGTCCTAGGAGACCACCACTATTATCACATTACGCATCACCGCCACCATTTTAGCATCTACATGACGTCGCAGGATCTTTGAGTGGGTATGTTGAGTTTTCGTCTTTTTACACATTTGTATTGGATGATTTCTCTTAGGTTTTCAGTCCGAAGGTTTCACAAAGGGGAGCTTGTCCTGATATCTATATGGATGAGGGATTAACACAGGTTGAGAGTGATGCACTACCCGTGTATAACGTGTCCTTTCCAATTTTTTTTTAACCCTACCATGAGGATGTAGGATCATTCCAGATCACACAGGTTGATGATTTGAGTTTAGTATTTCGTGATAATAGTATAGATACTAGAGCTGATATATACTAGGAGAAGAAGACGACGTTAAAACTTATGTGTTTTGTACTTTATACATTTTGTTATATTAATAAAATTCATATTCTATTATGTATTGGTATTATTGTCTTAATCTTACTACACTTGATTTGATTTGTTTGTTGGATTTGCTATGTTAGTGAAAAATTGAATATTATGTGTTGTTGAGAAGTTTGAGTGTGAGAATTGATATAGTTTGAACAATGGATATGAGATTTGGAAATTATATGTGTCGGTTGAATGGATATGTGAATTGGAAATTGTATAATTGTGCGGGGAAGGAAATATGTTGAGTTCGACATATACTATTCTCCTATTTTTTAAAATATGACCGGTCCTTAAGACTCGATATATGTATGCTATTTTTGAAATTCTTTCCCCATTTGTGTTGTTTTAATTTTTTTGGGTAAAAAAACATTAATTTCGTACATGACTCCATGCAATGGTGACTTCAGACGGAGGTAGAATCAAATTGTGGATATGGTGTCTGAATTGAAGAGAAGTGAAATAATCGAAGTCGAACAAAACACGATGGACTGAGACAACAAAGAGTCGTTCAAACGGTGGCGATAAGAAATTGAGGATAAAACGATGACAACTTGAATCTTCGAGGGTGAAAATTGTAGACGACTAATAAAATTGCAGAGAAAAAAGTAAAGATAGAAAAAGAAAAAAAAAAAAGAAAATTAGGAAGTAAAACTTAAAACTATCCTCTCCTTGCCTTTGAGTGTCCTTACATGGCGTAACAGTGCAGGAGGAATTTCAGCTGCAATGGCTAGTGAAGCAACTGCAGATGCAAGACGGTGGTTGTAACAAGCTCTAACATGAAATTAGTTAGTTAGGTAGAGTACTAAGTTAATAAAGTTAGAGTTGGTTAGATTAGTGGCTTAACATTCCCAGATTTGATTGTACATAAATAGCTGCAATGCTCAAAGAAGGCAATGAGGAATTTGAATGATGTTTCTTACTCTCTCACTTTGTTTATTCTCTATTTCTCTATTTCTTTCTCTCTCCCTTTCTGTCTTTTTCTTTCTTTATTTTTTTCTCTCTCTAACCCTTTGGGTTACCCATTTTCTTCTCCACGGTTGACCGCCTTCTAGCAAGTAGCTGACCACCCAAATTGTCCTAGCTAGCCGCTTTTCTTTTCTAGTTGACCGCCTCTTCCGGGATTGTGACAAAAGTGGTATCAGAGCTCGTGAATCCTTGGACAAATTACCAGACATGGCTGGCTATTGATGAATAACTCAATAAGCAAGAAAATAAAATACAAGAATTGACAGTAGAAATCAAAGAAAACTATATAGTCATGGAAAAAATATTTGAAGAGCGACACAAGGAAAGAAAACAATAGCTTGATGAGCAATCTCAGAGGATGGAAACTCTTATGCAGGCTTGGAGTCTAGAATGATCAATTTGATCAGGGTAGCAAATAAGGACATGGTTGAAGAACATGAGCAAGAAAGATTTTCCAAGTCACCTCTCCTACCCACACCAGCAGACAACAAAGATAGAGTTGAAAGTAGCTCTCAATGGCCCAAGAAGGAGGTAATCAACCACGGATTAGTGCAAACACACCAAGAATTGAATTGCCTATATTCTGTGGAGAGAATCCCAAATTGTGGTTACGTAAATGTAATAAGTTTTTCTCCATCTACCAAATACCCACCACTTCTTAAATGGATATTGTCGAAATGTATTTGGATGGCAGAGCTGAAGTATGGTTTCAAGGATTAAAAATGGTGAAAAAGGAAATGGAATGAGAAGAGTTTTCTAGACTCTTGTATCAACGGTTTGAAGCAAAAGGAGTCCAAGATGAAGTGAAAGAGTTCAATAAGTTACGATAGCATAGTTTAGTTGCAGAGTATCAAGAAAAGTTCGAAGAATTATGGGCCATTTTGAGTCAAAAGAACCCTAAGCTAACAGAATTTTATTTCATTTCAAACTTTATTAGTGGAGTAAAAGAAGAAATCAAGCCCATACTCAGGATGATGAAACATACTTCCTTCTTCCAAGCATTGCCATGTTTCAAGAACAATCCTTAGAATTGACTAAACATAGAAGAATGAGCATGAGTAAGCCCTGGGATTTAGGAGAGGTTAAGGCAGATAACAAGATCTTAGTTGCTCACTACAGTAGCTTTGAAACTCAAAGAGTATCACTACAAGAGATGCAACATCGCAGAGTTAACAATCTTTATTTTAAATATGACGAGAAGTATACTCCTGGTCATCAATGTAGACTGAGGAACCTCAATGTCATGTTAGCAGCAAAGGACAAAGAAGGACTAGGATTGGAAGAAAATAAAAGGCAAGAAGGAACAACTGGGGAGGATATTAGCTTATCAAGGCTCATTCCAAATTTTAATCCTTGAGGACAAGGATTTCAAACGAAGAGAGATATTGTAACAGTGAAGGAGGAATTTCAGCTACAACGGCTAGTAAAGCAACTGTAGATGCAAGACTGGTGGTTGTAACAAGCTCTAACCTAAAATTAGTTAGTAAGGTAAAGTACCAACTTAATATAGTTAGAATTGGTTAGCTTAGACCAACAATTCGTTGGTCTAGTGAAAAGAGTACTAGAACCTCATACCAAGAGTTCGGGTTCGAGTATTGGTAGTGACAAAAATGATGTTGGAGAGCTCTCTTTGAATGAGGACCCAACAACGACTTGGTCTAGATTAATCGGAATGAAACTCTGGATACTAAACGGTGGATCAAGTCCAGAACACAAAAAAAAAGAGTTGGTTAGCTTAGTGGCTTAATCTTTCTAGATTTGATTGTATATAAATAGTTACAATGCTCAAAGAAGGCAATAAGGAATTTGAATGATATTTTTCACTTCCTCACGCTGTTTCTTCTCTATTTCTCTCTCTCTCTCTCTCTCTCTCGCAATCTCTTTCTTTCTCTCTCCCTCTCTTATCTTCTTTCTCTTTTTTTATCTTTTTCTCTCTCTAATCCTTTGGTTTACCCATTTTCTTCTCCATGGTTGACTTAGCGAGCAGCCGACTGCCCATGTGACACATGATTCTTCCCCAACCCTAACCTAGGGCTAGATTTCTTTTCCTTTTCTCTTTAGAATTGGTTTCCAATTCTAGCAGGATTTGAATTCCATTTTGGTCTTCTCTTCACCGATTGGGCTTTCCACTTGGACTTGGGCTTCTTTCTCTTCCTTTTTGCTGGGATTAGAAATAGGCTTGGACTTGATTAATGGGCCTGGAGTGGGCTGGAATTTGGACTCCTTTGGTTTGGACTTTAAAGTTGGATAGACTTTGGGCTCACTTCTTAATCTCTACTCCATTTTAAACTTGCAAATACAATTACACTAATCAAATAGGAATTTTGATAAATTTAACTTAAAATACCCAAAACGTCCAAATTTTTATGTGTACGTATCTACGATTTATCATGCATCCTGGACTTAAGCCACTAGTAAGACATTAGAAGATTCTATTTGAAGCACTATTTCTCGACCTTTGTTAAAATGAATGCACTAAATCTCTTCCTAGTTCTCTTTGCAAGCTTATCTACATATTATCTAATTCCTTACCGATGTACAATCAGCTTGGTGGATAAGGATTGCAGATTCTTTAATTGTGTTCCGTGTTCAAAACTTAGGAATAAAAAAAACTATATTGAGAGAGTTCCCCATAAATTAAGCCCGATAATATTTGAAATAAATTAATCAGAATATAACTTTAGATACCGGTTGGTTATATCAAAAAATAAATATCTAACTCCTATTTAGAGGCTCTACCATGGCGGCTACAAGGGGCAGCTTAGTTTAACTCTCTCAGCGAGCTACTCATTGGTGGCTGTGCGTCCCTTGCGGCCTTGCCAGAGTGGTGATTTTAAATAGCCTTTGCGTTTGGAGATTGCTGCCTGCCCTAATTTGTGCACTCTTCCGGAGGAAATGGCATGCCGAGTGGCACCAAAGGAACTGATTATTGAAGACTTTCCTGACAAGGGAAATATGGGAAGACATTAGTGTAATAAAACAACTACAAAATACTAAAAAATAATAGAAATATAAATAATCCTAAATGTTGAAAATATGTTCCATGCCCCACCGCAAACTACTCATTTTATAAATTTTTATCTATTAACTTTCTATATTTCAAGTATTAAGATCTTAATTGTTTTTCCAGTCTCTCAGTCGACTCCATGCAATTCTCCATATATATATATATATATTTTATCTCTAATTTCTTAGTAATAATTTACAAATTCTTACCAAATCACATACAAAAGACCTCCCAAATTTTAAACAAAATAATTTTTTTTTTTTGGTTACAACAAGAATTAAATTCCGGATCACGAGATCGGAGAAGGTGGCTATTGCCACTTGACTGTCCTCTTGAAAACTTAAATAAAATAATTTTGATTTCTCACTATGCACATCATTTCTCATTAGTCTGATTCAATTACCACGTTGAGAGTTTAAAACAAACCAATAAATAAGTTTTTCAAACCAAAATTCTCGGATCTAAATAGGATTAGCATCACTTATCTCTTTTGACAATTGATGTCACAAAATTGGATCATCTTCTATTGTTTACAATTCAAATGTCTTGATGAACAAATGATCAATCTTTAAGTCCTCTCACTCTCTTAATCAATACATAAATAACTTCTCTCTCTATTGCATATTTTTCTCAAAGTGCCATAATGCTTATACACGTACTTAGAGGGGGGGAAAAAAATCAAGAGAGGGGGTTCATTTCGAGAGAGTTGGAGAGGGAGAGGGAGAGAGAGGGAGGGAGTTGAGGGTAGTTTTATTTACAAATAACCACCCCACCCTCTTTTAACTCCCTTTTGGGTTTGGGTTTACCAAGATGGATCCGTCCCATTTTCCAACGCATGTCAATGACTCGTTGATATCCAGCGTCAGCCCAAAAAGGGGTGTCAACACCTAGCGCATTCACATGTTTTGGTGAGCGGAGGAAACGCATGCACAACTAGAAACTCTAAGACATTCGTGTAGTACTTTTTTTTTTTTTTGGTTTTCCATCCGGTATTTGAAGATTCGTTCTGATTAATTTGGATTGACTTACTATCGGGCTCTTTTTAGGGGAAGATCTCCTAACGTGATTTTTTCCGTATCCATAAGAAGTCGAACTCACGACTATAGTTAAGGAAACTCAACTCCATTCTACTGAACCAACCAATATTGGTTATGTTCGTGTAGTATGTTTGTTCATACAAGCAATAAAGATAAATTATTTAGAAAATTATAATAATATTACAAAATTATACTATTGGTCCAGAGTTTTTGTTGCATATATGAATGTACGTAATAAAAATCTTAAGACCCTTGTACAAAATATTCATGTTTCTTATATCTGATTGGGGAGGCGGTCTAACTGAGAAAAATGAGTAGGAACAGCCTTCAAAGTCTTGTAAGAACTTAGGAGAACACAAGGAAGAATCCAAAAATTGAAGGCCCCTCCGGCATCGCACTGTTGGCCGTTTTTAGATTTCGTTCCTGAACTAGATACTGAACAATGAACATGGACAGACCTGGTCAGATTCGTGTCGGACCAGTTGGGCCGGGTCTGCTTTTACGATAGATAAACATGTCAATGAGTCTAAAGTAAGACGCTTTTCCCTTTTTCTTTTTTTTATTCGAATTTAAATTTTAATATATTTTTTTAAAAAAAAATCACAAATTGGGCGATTGGAAATTCAGTTTTGATTAAGCCCAGTCCAATTTCAAGAATCATTTATACAGTTGTCTGTCTGTTATGGGTTATGATGCGATTGAGATTGAGCATCTGATGAAGGATGCATGTCTGTCACTTAGCCCCATCTCTTTCTTTCCATATTTCAATTATTGTGTCCGTCGAATCAAAAACCCAAATCTCTCAAAGGTTTTTATCATTTTTTTAAAATAAAATTCATAAACGAAATGATCTTTCTAGACTTATTTTAATCAAAAACTTCTCCATGTTTATTTTATTTATATGTAGCCCCCGTTTGGGTGGGCTTCTTGCTCTTGTTCTCCTTCACTCTCTCTTGAAACATGTTATTTTTTTTAATTAATTTATACAAGATTTAACGGTTAAATTGAATAGTGAATTTTTTAAAATAAAATCTAGATTATTGAAAAAAATATATGTCAAAAAAATTTTATAACTTAAAGATTCAATTTGACTCAAACTAAATTCTAAATTTAGTCGAATCTAATATGATTATAGAGCATCGATAATTTATAATAAAAAAAGGAAACATGCTTTTTTTTTCTATTTTGTATTATTTTTTAAACAGGGCAAAAATTTTTATTTGAAAAAGTAGATTTTTTTTTTTTTAATCGTGGAATTTCTATATAACTATTCTTGAGGTATAAGAGTCTGCGTTCAAGTGTTACCTTAAAATAATATTGTTCTATCAATTTAAAAAATTAATATATACACTTTTAGCAATACTTAAAAAAAAATTATTAAAAATACCATTATTCATTAAAATATTAGTTTTTAAAAAATATAATATTTACTTTTTTATTCTTCACATATTACACTTTATAATATCTAAAATAAATTTTGAGCTTTAGCTCTGTCTTCCTCTCTCTCGATGAGAGCATGTAGCACATGAATAGTGTTAGGAATGTGCAATATTAAAATAATATTATACGGGAACTAACCTACATTTTGTCTCTATTACCTATTTTGGAGATTAACCGGATTGTCACGTAAATTTAAAACGGACTATTTCTTTCTTTATAAGATAAATGAATATTAAGTCACGGGATTTCACTTTATTTTTTTATTTAAATATTGATATTTAAAAATTTAATTAATTTGATTCAAACAGTTATAGGATGCAGTTGTGAGATCCAAGTTAAGGGTTGATTCTTTCAATGCCTATTTTTTCATTTTTAAAATTTAAATTCAAAATTTTAATTAAAAGAATCTAATTTCACTTTATTTCTACAACTTGTGGGACACAGCATGTTTTGAGTTGATATATGTTTCTCTCTATTTATTTCTATTATATATTATTATAATATAATAATTTTAATTAAATAAAATATATTTAAACAAAAAAGGGTTCGTAAATAGAAATAAAAAAATCTTTACAGAAATTTAAATTACTATCACACTAATAATATTTAAATTAAAAAATTATCATTAACCTTAACCATGTTAAAATTAAAATTCTAATTATAATATAAAAATATAAATAATTTTTAATTTGCTTTAGTTTTAAACTTTTTTTGCGAAAGGAGTTTGACTGGCCATTGAATATCACACAAGAGAGTCAAATTCACTTAAATCGGAATTATTTAAAATTATGTCGACCTAATACTGTTATAACACTAATATGATATTGGCACGGTAATAATGTAATCAATTATTTTTAATTAAAAATAATGAAAAATTAATTTTTATTATAAAATTAAATTTATAATTTTTTTTTAACTAGATATTCTACTCATAATTTAACTAGCATGCCTATGATTTTGAAAAGTCGATATGTATCATTTGCATGAATAATATTACGATGGATTTTTAAAATTAGTTATTAAAAATATATAAAATATATTCATATCAAATTTTAAAAAGTTATTATAATACTGTAATATGTATATTGAGATGTATATTGAGTTTTAGAAACCTATCGTAATGACGTTTGCGTAAATAATATATATCAAATTTTTAAATATGCGAGTCCAGAAATGAAATTTTTTTTCATCCGGTTTCAATTTTTTTTTTTTTTTTTTCCTGCGTTGGTTTGGAGCATTTCTCTCACTAAATTCATTAAAAAACAGACGACGATCGACGACGGTTGAGAATGATGAAATCCACAAACCTTGCTTTGGCTCTTCAGGTACGCCAAAAACCCTAAATCCCCAAAACCCAGCAGAAAATGTCTCATCGCCAAACGCAATCCTACTATGAAATTTCTCTCCCATTCTTCACTGATCAGACCCACACTCTCCCTCTTCAATCAGAGATCATGTTCTTCCCTCCACACCTCCTCTTTCATAACCAACGAAGTCATCACAATTTTAGAGACTGTGAACCCCGTAGAACCCTCATTGGAAAAATTGGCTCCTTACCTCTCCCACAGTACAATCACTTCGGTCCTTAAAGAAACCTCAAACCCTCAACTAGGTTTTCGTTTTTTCATCTGGGCGATGCAACAAAAGCGTTTTAGGAGCTGGGATTCTCATAATTTTGTGATTGACATGCTGTCAAAGGATAATGGGTTTCAGTTGTTTTGGCAAACACTTGAGGATTTGAATAGGCGTGGTGCTATTATCACTTCTCATGCATTTTCTGTGCTGATTGCAGCTTATTGGAAACTGGGTCTTGCTGAAAAGGCTGTGGAGGCTTTTGGTAAGATGAATGAATTTGATTGCAAGCTGGACACTTTTACTTATAATTCAATCATACATGTTGTTTTGCAAAAGCAATTGTTTTTGTTAGGTCTAGCTCTTTATAGTCAAATGCTGAAGTTGAATTGTACTCCTAATAGAGCAACTTTTAATATTTTGGTTGATGGGTTGTGTAAGTGTGGGAAAACCGAAGAGGCCCTCCGTATGTTTGATGAAATGACCCAAAGAGGCATTTTGCCTAATACAATGACCTACACGATAGTCCTTGTGGGTTTGTGTAGAGCAGCGAAGACCGATGATGCAATTAGCTTGTTTGGTGTTATGAAGAGTGGTAAGTTTGAGGATATGATTAGTTATAATTCATTGCTGGATGGATTTTGTAAGGTGGGCAGGGTGGATGACGCAGTTGAGCTTTTGCTGTCTATGAAGAGGATGGGGCTTGTTCCTGGAATCAATGGTTATAGCTGTGTGATCCATGGTTTGTTTAAGGCAGGGAGATTTGATGATGCACAATTTTGGTACAGCAAAGTGTTAGAGGAAGGAATTCAGCCTGACCTTATATTATACACTATTTTAATAGGAGGACTTGGTAGTGTTGGAAAGATGGATGAGGCATTGAAGATTTTGGCTGAGATGACAGCAAAAGGGATAACCCCAGATACCTATTGTTACAATGCTTTGATTAAAGGGTTTTGTGATGTAGGCCTCCTGGATACAGCTCGGTCTCTTCAACTTGAGATTTCAACAAGTGGTTCCTTCCCGGACTCCTGCACTTACACCATTCTGATTTCTGGTATGTGCAGGAATGGGCTGGTGAAGGAGGCTCGTGATATATTTGATGAAATGGAGAAGTCTGGATGCATTCCATCTGTTGTTACCTTCAATAGTCTAATTCACGGCCTTTGCAAGACTAAGGAGCTTGAGGAAGCCCATTTACTGTTTTACAAGATGGAAATCGGAAGGAATCCTTCCCTGTTTCTTCGTCTCTCTCAAGGTGCTGAGAGGGTGCTTGATTGTGCCAGCTTGCAATCAATGGTGGAGAAACTGTGTGAGTCTGGCCGGATTCTTAAGGCCTACAAGCTTCTCATACAGCTTGCCAACAGTGGGGTTGTGCCTGATATCACAACTTACAACATTCTTATAAATGGCTTGTGCAAGGCAAAAAACATTAAGGGTGCTTTTAAGCTCTTTAAGGATCTCCAACTCAAGGGTCACACTCCGGACGCTGTCAAATATGGGACTCTGATAGATGGACTTCAACGGGTTGACAAAGAAGATGATGCCTTTGTGGTCTTTGAACAGATGATCAAAAATGGATGTACACCTAGCTCAGCAATTTACAAGTCACTTATGACTTGGTCTTGTCGGAGGAAGAAGGTTTCTTTAGCTTTTAGTCTTTGGTTGGAATATCTAAGAAGCCTTCCGAGGTACAAAGATGAGGATACTAACCTCTTAGAAGAGGATTTTAAGAATGGACAAATTGAGAAAGCAATTCAGCGATTAATTGAGATTGACTTAAAGAGTAAGGATTTTGATGCATCACCTTATTGCATCATACTTGTTGGATTAATACAGGCAAGTAAAAAAGAAGAAGCTTCAAAGTTATTTTGTGTTCTTGTGAAGAACAAGATTGAAGTAAGTCCTCCAGGTTGTGTAGGTTTGATAGAATGTCTCTGTCGAGAAGGGAGTCTAGACTTGGCTGTGGAGGTTTTCCTCTACACACTAGATAAAGGTGTCTTATTGATGCCACGCATCAGCAACCTACTGATCAGGTTTTTACTTCGTACTCAAGATAAAGTGGATGATGCCATCGAACTTTTATATAGGATGAGATCCATAGGTTATGATTTGGATGCTCATCTTCATCACCGAACAAAGGATCTTGTGAACAGTTATTGGAATACCAGGGAAATAAAAAAAGTGTCACCTGGATTGGAATCCCTATTGAACTCTTCATAGTGATTTCTCTGACAGCTTCGGTAGGGGCAAGTGTTGTATAACAGGAGGCTCTTTTGGCATTGTTTTTTTTTCACTTATTATACCTTTTTCTCAACTTTGTACACCTGATTGATTTGAGTTAGGATCTCGACATGCTAGTGCTTTTTCAGAGTTTGAGAAAGAAAAGAGAGAGCCACCAGGAAAGTGGATGCCAAGCATAATTTTCAATTCATCCCAAAGTTTTGTAACTTAAGATTTTTTCCCCCTACATTCTTGTGTAACATTACAACATTTACATAAATAAAATAGAGGGTTCACCATAAGATTCACTTTTTGCAACTTCATTTCCTAATGCTCTTTTTCCCGCATTACATGTAAAGGCAGATCCTTTGCCTCACATTCTTTTCCCAGACATGGGTATTCTTCTCCAAAGGATTGATAATAGTAGGAACATACATAGGAACTATGCGACTAGGATCAACAAGCTGCAAAAGGACCTACATTGATAGGACAACCACATACATGATGCAAACAAACAAGGTGGGTTGGATCTCTTTACATTGAATGCCCAAAATAGGTTGAGATTGAATCTCTTTACATTGTTTGAATCCATCCCCATTACATCGTGGTTGAGTATTCAAAAGAGTAAAATTTCCAAGCATGAATTCATTTTCAAAAAGCAATTTCAAGCTGTCTTACCAGTCTTACCATGTCTAGTCCATTGCCACTAATCCCAGATATGGTGAATCATTCCTCGAAATTCAATGTTATTTAAGCTGTCCAGAACTCAAAGAACTTCCTCTCTACAACAATGGAAGTGGACAATATGTGGACCTACTTGCTCATCCCAACATGCTTTGCTTCAGAAAACTAAATATATCCCTTTTCAGCTGTAGCCAAAAAGAGACGGTCCAGCGAGGATGAAAGAGAAGGACAATTTTTCAAGCCAATTGGATAGAATGTGACACGGGTTCACAATCACAATTTGTGTGAGTATATTGATGATCCAAATCTGGGGAGAAATATATAGGAAGATAAAGAGATGTATATATCTACAGAAACTTCAAATCCATATCAATCAGTCACTAACTAAATATAGATGGGGAGCCAGAAAATCTGATCATGGTAAGATGTTTTTTATTTAGTTTATTATGCACTTGACTTTTATAGAATGTTCCTTCTGTACCTTAGATTTATGACTTATTAAACCTTAATAGAAAAATTTGATATACAAAAACTATGGCAATGCTTACTGTGATGATTAATTGGAATGGAATTATGAGCCATTATGATGATTACACAAATGCTTATCTAGTGTAACTTCAAGCTTTGTATAGAGTGACTTGAGGGCCTGGATGGAGTTGCATGGGGTATCTCATGTGCTTTCAAGCTTCATCTCCTTTGTGCATGATAATGAGTGAGTTTGCAAAGTTAAGAGGTTTTGGAGGGCAACGAGATGCTCGTTCGCTTTGGCAATGTTTTTTTGTGGTTATTCCTTGGTGTATGTGGAGGAAGTAGAATGGTAGAATTGTTAGAAATCTAGTGGTCCTTTCCTACTTGGGGACAAGGTTGTGTTTTAGGCTTCTTTGCGGGCTCATGCTCAGGGGTTTATAAAGTTATAGCCTAGAGGAATTGTGGGATTGAAGGGCTGACCTTTAATAGTTTATTTCTTGTTTCTTCTTTCATTGGTCTCTGAGGATTTCTCATCCTTAGAATTATTATATATTCTCTATTAATCTAATACAATTCTGTTTTCTATCAAAAAACTCTCTCCAGACAAGCATGGCTGTGAAGCAGTTCAAGGATCTAAGGTCATTATGCCTGAAAATTATTTCTTCTGACAGTGAGCATGATTTTGGTTTTGATTTCTGGGAGTTATTCTTTAAGTCAGTGAAGCCACTGGTTGAAAATTTTAAGAAAGAGGCTTCTAGTAGCGAGAAACCAAGTTCCCTGTTTTCTTGCTTTGTTGCTATGAGTAGAAGCCACAATCTAGTATTGCACTTGGAAAAAGAAAAGAGTCTTGTCCCCGATATATTTTCAATTTTAACAGTGGCTACAGCATCTGAAGCTATTGTCTCTGGTGTCCTTAAGTTTGTCAAAGATCTCTTAAATCTTGATAGTGAGTTGGGCAGTGAAGATGGTGCAGTTAAGCGAGTTCTGCTGCCAAATGTTGATGTACTTATCTTCAGCTTGCATTGCTTTTTCGAGCCTGATAATGCATCCAAGAGGTAAATGCTATGTATCAAATTAGAAACATATTGCTGCAGCAATTTTGCGTGTAGGAAGTTTTTCTACTTGTTGACAACTGGCTTTGTTCTATTAATATTTACCCTTTTGATCAAATGCCTTCGATTTTGACTTCAATAATGGATCTTGACTGTGGGAGTTGGCATATAGGGAGTTTTGTTCTGTTAATGCCTTATCCTTCTGTTGATATCCTGTATTTTGTCATCAAAACTTTATGTTGTATGCTGTGTTGCTAGTTCAGGGTCAGAGGTGCATGCGATCTCACTTTTTATGTGTTACGATGATAACAAAATGTGTTTTGGAAGCCATGTATATTTAGTGTCCACATGGTACGCTAGTTCCTATGGAATTTTGTGACATTGTTTGCAGTGTGATATGAGAATGATTTTCTGAGGATGTGTGGATTGATGACATTAGCTTTGCTGAAGTGTTATAACCTCAGACTATGAATTTAACTGGGCTGGTGTCAAAATTTTAAGTATTTAAGTCAAAGAGTAACTGAGTCCTTCTTTTAATCCTGTCTGCTGCATTTTTAGTTGCACATTTGCACTACTTGGATTGGACTGTCATTGTCTGATCTCAATTTTGTGGTTTGTTTTTCTAGGAAGTCGGTCAGGTTTCCTGGGGAAACAGAGCTGAGAATTTTCAAATTGTTATCTAAGTATATAAAAGATCCTCTGCCAGCAAGGAGATTTGTTGATATCTTGCCCCTGTTGGTAACAAAGAGGGCAAACTCTCCTGGTGGGTAATTCTTGTCCTTTTCAGACATAATACTTGGCAATAAATTGTAGCTCGATTTTTGAAACTCAATGTACTTTTCACATAGATGTGTGCATTGGAGCCTTGCAAGTCATTCAGGATCTTGTTCCGGTGGTGGGGAGTGAAGTGACATCAAAATTTCTAAGTGCTGTTTCACCACTTCTGGTTAATGCTGGAACTGATATGCAGTCATCTATATGTGATCTTCTTACTGCTGTTGCCAAAGTTGATCAGGAAGTGCTCTATGTGGTAATTGCAATCTTTTGGTTTATCTTTGTTTTTTTGGATCGAATTCCTCCAGCTAAAATATGTCATTTCATGACTTATTTCGGGTACAGGCTGAACTTCTCTGCAAACTGAATGCAACCTCTGTTGTTGATCTTGGTGGCCTTGATTATGACACTGATTAGTGCTTATGAGAAGATTGACGCAGTTTTTTTTCACTGTGCAAGTTGATCATGCTTTGGTCATTTTGTCGCATTTTGTATATGATATGGCTTCTGAAGAATTAATTTTAAGGCACAGTGCGTATAGGTTGTCACTCTCGTTTGTTGAATTTTCTGCACTAGTTCTGGGGCAAGAAGCTAAGAAGTGTCCTGAAAGTCCTGAAAAAGTGGTCAAGGATGCTAGTTGCCATACTTGGACCAGTACAAGCATTCAGCGATCATTAAACAAGTTCTTTTTAAAGCACATGGCAGATATTATGAATAAAGAATCTTCTGCGAAGAAGGTAAATCCTGTAATTAGTTGTGCGGTATATTTCATGATTTGTGCAGAGTTTGCAGAAATGAAACCAAAATCAAATAGAGATACGAGTGTTTGGAATTTGCATAAGTGGCTTGTAATACTCATACAAATTGAATAGTATGTTTCAGGAATGGGTTAATCTACTACGAGAAATGGTGCTGAGGCTTCCGGAGTTGCCTAACTTGCATTCTTTGAAGGCTTTGAGCAGTGCAGATGCAGAAGTGGATTTTTTCAACAATATCACTCATTTACAGGTAAGCTCTTTATGCATTTTTCCCCCCAATCAGAAATTTCTTGGAAAGTTTTTAGATGCATAACTTTGGCTATAATATATTCATTATGTCTTCAGCACTTTTTTCTGTCTTGCTTCCTTTTTATAAATAAATTATCTATCAATTAAAATATCTATTTTTGTGTATGAAACTTCATATTGCCAGAGTTCTGGTAATGTTTATCTACAAGGATGATTGTTTCTCCTTTGTGAAATATTAAATCCATTTTAGATGGAAAAGTGCCCAAGAAGTGGTGTAAGTATCAGCACGCCTGATGCGCACGCACGCACGCACGCACGCGCACACACACACACACAAAACAACACATATGCATATGCATATGCATTTCGAATAGAAAAAGAAAATAGGGAGGATAAAGTATCCCTCCAAGCAACTAAAAGGACTAAATTGCAGGAAAAGACAACAAAACCTCAAAACAAAGGAGCTTTCCTATCACATTAACTATACAACAACAACAACGACCTAGACCTTCTGTCCCAAGAATTTGTGGTTGGCCATATGAGAGACAAATAATGAAATCGTAAAAAAATAAAAATAAAAATAAAAATAAAAATAAAAAGAAAAAGAAAAAAGAAAAAAGAAAAAAAAAAGAAAAAAGATAGATTTAGTTTGTGCGGATTCTCTTACGTCACTCATTCCTATCTAAGACCATCTCCTCAACTAAATCCATCACTATCATATCTTTACGAATGCATTGCATCCATGTTTTCAATGGTCTACCTCTACGTTTTATTACTTCTCCTATATTTAAGTTCTCTACCTTCCTAACAGGTGTATCCATAGGCCTCCGCTGCACATGACCAAACCATCTCCGACGGTATTCTCGCATCTTGTCTGCAATTGGACTAACTCCTAGGTTATTACGTAACTCGTCGTTTCTAATTCTATCATTTCTAGTTTTGCCATACATCCACCTAAACATTCTCATTTCAGGTACAACCATTTTTGCTCTTGTTACTGTTTAATGGCCCAACATTCAGTATCATATAATAAAGCATGTCTTACTGCGGTCCTATAGAATTTTCCCTTTAACTGTAATGACATCGTACGATCACAGAGCACTCCATATATCTTTCTCCATTTCATCCAACCCGCTTGAATTCTATTATTGACATCTCCATCTATATTGTCATCATTTTGAATGATGGAACCGAGATATCTAAACCTTTCGCTCTTGGGGACTTCTCTTCCTTCCAAACTAATCGTTTCTTCATTATCCTGATGGTTGTCACTAAACTTACACCTCATATACTCAGTTTTAGATCTACTCAATCTAAATCTTTTAGATTCTAACAATCCCTCCATAACTCTAATTTAGTACTTATACCTTCTCTAGTTTCATCAACCAAAATTATATCATTTGCGAATAGCATACACCATAGTATTTCATCTTGAATATTTTTTGTGATTTCATCTATCACTATTGCAAATAGTAAGAGACTCAATGCCGAATCTTGATGCAACCCAATGTTAATAGGAAAGCTATCACTCAGCCCCCCGCAAGTTCTTACATTGGTCACAACTCCTTCATACATATCCCTAAAAAGATTATTATATTTCAAAGAGATCTCTTTCCTCATGAGCGCCCACCACAACACGTCTATGAGAACTCTATCATATGCTTTCTCAAGGTCAATGAATACCATATGTAGATCTCTTTTCTGTGCTCTAAATGTCTCCATCAACTGTCTTAGCAAATGAATCGCTTCAGTGGTGGATCGCCCGGGTATAAATCCGAATTGATTCTGAGACACTTATCTCCCGTCTCAATCTATACTCTATCACCCTCTCCCATAACTTCATCGTATAACTCATGAGTTTAATTCCTCTATAATTGGAGCAATCTTGAATGTCTCATTTATTCTTATGAAGCGGGACAATTGTGCTCTCTCTCCATAAGTGAAGCATTTTCTTTATTTGCCAAATTTTGTTAAAAAGATCCGTTAACATTGTTATTCCGAATTCTCCCAAACATTCCTACACCTCGATAGGAATGCTATCAGGTCCTATAGCTTTGTTATTTCCCATTCTCTTTATAGCCTCCTTTACTTCATGGGGGCGGATCTTACGTTTAAAATTTCTATTAATCTCTTCTATAGATATCTCTAAATTTTCTCTATTTGTTGTACTCTCAACATTAAATAAATTATTAAAATATTCCCTCAACTTCTTTCTTATATCCTTGTTTCTTACAAGTGTACTATTTGTTGCACTCTTAATACATCTAATCTCATTTAGATCTTGTCCCTTCCTCTCCTTTAGTTTGACAATTCTATAGATCTCCCTCTCCCAGTCTCGAGTCTCTAGTCTCTTGTACAATTCGTTATATACTTTACTCTTTATTCATGTATAATTCTTTTTACGTCTTTTTTTGCCTTTTTGTATTTTTCATAAGTTTCGCTACTACTGTCATTTTTAAGGTTCCTATAGCACTCTCTTTTGATTCGGATCGCAGTTTTTATTTCTTCGTTCCACCACCATGACTTTTTGCCTCTTGGAGCCCCCTTAGATACTCCAAGAATCTCTCTACCTATACTTTTAATATTATTAGACATATCATTCCACATTGTTTTTGCGTTATCATTAACAGACCAATTTGTTACTCCAATTACTTTATCCCTAAAACGCGTCACATTTTTTCCTTTCAGTTTCCACCACTTAATTTTTGGCTCCATATATGATTGACATTGATTTTGTTGTTTCGGCACTTGTACGTCTAAAACTAGGAGTATATGTTGAGTCGTTACACTCTCCCCTGGTATGACCTTATAGTCCTTACAAATTGTTCTATCATCTCTTCTAGTGAGAAAGAAATCTATTTAACTAACATTTGACCCACTTCTATACGTAACTATATGCGACTCTTTTTTCTTAAAAAATGTATTTACTAGTGTCAAATCAAATGCTACTGCAAACTTTAGAATTGTACTTCCCGCCTCATTCCTACGGTTGAATCCAAAGTTTCCGTGTACGGTTTCGAATCCCTCGTTTTTCTCTCCTACATGTCCATTTAGATCTCCAATAAATAACTTCTCATTACTTGATATGGTTTGTATAAATTCATCTAGGTCAACTCAAAATTGTTTCTTACTAATTACATCTACACCTATTTAGGGCACGTACACGCTAACTATATTAATTACGTTTCCTCCATTTACTAACTTGAAAAGCATCATTCTATCTCCCTTTTTTCTTATCTCTACTACCTCTCCTAATAGATCTCTATGTATAATTATTCCTATCTCATTTTTAGTTCTATCTCTACCTGTGTACCAAAACTTATGACCATAAGACTCTATTACTCTAGCCTTCTCTTCCACCCATTTGGTTTCTTGAAGACACGTGATCATAATTTTTCCTCTATTCATTATTTCACCTATTTCTCCTAACTTTCCGGTTAGAGATCCTATGTTCCAAGTGGCCAAGCGAATCCTATCCTCATGGACTATATTATTTGTCCGCACCCTAACATCCCTTGGTAATTTGTCACTACATCCGAGATCCGATGTAGCGCGTCGCTGAGGAGGAGCGCCTCATACATTTTCCTATATTTGTCTCCCATTTGTAATTTGACAAAAGATTTTACGCTGGTTGTCAGCCTACAGCAACCCTACTCTTTTATCCGGGCTTGGGACCAGCCATGACGGAGTTCTTCAAATAATAATATATAAAAATAAATAAATAAATAAATAAATAAATAAATAAAAACTATATATATATAACTATGGTGATAATAAAGTACTACACTTTATATTGCAATTATACCGCTATGAATTTGAAAAATTTTATATTTTAATAGTTTTAAATTCATAGCAATATATTTATAGTAATAATAATAATATTAATACTAATATAGTAACAATACTATTGAAAATACAATTACTAAATGAATAATGTAAACAAATAATAAATACGATCAAATGGATAATTAACTAACAGTGACAATAATAAACAAACAACCAAATAATGTACCAAACATGAAACAACAACAATAATAAAGTCAATACCAATGCTGATAATTAATAATATTAATAATAATAATATTACTAATAATAGATAGAAAGCAAACAGGGGGGAAGGGAGGGGGGAGATGGGATGCGACCGATGAGGGGGTATGCTAAGTGTAATATATTAATTATAAATAACTGAAATAATAATAATAATAATAATAATAATAATAATAATAATAATAATAATAATAATAATAATAGTAATAATAGTAATAATAATGATAAGAAGAAGAAGAAGAAGAAGAAGAAGAAGAAGAAGAAGGAGAAGTAGTCGTCTGAGGCAGAGGTTTGAAGCAAGTAAAGGGTAAGAGAAGGTGTCGTCGAGTCAGCGGAGAGAGAGAAATTTTGGGTTGGAGACCAAGGCTAAAAGTCTAGGCTACAGATCGAGTCTACGGAGCAGGTCGAGGGACAGATCTGGGTTTTGAAGGAGTCACGATCGAAGGCAGACAGGTGAGGGTTACTGATAATCTAGTCGATGGAGTCTAGGAGGGTCAATGGGTTTTAAAGGGGTCTAGGGTGGGTGATCGAAGGCTGGTCGATGGTAAGAGAGTGACAGACTTGCGTTTTTGTAGATGGAAGCTACGGACTTCGATTTTAGTAGATCGAAGGCTGGTCGATGGAGTCTACAGACTTCGATTTCTGTAGATCGAAGGCTGGTTGAGGTTAGGAACTTGGGTTTTGATGGAGTTCATAGTGGTTAGGCACAGATCTAGGTTTTCTTAAGGGAGGGTTTGGGAATGCTGATCGAAGGCTGATTGAAAAGAAAGAGAGAGAGGAGTCAAGGGACAGAGAGAAGGAGAAGAAGAGAGGGAGAAGAAGAGAGGGAGAGGGACAGAGGGTAGAGACTACTTACCTGAAGACCTAACCAGGCAACGACCAGAGATGCTTACAACACAATCTTGTCCCATCAAAGATGAAGAAAGAAGAATTTTCCCCCGGAAAATCTTTGCATTTCTCTTGAACTAAATGCACCGACATTGCTACAAGATTTGAGCATCTGCATATGATAAGAAACCATTGCACCACAAGAAAATAAATCTCGAGAGGATCATGAAGTGCTTATGTATTATAAAGCAAATTTTGATATATTTGAAATTCCTTCATCTCTCTTCCTAGTCTGGTAAAAGAAATAATGGAAGGCACTAAGAGGATCTAATACTAGGGCTAGGAAAGAAGGACCGAACAAAGTATGAAAATAAACTTTCAAAACTTGAAAATAGAGATTCGAAACTTAATCTATATAACGATATCATAACATTTAGAACAACAAAGATGCAATTTGCGTCTATACCAAAATATCTTTCTGTGTATCATGCGAGATATTATTAAAAATAATTTTAGGTGCAAAGTGTTTATAGTTTAAAATTTCTAAAATATTTCTATCCTAAAAAAGAAACATCCAAAACACTTAAAAGATGTGTTCTTCTTGGCCTGTATATCAGAAGGCTTCCCATTTAGGATGGAACTTTCCATGACCAGTGTGGGCTCGAGATGGCTGAAGTTGTGTATAGTTTAGCTTTTATTGAGACATATCAATTCCATCCAGATTTGAACTGTTTTGTTGGTAAATCTTTTCCGGAAGAAGTAACCATATGGGAGGTCTATGATTGATTTCTCTACGTTGGAGAAAACCACCATATGTGCTTTGACCTTCGTAACAGCCTTGTTTCTGTATTTCTGTTGACAGTACTGTTAGATTTATGTCCAGTAGATCTTTTTATGTATTCAAGTGTTTCTAATGTGAAATATATATTTGTTCATTTTCTCCAATTGCTTATCTGTTCTTGCAGAGGTATAGGAGGGTGAGGGCATTGTCTTGGTTTCGGAATGTTCTTAATGCAGGAAGTTTGTCAGAGGTGGTGTTTTCATCCACTTATTTCTTTTACTTTAATTGTATGTATCCTATTTAGGTTTTGGATTTACCTTCTTACTGAAACTTTGCTGTATTTTGCTCCTCTCAGGTCTGTCAGAAAGCTATTTGTCCTATTTTTCTTTAATATGTTGCTTCATGTGCAAGATGGAAAAGGCGAACATTTAAGAAATGCCTGTGTGGACACTTTAGCATCTATCTCTGGATGCATGCCATGGAAGGCGTACTATGCATTATTGTTGAGGTGTTTCCATGAGATGACCCTAAAATTGGACAAGAAGAATGTCTTGGTGCGACTAATCTGCTCCATTCTTGATCAGTTTCATTTTTCTGAGACCTGCTACACTAACAATGCCCAAAAGCTTCTAGGTGACTCTGGATTGACCTCTTCAACTATGGTACATTGTTTCTCTACTGCTCATAACATGACAGAGATACAGACATGTCTTCAGAAGGTTGTCCTTCCCAAGTTGCAAAAAATGCTTGCTCTGGATCCTGATAAGGTCCATGTCAACATTAGTGTTGCAACTTTAAAACTGCTAAAACTGCTTCCAGGAGATATCATGGACTTGCAGCTTTCAAGTATTGTTCATCACATTTCAAATTTCTTAAAGAGCCGTGTAGAGAGCAGTCTGGATGAAGCACATTCTGCCTTGGCTGCTTGTTTGAAGGAGCTAGGGTTGGACTTCTTGCAGTTCATAGTCTGTGTTCTAAGAGCAACTTTGAAGTGTGGATATGAGGTGCATGTTTTGGGTTATACTCTCCACTACATCCTATCAAAGAGTCTGTCCAATCCTGTTATTGGGAAGTTGGATTACTGTTTAGAAGATCTTATTGCAGTGGTGGAGAATGACATTCTTGGAGATGTGGCAGAAGAAAAGGAGGTAGAAAAGATTGCTTCAAAAATGAAAGAGACTAGAAAGTGAAAGTCTTTTGAATCTCTTAAGCTAATTGTGCAGTCCATTACCTTCAAAACTCATGCTTTGTGGCTGCTTCAAACTGTTACAGCACACCTGCAGAAACATCTCTCTCCTAAAATAAAATCAAAATTGGAGACAATGGTAAGTTATATTGCTTCTGGTATTGAAGGCAACCCATCTGTGGACCAGACTGACTTGTTTGTCTTTGTATTTGGTCTCATAGAAGATGGAATTAAAGAGGAAAATGATCAGGGTGAAAATTTTGTATCAGTAAAGAAAGACAAGCAAGCGAGGACAATATCCGGCAACAGAAAAATAATCTCTGACGGGATTATCAGTATCCGTTCTCAATCTTCACATCTTATAACTGTGTTTGCTCTAGGAGTACTTCACAATCGTACTAAGAATGTGAAATCGGACAAAAATGATGGATAGTTATTCTCAATGTTGGATCCTTTCATTGAACTGTTGGGCAAGTGCTTGAATTCCAAATATGAAGATGTCCTGTCTGGGACTCTTAGATGCCTCACTCCATTGATTAAGTTGCCGTTGCCATCTCTTGAGAAGCAAGCTGATAAGATCAAGAATGCTCTGCTCGAAATTGCCCAAACATTAAATGCAAACAGCCCTCTACTCCAAACCTGCCTGAGATTGCTAACAGTGCTTTTGTGGAATGCAAACATTACACTTTCAACAGAGCAACTGCATATGTTAATCCAGTTTCCCATTTTTATTGATCTTGAGAGGAATCCCTCTTTTGTTGTCCTGGTACTTCTGAAGGCAATAGTTAATTGGAAGCTGGTAGTACATGAAATATATGATATTGTTTCTAGAGTTGTGAAGGTGATGGTCGCTAACTAGGAGGAACCTATTAGGAGAAAATGTAGTGAAATTTTATTGCAATTCTTACTTGATTATCATCTTTCGGAGAAATGCTTGCAGCAACGCCTTGATTTTCTTCTCATGAATTTGAGGCAAGGATCTGATAGCAATCCTTCTATATTTATGTAATTCAATTTATTAAAGTACTTATCTTATTTCAGATATGAACATCCATCTGGAAGGGAAGCTGTTCTTGAAATGCTCCATGCAATTACAATGAAGTTTCCAAAAGGCTTTGTCAATGAGCAGTCCCAGACATTATTCCTTAATCTAATCACTTGCTTGGCTAATGATCATGATAACAAAGTCCGCTCAATGACTGGTGCAGCTATATAGCTTTTGATTGGACGTATGGATGCTCAGTCTCTTAAATACGTTCTTGAGTACAGTCTCTGCTGGTATCTGGGTGAGAGACCACAGTTATGGAGTCCTGCTGCATAGGTAAAGACTAATACAATTACTCACGTGTTCAATTAGACCTTTTCTTCTTCCATGTTGGTTTCAATCTGGTTCATCTCTTTTGTACTCTTAGTTTAAAATTATGGTTGTGAGACATGATGGATTTTGATGTTACTTGCAGCTGCAACCAGATTTGAAAGGCATGCAGTGGGCAATGCTGAATTTGACTGCCCATAGTACCCATTGTTGACCAAAAATTTTTCTTTTGTGATAACTTACTATCGTAGCTGTAGCAGCCATTATTGCTTCTTATGAGCCACTTTGGAGCCAGATAAATGACTAATAAGATCATTTTCCCATCTTGTATTGGCTGCGGTACTTGTTGATTCCTATGAGTATAAAATATATTTGAATCCAACATGTTTATTGTTTCTTTGACTGTGAGATCATGGCTCCAACGACAATTATGCATATCTTTGGATATTTGTATGCATTAGGAGGGGAAGTTGACAATAGAGACAATATGAAATTGCTTCAGGAGTGTCGACAAGGGGGATTACTGCTGTATGAGTTTATGTGCCCATTAATTGATGGTTACCAACTCATTTCTTCAATTGGAATGCAATGAAAACTAGAGTTTCTATCTTCTCTGTAGGCTTAACATGGACAGTAGGCAGGCGTAAATATCTGGGTGTATGTATACGTGTGTGTTTTCCTTGTTTTCTTTTTCGTCAAATCCTTCTTTACGTCTCGCTTTTTACAGTGGATTTTAGTATAAAGATTATGCTTCTCTTTTTATTCCATATTTCAATGGTAAGGTGCCATCATTTGATGTCTAAATTAGACATGCCTAAGGTCCTCAACCAAACAAGAACTGAACAAAAACCAGATGGTTCTGGCTTGGGAGGAAAAAGAACCAGAATCAGAACTGGGATAATGGTTCTGGTTCTAGGCCAAGATGGTCCTGGCTTCGGTTTGGTTCCGGTTTCGGTTTGATTCCAGTTTCAGTTTGATTCCAGTTTAATTTTGGTTTTTTATGGTTCTTGCACTTTTTTCCCTTTTTAGCTACCCTTTCATAGCTTTTTATGGTTCTCACTCGGTTTTATGGTTCCTTCAAGGTTTAGTTCTGCTTCCAAGTAGATTCTGGTTTTGGTTTTGGTTCTACTTCGAAAAATCAAAAACTGGAACTGAGTTAGTGGCTTAGAGGTTCCGGATCCAAAATCGGACCAGAACCATTTTCGAGGTTCTGGTTTGGTTCTACAAGGTTTGGTTCCAGTTCAGAACCAGAACTTTGGGCATGTCTAGTCAAAATATTCTAAAAGATGTCTCCGGAGCAGAAAACGTTTCTTAAAACGTGGACTTGTAAAGCTAAATGTCTAGTCTAAGCACGAGGAGTGCAGTTTCTCCATATGGTAAACCAGATATTCGTAGCTCATGTCTTTGTCTGCCTCAATTAATTAAGAAGGAGGTACTTTGTGTTAAAAATTTGATTCATAGTGCTTGCTTGTGGGTTTTTCTTTGATTAGTGTTACTAATTTGATTCATAGTGCAGGAGTTGTTTGTATCAGAATTTAAATGTGGTTATATCCTTTATTTATTTATTTATTTATTGGGTAAAAAAATATGCACCGCTACGTTGTGGGCATAATGATGGCCATGGACTAACTCCAGTGGAAACCATGGACTTACTCCAGTGGAAAGGGTTCAACTCCACAGAGGTCTTTGTGGCAAGTCGTTATATAGGGCTAGTTCATTGTTATGGCCTTGCCATGCTGCCATATTCTCCTAATACAGTGCGTTTCTGTGGATGAATATTTCTCAACAACCAATGCTCCTTGATTGTGCAATTGCCTCATCATATCACCAGTTTGTTCTCTAATAATTTTACGCCCTTGGTTGTTTAAACTCTACCATGTGGTATGTATACCTCAAAATGACAGTAAAATCTCCCAAGGGATCTCTCTGTGGAATAACTGCAATTTTATGATGCTCCTTCACACCACATTATCATTGATAATCCTTGTGCCTGATGTGAAATTTCTTGTTCTGGTTGTGCCCATCAGAAGGAAAGATTCAGACAGTCTCATTGTTTGCCTTGGTGAGAATGATATTTTCTTGTTTCTAGGGAGTTGCAATGCTAAGCGGTAAGAAGTGTAGACTGTAAGCAGTAAGAAGCGTAGACTGTAGTTCCATGGTATCGCTCCCAGGAGAGTGGTGTTTGGCATGTGTTATTATCTCTAGGTCCATGCTGAGAAAGTGAATCATGACATTTTACTGACTTAAAAACTGTTTGATTGCCTCTTATTAAATTTTTAGCAGATCTTTTATGACAAATCCAGAAGAGTATTGTTTTATAAATTGCTTCACTTCCTTTGGTTGGGATATGTGTCCATTTATTTGTAGATTTATCAAACCTATTCATAGCACATTATATGTTACAGGTCTTGGGTTTGTTAATTGAAGTCATGAAGAAAGGTTTTAGAGGACATGTCACTAATGTACTGCCTGTTACGAGAAGCATTTTGCAGTCGGCTATTGATTCTGTTGCGGATCTTGGAGGGGATATTACAAATGAAACTACATTACCTTTCTGGAAAGAGTTGTATTACTCGCTGGTTATGTTGGAAAAGATGCTACAACAATTTCCGGACTTGCTTTTGGAGAGAGATCTTGAGCTTGAAACTCTTCGATTTTTCAATGTTAGTTCTAGTAATAGTTCTAGTAATTTCATTTCCTTCTACCTGCAATTAGTCATCCACACCTTTTTTTACACCTTTTCTTTGAGTCTTTTCTAGGATGTGCAAGATTATACAATTGGAGTTGTTCTCAAGTTTCAAATTTACTGTTGTGCAAACTCACTAGAATTCATTAAATGGTACCCATGTATTGTTGTCTTCGGATAACACATAGGTGTTTTACTTTGCAAACCACATGTTTCCTGCCATCGCCCTGGGCCGCATCCACCTGTTTCCCTGTTTTGTAGAGATGTTGATTAAACATGCATGAATTCTTGTCAGAGTTTATATTCCATTTGGAAGCCATCAGTCACTACGTAATAATGCCTTTACTTGCAGAAATAAAGTTTATATCCTCTCAATTGTTTATTTACATTTTCTTTTCCTTCATTTGATTGCATAGCTGCTCATGGGATCAATGGTTTAAGCTTATGAGGATGTCATTTGATTTTATCAACGGTGTCATATTTTAGGTTGCGTTTTTATGATACATGATTTTTTTTCCCCCATCTGTTTTCCAGGATATATGGGAAGCAATCTCTGAATTTCTATTTCACCCACATATATGGTTGCGCAACATATCATGTCACCTTGTGGCCTTCTACTTCGCCACAGCAATAAATATGGAAAAGCCACTAGATGAGTATTTTCTTCTGAGCCCTAGCAGGTTGTTTAAAATTGCAGCTGCCATGTGCTGCCAGCTGAAGGCACCAGTCTGTCACAATCCGACATCAAGATGTGAAAATGAAGAATAGAAAAAACAGAGCACGATGGGAAGCTTGAGTTGTACAAGATAATCGATGCAATGGTGAAGAAATACTTCAATGTTGGAGTAATATCAAATGGAGGAAGAAGGTAGAATCAGAGAGACAGAAAAGAAGGGAGAGAGAGAAAGAGAATAGAAGACACAGAAGAGAGAGAAATTAGAGAGAGAGAGCATGAACTTCATTTCATTCCTATTTTTTGTTCTGGGTTCTCTTCCTAATATATGAACAACCTTTAACCGTTTCGCAACCACCTAAACAACTCCATCCAATCTTGATTACAGTTACAAATTTCCAATTGCTACAGTTGGGTTTGCTGAAGGTTGGGTGAACAGTTAGCTAGCCATTGTATTTGAATTCTTCAAATGGTTGTTACACAGTCATTGAAGAGGCCGCAGGCAACCTGATTAAACAAAATTTTGTATTTGCAATATGTGGTTTGCACAGTTTGATGGGGCAAAAGGATAAGATGGAATTTCAAAGGTTTTGGTCTTCTCTTGAAGAACGAGATAAAGTTTGTTTTCTTAAAGTTTTTTAGTTACTTGATTCAAGAAATTAAGGAAGAGGCATGTTTGCAGCTTATACCTCTGGGTTGTCTGGTCAGTGTTATGAGCAGAATAATGAGAATCCTCAATATTATCTTGTATTTGTTCTGTTAAAGAGAATTGGGAAGATAGCGATACAAATGGAGAATGTTCAGGTATGCCTAGTTGTGGTGGAGAATATTCGTCACCCTAGCTTAGGTAATAAGTCAAAGAGCTTTGCTCTTGTTTCATTGACCCCTACTTATGTTACTAATGATGTTTTTTTTTTTTTTTTTCCTCTTGCAGATGAAAATAATTTTGGATATTTTAAGGACATTTTTTCTTCCCAGATTAAGGATGACTGCCAGCCATATGCAGTTGAAATGCTGCTGCCATTGTACAAAGTTTGTGAAGGATTTGCTCGTAAAATTGTTTCAGGTGAGTTTGGCCTCTGAAGAGCTTCCATTAGAAATTTCTTTAGAGAATGTTCCATGACAATTGCATTCCCTTGTTAAATGAACTACACCTGAATACAATAGAAAAAGGCATTAGCACCAATGGTTATGGGATGTTAGGATTAACGGCCTGTACATATATGCAGTACGATTAATCTTCAATTTTCCTTGCACCAACTCATTTTTTTCATTAACTTTTTGAAAATGATGAAAAGTTTCTCCAACCCCCCCCCCCAAAAAAAGCACTGTCCAGCACTGTCTGACAATATGATATTGATATTCTTCAGATGATATAAAGCAGTTAGCACAAGAAGTTCGTGCAAGCATGGAAAATACTATGGGCAAAAGAACTTCTTACAAGTCTATTATCAAACAAGAAAAATTCTGGAGGCGAAGAGGGATAAGAGGAAACAAGAAGAAAAAGTCATGGCCTTCGTTAATTAGAGTTTTACACTAATCAAATTAGAGTTTTGCTGATTTTGATTGTTCAAACTCGATTTACCGACTGTAATTTTACTTCAAATTATTGTCTGCTGCTTTTACATTAATCAAATTAGAGTTTTGCTGATTTTGATTGTTCAAACTCGATTTCCCGACTGTAATTTTACTTCAAATTATTGTCTACTGCTTATCTATTAGTGTGTGTCTCTGTTTTTTGGTTTGTAATTAGGCGGGAGAGATTTGAAGTTTGAGAGAGCCACTTGTTGATGCAAGGCCTGCTTCCAGGACCTATTCTGTTTCTGCTGCAGTTGATTATGGTTGTAATTGATTTTGTGGAGGGAGGCTTAATTTCCTTATCACTCTTCTTATGTGTTTATGTGCACATTTGAAAGATTATTTATTGGGTATTTAATTTAATAATTGATTTTTTGTTAATATAATATCTGAAAATATAAAAATAAAAAATATAGCATTGTATTATTTAACAAATATGGAAATATATCAGAATATTTTTATTTTGAATATCAATTAGCCGTTCCCACCGCATTTAAGCAAAATCTAACGCTCCTACTATTTAAAATTACTATAAATGTATAAACTTTCTAAGTATTACTCCAATTTTTTAAAGGAAAACTAAAAAGAAAATTCCGGAATATTAAAAAAAAAAAAGATTTTGTGTTTAAATCTGAAATTATCGCAAATTAGTATTTAAAATTATCGAATCTAAACTTTAGCTCAAGTTGTAGTCTGTTAAGTTTCTTGATTGTATTTAATTGTTTTTGTGTTGTTATTTTTGATATTTAGTTTGTTTATATTTGTTATTTGAATTTCTTATTATTTAATAAGTGTTCCGCTGTTTCTTTAGTTTATATTTATTATCTTTGTTATCTCAGTGTAGTATGTTCAATTCATGTTCTTGTGCTCTTTTGCTCATATTCTATGTTGATTGTCTGATCGTTTAGTTTATTTTTGTTTGTTCATCAATCCAGTGAAGCATGGTAGATTTTTATGATTGATTTTAGTGTATTATCATATTCAGTATAGTATGTTCAGCGTAATAGGTTTATTTTGATTGTTTTTTCTTTTTTAATTCAAAGAACTCCGTTGTAGTTCCAAACTCGGATAAAAGAGTAGAGTTGCGATAGACTGACAGACAACGTAAAAATTTTTATCAAAATAAAATAGAGACAAATAAGAATTATTTTACTTTTACGGTTGATTTAAATATTATTGATTTCGAAATTATTATTTTTTATATTCTTTATTTTTCTTTAATTAAAAATTTTGACATTATTGTTTTTATCATTACTATTTTTGATATATTTTTTTTATTTTTCTTTAATTAAAATTTTAGTGAAATTTAGTTTATCACATTTGTCGGTCAGTATAAGAATCTCTTGTCAAAATACAAAAATGAAAAACAATGAAGAAATGATTCGTCTAGATATTTGAAATATAGGATCATTAATTGGTAAATTAGGGGAGATATGAGAAGTAATGAATAGAAGAAAGATTAAAATTATATATCTACAATAAACTAAGTAGGTAGAGAAGAAGGTTAGAATAATTGAATCTTATGAGTATAAACTGTGGTATACGGGTAGGGATAGAACTAAAAATGGTATAGAAATAATTGTGCATAAAAACTTACATGTGAATATAGTGGAGATAAAAAGAAAGTGAGATTGAATTTTATTTGTCAAAATGGTTAATGGAAAAGATATAATAAACATAGTTAGTGTATATATACCACAAGTAAGTATAGATGCAATTAGTAAAAAATAATTTTGGGAAGATTTGGATAAATTTATACAAACTATACCTAATACAGAGAAAGTATTTATTGGTGCAGATCTCAATGGACATGTATAGGAGAATAACGAAAGATTTGAAATTGTACATGAAAACTTTGGTTTTGGTAGTAGAAATGAAGCGGGAGAAACCATTCTAGAGTTTGCTACAACATTTGATCTGATACTCATAAACACTTTTTTCAAAAAAAAAAGAGTCGCACGTGGTTACATATAGGAGTGAGTTGAATGCTAGTCAAATAGATTTCTTTCTCACTAAAAGCGACAAAATGACTTGTAAGGATTGTAAGGATATATCAGGAGAGAGTGTAACAACTCAGTATAAACTTTTAGTTATAGATGTGCGTATGCCTAGGAATATCGTTCGTTAGTAGAGTCAAGAATTAAGTGATGGAAATTGAAAGAAGAAAAAGTAACAATTTTTAGAGAAAATTAATGCAAGAATCAACTTGGTCGGTTAATGATGATTCAGAAACTATGTGGATAAAAATGACTAATAATATTAAAAATATAGGCGGAGAGTTTTTGGTGTATCTAGATTGTGGGCTCCAATAAACAAGGAGTCATGATGGTTAGGGTTGTGTCCAGGTCGGGTATCCGAACCCAAATACCCTATTTTGACCCGACCCGAGGTATTCGGGTTATATATTTTTTTACCCGAACCCGAACCCGAACCCAAGCATATTTCTTAAATTAGGGCGGGTACCCGAATCCGAAAATTCTTTTTTTTTTATTTAAAAATTTAAAATAATATCTAAATATTTTTTTTTTTAAGTAAACATAATAAGGAGATTTTTTTTTTTGGCTATATTATAACGTATTTACAAATATATTCGGGTTGATTCGGGTGGGTCGTATTAATTTCGGTTTTTAAATTATTGACCCGAACCCGACCCGGTATAAACAAAAACTTGAATTAACCCGACCCGAACACTTCGGGTTCGGGTGGGTCATGGGTTTTATTAGGGTTGGAGCCAGCCCTAATGGTGGTGGGATGAGGAAGTCCAAACTATTGTGAGAACAAAACGGGAGTGTTATAGAAATCTTAAAAATAGGAAAAATAATGAAGCATTTAAATTATATAAAAATGCGAAGAAAAAAGTGAAAAAGATTATCCACTAATCAAAAAATAAGGTGTATAATGAATTATATAAGAAATTAAAAACTAAGGATGGAGAGAAAGGGATTTACAGAATCGTCAAATTAAGGGAGAGAAAGGAAAAGATTTAAATAATGCTAAGTGTATCAAGAGTGAGACTAATAGTATACTTATGAGGAATTAAAATATAAGAAAACGTAGGATGGATTATTTTAATAATTTGTTTAACGTGGAGGGTATAAAAAATATTGACAATATCATAATGCCTGTAGAGAAAATTAATAGAGATTTCAAACATAAAATTTGTTCTTATAAAGTGGAGGAAACCTTAAAGAGAATGAAGAGTAATAAAGTCTTAAGACCCGATGGTATACTCAGTGAAGTGTGAAAATGCTTTAGGGAGGTAAGGATAGTAATGTTAACAGATATTTTTAATAAAATTTGGCAAACCAAGAAGATGCCCAAAACATGGAGGGAAAGTACACCTGTACCATTATATAAGAATAAAGAGAATATGCAAGTCTACTCTAATTATACTGGAATTAAATTTATGAGTCAAACTATGAAATTGTGGAAAAGAGTGATTGAACATAGATTGAAATTAGAGATAAACGTGTTTCAGAATCAATTTGGATTATGTTAAGAAAATACACTACTGAAACAATCTACTTACTAAGAAATCTGATAGAGACATTTAGGGTACAGAAGAGAAATTAACATATGGTATTCATTGACCTAGAAAAAGCGTATGATAAGGTGCCAAGAGATCTATTATGAAGGGCATTGATGAAAAATATGATTTCTATCAAATACATCAATCTTATAAAAGATATGTATAATAGAGTTGTTATTAATGTAAGAACTTGTGGGGGGTAAGTGATAGCTTTTCGATAAACATTAGACTCTATCAGGGATCGGCATTAAGCTCAATTCTATTTGCGATAGTGATAGATGAAATTACAAAGAGTATCCAAGATGAAATATCATGGTGTATACTCTTTGCAGATGATATAGTGTTGATAGATGAAATTAGGGAGGGTATTAGTACTAAATTGGAGATATGGAAGAACACACTAGAGTCTAGAGGATTTAGATTGAGCAGATATAAAACAGAGTACATGAAATACACATTCAGTGATAGCCATCAGAACGATGAAGAAACAATTAGATTAGGAGGATATGATGTAACAAAAAGTGAACGTTTTAAATATCTCAGATCCATTATCCAGAATGACGGCAACATAGATGGGGATGTAAATCATAGGATTCAAGCAGATTGGATGATATGGAGAAGAACATTTGGAGTTCTTTGCGATCACATGATGTCACTCTCTCTAAAAGAAAAGTTTTATAAAACAACAGTAAGACCTGCATTACTATATGGTACCGAATGTTAGGCTATTAAATAAAAACAAGAGCAGAAAATGGTTGTAACTGAAATGAGAATGTTAAGATAGATGTGTGGTAAAACTATGAATGATAGGATTAGAAATGAAGAGATACGCAGTAAATTAAGAGTGTGTTCAATTATGGATAAGATGTAAGAGTATCGTTTGAAATGGTTTGACCATGTGCAATGAAAAGCCAAAAATGCATCAGTTAGGAGAATTAAGAATTTAAATATAGGAAATCTAGTAAAACGACGAGATAGATCATTAAAAATCTGGATGCACTGTATTCGTAAAGATATGACAGCTAAGTGGTTGACTAAAGAGATGATTTCAGACAGAAATGATTGGCGTAGGAGAATCAGAGAAAGTTAAATCATCAATTTTTGTATTATATATGTATTTGATTAGGGGTGTGTGTGTTATTTATTTATTTTTTTAATCATTTTATATTTGCATCTTAAACGACTGATCCCAAATTTTATGATTAAGATTCAGATTGTTGTTGTTGTTGAATCTAAACTTTACTAATAATTTCAAATATATATATATATATATATATATATATGTGTGTGTGTGTGTGTGTGTGTGTCTCTATGTGTTACAATATATTATACAATATTTCATTTATCAAATCTTTATCACTTTTTTTCTTTGATATTTTTAATTTTTGTTTCATTGATCTACTATTAGCATCACTAAGACATATATATTCAATGGTTTAAGACAATAACAAAAATAACATTATAGTATTCAACTTTTTTTTTTCTTTGTAAAGTTAAGAAAATAAGGGAAATTTTAGTACTTTTAACAAGTCTATTGGCTATAACATATAATGGGTAATCCAAGGCTTTCTCAATCACATGCTTTAATTTCCTTCCAAATAAAATTAATGCCTTTTTCAATATCATCTATGTTTTATAAAAGCTACTAGTCAACTTCTAATTCAATGTATTACAAACATTAATCCAATCAAATTAGAGATGATTTCAGTTGCCTACATTCTATGTACTTTGGTATTCATTATTTCTATGGCAACCCAAGATTTCAAAGGAGGGAGGCATAGACTTCTTTGGGCACCCATCCGTAAACCCAAAGGAATAATCAAAACCATTAAAGTAACTATACTCTCTCCCCTAGAATTTCTTTTCTTTTTTCTTTTTTAGTTTTTCTGTTCAATAACTTAATAAATATAAAGTTTATTATTTTAATTTTTAAATTTTTGTAGTGTGAAGATGGAACCATAATCAACTGTGTTGATATCTACCAGCAACCAGTTTTTAATAATCCGCTTCTTAAAAATCATACAATTCAGGTATTTTTTGATAAATTATTATCAAATAAATTTATTAGTATATATTTAAAAATTATATTATTAACAAGGTGTTAATTGATCGTTACATAAAATTGCATTCATGGTTTTTTATACTTCTATAATTGAATAATAAGTATTTGTTAATTCATTCAAATAATTAACTACCAATTGAATTGTCAAGTTTTTTTAAAAATTTTTTTTTCTTTATATTATAAATTTCATATTAAATTGATATCATTATTATTGATTTACCAGGAATCTTGCTTTCAACTATTTAACTTAGACTAAAATAACATATTAAATATATAAATTTTAAATATTAGCAAAAACAAAATCTGGCCGCACTGCACCCTAAAACAAGACCCTTTTTTCCCCATTGATTGCTATTAAATCAGATGGAGCCTACCTCAGTATCAAAAGGGGGAAGGAAAGAAAGGAGACTCTAGTGGAGCTTGTTCAAGAATGGCAAAAAAGTGGCAAACAGAAGGAACAGTTCCAATCAAAGAAATGACCTCATCACCATCAACAAAAAGAATTTTCAATCGGAGCCTTGACAGAGGGTCGGGTGCTCATAAGGTATTTTTTCTACAAATATATACATATTTTAAATACATATATATTAATAATATCACATGTAATGTTATAGTTTACAACAATTTTTTTTTAATTCTAATTTTAATCTTTCTGGATATTTGTATGCCGTTGTTTCCTTGAATGGCAAGTTTTATGGTGTAAATGCCTATATTAATGGTGCAACCGAAGTTCAGTGGGGTGGAAAGATCATCAATACCATGACCTGTGGTGTTCAGATAGCTACTCAAATGGGAAGTGGTCATTCATCCTGTGAAGGCATGGGGAAAGCAAGTTGCTTCAGAGAATTGGCAATCGTGGATGATTCCCACACATTCGTTTTTTCTAACGGTCTATCCACAAAGGCCACGAATCCAAACTGTTATGATATAGTGGTGGTAAGTTCAAATACAGATCTTGGCCCATTTTTTTTCTATGGGGGATCTGGATATTCACATAATTGTATGACTGACACTCTTCCTCCATCTTCTTAATTTCATAATACAAGGGTATGGTGAAGATAAATGTCTATCTTATATATTCCCATTTGAATTATGAGTTCAATAGTATTTTTGTATTTATTATTTCTTTATCAATCAAATTTCAATTCTCATTGCGTCAATATTCTTAATTCTTTCATTTTTTTTTTCCTTTTAGGAAGACTGAAAACTTAAAAATATTTTGTATGGGGACGTACCTATTAGAAAAATTGAAAACTTAAAAATAAGAGATTTAATAAAACGTAGAGATAGACCATTAAAAACTTAGATACAATGTATTTGTAGAGACATGATAAATATGAATTTATTTGAGAATATAATCTTAAATAGGAATGAGAGGCGTAAAAGAATCCGTACAAATTAAATCTCTCTTTCTTCTTTTTTTTTTTTGTGTTTGTCTCTCATAGGCATAAAAAGTTTAGATTGTTGTTTTGTTTTCCTTTTTTTTTTTTATTTTTGGTCATCTTTTTGTTTGTTTGAAAAATCCCCAAGTTATGACTCTTTTCCAAATTGCAAAGGATTTAGGTGCAAGAGAGAACTTGTTATGAATCTAAGGTATTCAAATGTCTTTTATCTGTGTATCTTCAAAATGTTGTTTTAAAGTTAAAATCATCCCAAATTTCCAAATAGTTGAATAATTATTTCTAATTAAAAGAATTTAATCCCCATTTGATGGTCATAGTTATCTTTGCTCTTAAAAAAAAAAAAAAAAAAAAAAAAGTAATCTTAATTTTAACACTTAGTTCATTCCGATTTTATATTAAGAAATTAGATTCAATTAGAGGAGAGAGTTATGCATTAGGTTGAGGTTGTAACTGATTTTGTGGGGGGTTTAATTTCCTTATCAGTCCTCTTATGGGTTTATGTGCACATTTGAAAGATTATTTATTGGGTATAATTTAATAATTGATTTAATATTAATATGATATACGGAAATATAAAAATAAAAAATATAACATTATATTCTTTAACAAATATGGAAATATATCATAATATTTTTATTTTGAGTATCAATTAGCCGTTCCGACTGGATTTAAGCAAAATCTAACACTCGTACTCTTTAAAATTAGTACAATTGTACAAACTTTCTAAGTATTACTCCAATATTCTTAAAAAAAATGGAACATTAAAAAGAAAAAAAAAAAGGATTTTGTGTTTAAATATAAAACTATAGAAAAATTAGTATTTAAAATTATTGAATCTAAATTTGACTAATAATTTTAGAAAAATATATATTACAATATACCATATAATATTTCATTTATTAAATCTTTATCACGTTTTTTTTTTATATTTTTAATTTTTAATTTTTGTTTCATTCATCACATTACAAACATTAATCCAATCATATTAGAGATGACTTCAGTTACCTACATTCTATTTATTTTGATATTCATTATTTCTATTTTTTTTATTGCAAGTGGATAATGTAGTATTAATCGGTATTTGGGTTTTGTTCGACTAATCTAATCTAGCACTGAGGCACATCAATTGTTGGTTGAAAATTAAGAGTGTCTGATATCAACCTGCACCGAAAACATAACAATATTAAAGATTTTGACAAAAAATGAAAAAGAAAATTCACCGGTGTTTATCGAACGAGTGGACTACAAACACTAGCATACTTTAATGATAAAAGATAACTAAAGAAGTTGGGGGAAAAAAATTTCAAATGTGTGATTAAATTCTAAGTTAGTTGCTTTTGAAAAAATCATAATTGTTGAATTTTTGAAGATTTAAGATTTAAATTTATCTAGTTTTATGAGTTTTCACATATTTGAAAGTTTTAGTGATATAAGTTTCTTTCTTTTTTATTTTGAATAAAATTGTGGGAAAATAAAAATCTCAATAATAAATTGAGTCAGTTCTGTGATTTTTATTTTATTTAGTAATACTGTCATAAATGAATTATTTTTTAGTGTTTAATTGAGAAGAGATAAAGGGGGAGATCTATTAATATATAATAGTCAATTATAACATTTTTAGATATCACAAATGGCACTTTTCTTAAGATGATATTTGCTTTTACTTAACAAAATTTGATGAATGATTTATGACAAAGAGCTTAAAGAGTACGTCAAACCTATGAATAAAATTGAGAAATTTTCAAAAAATTTTTAAAGAATTTTTTTTTTTGTTATAACAGAAATCGAACTCTAGATCATGGAGTTGGGGGAGGATAGTTGTTGTTACTGGACTGTCTCCTTGGAGACAAAAATTTTAGAGAAATTCACATATGAAGATTATAAAAATTTAAATTGACTTATACAAACATAAACCTATGAAAGATTATTAGCAAATGAAAATTTTTCAAAAAAATTTAACAAAACTTATGATCCTTGACTTATATAAATGTTTAATTTTAAACAAATAAAAAAATCTAAATAAATCGTAACTAAAATATGAAATTTAAATTGAGCTTTAGATTAAAAAAAAATGGGGTTGCATAACGACTTTTGGTCACTAGTGTCACCACTCAAGATGAGGGGTCTAATAATTATTGTGCGTTGTTACAGCTTCTGCAATGGCCAACAAGGACCCGTTGTGGCCTCGTTCTAGATGATGAGGGGAGGGGTGAGAGTGTGTATGTGTGTGTGGAATCATGAATTAGGGGTAGGGCTGGCAATCGGGTTGGGTCGGTTCGAGTTCATCCCTTTATGAAGAGCCGAGCTCACACTATTTTAGGCGGGGCCGAGCTCGGGCGCCTGTTCTGAAGGGTCAGACGAATGAAAATAAAACAGAGTGCTTTGGCCCTTGGGGGTATGAAATGCGCAAGTTGTGGTATAACATGAGTAGCAACGAAAAAACCTCCTGTCAAAGAGTAACACATGTAAAAGAATAAACAAAAATGATTTCTAAATATTATCTTCTCTTACCTGCCTCCAGCTGCCGGTCTACATGGGCTTTGGGTCCCCAAATCTTTTTTTTTTTAATAACTTTTTTTAAAAAAATTATATTTCGAATAATTCAGTTTAAAGTTTAAATATATGTAAGAATCTTATTTAAGGAGTAGCTTTTTTATTATAATTTTTTTATTCTCAAATTTTGAATGTAAAACTTGATTAATAGATTTAACATTCCATCCGACTATACCAACTATCGGTTCATAGTTATTATTATTTTTTAAAAACTTTTTATGAATACATTTTTTATCCTCTCACTTGTGCCCTTTCCCACATTACCAGAGGTATCAATAACATTTTAAATATTTCTTTTATTTTTTAATAGATTTTTTTTTCATCAATCGGTATCTAGTTTTTATCCAATTAATCTAGTCTAAGTATTGTGGGACTATTGAGAGGTTTGCTTTTTTAAATCATTTTTCTTCATTTTTCGGGTTCAAACTTAACGTCGTTAATTAAGAAAATAGAATATTCGATCACTTAATTTAAAGGAGTTTGGTATTATTTTTTTAATAGATGTTGATTATTTATTTAGCACCTTGAAATTTCCAAAGTCGTTGTTGCCTTTGTGTGTTGTTTCGTTGAATTGAATCCTTCCCGATTTGACCAATATTGGTTTTCTCAGTTAGAATGGAGCTGAGTTCCCTTAATCATAGTCGTGAGTTTGACTCTTTATGAGTACGAAAAAAATCACGTTAGGAGACCTCTCTCAAAAAGGATCCGATAGTTAATCGATCTGAATTAGTCGAGGTAAAGTTTCGAATATCATATTGAAACAAAAAAAAAAAAAAAAAGATTCCTTCCCAGTTTGGCCCACTAAGTTAACAGGCCAGAGATAGGAGAAAGCCTAACTTGGAAGGCCGAAAGAGGCCCCATGCCCCAAGACCAATAATGTTGGAACGACCGACATAAAACGCAGCGTTTCACTCCAGGAAAATGAGGTGGAAGGTCTCTTGCTTGCTCATGCCCGCTCTGCTACTACGAGTAGCAAATTTCCAGGGCTTCAGTCTGGTGTTCTGAAGTTTACTCTCTCTCTCTCTCTCTCTCTGGATATGAATATTCTACTTTTCCCTCTCTTTATGCGAGAGATGTTACCAGGCCAGCGCTGGGCCGGGCTCAGTCCGATTCAGTGGCTGTTCCTGGTACCGTGGGCCGGGCCGGCTGCGGTTCCAAGGCCGGCCTGGTGAACCTCAACCACTGTGCTGAGCCCGACCGGGCCGATTCCGGTTCAGCTCTTTTTTTTTTTTTACTTTTTTTTAACCTCGTCTTTTTTTTTTCTTTTTAACCTCTCTTGTGTTCCTTTTTTTTTTAAATCTCTTGTTTTTTATTTTTTTAACTCTCGTTTTTTTTTTTTTTATCTCCCTTGTTTTCTTTTTTTTTTAAACTCTCTCTCTCTCTCTTTTTTTTTTTTACCACTCTTGTGTTCCTTTTTCTTTTAACTTTCTTTTCTTTTTTTAAACTCTCTTGTTGTTTTTATTTTTTATTTTTAACTCTCTTGTTGTTTTTATTTTAACTCTCTTGTTATTTTTTTCTTCATTTTGTTTTTTTTTTTAAATTTACTTTTTACCGATAAAAAGATAAAAAAAATTAGCGAGACGCAAAATTTTTTGAGTGGTTCCATCGAATTCGGTGTACGTCCACTACCAAACTCTTCACTTGGATTTTGAAATCCACTAATTTTTTATAGTTACATTATTTTGATTTTTACATAAAAATGATTTTTTTCCTATTTTACATAATGTTTCTTATTAAAAAAAAAATTATGTTTCTTCTTCTTCTTCTTCTTCTTACAAGGCATTGATGATGCCTTGTATCATTTTTTTCCGCATCTTTCCAATTTTTAATACAAATCAAAGATTTCAAAGTGTCATTCGACAAATTTATACGCTTCTTATTTAACACTCACCACATGTACCAAAAGTACTTTCTGATAACACTGTGAATACCGGAGGGGTTAGTATATCTTTGACATCTTAGATCAAAATTGAATAATATGATAAATTATTTCTCTATCAATCTAGTATATCAAAAAAATTATCATCATCAAAACTTTCTAATTTAGGTATTTGTTTGTATCAAAGTAATTCATTGAATATTGAAAAAGAAATTTTTTATTTTTTTCCTCACATATGTAAAGTTTTAAAAGAAATTGAAAATGATCGAATTGTTGTATTAACACGACTATTATCTACATCACTATTATTTAAATTATTATATTTCTTTTCATATAATTCAAATATAGTTTGTAAAGAATGTGATATTTATTGTTTTAAATATTGTCGGCTAATATATATTTTCGCTGGAAAACTTTATGCAAAACAATCTATTAACATTTTAACACTTTCAATTTTAACACATGGATCTAAAACACTTGCTACTAAATACAAAATAGGAATTTTTTCATAAAATTTTAAAAAATTTATTTCATTAGTTGTACAATATCACTAAATCTATTTTCTTCTTCAAATTAACTAAATACAAAACAAATTTTACAAAAATTAGATAACATTAAATGAGTTATTGGATAATAACTTTCGAAAAATAAATTTGTACATGTATAAAATTTTTTTAATAATTTAATTAGTGTAGTTGTAAAATCAAAAGCGATATTATCAATAAAACTAAATTCATAATTAGAATTTACAAATTCAATTAAAATATTTCTAAAAGAAAGTATATTTTATAACATATTATAAGTTGAATTTCACCTAATTTCATATTCTATTTTAAATTTTTAAAATTTTTTATTATATAATTGACATAATTGTTTCATTTCTTGAGTTTTTGTCGAAAAATTTCTAATTTGATGAATTAATTCACGAATGAGTTTTAAAACTAGATCTGTTATTTCTAAACCATCTATATATAAATTTATAATAGACATGTACATCAAATATGAAAAAATATTCCATTTATAATTATTTTTATAGTTTATTTTAAAATATTAATTGCATTAGTATTAGTCGAAATATTATAAAAAAATATAGAAAAATTCTATTACTAATTCCAAATTTATAAACAACATTTGTAATTATTCTAGTTATGTGAGCACAGGAATATGGATAATCCCAATATTGAAAAGGTTAAATTTTTTTTCTTAAAATTCATGAATTATTAATCCAATGACATATTACTACAATATAATATTTTTTTTGTTTATTTTTTCAATTATTCGAAATTAATGAAAATTTATACTGACTATTCATAAATTGTATAATTATATCATCTTTTAATTTTCGATACCGATCTATTCACCTCTTCCTATTGGTTGCTCTACTACTTTTTTTATAACTCGATTGTAAATATTTTTACACATATTCTTAAAAAATGGACATATAACTATACTAAGTGATAATTCTTTTTTTACTATCCATTCTATTTGACTAATTTTTTCTTTTTTCGCATTATATTTAAATGTACCCGTGACATTTCCTCTCCCGATGGCTATTTGTGTATGTCTTATTTGAGATAATTTATCCGGATGATCTCTAACTAAGTGTTTCCTAAGTGTGCCTACCCTTAATCCTTCAAAAATTTATATTTTAGGTGACAAATTTTATAAATTGGCTTTTATTCATCATTATTTTTAACAAAAAATTCTCATACATTAAAATCATCTTTTTTAGTATATATGGTAAATTGTATGTTACTATATTGATTTTCTTCTAAAAGATTTTGTTGGTTAATAGTAGTTGAATTGGAAAAATGAAGTCTTTTCCTTATTGTAAACTAGAGATTTACTCAACATTTGCTGTCACAATCCTGGGCTAGAGGGTGTTTTCTCATTTCCTAAAGAAAACCATTTTATGAGGGTTTTTCTTTTTTCAAAATAAATAAATAAAGTTTAAAGAGCCTGATGGAAGAAGAAATGGTAATTATCCAACTTATTGCTATTTGGTCGGTAAAATCTCTTTATTTGAAAAGAGATTTGTTTTAATCTTGAACTTAAGAGTATTTTTGTCACTAGAGATGTAACCGGGCCGGTTGAGCTCGAAAACTGGCCCAGCCAGCCCGGAAAAGCTCGACTCCAGACTGGGGTGAATAGTGAATCTGAACCAGACTGTCCGGCTGCACTAGCGCGCTACTCCGGTTCACTGTTTATTAGAACCGGGAACCAGCTCGTCGGTTCCAACGGCTCCAAATTTTTTTTTTTGAATTTTTGACATTTTTAACTTTCTCAACGTTTATAAAACGACTAGTTTTGGGATATTTTGGTCTAAAATGTCAAAAAAAAAAATTCTTATAAATAGATTACATCTCGTTTCCAAAATCCACACAACAAAATCTCATATTCTGTCTTACATTCTTATTTTTTTAATGCTACTACATTCTTTCAAATATAATTTCAATTTTCTATACTACCATTTCCATCTTCCACTAATCACATTCAATATATTTCCATTATTTCACATTTTTCATTTATACCATTTTCATAATTTAACCATTTTCACCATTTTCATTTCTATCATTTTCACAATTCTCATATCACATTCTCAACTCTATCAATTTTACCACCACCACTTACAACATTGATCAAGATTTGGCAAGATTTTAAAGTTGGGAGTTCAAATTCAAGATTTGGTGAAAAACAACCGCGAATTCTGTCAAATCGGTACATTTATTATTTTTTCATTTTTAATTTTTTTTGCATAATATATATTATTTGTTTGTATTTGCATTACATATAATTTTTTAAAAAAATTAATCTCAATTTTTTTAAAAAAAATGGTTGGAACAAATTCTTCTCAAACTTCTCAATAATCTCATCTCTCCCTATTTTCAATTTTTCAAGATGAAATTCTGAAAAATATAGATATTGAAAATCTTTTAGAAAAAACTCAACTTAATAACACACAATTTAACACAATACGCACTAAAAAAGATAATATTAATGTATGAGAATTTTTTATTAAAAATATTGATGAACAAAAGGTAATTTGTAAAATTTGTCACAAAAAATATAAAATTTTGAAAGGTTGGGAAGTAAGCACACCTAAAAGACACTTGCTAGAGATCATCTGGATAAATTACCTTAAACAAGACAAACACAAATAACCACCGAGGAAGGAAATGTCATGGATATATTTAAATATAATACGGATAAAGAAAAAATTGATCAAATAGAATGAATAACTAGAAAAAGATTACCACTTAATATAGTTGCATGTCTCATTTTTTAAAAATATGTTCAAAAATATTTACAATCGGATTATAAAAAAATAATAGAATATCCGGTAGGAGAAAATCAATAGATCGGTATCAAGAATTAAAAGATGGTAGCAGCCAATGTAAATTTTCATTAATTTTGAATATTTAAAAAAATGAATATAAAAAAGAACATTATATTGTAGTAACATGTCATTGGATTAATAATTTATTGACTTTATAAAAAAGAATATTAACCTTTCAACGTTGGGATTATCCGTATAATGGTTCTCATATAACTAGAATAATTACGAATGTTATTCATGAATGGAAAATTAGTGATAGAATTTTTTCTATATCTTTTGATAATGGTTCAATTAATACTAATGCGATTAATATTTTAAAACAAACTATAAAAACTTATTTAGATGAAATATTCTTTTATATTAGATGTGATATCATAATATAAATTTATGTGTTAGAGATGGATTACAAATGACAGAAATAGTTTTAAAACCCATTCGTGATATGATTTATCAAATTAGAAAATTTTCGGTAAAAACTCAAGAATTTAAACAAATATGTCAATTATATAATAAAAAAATTCAAAAAATTTAAATTAGAATGTGATATTAGATGGAATTCAAATATAGTCTTTTCCATTCAAATAAATAACTACCAATTCAATTGTCAAGTTTGTTTTTTCTTTATATTATAAATTTCATAGTAAATTTATATCATTATTATTGATTTGCTAGCAATTTTACTTCCAACAATTTAAGTTAGGCTAAAATAACGTATTAAAGATACTAGCTGGAGTTCACCGCGTGTAATTTAAAAAATATAGCATTTAAGAAAAAATTATAATGATTGTAAAGTATTAGCTTTTAATTTATCTTTTTTTAATTTATTTATTAAATTGGTTAAATAAAAAAGAGTTGAATTGATAGAAAGGGAATGTGAGTAAAAAATTGTGTTTGAATGTTAAAAGATAATAGTAGTTAAATATTGTAAAATGTTTTAAAAGTTGACAAGATTTAAATGAATTTGAATGTTTATATAATTATTGAATGTTTTGAAATTTGTAAATAGTACACAAAGAGTTAGATTTAATTTTTTCAAATGTGGTTCTTTGCGTATTTTTTTTAAATAAAAACAATTTGACACATATTTCTTATTAATGCACAAATCTGACAATGGTAGGGTGGAATTATAAACTTTAATATAAATGATATTTAGAGTAAAATAAAATAAAAAAGATGAAGGATGTAAAACAAATATGTTACAATATGTTAATTTTAAAAGGAAAATGTAGTATAGGATTGGATAATTTTTCTTTTTTTCCTTTTAAATTATAAATTTTAATATAGTTTTAAGTTATAAATAGTTTTAATATTGTATATGAAAGACTGATATTATTTGTAAAAGAAATCTATAGATCAAATTCATAATATTTAGAATTCAACAACATAACAAATTTAATATCAAAAGTTTCAATTTTTAGAAATTATGAAAATATTAATAAAATATTACATCAAATTGCGGTTGATTTATTATTATATTAATGATATTTCAGATTGAAACTGAATTTTAATATAAGAAATTTAATTATAAAGTTAAGCAATGAAATAGTAAACACAAATTTTTTTTTGTTAGATATATTAAAATTCATAAAAAAATGTAACATTAAGAATTAAATCTGACAAATAAGAAACTTTAGAGATTAAATTTGTCAGATCCAAGTATTGAGTATTAAATGTGTAAATTTGTCTATTTATAATGTGATTGGTTTCATAAAATATTTAACGAACATGCTTTTAATGTTTTAGCCAAATAATCCATTGAAAAAAAAAAAAAAACAAAAAGGCGTGGTCTACCACACAAATACTGCATATTTGTGCAGGAGAACAAAAGAAAAGAAAAAGCAAAAGAACAAAAAAAAAGAAAAAAATGCAAAAGAATAAAAATTAAAAACAAAATAATAAAAAAAACAAAAGAAAAAAAAAAGCTCAACATAATAAAAAAATGAAAAGAATAAGAAAAATAAAAAACAAAATAATAAATAATAAAAAGAATAAAGAAAACAAAATAAAAAGAATAAAAAATAAAAAATAAAACAAAATAAAAAAATTCAACATTGGAGGGCGGTGGAACCGTGCCTTCTATGTTTATTTGTTTATTTTTTTTGTATTTTTTCGTTATTTTTTTGGTAACTTTTTGTTTTTTTTCTTTTGTTTTTTTTTTCAAATCCAAATGTGATATTAGTAACAGAAATTTTGATAACTAAATCTAAACTTTTCTAAAATTTTTATCCTAAAACCATTAAGAATAAAAAAAAAACAAAAGAATAAAAACACAAAAAAATTAAAAAAAAAACAATAGAAACCAAAAAAAAAAACCAAAAAAAAAAAATCAATAGGAGGGGTGGTTCCACGGCCGGTGGAACCCCCTCACATGTTTAACTTTTTTTTTTCATTTTGTTTTTTATTCTTTTTTATTTTGCTTCCTTTATTGTTTTTTTTTTATTTTTTTATTCTTTTCCTTTTTTATTATTTTATTTTTTGCACATTTTTTTTATTTTATTTTTTTATTCTTTTATTTTTAATTTTTGTTCTTTTTTCTTTCTTTTTTTTTGTTTTTTTGAATTTTTTTTCTTTTGTTAAAATAAAAACACAAAAAATTAAAAAAAAAAAACAAAAGAAACAAAGAAAAAAAAAAAAATTCAATAGGAGGGGCGGTTCCACCGCCGGTGGAACCACCCTCCCATATTGAACATTTTTTCATTTTGTTTTATTTTTTTTATTATTTTTTATTATTTTTATTATTTTTTATTTTGCTTTCTTTATTGTTCTTTATTTTTTTATTCTTTTATTTTTTACGGTTAAGCTTTTTTTCTTTTGTTTTTAATTTTTGTTTTTTTCCTTTTTTGTTCTTTTGTTTTTTATTTTGATCTTTGTTTCTTCTGTGGTAGATCGCGCCTTTTTCTTTCTTTTGTTTCTTTTTTCAATCTGAATGTGGTATTAGAAACAGAAATTTTTTATGATTAAATCCAATTTTTTCTAAAATTTTTGTCATAAAACCATTTTTTTGATAAAGATAAAATACAAAAAAATAAAAAAAATAAAAACACAAAAAATAAAAACAAAAAAATTAAAAAAAAAAACAAAAAAAAACAAAAAAAACCAAAATAAAAAAATCACACGGATCCACCGCCGGTGGAACCACCCTCCCATATTGAATATTTTTTCCATTTTATTTTTTTTATTTTGACTTCTTTATTTTTTGTATTTTTGTATTTTTTGCATCTTTTTTTTCTTTTGTTTTTAATTTTTGTTCTTTTATTTTTTTTACTTTGTCAAGTGTGCAGCGCTAGAGAGAAAGAGAATGCATGAGAGAGAGAAGTAGCCATGGGATTGGACGAACATAGAACAAACCCAAGCCGTCAGATCATGACCAAAACCACCTCCACCCACAAATTATAACTATGTATAATAATAATAAAAACAAAAAAAAATAAAAAAAAAACAAAAAAAAAAAATCAATAGGAGGGGTGGTTCCACCCCCTCCCATATTGAACTTTTTTTTCATTCTGTTTTTTTATTCTTTTTTATTTTAATTTCTTTATTTTTTGATTTTTTTATTCTTTTGTTTTCTTTATTATTTTATTTTTTTGCACCTTTTTTTTCTTTTGTTTTTTTTTAATCTTTTGTTTTTAATTTTTATTCTTTTGTTATTTTTTTCCTTTGTAAAGCGTGTAGTGGGAGAGAGAGAGAGAGAATGCGTGAGAGAAAGTGAGAAGAAGTTGTCGGATTGGACGAACATAAAACAAATCCAAGTCATGACCAAAACCACCCCACCCACCAATTATAACTATGTACAATAAATTTTAAATATTAGCAAAAGCAAAATCTGGCCGCACTGTACCCTAAAACAAGGCCCTTTGTTTCCCTTTGAATGCCATTAATCAGACGGAGCTTCACTCGGTTCCAAGTGGGATGAAAACAGAGGAGCCTCTAGTAGAGCTTGTTCAAGAATGGCACAGAAGTGGTGAAGAATGCCTCGAAGGAAATAAGGTAATAAATAATAAAAGGGTGGAGATCTTGTTATTCCCATTTGAATAGGTGCCAGAGGTGTCTTGCTTTGAAATTAGTATACAAACTGTTAGAAGTTTGGTTGGTATTGAAGATCGAAATATTTGATTAGCTGGTCACTCATTGAGTAGAACAATGGCAATAGTTGCCAGAAAGAATTTGACAAAAGGTAATATTTTTCTTAACATTTTTCTTTTTAATTCACCGTTCGTATCTCTCAAGTATAAAAAAATGAAACATTAAATTAGAATAGTACATAGTTTCATTAGTATATTTAGTAAAAAGAAACTGATAAAATTATTTGTTATTTTAGTCTCATGTTTCATTATCTTACACTTAAATCTTTTAATGAACAGAAATACTAACGGTGGATTAAAAAAAAAGTTTTAAGAAAAGTATCAGTCTTTGCTAAATTCTTTCCAGCAGCCATTGTCGTTGCTGCACCGAATGAGTGATCAGCTAATCAGATACCTCGATCCCCAATAGCAACTAAACTTTGAACAGCTTGAACAATAATTTTAGAGTGAGACGTCTGGTGAAGTATATTTAAGTGAGAATAATAAGATTTTCACCTATCTATCATATTATGAAATAAATTTAGAAGAGGGAGAGAGAGAGAGACAGAAGGGGGTGGAGCTGCCATGCGTGGATTACAAGCCTCGAGAACCGTATCGAAAATCTATTTTCATTTTTTGGATTAAAAAAATAAAAAAGGGGCCGAAGAGAGGAGAGAAGAGAGAAGAGAGGAGAGAAGAGAGAAGAGGGAAGAGGGAGCCGATAATTTGGTGGAGTGGGGTATTTCTCAAAATGGCATTTTTTTTCATTTAAAATTTTCAAATAGTGTCTTTTTTTTTTCTTTTAAAATTAAGGGAGTCACGATTTTCAATCACGTATTCTTTCATTTTTTTTGTTTTAAAAAAAAATTAGAATGCAAGTGACGCTCGCCCTTTCCCATAAAGCAAGAGTGACATTCTCACTTTCAAAGATTTATTTTTTAAAAAATTTAATTATAAATGATATTATTAAATTATTAAAAAATTAATAAGAAATTATTATAAAAAAACAATTATTAAATTAAATATTAACCAATATTATTAATAAAAAACTAAATATTAAACAATAATATCCACCAATATTAACTAATAAATTAATAATTAAAATTATCATTAATCAATATTAAAAATTATTTAAAAAATTATCAAAAATAGTAATCAATAATTAAAAAATTATTAAAAATTAATTAAAAAGAAAGCATATAATTAATAAAAAATTAACCAATAATTAAAAAATTAATCAAAAATTAATCAAAAATTAAAAATTGTTAAAAATTAAAAATTAACTATAGAAAGGGTTCCGAAACGTGCGTGTTTTAACTGTGAAAAAATGAAAAATCAATAATTTTTTATTAATTAAAAATTATTAAAGTTTGTTAAAAATTAAAAATTAAATTATTTTTCTCATAATAAAAACAAATTCGAAATTTCAGATTGGTAAGGATGTTAACTCTAATCAAATCTCATGGAATGCCAACATTATAGGCCATTGATATCTACGTACATTATTTATGATTTTTTGATATATATTATTTTATTGAAACCACAAAAGAGGGTGTGTTGGTTTTAGTTCATGCTCTTCTTATTAATTATTCAAACTTTGGAATGCAACTTACTGCATTTGCATATCCTCTCTGTGCATCTTAAATCAGGCACACAAGAATGCAATGCGTTTTGTTCTTTTTTTTGTATGTGTGTGTTATTGATTTTCCATTTTTTCACACAAAAAACATATCCCTTTCAAATGATAAAATTAATTAATAAAAAATTATTGATTATGTTTTTTAATTAAAAAATTAATAATAATTTTTTATTAATTGTATACTTTCTTTTTAATTAATTTTTAATAAATTTTTAATTATTGATTATTATTTTTGATAATTTTTTAAATAATTTTTAATATTGATTAATGATAATGTTAATTATTAATTTATTAGTTAATATTGGTGGATATTATTGTTTAATATTTAATTTTTTATTAATAATATTGGTTAATATTTAATTTAATAATTGTTTTTAAAAATAATTTCTTATTAATTTTTTAATAATATTAAATTTTTTTATTAATTTAATAATTTTCATTAATTTTTTAATAATAATTTTTTAATAATTTAATAATAATAATTTTTTAATAATTTAATAATATTATTTATAATTAAATAAAAAAAAACTATGAAAGCGAGGTGTTATTATCGTTTTTTGGGAAAGTGTGATTAATTTTTTTTCAAAAAAAAAAACAGAGAGAGAGCGGAATCGTAACTCCACTAATTTTGAAAGAAAAAACAAAGATACCATTTGATGAATTTAAATGGAAAAAAACACCATTTTGGGAAATACCCCTTGGTGGAGTTGGGGAAATTGTACGGTCCGAAACAGATAAAGCGGAAAATATGGTAGTGGTGGCAGGAAATACCGGAATCGGAATCGGAAGCCTAACTCAGTCTCCGACCACCACCATGTCCTTGTCCACTCCTTCCTCATTTCCTGCTCCGAATGCTGTCGTTTTCCTCCGCGGCAGTAGTAGTTGGCTCCCTCGCTGCAGACGCCCCTCTCTCCGTACCTCAATTAGAGCTTCTTCTTCGTCTACTGCTACTACTACTACTTCCTCCGATGAACTCTCTACTTCTGCTTCAGGTACTCTCTCTCTCTCTCTCTTATAGTTCATGGGCTTCCAGGGGCTTTCAAATTGTTTTGTGGTGTATGGTGTAATCTTTATGATGTTAATGTTCTTGATTATTAGTTGGATATTAATCGAGTTGGATACTGAAGCTCCAAGAAAGTAGAAATTGACTTTTGCTGAGCAAGTTTCCCAAGGGGTCTGAGACCCTAAATTAGGGGTTTCTTGGAAACCCCTTTTCTGAATGGTAGTTGGTGTGATAGTGAAGTCTGAAGATTTTTTTTTAATTAAAAAAAAAACAGTCCATAGATAGGCAACTGCTATGCAAAAATGCAAGAGAAACTGTCATACGGCAATACGAATTTAACTCCTGACCTAATGATATTTGACGTCTTACAGACCTACATTCTCCCTGTATTTGAGCCAGTGGATCCTGCCATGAGCCATTAAATTTAGTAGAGAGTATATCTAGAGAACATATATGTTGTGCTATATTGGGGGCGATAAGGTCTAACTTCACTAATTGATATTCTTGTTTGTGCCGTTAGATGTTTTTCATTGAAGCTTAGAAGTTTTTCGTTGAAGCTTTAAGTGATGATTCTCCCTAAACGCAGCAGAAAACAAAATTCTACAATTTGAGATTGTTCGTTCCTCTTCTTTTAATTCCATCACCAGCAAGTCTATCCCCACTTTCCAGTTGGAGAAATCTCTTTCTGTGTCGTTGATACTAGAATTTGGTGCATTGACGTCCCATGTTCCTTCTCTTATAAATCTTTCTGTCATCATCTTATTTGCTTTCCCATTACCCCCTTTCCTTTAGATTTGAACATTTAGAAGGCAAAGGTTCTCAGCAGAGTAAAGCCTTTTGCTTGATATATGTTGCTTAACAACATTAATAAATATGATTTGTTACAAATGGAGACCTTTTTAAAACTATTTCACCAGATACTTTTCTGTTATGTGTTGCGTAAATTTTGAAACTTGAGACCAATGGGTTTGTCTTAGAAATCTTTCTCATTTGCTCCTGACAAAGTTTGGAGGCATTGGCAGGCAAAGAGATGTTTCTTTGATTTGGATATTTGTTTTTGTAACCATTTGTTGGTCTATTTGGATTTTCAATGGAGCGTAATGCTAAGGTCTTTAAAAGTTAGACTATAGATCCCTCTCAGATTTTTTTCCCCCTTTTTTGGCTCATGTGTTTGGAGTCTTTAGAGATTATAGTAAAGAGAACGTGTAAAGAGATTGGAAAGCTATCCTTTATTAATATTTGTTTTTGATCTATGTTTCTTTTGGATCTGAGGATCTCTCATTGTTTGAGCGTTATGTATATAGTTTGGGTTTGAGTGGCTTGGGTTGTGATATAGATTGAGGGTCTTTAAAATTTTCCTTTTTATTTTTTGTCTTTTTATCTCCTTATCTAATCTCTAGCGGGATCGCATGCTTTGCTTTATTATTATTCTCACATCTTTCTCTTCCTCCTAGTAAATCTTCTTATTCCATCAAAAAGGAATATATTAGTTGCAAGAATAAATTTAGCTTTTAATGAGACCTTTTGAGGTAATGCCTCCAGATGTTTGTGTCATGTATTACAAGAATTCTGAAACTAGAGATCAATTGTTTATTGCATTGTTCTATTGCATGAGAAATGTGGAAGAACATCTTTTCTTTGTGTGGCAATCACCAGGTTTGCCCTAGAAACATCCCAAATTTGCTTTTGACAAAATTTAGTGGTTTCGAAGGGTGGAAAGATGCTTCACTGGGGAGATGTGCTCTTATGGCCTTTATTTGGTGTATTTGGAGGGAAGCAAAATATTTAGAATTTAGAATATTGGATCTCTCTTCTTTGGGACAATTTTTTATTTTATTTTTTATTTTTGGGCTGATGCTTTAGGTGGCTGTAGAGACTAAAGTTTAGAGGAGTCGAAGAAGATAGGAAAGCAGTCATTTACTAGTGGGTTTTTTTTTTTTTTTTTTAATAGTTTTCCTTGCTTCTGAGGACTAATCATCCTTAGAGCTTTATGTATCTTTTCTATTACATCCAATGCAATCCTTGCAACTTGGGCAGTAGCTTATGTAGCATCTTTCATGGCACCGTTGTGTTAGTCTAGTAGTTTAAGGAAGTTTTTTTGATTCAGTCTGGGGTTTTTGTTTGTTTTAGAAGTATGTTGATACTGGATTTAATAAAGGACATAGAAATACCTTTTTTTTAATGCATTTGAAATTTTTGCTGGACGGTTCAAGCTTATTAAGGAATTTTCCAAGTTTATATAATTTTCAAGTGGTATGTCCAACTTGAGAGGTAATATTCGCTTTAACCCCATGTGCAGGTAAAGGCATTGAAAATGTAGTGATCATTGGTTCAGGTCCAGCTGGATTTACGGCAGCAATTTATGCTGCCCGTGCCAACCTCAAGCCTGTAGTTTTTGAGGGGTATCAAGTAGGAGGTGTTCCTGGGGGACAACTAATGATCACCACTGAGGTTGAGAATTTTCCAGGATTTCCTGATGGGATAACTGGTCCAGATTTGATGGATCGGTACTGAGAATGAACTTTATACTGTAAGTTTCTTATATTTGGAGGATGTCGAATTTGCAATTTGACCATTTTAACTTGGACAGGATACGACAGCAAGCTGAACGATGGGGAGCAGAGTTGTTCCAAGAAGATGTGGAATTTATTGATGTCAGGAAGAGCCCTTTTACAGTGCAGAGTAATGAACGTAAGGTGATATTATATTTATCGCATGCTTAAGCTTTGAAGTCATTACCAAATTTCTTTTTCAATATCAATATTCTTTGTAATCCATGAAGTTATCTGGGTGTACAGTTCTATATTTGCCTTGATTAGAAATACTGCCGTGAGTCTTTTATTGATGAACTCTCTGGTGCATTGAATCTTAATTTTATCTTGCTTTCTTTTTGAGATTTATTTCTTGTTTAAAATGCTCAACTGTATTTGCATGATCTCAAACTTGTGCCGCAAACCTCAATGTAGATGGAATACTTGTCACTAGGACATTTCATTGAATTTACAATATGATCTTGGTATTAATGATCTTTTAAAGATTTACATATTGGTTTTCTGTAACCACATAGAAAGAGATTATCTTCATTGACCCTCCCACCATCCATGATGATGGTATGCCTTTACCAAAGACCCAATTGCTGGGATATATTTTCATGTTGGCAATAACTGTAGGGCAAAGAATTGATGTTGAAGTGCAAAGAATTTGAAAACAACGGTAGGAAGTTGATACAGTACTGTTTAAGTAAAGATGACAAGGACAGATCCAAGATTATCAGTCAAGACTTTGAGATAGACCATCAGTGTTAGGGTTAAGCTAAATTATGTCAAAATAGTTTTCCTCCAATGCGCAACAGTTGAGGCCGAGCAAAATATGTTGCTGATGCCTTCAACCAGTTCTGATGGTTTATGCCTATTACTTTTGTAGTGGTACCCATGAAGATTGAGAAATATTGGAAACCAACATGTGCATTAGGCGTGATGGTTTGCGTGCAATGATTAGATTTTCTTATTATTACGAACAGAGGAAACTTATTAGTAGGTTTCTGCTAGGATGATTTGTACATCTACACTTAATTTCTTGACTTAATTACCTTTTGGCCCTTATTGCAGTTAATCAGGAGAAACATTTTCTTCATACTTCCATCAATAGAACAGCTGAATGGGCTGGTTTTACATCTGGTTGGGTCAATATAAGTGACTATAATCTATAATTCATGTGGAGCATTTAGATTTTAAAAGTGCTTATCCTAATGACCTAATATCACTTGAACTTCCTGCTTATGATGTTATTCAATTAAGTGCCCATAGCCAATAAAGCTGACCACCAGCCCTTTTCTATTGTGACTACTCCCAACATGTCGGTTCATCATGTAAGGACAATATCTGCAAGTATGTAACAAATTCAAGGTGCCTTTGAAGTTGTAGCTTCTGTGCGGTCGGTAAAACATTTGAAATGTTGGCTTTTAACACATGCTGTGAGAGGAAAAACTTGTGAATGAATATTTTTTGAAAAGGTGGCCAAGACACACTTATTGTTGTAAAATTGATTTGCCCTTGTAATAGCCTTATGATGATATTGCCACACAAGCCTTGTGATATACACACTCCTTAGAATCTGAGTTTCTTGCTTTTGCATTAAGTTTTTTAATGATGCACAGGAGCTAGACATTGCTGCATGTGGCACCAGTTTGCAGCATGACCATCATTGGTGCTGCTCCAACAGCAGGAGATTATCACCTAGTTTCCTAAACCTAGAATTAGTGGTGGATCTTTTATTGGTGCTGGATAGGTAGGCTCCTAGATTGGAGCAGCTGAGCCTGGAATGTGCTTTTTAAGACGGCTAATTACAAGAATATAGGGCATCATTATGAGCAGTTATTTTACCGATAGAGAATGATTCGAAAGGAAAATTTTCTTTGTTGTGGTAATTTGTAGCGGCATACTTGGTCTTTGAATCTACAATAATGTAGTGCTTTCATATAGATGATGTTGCAAGTCTGATATCTCTGGTAGAATAAACTCTTTATGCCTATTTTTTCTCCGTTTTGAGTTGGGATGCAGCATTTTTTGCCTCTAATTGGTTAGGTCTTAAAAAAGGATCCTCTTCAGCATATGGATACAAATGGTTCAACAAGAACATGGAATGAATAAATATGTAAAATCAAGTAGAAGAAGCCAATGAATGGGGAATCTGCCTGGAAATTGTCCCCCCAACATAATATGGGGGGGGGGGGAATGGTTTCAGTAGTTCCACGAATAGCGGATAGCAGCCCAATACACCGGCAACTCCTGTCATATGAAATGGGTTCAACACCCAATTATGAAACCCTTGGAAAAGTCTTCAATTGTTTGCATGTTAATCAATATTTTTGATTGATTGGTCTAGTGAAGGTTTGTTATCTACTGAGTTAAAAAAGGGGGTGACGATCATCTTTCAATGCATTGGCCAATGATGTTCCTCCCTTTGTTTGTGTTTGTGTACACGAGTCTACGTCTGTGTGGCCTTCAATCAGCCTCTGTTGATCATTTATTAATATTTCCATGAGTTGACATGGCCCACATTTTTTTTTAATGGCTTATGGCTTTGACTGTTGGCTGTAAGATATACTTTTCCCCTGCATTTGCCTACTTCTTTTAACAGTATGTTGGTTGCAGCCACATGATGTTTGCTTCCTTTACTTTATTTCTCAGGTAAAGTGCCACAGTCTAATTTATGCCACTGGGGCTACTGCAAAAAGACTCAAGTTACCTCGTGAAGATGAATTCTGGAGTAGAGGAATTAGTGCTTGTGCAATTTGTGATGGGGCATCACCACTGTTTAAGGGGCAAATCCTTGCTGTGGTTGGTGGAGGTGATACAGCAACAGAGGAAGCATTGTACTTGACGAAATATGCTCGTCATGTCCATTTGCTTGTGCGTAGAGATCAACTAAGGGCATCAAAAGCGATGCAAGATAGGTTAGTCATGGTACACTGTTTCTTTATGTTATTTCCATTCATAAGTGTGTCTTAACCTGTTATCTGTGGCAGACTTCACTCATTATCAGTTTTAGTGAAAATATTTCCCATTTCTGCTTTCTTTTTAAACCCTAGGTTGGTTACAAAATATGCTTACATCTACTTGTAGTTTTTTACCTTTTCTGTTTGATTGAATTTTACTGATCACTTTGCAAATTTATTAATTCCCAACATAGTGTATCTCTCTTTAAGATGCTATATTTCACTGGTTGTTTGTTCTACCCTGGGTTATTAAACATAAGAAGCCACCAAATGGTGTCTGCACACATGGGCACTTGTACTACAATGACTAAAGTAAGAGTAGAACATGGTCAATCTGAATCGCATATCCACTGACATGGAAAGTTCCCAGAATGCCTTTGCGCCCTTGGATCCCAGGTCATTTTGATGCTTCAATATAGAATTGCCAGGGAAGCCATTGACCCTCGCCCTCCCATTTTGACTCTTTCATTCAAGCAGTGGATTTTCATTTCATTTCTTAATTTTTTGTTTCCTCATATGAATACTGGCTTCTTTTTCGGCCGTGCTCAAAGAATCTGATAAAGAATAGAAATAGATTAGAAATGACGTATTTTCTTTTCTAACTCTTTATTTCAAAGAATGAATTAGATGAGTGAGTTCTTGGTCAAAGGTGTATGTGTGGCATAATTTCTTGGTTAATGGGCAGATTGATAATGTGAATGTGTTGACATTCCGTCTGTGTTCTCTTAAACTCCCAAACCATCCATATAACAAGGTGGTCCTGGATTGATAAAGGGATGTGGAAACTCATTTACTTTCTCAGTGCCATCTTCTGCCGTCATCAACAATCAGTCTAGCATAAATGTAAAGGATTATTAATTATGGACAAGTTCAGTCTAGCACAATCAGTCCTGGACTGAACTTTTTTTATTAAAAAAAAAAATTAAAACTCCTATCACTTCTTGACCCATAATATGACCCTGATAACCTCATGCCTCTTTTTGAGTGACATGATTGATTAAAATATCTATAGAGTGTGACCACAGATGTTGGACCGGGGACATGACATGCCAAAGTTATCACGATGGGCAAAATTCACTGATGTAGGACAGTTGCAAGGAAACGTACATTGAATGGTTTCTAAAGTGAAGATATTAATTATTATGGGAAACAAGTCATGAATGCATGATTATATGAATCATCAAGTTTATGGTTGGTTTGTGAAGTATGGAAGAATTGTTCGGCCAATATATAACATTATATACAAGTATATGGACATGGCTGACATTTTTCAGATGCATGTCTTCAAAGACTTCCTTGTCCAGGGAAGTGTTGTTTTGAGCATGTCTTCTTTGTCGAAATGTCTGTGCAACATATCTTGTGACAGCATAGAATGGTTGCGCTTGGTATTTCTTACTTTGGTCCCTAAACTTTGTGCCATGTGTTATGGGGGCTTAGTCTGGCAATGTGGGATATAGGTATCGATAAATGTTGATGTTTCTTAGCATTTAGAATATACCCATATAACAGAGTTTATAGTCGCATGGACAGGTTTTCTGTAACACTAACATTTTTCAGTCTGAAGTTGTCCAATGAACAATGCCCATACATAAATTTTTAGGGTCCAGATCCCATACTGGTTGCTTGCCAATTTATTTGCATATTTGCTGTGAAGTCACTAACATGGGTTGCTTACCTGTAAGCCTGCAGGTTTCCTCATGGTTGATTTTCCATATCTCTTTCTAATTGGCTTTCTAACATCCGATGCAACTAGAACTTTGAGCTAATTAAAATTGGTTGGATTTTTCCATTTCATTTGAATCAATAAGTTGCCAGTGATTAGTGAACACTTCATATGTTTAAGTTTTCAACTCCCTGAATGTTTTTTTAACAGGTTGATTATGGCGAATGTTTCAGAGTTTTCAACAATCCAAACATCACTGTACACTTCAACACGGAGACTGTGGATGTTGTTAGCAATACCAAAGGCCAGATGTCTGGCATTTTAGTTAGAAAAGTTGATAGCAGGGAGGAATCTGTGCTCGAGGTAAAGGGATTGTTCTATGGTATAGGTCATTCACCAAATAGCCGGCTTTTGGAGGGCCAAGTTGCTCTTGACAGCTCAGGTTATGTGCTGGCTGAGGAGGGGAGTGCAAGGACATCTGTACAAGGTGTATTTGCAGCTGGGGATGTGCAGGTAGTCCATTTAACCCCCATCTTCCATTGGTTTACAATTTCTCATGTCCAAATACCTTTTAACATATGATTGTGCCTTCTGAGCACTTATCCATAAGATCCAAAGAAAAAAATGTCTGAGAATTATTTCTTTATGTGACTAATTTGGAGATGAAAATCAGCTTGCAAACATGTTAATTTATTGGCAAAGACTCAAATATGAGTTCTGAGTAGTATGAAGTTGATTAAATATGATTGCATCAACAAAAGAAGAAAAAATGGGCTGGCTTGATATGCAAATTTATGGTAGGGTTGTTGCATGCCTGGGAGTATCAGAGCCATGCTGCACATAAAACATAATACCATGTTTTGTTTTATCGGAAAAGGAAAGGGGATTTTCCATGTTATTTTGATCCATTTCTGGTGTGACATTACCTGTATTGATCACAGGACCATGAATGGAGGCAAGCAATAACTGCAGCTGGATCAGGTTGTATTGCTGCTTTATCGGTTGAGAGATATCTTGTAAGCAACAATCTCCTTGTTGAGTTTCATCAGGTATTCATCATGAGCTTGTATTTGAGGTCATGTTCTGTTGTGGATTCAAATTCCTAATCTTATTAAGTCATGCCATTAAATGTTGAAGAAGACCAGTGTGTTAGTTATACTTTTTCACTGGTATGATATTGATAGTGAGGATGATGTAGTAAATAAATCTTATTCTCTTCATTGATGACTTTCACAGCCTAAAACTGAAGAGGTCAAAAAGGAACTCACGGATAGGGATGTACAAGAAGGTTTTGACATCACTCTAACAAAACACAGGGGCCAGGTATATGTTCTCTTCTTGCGTTGATGGGTGTGAATTATTGTTTACTCTGGCAGTGTACCTCACTATATTTTGTCTTTCTTTCTTCTATAGTATCTGATATCTAGCTTTCTGGTTTTTCTTCTTTTCCTCAGTATGCTCTAAGAAAACTATATCACGAAAGTCCAAGGCTTATATGTGTACTTTATACTGCCCCTACATGTGGTCCATGCCGGACCTTAAAGCCAATTCTCAGCAAGGTACAACAGCTTTAAACTCTTTCTCATCTTGATATATTCTGTAGAAATACAAATATCAGAAAGAATGTGTGTGGTTGTTGCATGTACACAAGAATTATTAGACAACTGCGCAAGCATCTGTTCTGTTGCTGGATCAAGTATGATGGCAAATGCATTATTCACCAGAAAATTAGATCTATACCTTTTATCAAATGGAAATTGTTTTTCCTCTTATCTTTGCTGTGTTTGACTTTGGGATTGAAATGTGTATATCCATTAGAATAACATTGTTCTGTATACATAGATACAATTTCAAGAATTTCTTACATGAGATTTCTAGATTTCATCAGAGGAAGATCATTTTTGATTGTGCTGCAATGTGTTCCATCAAAAAGTGTACTAAAATGTGCTAAAACTTTTAAGATTTCTTTCTTTCATCTTCCCAACTCCATGCTTCAGTATTCATATACTTCAAAACCTGAAGTTTACTGCAAAGACATGTCTTTGATGACTAAATGCCTGCTCATGTGCGAAATCATTTTACTTTGCTAGTTACCAAGCAGTTTGCTATTGAATAATTTAAGCTTTTTGGTATTCCTTCATCTTGCTTTGAGTGATTCTTTCACACTGGGATCATGTTTTTATTATTTACCCCTTCCAAGCTAAACTTTCTCTAATTCCAGGTGATCGATGAATTTGATCAGAATGTACACTTCGTTGAAATTGATATCGAGGAAGATCCGGAAATTGCAGAAGCAGCTGGAATCATGGGTACACCTTGTGTGCAGTTTTTCAAGGATAAAGAAATGCTTAGGTTGGTCAATTTTGTGCTTTCCTGCATCATGCTTCATGCACGTGCTGACTTCTTTTTTTTTTTGGTTTCCTTCTTGAGGCTTTGTTCATGTTAATGTTCACATTCCTTCATTCGATTGTTCTTTTCTGGATATGCAGGACCGTATCAGGGGTCAAAATGAAGAAAGAGTACAGGGAATTCATCCAGTCAAATAAATAAAAATAGATAAAAAGCCTTTCTCGATTCAATTTTGTTTCATCTGAGGTCATTAGTGGAATAATACCCTATTCTATTTTATAGTGTTGTCCCATATTTGTATTCCTGACTTGTACATTGAGAGTTGTCAAAGTACTACAGATTTTGGAACTACAATCATCTGTTCTTTCCATTCATTTGTAAGCCCCCAGCGTATCATTGTTCAATTTCCTCCACATAATGTTTCATGGAGTCAGACATCATGACGATGTAAAATTGCTTCTTTGTAGCTTCCCATTGAAAATGTGGCAGCTTTTTTCCAGCATATCATGTTTTTCTATTTTCCCAGAATTAAAGGTTATTGATCCTTTTCTCCTGAAGGCCCCTCTATTTCTAGCAGATTTTCTCTTCTTTTGTTTCTGAGCGATGTATACTCTCCCACACCTGCATTGACACCTATATTTTTCAGAAAATTTAAATGGCAAGGTGTGTGAGGTTGAGCTTTGAACAGCTTGATCTGACGAGATGAATGTGATGACCCAAGCTTGGTCCTAGCATATTATTCTTGGGCACAAAAAGGTGGCTAGCTTACTGCCCTGGTGCAGCCCACCCAATGCTTACCATTAATTTACAGAGTTCATCAAGACTCGAAATTCCAGCATACTTTGGTGGATTTTTTTTCCCCATCTATATGCTGAATTCTCAGCCCATTTTCAATGTTAACGGGACCTATGGTTCAACCATGTCATAGGCTCAGAATTAGTAAAAATGGCTGGCGATCTGGCCATGCATGTGAAGTAGTTCAAATCATGTACCAACAGCCAGGAGACTCATACCCATCTCAATAAGTTTTATTACTCGAGCAGAGAATCAAACTATCACACCTGCACCCAGACAACAAAATGGGAAACAGGAGCAAAAAAAAATAAAAAATAAAATAAAATAATAATAATAATAATTATCTGGCAGTGAAGGTATAATATGATGAATTTCAGGTACATCATCGAGGATAAAGGGACCTAATTTTCCTGTCCTAAAAGTGTAAGAAACTTCTTTGATACCGTTGTCTTGAGCTTCAGAAGCTTTATGGGGTACTCTAAATGCCTTCTGCAGGGTTTCAAACTGCAGTTCTATGAGACCCTCCGAGTTGTTTTCATCTTCCAGATCACCGTCAAATTCTGACTTTGTAACATGGAGTGCACATTGGACTTCCATAACAATATCCTGCAGGAAGAAGAGAATGAGAGTAAAGACTTATTAGTACAGGCAAAAGAATATCACAAGACGATGATCAAAAGCACTAGTACAGTCAGTCCTTTCTTGAAAAAGAATTCCAAGTTAGGCGAAAATTTTAACTTCCAATGTGACAAACCTGCCAAAACAAACAGGTTAGGCCAATTTCTCATTTTCATTTATACTTATTAGATACATTATTGCCTTCCACAAAAGTTTATGATTGGTGGGTCTAGCTCCCATTTGCAAATTTAAAACATTATCCTCCATTAAACAGGTGGCTATAGCAATCAGTTATGGAGCCCAATAAAAGTGATAGAAGAGAATGACGTAAAGCATTTCTCATACATGGCCTGAATGTTGTGCTGGTGACTGAATTGTCGTGGTTCTAGACCATTGTTCACAACAACGCTATGACAGCCAATTATACCCAAGTCGCATTGAAAACTGGACAACATTAAAATCTTTCCCAGAGGAGAGGTAAAAAGGAAAGAGTACAAAAATGAGAAACATGTGTGAAGGGGGGAAAAATCATAATTAGAGATAGGAAACATGCACGCCAGGACCAAAGACAGGTTATGTAATGGCAGCTAAGCATATTCCACAAGCAAAGATAACCAAGAGTTGCAGCCAGTTTAGGTCGCATACAAGTAGCAATTGAGTAACAAGGCCAGCAGAATTGGCAGGATTCTAAAGAGTTGTGACACCCATCTAAGTAAAAAATTTGCTCATTGTGGGAAAAGGAGGGAAAAAATTGTCTACTGTCAACTTTGCCTCAATATATCACACGTCAGACATATTTGGTAGCTTTTTCTTTTTTGGTAGAAGATCCTTAACACAGAACTCATGCTTTGCCTCCAGTTCATACTTGTTTCTTTCTATCATTCTGCTATTTAAGCGCTTCCAGTGGAGAGGAGTACTTCGACTTTTTAGAACTGCTAGCAAATATCATGCAATGCGCTCCTCACCTACCACTGAATCTTTGACACACCCTGCATGAGATTATTGATGCTCAGTAAGGCGCATGCAGAATTCAAAACAAAAGTTGATATATAAACATGTCTATGCCGACTTCCTAGTGTTTGAGTACACCATGCAAAGCCAGCACACATATTTGAAAAGAAAATTCACAGGAAACAAAATTTAGAAGTTTGAAGAGAAGAAAACCCACTAAAGCATGATTTAACCCCATCTCTATATCGGGAATGCAGGGAATCAATACACCAGGGGTATCCTGAACATATATGCTAGGTTGATGAGCAATCTGTGAATCAGCACAAATGCAAACTTAAAGTGAGATTTATTAAGATAAAAGCTCAGGATGGTAAAGGAATATCATCATACGATCAAGCAATCAGAGAATAAATTTTGTATTGCGATCAGTAGAAGGAAAGGTCTTCAATGCATAGGAATGGAAAACGAAAACAAGCAAGCAAAAGAAAATATTTCACATATTAAAACAATACCTTGTACCCAGCAATATCTTGAGTAATACCAGGCAATGGTCCAACTGTAGCTCACTTTGTCTTCTCCTGCACTAAGAAAATTTTCTATCATCATTCTCATTATTTGAATGGCAGCCAAAATAGAAAAGGATTTTTGAAAATTAATTTGATAGAATAAAATAACAAAATCTTACCAGGAAAGTGGGACGATGCCATTTGATGTATGGAGTTAATTAAAGCTGACTTCCCAACGTTAGGAACACAGACTAACATAACAAGGAGAGTTGGTTCCCTTAAAATTTTTTCCTTCAGTTTCAACTCCACCAGTTCAAGAAGCTTTGATACAGGGAGAAATATCATATCAGAGTGAGCAATTGAAGAACTAACAGCACGACCAAAGGTTGAATACAACTGTAAAAATTATTATAAAAGGAGAATTGAAAAAGCAAACAAATTTGGAAAAAGGTAACTGAACCAAAGATTGCAAGGACTTAAAAATATAGTTCTATAGTAAACCAGAATCCAAGGTAGTGACAGAAACAGCAACAATAAAACCATGACATAGAGTGGATACCAATAGAAACATTACAAGTTCCACAAATAGAAGAGTATATAAAAGTATTCAGGCTTAAGGGACATCTTACCACTCCATTATACATTCTCTTATCAATTCCTCTCTAAACTTCCAAAAGACATAACAAGTAGAAGAACTGACAAACAGATTTTTTTTTAAATGTACAACATTACATCCCTCCTCAAGTTCATGGCTCTTCCAAGATCAACCTTGCCAATACATTATAAAAGTTTGAGATGAAAACCATACTAACGATTTTTTTTCCTATGTTCTTACTGTAAGATTGCATGGCAAACTTGATGCATGTTTTAATTCAAAAATTAGAACCAAATTATAGCGGAAGTAAAATTGGAGATTTATGGTTACCTCCGGCCATACTCTTATTCTTCATTTCTGGTGAATGTAAAAACACCAACATGATCTTTGGGACATGCACAATCCTTTTGAATTCTCAATTTCACTTAATAGATGGTATGAAATTTAGAAATTCGGATTTAGGAACCCAATATACTAGAAAGAGGTTTATATAGACTCTTAACCATAAAAAAGATATTAAAATCCTACTATTATCACCCTAAATAATTGATAGACGTTATGAGAATTCAATTAAATATTCAAAATGGAAAAACAAAATTAATTGTGTGGAGTTTTGAATGAGACATCAAAATCCGACCAAATGCATCCCCAATTCAAATTCATTCCATCCTTATCACATTTAATCTTTTCAGTTATGTTTTATCTCAATTAATTTGATATTGAATTCTATTGAATTTGAATTCAAAAGTTCAACATTCTCTCACTTGCCCTAACAAACCGACTTGAAGTCAGAATCAAGTCATTTCTTTATAAAAATAGAGTATACGAGTCACGGCGATAAATTCTCTAAAATGAGTATTATCTTTCGTGTACCACAATATATTCTATTTTTCAAATTTATGGTGATATTTACTTTATGAATAAATCCTACGTTTATTCGGATCCAAACTTGGTGAATTTATCTTAAAATAACAATATGTGCACAACTTTATTGAAAAAATTCAACTTTGAATTTCATTTAAATAGGGCAATAAGCTCATATTTATAACATGATCCCTGAACCTATTTGGTTGCATGCCTTTGATTAAGGGATCAACCAATATATAATCAGTATTAATGTGTTGGATTACAACTTTATTTTTCAATACTCTTTTCCTAATGACTAAATACTTTATGTCGATATGCTTATTTCGATTACCACTCTTATTATTCTTAGCAAAAAATACAACAATTGAATTATCACAAAATATACATAATGATTTAAGTACAGAATCTAAAACTCAAAACCCGAAAATAAAACTCTTGAGCCACACTGTGTGTAACGTAGCCTCAAAACACGCTACGAACTCAGCTTTCATAGTGGAGGTAGCAGTCAATATCTGTTTAGCACTTTTCCATGATATAGCTCCACGGGCTATCATGAAAATATAACCCGACGTTGATTTTCAAGAATCAATACAGCCGACAAAGTCCGAATCTGAGTACCCAACTACTTTCACACTGTCGGTTCTTCTATATATAAGCATGTATTTCTTGGTGTCTTGTGGATACCTCAACATCTTCTTTACAACCTTCCAATATTCCAAACCCAGATTACTTTGATATCTACCTAACATCCCTACAATATACGGTATATCAGGTCTTGTACAGATCTGTGCATATATGAGACTTCCAACAACAGGAGCATATGAAATGTTAACCATTTGTTCCCTTTCCAAATCTGTCTTAGGGCATTGGTCCAAATTGAACTTATTCCATTTGACAATCGAAACTATACTTGGTGAACAGTACTCTATCCTGTATCTTTTAAACACTTTGTTGATGTAGGTCTCTTGAGATAGTTTCAGAATTTTATGGGATCTATCTTGATGTATCTTAATATCGATGACATAAAATGCACCATATAAATCCTTCATCTCAAAGTTTTTAGAGATGAACTGTTTCACCTCATACAAGATCCCCTTATTATTGGTGGCAAGTAGTATGTCATCCACATTCAGGACAAAAAAAACAAAACTTACTCCTACTGACCTTGAGCTATATGCATTGATCCACAATGTTCTTTTTAAAACCGAATGAAGTGATTATATTGTGAAACTTCAAATACCACTGGCGAGAGGATTGTTTCAGCCTATATATAGATTTCTTGAGTTTGCACACCAAGTGATCGCTACCACTAGAGGAGAAACATTTAGGTTGACGTATGTAAATCTCTTCCTCTAGTTCCTCATTAAAAAAAGCCGCTTTCACATTTATTTGTTGCAAGTTTAAGTCAAAATGTGTAACAAGTGTCAAAATGATACAGAGAGAATCTTTCTTAGATATCAGAGAAAATGGCTCCGAGTAGTCGATTCTTTCCCTTTGGATGAACCCTTTAACAACAAGTCTGGTCTTGTATTTTTTGATATTGTTTAATGAGTCAGTTTTAGTTTTAAAAACCTATTTACATCTTATAGGTTTTACCCCATCTAGTAACTCTACAAGATTCCAGACTCTATTGCTATTCATGGAGTTCATCTCATCTTTTATGACATTTAGTTATAAGTTCGAGTTCTTAGAACTCATGGCTTATGAAAACGTTTCTAGATCCTCAATGACCCCGACATTATAGTCAGACTCTTAAAAGTATACTACATAATCATCAGATATAGCTGACCTTCTTTCTCGAGTAAATCTTCTTAATGTTGGTTCAACATTCTCCGTAAGGGAAGGTAGATCAACTTGATCTTGATCAGTTATTTGTAGAATTTCTTGATTGTCATCCGTATCCTGATTTGTGCCCGTAGGGACTTGAGGGTCATTTTGGATGACAATTGATTTGGTACTAGAACTTGACGGGATACTTGATGGATCTCTTTCAGGAGTTAAGTCCCGAAAGTAATTACTCCCACTAACCAAGTCATTCTCTAGAAATTTAACATTTTTAGATTTCATAAACCTAATATGATAGGATAGATAATAAAACCGATATCCTTTGAACTTATCGGTATAACCGATAAAGTATCCATTCACGGTTCTTGGGTCCAGTTTCTTTTCTTCTGGATTATAAACCCTTATTTCTGCAGAACAGTCCCAAATATATACGTGTCTCAAACTAGGTTTCTAACACTTAAATAACTTGAAGGGAGTTTTGGTTACAGTTTTGGTTGGAATCCTATTCAAGATGTGCACTGCCGTCTTGAGAGTTTCAGTCCACAAGAACTTAGACAATTTGGAACTAGCCATCATGCTCCTAACCATATTAAGTAAGATCATATTCCTTCTTTTGGCTACCCCATTATTGTCAGGTGAACTAGATATGGTGTATTGGGTAACGATCCAATTTTTCTAAAAGAACCTTACAAATGGACTTGACGCTTGTCCATCTTCTGTATACATTCCATAGTATTCTCAACCTCTATCTGACCTCACAATCTTTATTTACTTATCGCATTGTTTCTCTACTTCTATTTTAAAAATTTTAAATGCATCCAACGTCTCGTCCTTATGGTGAAAAATATAGAGATACATGTATCGAAAATAGTCATCTATAAAGAAGATGAAATAACTATGACCATATGAGTCTATACCTGAAGTATAAATATCCGTATGTATGATTTCAAGCAATTCTGAACTCTTCCTAGCACCTTTTTAAGTTTTGTTGATCTGCTTTCCCTTAATATAGTCCATACAAATTTCAAAGTTACTAATGTTTAGGGTGTCAAATATCCTATCCTTTACTAACTTTTATATTATGTTTATGGAAATGTATCCTAATCTCCGGTGTCACAACATGGAAGAGTTTTTCTCCATGACACTTCTTTTATTGTCTGTTTGTGTTACATTTATGCAAATATTATTTTGTAAAGTAATATTATATAATCCATCTAATAATGGACCATAACTAACGATATTTGAACCATAAAATAATATAATTTTATTATTAAATTGGAAAGAGTAACCGAACAGTACAAATTTTGAAACGAAAATTAATTTTCTAGAAAACTTAGGTACATAAAATACTCACTTCAATTTCAAGACATGTCTGCTTACTAAAATGAGTTTGCAATCACCAATACTCTTTATTATGAGTTCATCTTGTTACCTAAATAGATGAGTTATTCACGATCCACTGACTTCCTTAGGTTTTGTAAGTTCTGCAACACATTTGTAATGTGAATGGTACAACCAGAATCAATCTACCATGTGTTATGAGAAAGATCGGTCATGTAGGATATTTCTGTACCTTAACTCTCAAGTCACCATTTGTACTTAGCATAATCCTGTTTCATGTGTCCCTTCTTTCTATAAAAAAAAAAAATAAAAAATAAAAAAAAAAATAAACATTTAGACTCCTTTATGTCTGTTTTTGATTTTGTGCCTCTTTAATTTAGCTTGAACTTGCCCTTCTTCTTTCCTTGCACAGCCACATGTGCACTTTCAAAACCCTATTTCATCTCCATCAACAACATTCCTTCCTCCTATACACACATGGCCATCAATTCATTGATCAACGATTTCTTCTTATATGTGTTGTAGGAGATTTTAAAAGGACCGCAGGGTTGTGAGAGGGGGTTCAGAATAAAGTGCACGAGGAAGGACTCAGATATTTCAACCTCCAGGTTCTTTAGTTGAGCCGCAATGTCCCACATCCACATGATGTGCTCGCGTACACTATGGACAGTAGTAAGCCTCATAGAAGAGAATTATATAATAAGGGTACTAGTCAAAGACTTTTTCGATACCACAAATTGCTCATCTATAACCTTAAGAAGAGCACAGATATTGGTATGCTGGTTGACTGAATTACGGATATCAGCCAAAATCTTACTATTTATGAACATGGTATTTAGGTGATTAGATTGCTCCCAATGTTCATAAAGAGTCTTATCAGCCTCCGAACTAGTATCAGTCACCAGAGGTGACTCGTTTTTCCGAATAGTATAGTTAATGTCCAAGTAACCTAAATGGAGAAGTACCATTTTCCTCAATTTTTTATAATTCTCTCCGTTTAAATCAAAAAAATTAGATTTCAAATCTACGGTTTGGAATACTGTAAAATAAATAAATATGGTTACTAATTATATATAAGACATTTAATATATGTCTACTAATGTAAACATATAAAAATAAATCTATGACATAGAAATTTCTGTGATCTAAATTTCTAATTCTATTAGATTTATTTGAATTTATGATAAGATTTATCAAAAATAACTTATTTTCTAATGCCAGTGGGTTAATTAGAAAACTACCAATAGCTAGTTTTTCCTTGATCACTTTATCCTTTTCTACTTAGTCCTATAAGATAACATCTCTAGTATACCAAGTAGGTTCCCAAGTAGGTGGTGGGTTACATGGGAGCACTTAAGAACCACTCAACCTTAGATTTATCTCCGTCTTTTTTACAGAATCAATCTAGAAATACACTAGATCTATCACACTTACAATATTACATAAAAAAAAGAGAATTTAACTAAGTAGACTACTATTGAAAAACAGCTATTTTAATATTTTATCTCCAATTTTATTATTTTTATGCAACAAAAATTCTTGTGAGATAAAATTTATTGCATAAAAATAATTTTATGATAAATTTATTCTTTTCCTAATGTGATCATATTTTCATATATAATTTTCTATTTAATTATGGTTGTTATGGCTAAATCCTAATTAATTTTAGAAATTATATTGATCATTAGGATAATAATGTTATTTGATTTTATCAAGCCAAAGTGCATAAAATTTTTAATATAAAAATACAATAAAAACTATTAATATATTTTATTAATTTTGTACTTCCCATTAATATACAAAATTATGCTCAAAAATTAATTTGATGTACTATTTTTTAAAAAATTTGAGCTTAGTTGATATTTCAAAATTTTGAGATTTATTGAAAAATTTTAAAATATTTTTTGTCCCAAAATTCCTGAAATATACATATACATACATACATATATATATATATATACATATATATATATATACATACATATATATATATATATATATATATAATTTTTTCAAAAGATCAATACGTAACAATTTAAAGTTTATTAGGCCTTTAAAATATTATAGGGATTTGATTGCAGTAAGTTAAAAAAAATTGGGAGATCACAACATGCACGTGGTCCAGTGGTCATGCACACTAAGGCATTGATGTATGCTGGGGTTAGAATCCGGTTATGGGCAGTACAAATAAAAAATAAAAAATAAAAAAAAAAATATCTTCTTCTTCGCCAAGAAATCTCTTCGAGGTTCAGACCCAACCCGATGACTCCTTCCATCATAAAATCACGAGAAAAACCAAAAATACTCTATTTTAAATTTTAAAAATATGATTTTGATCGTAATAATATTAATATTCCAAATCTGGATTTAATTCTTGAAAATCTTTAAAATTTTAGACCAAATATTCAAAAAATCCAAAAACCTTAATTTTTAAAAATTTTGAAATTCGTAGAAAAACATGTAGACAAAGGTAAAATTGGTTATAATACTAAATGTAAGATTACATGATAAATTTGATAAATGCTTTAATTCAAAAATTAGAGTCAAATTATAGTAGAAGTAAAATTGGGGATTTATGGTTATTTTTGGCCGTACTCTTATTCTTAACTTCCGACGAATGTAAAAACACCAACACGATCTTTGGGATGTGCACAAACCTTCTAAACCCTCAATTTCACTCAATAGATGGTGTGGAGTTTAGAAATTCAAACTTAGAAACTTAATGCACTAGGAAGGGGTTTATATAGACTCTTAACCATTAAAGAATTATTAAAATCCTACAATTATCACCCTAAATAATTGTTGGACGTTACGGGAATTCAATTAAATATTCAAAATGAAAAAATAAGATTAATTATATGGAGATTTAAATAGGACACCAAAATCCAACCAAATGCATCACCAATTCAAATTTCTTCCATTCTTATCACATTTAATTTTTTCCAGTTATATTTTTTTTCAATTAATTTGATATTGAATTATATTGAATTTGAATTAAAAAGCACAACACTTACTGAGTAACATAACTATCACTTGCTAAAAAATCTGATAACTGAAAAAAACGTGAACCCTTCTTGACAATTATCGTGAACTCCACCCCCCCCCCCAAAAAAAAAAGAAGAAGAATAACAAAATCAAAGAAAAGGAAAGGAGTCTTTTGACTTCAAGTACACCTCGAAGAAGACACCATCCAACTACAACTTCCCTTCAACTCCCAAACAAGAAATGGATATGAGATTGCCAGCATATAATATGCTTTTAAACTCCTGTGATAACACTACTATCCCATGTGCTGACTGATACAAATTTAAGTAAAACTACAGTTGGGGAAACCCCCCATAATCATCAGTAGTTGAGTCTTAGAGTTTTGCATCTATGGAAATATTATCTTATGTCTAACGGTATAAATTGTATCCAATTCTTTTCCTTTGTGCTTTGTAAATTGTACATTCCTGAGTAACCAGGAAAATTTTCATTTTGCACTTAAAAATCAACATACATCATAATTTTGAGAACATTGTTCACTGCATGTAGTGTGATTGAACGAGATTGAAAAAAGCAAAACTTTGCTCTTTTATCAGAAGTCAAAATTAGTAACTGTATTAGTTTGCAACTGGTTCAGATTGACGGTAACTGGTTCAGATTGTGACAAACAAAAATCTAAGTTCATGTATAGAAAAGCTTCCAATTTTTCTGGAGAAAAAGTATTAAGCCATGCAAATATAACATATCTAACAGTAAAGGTAGTGTAGGGAAATGGTAAGGCAATACGTACCATGATTATGAAAGCTTAAACTGAATTACCATGTTTAATTAATTTTTCTCATCTACTCATTATGATCCTTCTAGAATTTAGCATTTTACGGGGAAAAAATGTAACCCCACAAAGACAAACAAATCATGTGCAAGCCAGACATCTGTAGGATTGCTCCAAACCATTTCTTTGCCTATGGAGGCTTATCAACCCCAATAAACTATCTTCTACATTCATTCAGCTTCAATCCCGAGTAATTGCACCACGGAGGTTTGATCCCCATACACGGCAATGTGCATGGTTTGTGGCTATTGGTGTGCCCAATAGGCTGATGGTGCACACCAAAATCCAAATGGCATAATTGGATATAAATATCAGCTAGATCAAGCATAATGCTTACATTCAATCACAAAATAAATAAATAAATAAATTAAATTAAATCAAAACTTTTAATTGGGCTTGTCGCTTTCTCTTTGTTTGTGCATATTATGTTGTATATGCTCCCCCGCACAGCTAAATCTAGATCACAAAGCGGTGTGCATTTATCTGGCTAGTAACGTGTCCACTAATGTTCCAAACTTCGTAACATCCAATTCAATTGGTTTTCTCAAGTAGCTTTAAAATTGAAAAAAAGAGCAAGTCTCTTAAATTCAATTTTTACCCATCATTGATGACATATTTACCAAAAGCAAATTTTTGTATGGTTTACCTTTTCAAAAATGGGTTATTAGTTGAAGATGCATGAGGAGGGATCAAAATGGAAGGAGAGGTTTTTCGACTGTATGGAGAGAGATTGTAAATTTGGGTAAAGAAAAGGATGAGAACGACATGAATTTTATGGACATTTTCTCTTGGGCAATAGGGAACGGTGAGGAAGCAAAATTTTGGGAAGAAAAGTGGGTTGAAAATAACACATTGAAGACATACTTTTCCGGGCTTTGCGGATTGAGCACAAAGAAAAATGAATGTGGAGAAGAATTTGGGCAATGGAATGAAGACAAATAGGAGTGGTCGATGGAATGAAGAAGAAGATGCTCAAAGTATGCTTAGAATTTTAGAGACGTAAACATAAAAATGGAAGCAAGAAGAACAAAATAGAGCGTACAATGTAAAGGAAGCAAAAGCTTTTCAACGAACCAGATATCCAAGAAAGGATGGCAGGGATTGGAAAAAGGGGATTGACTCACAATCAACATTTATTCATTTTTTGTCAGAAGTCTTATATAGTATGGTTGGAGTGCCTGAAATGGTGGTCTTCAAAAACTTCTCTTCCCGAGCCCACGAAGGATAGTGATGGAAGAACGGAGACGGTTGTATATGTGTTGGTGGAAAGAAAAAAGTAACAAAGATATGGATGATGGTATTTTTCTTAGAATCTCGAAACGAAAAAAGAAAAAAAAAATCAGCAGAAGACAATAATATTGACCTTGTTAAAGCCAGAGCATTTTTTTAGTCTAAGGCAAGGTACCATAGATACGGTCACACAATGTATGAGTGGCGACATGAGACATAGCTAACTGCTGGTGCTGGAAAGAAGTAAGACTTGTAGTTGGGCCGAGTGTGGTGGTTAGATGTAAAGGGTTTAGACAACTCTTGTATTGGATCTGTATCAGGAGGTATATATTGGGACAAGGTCTGCACCTTTTAAATAAATAAATCAAAAAAAAAAATTCTAGCCCTCCTTGTCAAACAGCCCTTTCATATCTTTATAACATAATGGGTAATATGCATTCTGGATCTATAATTTTCATCTCTAGTTAATGACCTTCCTCCCCGGGAGAGAAAGAGAGAGAGAGTTTTAGTTCAATTTATAGAAAATAAGTAATTTTAATAATGTAAAAATTATAATTTTAATCATATAAAAGAAAAGTTTTGAGGCTAAACTACTAAATTTTTTTTAGTGAATTGATTTGATATATATCATTTTTGAACTATTAAATACGGTAATGGATAATCTATATGGTAGAGGTCGGTTATGGTTTCACAGATATCAGCTCATTCCTGATCCGAAAAGTAGTCGTCAATGGGTGGATGCACATCCAAAAACCGCCAGAGGATGCTCCGGTAGGGAGGCTTCGACGCTCAAGTCAGTAAAGAGCGGTTTTTGATTGAAAGAAACAGACTAAGAATTGAGGGAAGCTATTCCCTGTGATCAGTGTGTCCAGAGTGTTAGGTCTAACAAGCGTACCTCATTCTGAGAGTTTTTGCGATAACTTATACCTCTGAGAGATGCGTCGTTAGGGGACTCCAATCCTACCTTCCTTATCGAACTGATCCAGGGATCTCGGAGGTTAATATTATGAGTTGATTACGATCCTCATTTATCGGTAGAATTACCATTTTCGGGAGGGGTGCTTTCCTTACTCAAAATATCTGGGATTTGCCGTTATGAAATAGGAAATTAAAGTTAAGGGAATTATAACATTTCTTTAGAATTGCTAGAGATGTTGCACAACGTTCGATCACTATATCGGTTAAGGGATCTTCGTGACCCGTTCGATCGAAGAATTGATATCTGCTTGCCCGATCGGGGCGATTACCTTTGTTCGGTGAGTTATATTCGATTAGCGGGGTGACTGAGACCCTATCATTTGACAGGTCGATCTGGGTGAGTAAGACCCTTCGGTAGATTATCATTCTATCGTCAGATGTTGATCTGTAAGCGTCATTCGTGGGTTTTCTGAGAATCTTCTTTTTTGGTTTGGGATTTTGGTCACGTCCAATCATTTGTCCCCGACTCATGGCCTTCTTAGAAAGAGGCACCATGAGTAATGATTTGAGACGGAGGTTCAGAATTCTTTAATACAACCGTTGTCATTTCGATTTTTGCAAATCGTCACTTGCACGTCTCGTGAGAATTGTTCTCCATTATAGTTTCTCTCGCACCCGAATCTTTTTCGCCCTTTCACTCCTCTTATCAGAAAGTCATTACTGGTGGTGAAAATGTCTGTTTCTCAGTCTGTTTCGAACATTAGTGACATTGCAAGTATTATGTCTGTGTAAGAACTCCAGGAAGCGCAAACTGATATGCTATTGGAGGACAACAACTCTCTGGTGTCTGCTACAGAGGTTGATAGGGCTAATAGGGCGCCTAAAGGCTGTGTGCCGATGTATCTCCAATCGGTTAGGTATGGCTTGAAAGTCTCCTATACGGGTCCTTTCTCTGAGGTCTTGCATAGATGGAACATATTCCTTACTCTCCTAATCCCCAGTGCTTGGCAACTGGTGATTGCAGTGGCTTTCCTATTAGGGTTCTGTCATCTTCGTTTTGATTTTGACATTTTGTCTTCTATTTTTATTCTGATAAGGTGTGGGAATAGCGGTTCGACCAAGGGATGGTACAAGTTACAGACCCGACCCAAATCTCATTGGAGGTTTTTTTACAAAGAGTCCATCGACAAGCATTGGATGCAGAAATTCTTTTTTGTTGAGTTCTTGAATAGGGATCGCATGCTCTGGCTTCCCAAGGCTAACGAGGTACCTTCTGTGGGGCTGAGGCCCCCAACTGCTTCAAAACACGACTGTTTTGTTCGATCTATTAGCGGCTATTGACAGTCCATCGGTCAGAGCATATGAGTCGAGTTCTTACTAGACGATCAGATATTATCCCTAGCTGGTTGCTGCTTGAGGAAAAGAGGAAAATCGATCGACCCCTTCTATTGAAGAGAGCGGGAGCTGAGCTAGTCAAATATTTGAATTTCCTTGATGACAGTGTGTTAGAGAGTATCAATATCGACAAGTTAGGTCGACATAGCTCGAAGAGGCCCTTTTCGGAGAATACTGGGGTGTCTGAGGCACTACTTAAGTCCTCATCAGGGGCGACTGAGACTCTTCGTAGGTCACTGCCCGCTTTGGTGAAGAGGAGGGTGATTTCCTCTCCCTCGTCTATGTTGGTAATTTCGTCCGATCATCTGAACCCGGTAACAATTGCAAGAATAGAGGTATCTGTTCCAGATGAAGGCGACCCAATCTGGTAATGTAGATGAGTCAAGAGAAACTGGAGATGATACTCCAACCGATACCAGAGTGAGAATAGACGTCTTTCGAGCTACTGGAGACAAAATGGCGGGGCCTTCTTCCGTTGTCCCGGTTTGGTCCATGCGCAAGGGGAAGTGCAAGGTTTTTGGGGGAGTAATCTCTCCATCTTCTATCCCTATTCGGTATTTCGATGGTAAGAAAGGCTCAAAAGAGTGCGGAACCGTTGTCATTTATGCTGGGGACATGCAGTATAGCTACATAGATCTAGCAGAAGCGGAATGTCGATGTAAGCTCAATCTTCATAGAATGTCTTGTGAATAGGTCAGCGGAACTCTTGAGTCCCTAGGTTTAATAGTAATATTCCCTTCGCGTCTTTCGGGTTCTTCTTCCTTTTTTATCATTTGTTAACTCGGTTTTTTTCGTAGACCATGGCCCTTGCTCGATTTCAAAGACAGTAGGAGAGGCAGATAATAAGCCACTTAGAGGGACGGCTCTCTGAGTTAACCCGTCCGCGAGAATCAGTTTCCATTTGAGAAGGAGGGGTCTTGGCAACTAAAAGCGCTTCCGGTGCCCTACTCAATCAGATGGAAGAGGAGTTGAGAACTCTTCGATCGGAATTGGTCCAGTGCCAAGAGCGGTGCGAAAGGTTAAAATCAGAGGTTTTGGTGCATAAGAAGTTGGCTCAGCTTCGTGAGGAGTCTCTTCAAATGGCGGAACGTAGAATAACTGAGCTCGAAGAGTCCCATGCGTGGGAAGCTACCTCCAAGAAAGATTCCAAACATAAACTGATTGAAAGATTAAAATGCATAGAAGTGATAGTACATAGTATGGGTCTAAGCGATGCCTGCTCCCAATTGAAGAAAAGGCCAATGCTCGAAACCCAATTATATAGTTTTCACTTAAGATTTTGTACTGAATGGCCTTTGTTTATTTAATAAGAAATTATCATATTTTGTCGATAGAAGTCATCCTCTTATCTTCTTATTGCGTTGCCTTAGTAGAGTTGAGGTGGTTTAGATTTTCCGCCTGGCAAGGAACCTTTAGATGGGGGGACTGTGTTTGTCGGTTCAAGGGGTTGCACCTCTTGCTAGCAAAGCATACGATTAGCAGGGATTTGGTGGCCGAGACCTTCCGAATGGTAGGAAACTTTCAAATAATTGGGTCGTGTTCACTCGTTCGGGGAGTCACATCCCCTATTGACGACGCATACGAACGATAGATACTGGGCGACTGAGACCCTTCGTATAATAGGAAACTTTTAAATAGTTGGGCCACGTCCACCTGTCTAGGGAGTCACATCCCCTATTGATGACGTATACAAACGATAGATACTGGATGACTAAAACTCTTCGTACGATAGGAAACTTTTAAATAGTTGGTCCGCATCCACCCATTCAGGGAGTTACATCCCCTATTGACGATATGTACAAACGATAGAGATTGGACGACTGAGACCCTCCGAGCGATAGGAAACTTTTAACTGGTTGGGCCGCATCCACCCGTCCAGAGGGTCACATTCCCTATTGACGACGCATACGAACGATAGATATTGGGCGATTGAGACCCTTCGTACAATAGGAAACTTTTAAAGAGTTGGGCCGCGTCCACCCATCTGGAAAGTCACATCCCCTATTGACGATGCGTACGAACAATAGACACTGGGCGATTAAGACCCTTCGAACGATAAGAAACTTTTAAATGATTGGGTCACGTCCACCTATCCAGGGAGTCACATCCCCTATTGACGATGCGTATAAACGATAGATACTGGGTGACTAAGACCCTCCGAACGATAGGAAACTTTTAAATGGTTGGGTCGCGTCCACCCGTCCGGGGAATCACATACCATATTGACAACGTGTACGAATGATAGATACTGGGTGACTGAGACCATCCGAACGATAGGAAACTTTTAAATGGTTAGGTCGCGTCCACCCGTCCGGGGAGTCACATCCCCTATTGATGACATGTACGAACGATAGATACTGGGCGACTGATGCCCTCCGTACGATAAGAATCATTTTAAATAGTTGGGCCGCGTCCACCCATCCGGGGAGTCACATCCCTTATTGACGACGCGTACGAACGATAGAATCAGGTCATAGGGTTTGTAAAAACAGATGTCATCGAGAACTTAAACAAAAACACCCTTACAGTTTAGAAGAACACCAGCAATAGAACCCGATGGCTATTTGGGAGCGGAAGTAGGAGGCTCCTGCTCACATGATATAGTCTCGATCCCTAATAACGTTCTAAATTTGATCTTTATATGTTTGGTGCTGGGCAAAACCTCTAAGGCGTTCAGACCAAATCTACCCAAGATGACATTGTAAAGCGAAGGTAGATCCACCACATTAAATACGACAGGAGCCATTACATGATTGAGAAGTGCTCTGAGGGTGACCGAGAGTGAAATGATACACTCAGGGTATATCCATTCACCCGAGTGTCCTTTAACTAGGTCTGCGTGGGGCTAGAGATCGGCAGAACTGAACCTCATTCGTCTAAAAGCATCCCGATATAGGAGATTACAGCCGGCTCCTTGATCGATAAAAATCCTTCGGACCTCAAATTGTCCAATCTTGGTGGTTATCAAAAGGGGATCGTATCGATTTGGGTCGATCCCGATTAAATCTTCTTCGATAAAACCGATGACGGACCTCTTTTCGCCTTGTCGTTTATTGGCGCTCGCTGCTAGGACTTCTTGTGGTGCAGAGAGAATTGTATTCGGGCAATAGAAAATTAGAATGATTAGGCGTCTGGCCTCATTTTCTGTCGGTCCGTTTCGAACCTGGAGAATCACCCTATCCTTTCTGTCTGTCGGAGGTCGAGCAGCTTGGCATTTTTCCTCTCGGTCACGTCATGGCGGTTCGCGCCGGTAATCAGCGGGGGGACTTCTTTCCCTCCCGATGACGAACTCCCATAGCTTCCCTTCACATACTAGGAATTCCAGTTCGTCTTTTAAATTCTTGCAATCATTGGTCGTGTGACCGTAGTCACGATGAAAGTGACATTATTTTGTTCTGTCCTTGTTGGAGTCATTTTCGGTTGATCATGGGGGCCATCGAACGAATGGCTTGTCTCTGATAAGGGCTAAGACCCGGCTAGGGGTTTTACTCAATAGGGTGTAGTTATTGTATTTTCTCTTAGGAGGAGGTTTTGTCCGGTTCCTCCTGGGCGGAGACCGTCGGGGTGACTGGTTCTGTTCTTTACGGATGGATCGATCTCCTCTATGATCGGACGCTCTGGTGCCTAGACAGCGATATACTTCTCAGCTCGAGTATAAAATTCTTGGATGGTAGCAGAAGGTTTCTTCATGATAGACACCTTTATATCAGAGAGTCATAAGCCTGTTAATAGCGCAGCCAATGTGATTGACTGATTCAAAGAAGGGACCCTCATTATCTACTCCTTAAACCTTTCCAGGAAATCCCATAGGGATTCCTCTTTATCTTGATACAATGATAACAAGGCAGTGGACTTCCTCTTGACCCCCTTGCTTATCACAAAGTGTGACTTGAATTGTTCACGTAACTGAGAGAAAGTCTTTATACTCAACGGTGGGAGAGAACTGAACCAAGTAAGTGTGTTTCCCGAGAAAAGTATTTGCACATAGTTGCGTCGGGCATATCCCTAGAGATCATTATAGTTATGAAATGGGTCACATGATCTCAGGGGTCTGTTGTCCCATTGTATCTTTCCATGGGGGGTAGGAGCATGTTGCGAGGCATATACTTTGAGGAGATCTTAGGGTCAAATGGTGAAACGTGAGAGTAAGAGGGGATTTGGTCTCCCTGAGGGTTGGCCCGTTTTAGTTTCTCAGCTACCAGTTGCTCGACCTGCTTTCGAAGATCGCTAGGGACTGGTCTGGAGTTTTCAGATGCTTCGTCACATGGGGGTGACGATCGTCGCTGAGGACGCCTAGATCCCCTAACAGAGGATTGGACTTCGGGCCTGAGTGCGCGGCTAAGGTCCTCCAATTATCTACTCATATCCTGAAGTTTGGACTCTAATGTCTCCATCTGGGGCGATTGACTCGCTCTGGATTGGATGGGGATTACGGGTTGTCAAGCCTGTTCTTGATGAGGCGGTCCCATGAGAGTTGCTTGATCTCGAGTGGCGAGATCAGGTGCCGCAAGAGGAGCAGTTTCGGAAAGTGTGGCGGTGCACCCTTCGGCAAGAGGGGCAACCTTTGAAGATGCTCTAGTTCTCGGAGGCATGATTGTTAAAATAACAACAAAAACTATTTTAGCCTGTTTCCCACGGACGGCGTCAATCTGATAAAGGTGGATTATGACTCCACAGATATCAGTTCCTTCCTGACCTGAAAAGTAGCCATCAATGTATAGATGCACCTACAAAAACTGACGGAGGGTGTTCCGACGAGGAGGTTCCGACGCTCAAGTCAGTAAAGAACGGTTTTTGATTAAAAGAAACAGACTGAGAATTGAGGTAAGCTATTCCTTGTGATCAGTGCGCCCAGAGTGTTAAGTCTAGAGAACGTACCTCGTTTTGAGAGTTTTTGAGATAACTTATACCTCTGAGAGTTTTTGGGATAACTTATACCTCTGAGAGATACGCCATTGGGGGACTCCAACTCTACCTTCCTTATCGAATTGATCCGGGGATCTCAGAGGTTAATATTATGAGTTGATTATGATTCTTATTTATCGGTAAAATTATCATTTTCGAGATGGATGCTTTCTTTCCTCGAAAGATCTGGAATTTACCGTTATGAAATAGAAGACTGAAATTAAGGGAATTATAACCTTCCTTTAGAATTGCTAGAGGTGTTACACAACGTTCGGTCACTCGATCGATTAAGGAATTTTCATGACCCGTCCGATCGAAGAGTTGATATCTGCTTGTCTGATCGGGGCGATTACCTTTGTTCAGTGAATTACGTTAAGTTGGCGGGGCGACTGAAGCCCTATCATTTGTCAGGTCGATCTGACGACTAAACTCTTTCGATAGATTATCATTCTATCGTCAGATGTTAATCTGTAAATGACTTTTATCAGCTTTCTAAGAATCTTCTTTTTTGATTTGAATTTTTGATCACGTTCCATCACTATATATATGGCTCCGTTTGATGCAAACTGCAAAGTCCCTTGTTAAGGACCATATGGTCCTAGCACCCTCATTAATTTGCCCGTTTAAAAGGGGAAAAAAGGACTTTCCTTTTGTTTCATCACAATTCGAGGATTTCTTTTCATTTTATTTTCTTTTAAAAAAGAAAAAAGAAAATTGTAAACAATGCCAATCACCTAAAAGTTTGCAAATAAGGGTATGCATGATGACCTCTTGCAAGATGACTTGGCATGACTTGAATACATGGAAGGAGGAGAAAATGATATCCATAGACATCAAGCATGCATTGCATATAATAATTTTTCCATATTAAATTAATGCAATTATATCCACAATTAAATATTTGGAGTAGAAAGCCAGCATTCCAGGTAAAAAGTCCAAAGCCTTTATGCTAGCAATCACTTTCACTCCTGAAGTTGCAAAAGTACTTTTTACCACAAAGCCGTCTAATTGATTCAATCGGGCCATATTTTAAGGGTCCGGCCCACACAACCAAAAAAAGAAAGAGGGGGTTAAAACTAGCTTTCCAAACGAAGCCTAGAGATGCTATATATATAGTTTAAAAAATAATAATAATAATAATAATAAACTATTCAACTGATATCATTCCTTTTTTTTTAAATCTCTAATAAATCTCTCCTACGTGAATAAAAAAAAAAAGAAAATAACTATAATTTTTATTAATTTAACATTTGAATTACATCGAAAGAGAACATATTTATACATCATCACGAGTTTTAAAAGCATACAACGGTATAGTCCCCACATGAACATTACAAATTTAAAAAAATAAAAAAAAAATTACATCACTACATTATCATTAATCAACCACTCTCCCCCAACTCCTCAATAATTCTAAGTTGCCCTCAAAAAATATATATATATATATATCACTCTCAAAAGAAACTAACCCTAACATTTAATATAATCTTTATTTTATTTTTTTTCCCCAAAGTCATGATTAAATTCATATAATTATATCCTGAGTAGGAAAATACTGAGTTCGGGCCCACCATTCCCATCCGGGTTCAACATGTAAAACGCTTCCGAGTCACGGCTACCCACAACTCTCTCAAACTTGGCTCTCATATACAACACCTCTCCCTCCAACGTTGAAATTTTCCGGCCGTCGTCCTCCACCGGAATCACGCCGGCTCCAACTGACACACTCTGGACCGTACTCAGCACAAACCAATCAAACTCGCTGCACTCGCGCGTGAGCGCGTACCCGCACTTTCTTCCATTACAGTACATAGTCCACATCGGCTCGTTGAATAGTCGCGCGTGTGCGTGCCTTCCACGGACCTGACCAGTTTTCTCGCACTCTAATGCAATTCGGACCAACCCGGATGACATCTCCTTGACCAGGTTGGAAGTAGAGGTGGCTAGTTCGATGAGAAGGACCGGGTCGGATCTCGGGTGGTCTTGAACGGCGAAGCTGACGTGACCTTTCCGGTGACCGAAGAGAGTTCCGGTGACTTTTCGACCTAAAGAAGGTGAAAGAGAGAGGTGGGTAGGGAGAGAAAGCCATTTGCAAGTTGGGAATAGGGTTGGGAGAGAGACGATGTTGAGGAGTGATTTAAGGAATGAGGAGAGAGAAATTGATGTTGGCGAACGAGTTTTGTTAATTTGGTAATTTGTCGTTGAGTGTCGTCGGACTAAGGGCTTGTTTGAGATTGAGGTTTCGTCGGACGATGATGTCGATCGCATGTAGGTTGACGGGAGGATTTTGTTAGAGCTGCTGCTTCTCATGTGTGCTGATTGTTCTCTGTTCATCATCCTCTGTTTTTAAGAGAGAGAGAGAGAGAGAGAGAGATGAGACGAGAATTTTGTTTTGGTTCAAGAGCTGTACGCTACCTACAGATACAGTTGTTGGGTTGGGTTTTGTGAAAACACACTAAACCCCAGTGGTGGAGATTTCTGTTTGTTGAGAGAGAGAAAGCGACAGAGAAGGGTTGAATTGGAGGATTAAAGAGGCCGACAAGGTGATGATGGTGTTGGAAGGGTGCAATATAAAGGGGGAATGTGGAGGTTCGTGGTAATTCATGATGCAGAGAATCCCCCCCCCCCCCAAAAAAAAAAAAAAACCTCCACCACAACCCCCCAAAAAAAAGTTATTTTTTAAAATATTAAAAAATAACACAAAATTTCAAAAGTGGGTATCTTTTCTTTCAAAACTATCAAATCGAATTCTAAGAAATTTAGAATTTCATGTTACTTTCTCAAAATATTGAGAAATAACCAAAACAAACACCCTTTTTTTCTCCTATTCTAATTTTATAGTTTATTTCGTCATTTTTTTTTTCTTTTCTGAAACAATACTTATGTCTAATTTCATGCTGAATCTCACTCAATTTAAAAAATTCACTCTATAATTTTAAGACCCATTTTTCATTATTCACTTAATGGATATATAATTTTTAAATTACCATATTTAATAAATTTATTCATACACAAATTGTAATTAAAATAATATATTATATAATTCTCTAATCTTACCACATAGAACAACTGAGATGTTTATATAACAAATAAGAATTTAATTCGATGCTGTTAAAATAAATCTTTTTAATTTAAATTATGGGCAATAATACACATCTCCTATGATTGGTAATTACAGCTTGATGGATAATTCCAAATTGAGCAACGCAATGCCTTGATCTATGTTGCAGGAAAAAAATTGAAAGACCTTCAATACACATTGACTAGGGCTAGTAATAGGCCGTTAATTAAGATGGTTGGAAGCCAATCACAAAGGTGATCTAACGGTGGAGGACTTTTGGCACGCATGTTTGAGCTTAAGAAATTTTAGCGGGTATTGATGAAATAGGAAAAATTATTGGGGTTGACTGCTTCTAATGATTTTCATGCTGTACTTTATTGTAAAACAGCGTGATGTACACCGTTGGATTAGCATAATCATAAATGATTCAAGCGCATGATTTTGTATAGAGACCTCCACAGTGTGGTTATTATCTCACCTCGCTCGCTTGCACACGCGCGCTTCTCTCTCACGCACAAACAATTGGACAAATTGAAGTGGTTGGGAACCAAAATAAAAATTTTTAAATTTCGAAAAATGAACTCAAATAATTAAATGAGATTTCCAATTTGTGAAAAAAAAACCCTTCTTGAAATATAATATAATAGTGATCTTGATTTTATAATTTTATCTTAAAATATAAAATTGAAATTAAAATATTATAATGTGTTTGATTGAAATCATATATATACTATTTATTAGTTAAATTTATTGATCTGACTGTTTTTTAGATAAATCTATTAATAAAATTTCATTAACATCATAATTAAAAATTTGTGTAATAATTATTTTACTAAATACTTTATTATAAATTCTTTTTTCTTTTATTCTCCACAATGGGATTACTGACCCTGCTCTATGTTAACCACCATTATCTTTTTTGTTTAGATTTCTTTTTATTTATTGGGCTTAATAATAATTTTAATTGTGATCTAACGTGACATTTAGTTAGTACACACTTTAAAAAATAAAAAAATAATCATATTAATAATAATAAAATGCTCGCTGCATGTAACTGATGACCCTTAGAATGGAATGATCATTTTGTTCTTGTTTATTATTTCATAATCGAGCTATTTATGAAAATATGGTGATTCAATTAATAATAATAATTAAAAAAAAAAAACTCAATAATATTTTTTTGACACATCTTTTTAGAGGAACCATTTCTAAAATTTATAAGTAGCATCTTTAAAAGTTAATCTCCATGAATATTTTATTAATAATATTATTATATAGATTAAACGAGTTAATAATGAAATAAATTAAATTTTACATAGTTTTTTATTTTTAATAAAAAATCAGACCATTCAAATTAAATAATTAAAATACTTTTAAATGAAATCAAAAATATTAAAAACAAATTCGTAATAATATTAAATCCATTTGGGTTTGTATTCGTTTAGTTTTTCTAAGACAAATCTTTTATAAATGCGCGTGGATTGGACATTATTGTAATGCGAGTAGTGTTCAGAATGCAGGGAGGATTTTGTTGTTGTTGATGGAGGTTAATGAAAAGAAAATATTTTATACATTGAGAGGGAGAGGCCAATTTGTCCCCATCCATTTGGAATTGGTAATTAGCCATTAAATTAAGTAATCATGCTTAGGATTATATAAAATACAAAATTTAAACTAAAATATCCCTTGGGATGGTTCCAAACCAAAGAGCTATGGTGAGATTGGCATAGACAGACCAATCAGATGGGTGGTCTAATTTTTTTTTTTAGGTATAAATAGATGTAATCAAACGGGATCGAATGAAAAAAAAAATGAAAGTGTAGAGACTCCACTGTTTAAACTATCTCTGAGGGGATATGGGTGGCCTAACCCATTTCAAGACTAAAATCGTTAACTATTGTAGACACGTGGAAGAGATCGGCACCACGAGCAGCCAATTTTCATCTTTAGATTCCATGCATGGATGCTTCACTTGCATCACCGGAAACAACACTAATAAAACTAAATATAGAATGCTGTGAATATAAATTTTTAGATTTACATAAAATTACAAATGATTTGTGATTATATCTATTATAATACTAAATTAAGAACATTTTAATTATGTTTAAAACGGTTAGACCCAATAAATTAGAAATAAATACAAATTATTGGATATCAAATCGGGAATGAATCCTGCACAGGGATCTGGTTGATGGGAACTTCAAGGGGCTATTGATGCATTGAGACCTAATGTGGACCGTATTAGGAAAAGGTTGGTCGGAGCAGTACCTAAACAGCCCAATTTAGGCTATATTGGGCCTGAGTCAGCCCAAAAGAAGTCCAGATCAGCCTTGGCAGAAAGTGGCCTTCTTAGGCCTCATTTTGGGCCTCAATCCTTCTTTTTGGTCCAACAAAAGGGTATGGATGGGCCTAATGTAAACATGAGAAACGGGCCTTATTAGACTTGATCTAAACTTGTTGCTATAAATTAATTATTAGCAAAACTATTATAGCAGATTATGGAAAAAAAAAAAAAAAAAATTCCTATAATAGACGGGGACATTATTCTACATGAACATAGGTTTGATTCCCCACACCAAAAATCAGAAAACTCCTACCGGTTAATATCAATTTGAGAAGAATTGTTTTTCTGAGTCTCATCATCCGTTAATACGGCAGAAATTTGAGGATCAGATGATCGTGGTGTCCTTCTTGCTGCTTCCTTACGTTTGCTTTTCTAACACTAAAAAGTGCAAAACCTAGAGTGTTCTTTCCCATCTCAGTCCTGAAAGCCCACAACTGCGCAATGTCTCCTTTCTCAATATTGTTCACAACTTCACCCACTTAGTCTTCAACATGTATGAACCGCTCGCTTTCTCATTCTCCTTGGGCATAACCCACATCTTCAAATTCATCTTTATTGACTCTATAGAGGATCATATCAAAATAAGTGTTTTGAAACTTGAATTGGACCGGTTAGTCCGATCGGCAACTAAATCAGTAATCGATCTTAGTTAATTAACAAAACCGGATTCGGTCTAACCCGATTTTTTTTCCTTTTTGTTGAGAAAATCAAAAAACTCAGAAGGCTGCACTCAACTAGGCTCAAACTCAAGAAGAAATTGCGTGACCGCAGCAACCGGGCCACTGCACCATGTTTCTTTTTCTCTCTCTTTTTTGTTGAGAAAAATACAAAACCATTTTTTTCCTCTTTTTAAATTTATAACAAATTTTATTAATATTATATATTTTAAATATTACATGATTAGATATATAATTTTTTAAAATTATTAATATATTATAAATTAAATTTATTTATGATTGATGATTACCTCATTTTTTTTCGTTCGTCTTGATCGGCTTGAGCTAGAGTCCCATGGACCTTGGCGCGGTTCTCCGGCATGGGTTTCAAAGACACTGATTAAGACCACTTATAAATCCTGATCAATCAACTTTCTTTTCTCGTATTCTGTCAAAAACTTTGTTCTCACTTGTCAAGCAGGCACGGAAAATCTGTCGTGACCACGTTTCGCATCGTTTTGAACATTGCTTCTGAATCACCCACACTGTCTAAATTCCTCTGTATCTCTCTACAATTTCAGTCTTGAATTCAGTGGACCAATCTGGAGGCGGGTTTGGCCCCTTGTCAATTACTCTGCTTCAATTCTTCTTCTGCTTGCCTGTGCTGGCCTCTGCCCTTACGCTGCCTCTACCTCTACCTCTGCCTCTTTCTCGTAGTCTCTTGTCTTCCTCTTCTTGATTCCTAACTCCTTTTCTATGGCAATTGTTGTCGGCTTCTTTCTTGATATCCAAATGTTGAAGTTCATATGCAGCTACATATCATACACGTCAAATCGGTCTCTAAAGTTTTCTGTTTTCCTCTCTGTTATCACCATTTTTCGCAACTCTCTCTCTCTCTCTCGCTCTGTCTTTCCTTTTATCTTTTTCAGCACTAGTCTTAACTTTTTTTATGAAAATTTGATAAATATATAGACTAGAGTTCCATAGGAAACAAGTTTTACTTCTATTTAATTTCGAATGTGGAAAGGTAAGGTTTTTGAAATTTCTTGAATTCTGATATCCTAAACCCACGCTCACTAGGAAACAACCTTTGTTTCGTTTGTGTATTTATTTGTTTATTTTTTGAGGAAAAAAATTATATATTTTGTGCTTATATTATTATATACATTTACAAAATTTTGTGAACGGAAAATTACAACAAGTTAGTATTAATCTTGTGTTAACCGATTTTACTATTTAATTAAATAGAATTTTAATAGCTAAAAGTTTTACTCTTGTTTAATAAAAAATTACTCTTCTTATAGTTTTATACCCAAAAAAAAATTATATTATTTACTAAAAATATTTTACTTAGAGGTCACTTAACTTTCAGTATTGTATTTTTTTTTTTTTTTTTTGTTATACAAGAATTCGAATCTAAAATTTTCATATTAAAAAGAAAAAAGAGTGTGATTATTAGGTTGTTCTTGGGGACTTTTAGTTTCAATATTACTTTTAGAGTATTTCTCACATCTTGCATGTAGTTTGGAAACTAAAACGTAGAATTTTGATTAAATTCTAAAGTCAAACTGTATCTGAACTTATCTTTTCCTACAATCTAGTTACTTCACTTTAGTTATATAAAAAAATTTAATTGTTTTTACTCAAAATATTTAATCAACCAAATATTTAATCAAAATCTCAATGTACTAATTAAATAATATTTTTTTCGAGGACAAGATTCAAGTCGGAAACTTTGCTAACAGCATGGAATAGGTTTTTACTCTATAAATAAGGTTTGTCTAATGTGCTTTCCCTTTGATAGAATTATATGAATTTTGATGATCTTACAATACTTTTGATATTTTGCCATTTTGTATGAAAATGCTTATATGAGGAACTGGATCCAGCAAGGGCGAGCAAATGCGTCGAGAGGCAAGTGTATGCCCATGCCTCGGCCCTTTTTATTTTTTACTTTTTATTTTTTTACCTTAAAGTCATACTTGCCCATGCAAAGGCTAATAAATACGGTTTTCATCATTATATAAGAAAAAAAAATTAAAAATTAAAAATTCAGGGAGGTAGTTGAAATTTTGAAGGTATGGAAAAATGTTGGGAATCATGACTAGTCAATTTGAACCTGTGGTTTTGAAGAAATGTACAGTAATTGCCTTTTTTTTTTTTTCCCACTCGATATCTAGAGTTTCGTCTCAACTAATCTGAATCGACCTACTATCAGACCCTTTTTTAGGAGATCTCTCAACGTGATTTTTTTAATACCCATGAAAAGTCAAACTCATAACTACCTTCCAACTGAGCTAACTATGATATAACAACATTCCATCATAACAGAAGCTGATTAATTTCCTTTAAGAAAAAAAAAAATTGGGGGCGGTTATGGGCTCGAAGCACTGAATTCAACTGGACTCGTAAGGAATCAGCTGCCGGAAAAGTACAGTTCATGTGTAACCACTTCCTTCTCCTCCTCCTGACATTATACATCGATCTTGTGTGAAACATCAGTCACAACCTGGGAAGAAAAAATGTAAAACATGAGAAAGAAAAAAAGGAAAGATGAGAAAGCTATATTGAGAATGCATCATATGCCAAATGACCTATTTTTAGTTTCCATGTTCTTTATGATAAGCCAAAACATATTTTATTATGCTCCAGCAAACCAAGTGGAGGAATTAAACACATCCCTAATAAGAAACTTTGATGGACCTGCAGACTAAAAAAAGAAATCAAGAAAAGGGGATAAAATGGAAGTGTATAATGAGACACCTTCAAGTGCTCAAAGGTCGAAAACCAAAAATTTATGTGCCAGATGACTTGATAGCACCTTCCAGCTACAAGCCTACCACATGCCTGGACTATGATGATCTACTTGCACAGTTTATAGTTTATTGTTCTTCCCCATATTTCTATGAATCCATTGAGTTAGATAATGACCTCCTATCAGGATAAAAGCCCTAGCACCAAGTTCAACCACTGAGTTGAATATTTGTGCAAACATCTAGCATAGATTCTGTGACAGCGTTGTATTTACCACCATCACCTGTGCTATGTGATTGTATTTATATCTCCTTTTAGTGATAGCACAGAACCCTTTGTCAGTACCGTCAAGCCCAAGGTTGTTACTTCCATGTATTATCCAAACTTATGGCCATAACAAAAATTTGAAGTGTATTTCCACCAAGCGATAGCACTCAAACACTGCATCAAGACACCTAGGCCTAGTAGGCCTAGTAGGCATCACGATGCTATCAAAGCAGGAAGAAGAGGCGATTAATTTGCCCAGTGAGAGTAGTTGGTGCTAGCAGGACATCTAGAGTACAGGGTGGGTGCAGGTTCTATTATTCAGACTTTATAGATGTATACAATGTTCTCAGTTTCACAGGAAATATAGTTTTGATGCAGGGTTTTAAGAAATATAGTTTTGATGCGGGGTTGAGTACTAAAACTTTTGCATGCGGGATAACATTTGCATAAAAGGCTATTGAGATCTCAAAAAACTATTGATTGGGAGGACTAACTTATGCACTACCACTGCTACTTGCAAGGTTATAGCAAAAAGAGATTATTAATGTAGACAACCACAAAAAAGATACTACATATATGAAGTCGTATAAGGTTATTCATGCACAAGCGAATCAACCAAAGATGTGTGCATAACTTCTAATCGAGGAGGATGGAGAAAGCTACAAATTCTGTAAAGAAGATGCACAGGATGATCACTATTCAAGGTAGTTGCATCGTTAAGAAAAAGGATTGTGGAGAAAAAGGTGGTCAACAGATAAACATGACAACTTATGCACGTAGTTGAGCACCAAGTGTTGTATCAGGATTAATGGTCACACATAACCAAAGAATCAACCATTTGATGTTTGCAAGATGTCGATAGCAAGTGTCCTTATTGTAAAGATCATCATTATGGGTAATGGTTCCCCAAGGGGAAGTTTGAAAAGGATTTATATGTAAAGAAACCTCAAAGACCTATGTTGAGACGAAGATAAGTTTATTAACTCCAGAGGGAGATATCTGGCCTGAAGAAAAGTTAGCAAGATTAATAGCAGATCAGTTGCTTATGACTTGATTAACACTGGCTTAAACTAAGGAAAATGGAGAACCATAGCAATAAAAAATGGAAATTTCTCACATAATAGAGCTAGGATTTATGATATTCCGTGTGAAAGTTGATGTGTGTAGAAGCTTAAGTTGGGCAGTTTCGTTAAATCAAAACATGATGCGGATGAAGTAGCAGCTCTGAGAAACTTAAAGAAGCCTTGTGGACTCTCTTATCTATTTTACTGCCAGACGGTGCATTGGGAGCAAAATAACAAGCTTAAAATCCATCTGAGTTAGACCCAAGATGCAGAAGATAAGAGGATTTTTGCTGTCCATGTGGCAACAGAGAAGTTGGTCTAAAAAGTGCAATGCGAAATTGATGAAAGCTGGTACGATTTGCTGATAGAAACCAAACAAGTTCCTTGAATAATAAAATACAGAAGCAACAATCTTTTGGCTTGGGACCAGAAGTGAATTTTTGTAGCTTCAGAAGGAACAGAACAAACAGTGCTTGAATGGTCACCCAGAAAATGATGAGTGTAGCAATAAACTAAATGAAGGATAAATTTTCAGAAGACCACAAGAGAGAGACAGAGAGAGAGAAGTTGAAATAGAAAACAGGAGAACCTTCTAAAAGAAAAGGTCAGGTATCAAACAATACTTGACATTTCACTGGCGATTGTATCAAAAGTCCGGTATATCAGGCTTAAACTAGAAAATGAACACCTGCATCATTTCATTTTAGAAATTGCGGATAAAGCTAATGGCATCAGTGAGCAATAGATTTGGACAATGTTTACACACATGTTGACATGGAGTATGCACGAATAGCTCGCAAAAGACAAAATTTTAGTATGGTTACCCTAAATGCAGGGAAGAACCCATATCTCCACTCTCAGCATGTTTGGACCTAAAATCATTAAGAAAACGCTCTCTCTTCCCTGGCATCATGATGCTCTGAAGCTCCATAAGCTAGTTACAAATGATGAAAAGAACAAGAAAAATGGTTAGCACATAACAAGTTACAAGAATATAGATATCCAGACAAAAACAAACAGAATGGAGTGGAAAGAAAATAATAGTGTGTTTCTGATGATTGGATTGAATTTCCAAATTTACCTGTTTGTTCAAAGCCCGATTCTCCTCCAAAACCCTTTGCTCCTAAGTTAATCAAAACAATGTAGTCAGATTTTTGAACCTAAAATTAGAGGTGTTTCTTCATTGGCAGACATTATACATCTGGAATGGTACCTAACCTGTGCTCATGCCCAAACCTTTTTTCATCACATACAACTTACTGAATATAGCATCCAAATCATCAAAACAGGTTTATCACCTTTTGGAAGTACCACATGAACTTCAATTCTGAAATCACTATGAAAGATGATTTTCCTAAGCCCTAAAATCCTGTTGAATTGGCTACAAATATGGGACATGGACAGAACTTAATACATAGAAACACGTATATAGCACATCAAATTCCTCAAAAACAGGACCCATCACTACTAGAATATGACAATGGCATGATATTTTCTTATGAACGTAATAGGAAAATCCTATTTCAACTTAACAATTATGCATTGATATAAAACAAATGTAAATTACGAAAATTGTTTGGCACTCTCTTCAAAACCTAGAATAACTGAAGCATCAACATGTAAAAATCCAGACAAGTGCATCAAGTATTTCTTGGATAAACATAAGTACTCCAGAAGTATATGACATTCAAAAAATAAAAACAGAAACACATGTGACATATCCAACTTTTATCACTCAGGTATTGAATGAGTATTATTCATTATTGAGCAAGAACATACGATGAAAAAAAAAAAAGGAAAAGAAAGAAAACCATTTTATTTAATTATCTTATACCTGTAGTTTTGATTTCTCAAGTTGATTAGTCAACATTTTCTCCTGAAAAAAAAAGGTAACAAAAATATATTAATTCTAAGAAACTGCATGCACAACTCACATCAAGTGTCTTCCATTAGCGGCTGATTTTATTGTACTTTTTTTTCTAAATTCATTTGATAGGTGCTTTAGATCAACATGACAACTTTTTCTTACCTCTAGATCTAGAGAACCACGTGTGCAATAATGCACATATAGCAGTATTAAGCCCAAAAAATAAAAAGAAAAAAAAATGCAGATATGGCAATGTCCTCATCCTTGGATTCAACTAGAAGCATCAACACGCAATATTGGTACTTATAAAAGAGTATGCTATGACCAAAAAAAGTGAACCATTGAAATGACAAATATCCGACATGGCAAAATTCAATAGTTTAATAAGGTCCAAGCATCTCATCATTTGCTTTTCACTGTCTAATTTAACAACGCCACTTTAGATTTTCTTTTTGATCATTGATATTTTGGTCCATAATAGCATACTCTTTATAAAATATTTGAGTAATATTGAGAGAAAGTAAACATTGAAAAGAAGAATGCAAAAAACTTGAATTGACTAGACTTGCATCACAAAAGTCCAATCACATCCTAATATGTAGTTTACTTGATTATTGCACATTGATGCATCAACCAAATGAAAGCTAAAACAAGAAAAAGGGGGAAAAAGAATAAAAGGTATGGGCAAAAATTGCTTAAACACCTTCTTTTTCTTTATGGATGCTAATCCCCCAGTCATCTTACTCTGTAGCACCTGCAACTCATTGATATCCAAATTCTCAATGTCGAGCCCAATCATCAGCCTGCAAAATGATTGAAAGAAATCAATTGTTTCATAAGAGATTTTATTGTTAAAACTTGTTTTGCAAACAATATCATTAACAAAGGTAATATCTACCCATATTAGGTGAATACATTCTAGAGATACAACACTAGAATAAGACCTACCGACATTCCAAATGCAACTTCTCTACATGCTCTTTAAGGTCATTTATGTCTGGCTGCATACAAATACAGGGAAAAAAATAAATGCCAGTAGATTTCACAGCAAAAGAATGTGGTAAATTAAATAAGATACATGCACATGATAATAATAACTATGTAGTTTATCTTCAACTATGACATTTAATATAACCATAAAGTCAAGGCCATAATTTTTACATAAAAACCTATAAAAACAATTTTCTAAATAGGAAGAAAATTAAAACTATAACGCTATTAACATTATAGCTTCAAAAGTAACAATGAAGAATATATTGTCATTTGGTCATTCTACTATAACTGAGCCCAAGATTCTTCCATTACCAATGTTTTTGTAGAAATCTTTTTTATTATTATTTAAATATTTTCTCCTTTATTTGCGTTTACTAAACTACCAGAATTCAATAGAACCTATTACCAAGAAAGGGAATCAACTTAATAAAAGTTATACTGTCTTCATAAATTTATCAGCAACACAGGATACAATTACCACAATTTAATATAATGGGGAAGAATTCAAGATGTAGAATAGGATGTTGTCATGAATAAAGAACAGATAAATTATCACGCTGCATATAAATAAAATTATTTCTCTTAATCAAATAACACACTTCCACCTTCTTGCTAAAATTAAGTTATACCCCACATTCAAAATGTTGAAATTAGCACAACATACAATTTTCAAATTTGATGATTTTGCCTTTTAATAAGACAACACGAGCTGGCCATGGTTAGTTCAAGCTCAATTCTGTTGATTTATCCCAACCATACAAGCAGAAAATCGTAAAACACGAGCTGGCCATGGTTAGTTCAAGCTCAATTCTGTTGATTTATCCCAACCATACAAGCAGAAAATCGTAATAGAAAGAGGAGAAAGATTACGTTGCTTTACCTTGGCTGGATTTTGTAGATCATCCGAACTCTCACGGTATTTTGATAAGATTTCTTCCATTCTTCAACAAGAAAAAGAGTAACTGTGAGAATCATTACCTATAATCAGTTATGCATGTGATACAAACCAATTAGACTAAACATTAAGTGCAGTACAACATGGAAAGTTCAAAAGGTTTCTCTGCCATGGTAGCCTGAATGGAGAAAAAAATACAATTTGGTAAGCAAACCAGTCACTAGATAAACATAGACCCCATGTAATGCATCAAATATTATTAGATCACTTTTGATCCAGTTTCTAGTGAGACAGTATGGTGCTGTAGGTTTCCTGGTACAATTATTGTTGCACTAGGGTTCTTGGCGCACACTATATGAGTGTAGTGTACATGAGAGTGTCGATAGTGGATAGATTTTTTTTTTTTTTTAATAGTTACCATGTTCGTCATTACTTTATTGAAACCAAAAATGGATATTTCAAATTTTAGGGTATCTTAGAGAAGAAAAGGCTGATATAACTGAAAAATCCAAACTTGAGATAGCCAAATTGGTGATCCCTTCATTCCTGTGAACTGTTTTCCCATGCTGCAAGATGAAAGGGGATACTTTACATTGAGAATTATTCTCCACAAAAAGTTGCACATTTGTAGCCAGATCCGGTCTTAAATCTTTAGTCAATATTGGCGGATAACAAAAAGGATTTTTACTGATGTGAAATCACATTGGTGGAAAGAAGGATTTTATTAAATTGATTGAAAATTTGCTGAATGGTACTCTGGCAAAGATATTTAAACCTTCGATAAAAAATTTCAAGTTTCATAATGAATTCGTGGTTAATAATTTGAAGTTTTTGAACAAGAGGTTAAACAAAAAAAGGGTAGGAATTAAAAAGAAAGATTTGACATGTCTAAATTATTAAAAAAAAAAATCTCCAGGAGGAAAAAGTGTGGAGAGCTCTTGAATAAGGGGGACTGGTAAAAACATATGGTACTTCCATATATAAACAAAATCAAAATAGGAGGAAAAGCTCTACTGATGGTAGAGGTTTTCATACCGATGCAAGTCTGGACCATAACAGTATGTGCACTGTATGCTATCCCACAGCACCCCAATATTTTGTTGTTTTTTTTTCTTACATATCTCAAGCAGATAGAAATTATGCAACAATCTTTTCGTAAGATAACATTTCAAACTAAGCCTAAATCATGAAGTTAATGATCAATAAAAGTAAATATCTTCATTTCATGTCTAGGGTTCAATTCTTAGAAGCATGATGTTTTTTAATAATAACGGGTAAGCTTTTTAACATATTGCCCATCTTGGACTCCACATGCATACTGGGATCCTATAAGCACTAAGGACCCAAGATTTCAAATAAACTTATTTGTGTAAGGGGATAAAATTTGTTCCCAAGTCATGGAAAAGATTTTTTTAGACCTTTCTCCTACAATTTTATTATAAAATTTAATAAGCACATTACTAAACGTTTTGCTTGTCTACTCCCAAAGAGGAGTGGAATAACAAAACTCAAAATGATTTTATAGTTAAGGCTAATGATCCAAAAAAGTAAACATCTAGGGGGAAAAAAAACTTTAAGTCATTATACCTTGGGCTTTATTAGCACTTTTTGAGGAGTGAAGCATGAACATCATCATTATACAAAGTTAAAATAGCATTTCCATGTTTGTGCTTCACTCTGTGTCAAAGTTACAAGATTGATAGATGTCATAGAATAGAATTCCACTTTTAAAAGACTCAAAAACCTGCCCATTGGTGAAAGACAAGTTTATCTTCCATCAAGCTTGCTCATTTATTTCTCATCTGTACTTGCCAGCTTATTCAGGAGATTTGGAAATATTTCTCATTTCTTATATATATATCTCGACTGATGATTCATCATTGAATCATCTAGTTTCTATAATCTTTCCTCTTTTGGTTCTCCTTGGAAATATAAAGAGTTCAAAACAAAGAGTGTATGCTATCAGATATACGCAATTTGCAAAATAGCAAAGGTACATTATCGAGCAATGCTCTTAGGGTCAAAGTGGGAGAGAGCAAGTAACAGTGATTGTCTAGAGCATTCAAAAGCCCTTATAGGTGTGGATTTTAGGGGAGTATTGTATTCACTTAAATGATGGTTGATAAGAAGTAGGAGTGGCATCGATCTGGTCCAAAAGTTCATTTTTATGTCCTCATGAAATTGTAAGAATATATATATATATATATACATATACATACATATATACATATATATATATATGGCCAAGGACTTTTTAATCATTTTTTTAAAAGGAACAATATTGTTATTTAATATTTCCTTATGAAACATGTAAACGATGGGATGTGAATAATTGAATTCAAGCGGATTGGATGAAATAAAGAAAGGCATCCGGAGTTCTCTGCGATCGCACAATGTCATTACATTTAAAGGAAAAATTCTATAGAATCGCAGTAAAATCTGTATTATTGTATAGTACTGAGTGTTGGGCTATTAAACAGCAACAATAACAAAAAATGACTGTAACTAAAATGAGAATGTTTAATTGGATATGTGGCAAAATTAGAAAAGATAAAATTAGAAATGATGAAATACGTAATAAGTTAAGACTTAGTTCAATTGTAAATAAAATGCGATAATACCGTCTGAGATGGTTTGGACACGTGCAACGAAGACCTAAGAACGCACCTATTAGGAAGACCGAGAACTTAAATATAGGAGATTTAATAAAACGTAGAAGTAGACCGTTGAAAACTTGGATACAATGTATTCATAAAGACATGATAGCTATAAAATTAATTGAGAAGATGATCTTAGATAGAAATGAATGGCGTAGGAGAATCTATACAAACTAAATCAACTTTTTTTTAATTATATATACATATTTTTTTCTCTTCTCTTCTTCGTTTTTTGTCTCTCATATGACCGACTTCAAATTTTGGGATAGAACACCTAAATTGTTGTTGTTGTATGGAAGAGTTTTACATCTTGGATTTTCATATTACCTGACCAATCCATGATTAGAAAACCAAATTCACTAATGCTTTCTCAGAGCTTATGCTCGTGGACTCTTACAGGCACTTTCCCATTCGATTTCAAAATAGGAAAACATAATGAAGTGAGAACTTACTGATCCAATTTGCAAAATTTTCTTCAAAATTGATAAGTGATTGAATCTTGCCATTCAACTCATATCATTAAAAAATAAAAAAAAATAAACAAAACAAGAAATAGTAGTCCTATATGGATTGAAAAAGAGATTCGTTGTAGTTTCCCAGGTCATCATAGAATATTTTTGGCAGTACTTCACCGGTGAATTAATTAGGGCATCGAATTGCTCAATGGCCCTGAAAATGACTACCCTGAAGAAAAAGAAAACTACCTTGATTGATTCAAGTTTTGAAGAAAATTATTTTCTTTGAATAAGAATCAATCTGCCATGAAGGGCTGCTCCTGATTGGTCCAAATTTCCCAAAAAGAAAAAAGAAAAAAATTATATTCATTGATTATGAGCCAAACTTGACCAGAAGATGCAAAGGATTGGTCCTAATTACTTTCTTCGACTGAGAACCAATCTGCGGCCCCAAATGCATAAAACCATTACACTTTCCTTTAGATTTCAAATAGGCACATCTGAATTTTCTCTGTCTACGTCTATGAAAAGTAGAAGAAGACCAATTCAGAATTCACAAATACACATTTAAAACCCCCATGAATATTTTGATCTGCTCAAAATCAAGAATCTGAAGCAAGAGAGATCGATGATGAAAGTGGGATAGAAAACGTACCTTGAAGTAGAAAATTGATAAAGTCTTCCACTGAGAGAGAAGACTATGATCCCAACTTGGGCTTCAAACTTAACCGAGAAATCATGGGCCTTCTTGAACAGACCCATTCGACGTTTCGAGAAGGCCACGTGCCTTTTCTTGGCATCTTCGATCCTCTGAATCTGGATCCTCCTTCGACCCATCGCTTGAGAGAGAAAGGGAAAGATGAGGGTAGAGAGAGAGAGAGAGAGAGATTATGATGTATATAAAATTCGTGGGGTTTCTCTTTTAGGGTTTTTGAGTAGGACATGAAACTTATCTTGATTTAGAAACATGGGGTGTCTTGTTTTTGTTACTCCTTTTGTACCGTCGTGATCAGATTTCTCAACGTTTTGAATTTTTTTTGATTTTCAAGTCCTCCTTTTTCCTTCTGCTCTCTCGTTTGAACGTTGGCGGTAAACCAAAAGACTCGAGAGGAGACGGTTGGATGTTACTACGCCACTAATGAGAGAAATGTAAGAAAATGCAATTCGAATTTAATTTAATTATTAAATATTAATAATTTATATATTTTATATATATATAATCTCTCTATCTCCTTCATGATATTTCTTATTTTTTTTCTCTCTAAGACCAATCTTTTGATTTTAATTATATTATATAAATAGAGATATGGTGATTCATAAATATTGAGAATCCTTACTAATTTGAAAAGAATATTATCAAATACAAAATTTTATTAAAAAATGATTGGATTCTTTTTCTTTTACATATATTTTGATGTAATAATTTTACTAATTTTATCAAGAATAGTAATAAGAAAATTATAATTATTGGAGTTTTCAAAAATAATAATAACTCGTTTTAGAATTTTTGAAAATCAATTAATTCTATTATAGTTAATCATGATTAAACTATAGCAAATAAATAAATTTTTATGATAAAACTAGTTAAGATAATAGTAACACTAAAAATATCCTTAATTTTTGATATTATATTAGTTTTGCCCCCTTTTGTTATAATATGAATTAAACTCTGGATTATGGGGTTAGAGAAAAGAGACTATTGATACTGGATTGTCCCCTTGGGGATGGCTTTGCCCAATGATGCAAGACCAATCCTCCTTGCTATTGTTAGTTTGTTACAACCCTTTCTACCGACAAAACCAGAATCAATGTTGGCCTCTTCAATTGCAGCAATTGCAGAGCTATTAATGTAGAAGAAAATGAAATATGAAGCGAGGGGAATTGAAGAAATACTTCTTGGGGAATTGTTCAGAAAGATGAATGAAGAGTAAAGAGTGAGAAATAGAGAGAAAGGGAGGGAGAGAGATAGAGAAAGAGAACAAGTGAAGAAGGAAGAGAGCTAATAAGCACAATCCAGTATGCCTTTCTTTATTCATATCCTCTACTTTATACAAATCAATGGTTGTTGTCCAACTATTTCTGTAACTAATTCGCTATTACAGTTGGAAGTATTAACTACTTCAGTTTTCTTCTGCTGCTTCTTGTTGTTTCAGTTAGTTTCTATAACCTCCATTTGAACTTGTCAAGTAAAGCTCTTGGTTGTAACAATTGCCCACCTTCAATAGACACCTTGTCCTCAAGGTTTAAATCCTGGAAATTGTACTTTGATGAAACTCATGTCTCCCCAACTGGCTTCTTCCGAACTGAAGTTAACTCATCTAATTAACCATTGAGTAATTGGTCTGTCATTCCTCAAGATGACTCTCCTTTTAAGCACTGCTTTAGGTTCCACTAGAATCTGATTGTCATTTCTTACTATAGGTAAGTTGGGTATGATGATTTGATTGGATCCTACCTTCTTCTTCAGTAGAGATACATAAAAAACAGGATGGATTCTTGATCCTTGGTAGCTGCAAACAATAAGCCACCTTCCCTACCCTTGCTAACACTGGAAAAGACCCATAAAACTTTGATAATAGCTCCAACTATCTCCTAACTTCCACTGACTGTTGCCGGTATAGTTGTAGTTTGAGATACACTAAGTTACCAACTTTAAACTCTCTTTCTATGCTATTTAGATCAGATTGTACTTTCATTCCATTTTGTGCTTTATTCAGGTGGCACGTAAAATCTGTAACATAGCTTGTGTGTTTTGGATGAAATTAGCAGCTGCCGGTGTGTTTGAGTCCAAATAAGGTCCTATTGGTAGAGGTCTAGGTTTATAACCGTAAAATGGTTCAAATGGTGACATTTTTAGACTTGAGTGATAACTAGAATTATACCACCATTCTGCAAAACTGAGCCATTTATACCAAAACCTAGGTCTATCAGCAGTTATACACCTGAGATAACCTTTTAGACAATGATTCAACCTCTCCCTTTGTCCGTCAGTCTGAGGGTGGTAGGCAATACTTGGTTGGAGTTGAATTCCTATTATTTTGAATAGCTCTTGCCATAAGAGGCTTGTGAAAATATTGTCCCTATCTGTTACAATTGCATCTGGTAACCCATGTAGCTTATAAACTGAGTCCACAAATAGCTGAACTACTTCCATTGCAGTGTATGGATGTTTAAGTGCCATGAAATGGCCGAACTTAGTCAACCTATCTATGACTACCAAAACTGTATCAAACCCTGAGAGTCTGGTAGTCCTTCTACAAAATCTATATTTATATGGGTCCATGCTTGTGTGGGAATGGGTACTGGTTGCAACAGTTCGGGATATGATACATTTTCATGTTTATTTCATTGACAAATTTCACATTCTTGGACAAGCGTGATTACTGCTTCCCTCATTTTGAGCCAATAAAATGTAGTCTTCAGCCTCTGCAATGTTCCTCTTTGGCCTGAGTGTCCCCCAACTGTTGATCCATGCATCTATTGGAGCAATCTATTCCTTAATTGTCCTTCCTTTCCTACGTAGATTCTCTTTTTAAACTTAAGAATCCCATCCTGAAATGTAAGATCTTAATTGCTTCCATGCTCCAAACTCAGCTGACAGATCAAATTTTGGCATTCCTTATCACCCATATAACTCTATATGACTTCTTCTATCCATTGTGGTCTGATCATATAAGTTGCTAGTAGTAACCCTTCTTGTGCCTCTTCGACTGTTATTTATCTCCTTGATAATGCGTTTGCCACTCTGTTCTCCATGCCTTTCTTGTACTAAATTTCATAGTTTAAGCCCAGCAGTTTGGTTAACCACTTGTGCTACAACATGTGTGTTAATTTTTACTCCAAAAGGTACTTTAAACTTTGATGATCTATTCTAATAATAAAATGATAACCTACCAAGTAATACTTCCATTTGGTGACTGTCATAACCACTACCAATAATTCTTTTTCATACACTGATAATCCTTGACTTTTGGGATCTAATGTCTTGCTTAGAAATGCTATAGGTTGTTCTTCCTGTATCAGAATAGCTCCCCAACCTTTGGAGTTTGCATCTGTTTCAATCACAAAAGTTTTTGAAAAGTCTGGTAATCACATGATTAGAGCTAAACTGATAGCTGTCTTGAGGTATTGAAAAGCTCTTTGAGCATCCTCACCCTAATTAAAACTATTATGTTTTAGTAAATCAGTGAATGGCTTAGTTATTAACCCATAGTGTCTGATGAATCTCTTGTAATAACCTCTGAGCCCAAGGAAACTCCTCAATGCTTTTACACTAGTAAGTTCTTGCCATTTTGAGATGCTATCAGTCTTATGAGGATCCATTTTGACTCCCTTTGCTGATATAATATGGTCTAAGTACTCCACCTGGTCTTAAGCAAATGTACACTTAGTGATTTTGGCATACAATTGGTGTTGTCTAAGCAGCAATAGAACATCCCGAAGATTTTGAATATGGGTGGTTTAGTCTGGACTATATATTAAAATGTCATTGAAGAAGGCAAGTACAAATCTTCTTAAATACTGCTGAAATATGTTATTCATCAGGGATTGAAATGTAGTTAGAGTATTGGTTATAACCCAAAGGGTATCACCAGAAATTCAAAGTATCCATGATAAGTTTAAAATACTATTTTAGATATATCTTTAGGTTGGACTCTAATTTGATTATATCCTGAGCTGAGGTCCATTTTCAAAATCCATCTAGAACCATGTAGTTCATCCAGAAATTCATCGATGTTTGGAATATGATATCTATCTTTCACTATGATGTTGTTGAACTGTCTGTAATCAACACAAAACCTCCAAGTGTCATCCTTCTTTTTAACTAGCAGCACAGGAGATGTAAAAAGAATGTTACTTTGCCTAATCACACCATTGTTTAATATATCTTGCACTTGCCTTTCAATCTCAGATTTTTGTGAGTGTGGATATCTGTAGGGAGGAAGTTTGAAGGGTTAGGCCTCAGGTTTGAGTGGTATAGCATCGTCATGTGTTCTCTCAGATGGAAGGGAGTGGGATGTAAAAAAAACATCATCAAATTGTTTCAGAAGCTCCTGAATGTCTTTGTGTGTTTGATGGTTCTGTTTGTTTTCAGAAGTGGTGACTACTGAACAATTTTTTAGTTGTTCTTTAAATTTTTTTTGCGATTTTTCCTCTAATTAGTTTCATTCTAGGATGCTCTACTTCACCAGTTAGAATTACCTCCCCACCATCACTCACTAACTTCACCTGTAACAACTTGAAATCAAAGTGATAGGACTATAATCATACATCTAGTCCACCCCTAAAATGATATCCCAACTTCCTAATTGTATGACCCTTAATCGAAAGAAAATTGGTACCCCTGGACACTCCATTTAACTCTTTTCACTTGTTATAGCTAGTGATTTTACTGTCATCTGCTAGGACAACATGTATTGGCTCAACCACATCCTGACTCATCTGGAGTACCTCTACCAACCTCTGATTTAGATAACTATTGGAACTTCATGTGTCGACTAGTATAGTGACTTGTAGTTTTCCTATGTTCCCTTGTAACAGTATAGTCTTTCTTTTCAAGGAATTTGATAGAACACATAAAGGAATGTCATAAATTTCACCTGTTGCCTCTTTTAGAGCTCCAGTAGCTTCATCTTCTAGGTCCTCCCTTTCCTCTGCTGCTACAATTAGATTTATTTTCTAAATTTGCAGCGATGGCCTGGAGTGTTTTTTCCCCGCAATTATAACATAGGTTGTTAAGCCTTCTGTATTGCATCTCTTGTGCAGAGATTTTAGTTGTTTTATCATCTGGCAGTGCCTCATTAGGCCATTCTTTATTTATAGTGGCTGCAACCCTGTAAGTACTATTGTTTCCTTTGGGTCTTGCTTCATTACAATCTGAATTCTTGCTCCCAGTGATCTTCTTCTACCAAAGACTGTTCTTGGATAGTTGCTATTTCAAATGCTTAGAATAGAGTGCTGGGTTCGATCAACTGAAGCATAAGTTTAATCTCTCTTTTACTCTGCTAATAAAACTGGATATGAAGTATTCTTTAGTTAAAGTTGGATTCTTGTATAGCATGATAGATCACAATTCTTCAAACTTTTCTTGGTATTTTGCCATTGTTCATTCCTGTTGAAACTTGTTGAATTCCTCCACCTTATCACGAACACCCTTTAGTTGAAAGCGTTGACATAACAAATGGGCAAATTCCTCCCAACCGATCTCTTTATTGACTTTTTTGAGACCTTGAAACCATATCTCAGCTTTTCCATCCAAATACATTTTTGTCACTTATACCCAATTATGTATGGCTATTTGTTGAATGGCAAAGAATTTGTTACATTTTCTTAGCCACAGCCTTGGATTATCCCCATTGAACATAGGAAGCTCAATCCTGAGGTAGTTTGAAAAAGATACTTTGTGAGAAACCTCCTTCTTGGTAGATGATAACCCCAATTCTTCTAGGGTTCGACCTTCACTGGTGGCAGGAAAAATGGGTGAGCTGTTCAACTTTTCCATTTCTTGATCTTCATGTTTGTCCTTGTTTAATCGTTTCACGATGGCTTGAAAATTGTGACCACATGCGCTTGCCAAAATTGTGCTTACACTTTTATCGTCTGACGAATCTCTGCTAACTGTTGGTCTACTTGAGATCGATGTTCCTTGGCCTCAGAAGACCATTCTTGCATTCTAGCTTCAAACTTTTGAAATTGTTCTTCCAATGACTTTTGTCGTGTTCCATCCGCCATTGAAATCTGAGTCTGATCTGATTTCGATTTACTCTGATACCAAATTTGTTACAACTCTTTCTACTGATAAAACCAGAATCAATGTTGGCCTCTTCAATCGTAGCAATTTGTAGAGCTATTGCTGTAGAAGAAAATGAAATATGAAGCGAGGGGAATTGAAGAAATACTTCTTGGGGAATTGTTCAGAAAGATGAATGAAGAGTAAAGAGTAAGAAATAGAGAGAAGGAGAGGGAGAAAGAGAGAGAGAGAACAAATAAAGAAGGAAGAGAGCTAATGAGCACAATCCAGTCTGTCTTTCTTTATTCCTATTCTTTACTTTATACAAATCAATGGTTGTTGTCCAACTACTTTTATAACTAATTCGTTATTATAGTTGGAAGTATTAACTACTTCAGTTTTTTTCTATTGCTTCAATTTGTTTCCATATCCTCCATTTAAACTTGTTAAGTAAAGCTCTCGACTGTAACATAGTTCACATAGAATGGATGAGCTAGTAGAAAAAAGCTTGAAACTTAAGAGAAGAAAATGAATAATAATAATGATAATAATAATAATAATAAAATGTCGGTCCCCCTCCTTACCCTTTAGGGCCTCTAGTCTATTGGTATGCATGGACCATTAAGCCCTTGGAGGTGTTTATCGGTCCATATTGGACTTGGGTGTGCTCATGATTGACCAAGCCCCTAGATTGCTTGCTCTAACCAGATCAAACATGATTACAAATCATAATCCCTTCAAAACAATAACAACAGCCCCAAAATTGCCATTTTACTTCGGTATGTAACAATCAAAACCTTGAACACAAAAATTTGTTATAATGGTCGGAGCAATTATATTTATTAAAATATATGTTAACAAATGTTCATTATTTATCAATCATGTAATAAAACTTTTCATCATCAATAAAAATAGTTATACTTAATTTCAACCTCAGCAGGACTTATTTCACTGATTGCAGTCTAACCAAATGGAAAAGAAGCCAACCGTATCTATTTGTCAAGGAATGGAAAAGAACTCAAGCAATAATAAGAAAGATTGACCTAATTCTCATTGTTGAGCATTCAAAAAGAAGAAACAAAAATAACTTCTCCACAATACAAAATTCAAAGAAATCCATAAGAGGATAGTCTAGTGGTCATAACTCCTTTTCTCAACTTTGTAATCGGGGATTCAAATCTCATGTAACAAAAAAAAAAATACAAAATTCATAGATAATTGCAGGCCTTGGTCTTCTCAACTTTGTGATTGGGGATTCAAATCTCGTGTAACATATGGGCTTAAATCTCAAACATTTTCTACTTGTAAGTGTAAGGTTGCAAATAGATAAAGCCCAAAAGAGCAGCAATAGACAAAAATGAAGCAAAAGATCCATCTTTATCATTCAAACTCATTCCAGAGTAATAGACAATATAACAGTAATGAGACATTTAATGCAGTAAGAAAATTGTCCAAAATCTTGTAAATTGAGCAGTCTATTATCAATAATTTCATCGAATTCAAAGTTTTGTTTTGTTTTTATTTTTTATTTTTTTCCATGCTGCTGAGGTGTCCTGCAATTTGTCTTTCCTTTACCCTATTGAACACGAAGTCATGTCACAGCTAACAAATATACATCTTTCAACTTTACGAGACAAATACATTCTGTATGAACTAGTTTCCAGTAAACTATTGCAATTGAGCAACTTTTTTGCCTTCGAAAGGGAAAAAAGATTTAAGGGAAAGGAAAAAAACTGCTCCAAGCGTAGAGATGGGTATCTGATGAACAAGTCTAAGTGCAGCAATTACTGTTTGCTCCTGATCCAGATGTTATTAGACCTCATCCTCATTTTTGCAACAAACATCTGCTAACATTCTGCCAAGGAATAAGAGGATCATAAGATTGACGGGACCAGCAAAAGAAAGATTGTGAAATCATGCATTGTATGCCACAACTTTATATGTGATATGAAATATACGTTATAATTTCATTCATATATTTGATGAAACTATGAATATGTCACGTGTATGTTTAACCAAAAACAACTTTCAATTTGAGCAATAATTGGAAGACCAAGGAACACGGTATAAGCCTCTCCCAAAGTTAATGCGAGAACAGAGGAGGAGGCCTACCTTATTTATGGAGTTCATTCTGCATCTTCTATGGGTCATCAACTTGAATTTGTGTTAATAAATACCCTAACAGAATAATTCTCACCAATCCTCAAATCATCCTTTGTCACTCCCTCCCCAAACACATCATGGCAACAAATACTTATCAACACAGAGGTTACAACATTCACTGAGGATTTGCAGCAAAATCTTTCATGATAACGAGCTTCAATTTAGCCTCTACTTTGCATGCAGAACCTTAATTATTAGTTTGCACATATTTTAAGTAGTATTATGACAAATATTCAATTCCAAGGCAGTGTATCCTTCTTTTGTTACTTAATGTATATAGCATGACCTATAAGGAATTGTAAAGATCATGAATTCACTGTGACGTGCATGAAGAAAGTCTGGCATCAAGTCACTTGAGAAATGTTACCTAGAAGGAAAACAATTATTTTGTGAAGCATTAGTCAAGGATTTCCCTTACCCCAAATGCATGGCTTCGTCTCCAATTATAGGAGTTTTGGGGCAACTGGCAGCAGAACGCTTTTTCTTTCTCGGAATTTCAGGAATTGCTGTCCACTGCTGAAGCTCCTCAATCTAATTACATATAGCAAAAAAGTTCAACATCATGAAGCCTCATTCGGCAAAGCCTGTTTCTCCTCAATCTATATAGTGATTGGATGAAATTCCAAAAACTACCTGTTTCTGCAAAGCCCCATTCTCCTCCACAACCTTTTGCTCCTGGCAGCAATAGAAATTTAGATCATAAAATTTTGTAGATAGAGGTACTTTTATATGTCAAACTATGTTTCATGCACAGAATTTGAACTGAATTTAATATTATGACCATTTTCATGCCCAAAACCATTTTTTTTTCATAATAGGCCTTTATAACAATAACGAACTGAATCTTAATCCCAAATTTTAGAATCGGTCATTTGAATACGAAAAAGTAAAGGGAAAAAAAAACTATCCATAAAAACTTAATATTAATAATAATAATAAGATGAAGAAGAAGAAGAAGAAGAAGAAGAAGAAGAAGAAGAAGAAGAAGAAGAAGAAGAATAAAATAAGAATATCAACTAATTTAGATTCTCCTACACCCCTCATTCCTATTTGAAGTCATCTCCAATCTAAAGTCACAATAGGTTTTCGCATCAACTTAATGAAACTGTTGCTTTCCGGGAGGGGGGGTTTACTTGCAGAAGTGATGCAACTGTGAGTTCTAGAAACTGAAAAATAGATTAAAAAGTTCCTCCAAATCATGCAGAGAATGTGTCTGGGATATTTGAAATTCATTAGCCATTTGTAATTAAATTGTATACATATCAAGTGAATTAATGCTTTACCCAGCTCCCTCGCATTCTACAACATTTTGACCAACACATGACCAATTTATCTAGCAATTAAAATATAGAGTTAAGGGCACTTTTGCCCTCCACCCCCAAATTATACATCAATATGCTATCTTCCCAAGCTTTTATTTTCGCCCTCAAATTCTTACTTTACATTCACTTTAGCCCTTTATTTATGAATCACATAATGGAGATGTACCATGACAGCATAATCCACTACAACATTAATTGAAAATCTAAACAGAGTATAAATAAGTTTTTTTTTGGGGGGTGGGGAATGCATCGTTAAGAATTTTTTGTTCGCAAATGAGGGTGGATCAGTGGTAATCAACTGTCTAATGCAACCTTCGATTTACCTTTTGTTGTAACCTCTGAAGTTCTTCATACAATAACTGCTCCTGAAAACAGTACTGGACAAGGTATTAATTGAAGAATACTGCATGCTAGTCATTGCATAGAATAGATGTTGCTTACTAATTATGTTTCATGAAAGAAATTCAATTGGGTAGAATATGAATAAAATTAGAACCACCAACATTTAGCCTTCCAGGCAAAGTGAATTCATGAACCAGAGAAAATCTTGTAATTTGAATGCTGCCAATTCAGAAGTATAGGCCATGTACTGCAGTCAATATAAGCCTAAATAACAAGTGCAAACTAAATCAAGGTCAAGTCGGATGAAAGGAGAGTAGTAAGTAGAATTTCATACAATAAACCTCATGAAATAGAAATTATCGTGTCAGTTCATGTGTCATTGAATCAAGTGACTATTTTAAACTAACCGTGTTTATTTATTTGTTTGTTTATTTTTTGCTTGCAACCATTTCTTTTTTTTAGTTTAGTAACTGGATTAATCAACTGGATTCTGTTTCTTTTGAGGAAATAGCTCCTCAGAAGATTTATTTTGTTCATAGCCTGTTTAAAAAAAAATACTTATAAAATAAAAACTCTTTTTGTTATCCCGTCAATTCATGAGAGTGAGTGGCATCCTGTTAAACTTGTATAACAAAAAATAATGTTTCCAATATCTCCAGGAAACTCTTGTAGGTGATTTCTGTGCTACAAATTGATTTAGCAAGAGCAACTAATTGAGTTCTTGCATATTCAGACACATGCCAAAAGGACATTAAGGTAGACGACAAACAAAAGTTACATGGATATGGATTTCTTTTCATACCTTTCTGTCTTTTACAGATGTTATCCCTTTACTTATCTGCTGCTCAAGCTCATGCAGCTCTTCCATTGACAAACCATCAATGTCTTCCCCAGACATCTGCCTGAAAATATTTGCACAGACAAATTGCTTTATGTATAACATATTGTAAAACAATTGCTTTCAAATGGCATGAATGTCAGAGGCAATGAGTCTATCTGCATCAAAAAAGTGGAAAATTCTTCTCATAAAGCACCACCACAATACTTACCGACACTCCAATTGCAACTTCTCAATGTGTTCTTTCAGAGCACTTATTTCAGGCTGCAATCAAATATGAAAAAGTAAATACTATGTAAAGGCCAAAACTTGTTTGTTTAGAATGGTGATAATAATCCACATTTTTGGCCTTAAAAGCCAAAACCTTGGCAACATATAATAGTAGAACAATATTAAGAGGGTCGTGACTGTTGACAAGAATGAAACAGGAGACTCAAAGCTTCTCAAGTAGTTGAGAAGAAAAAAACAACCATTTGCCATTTCCTGGCACATAACAAAAAGTTCTCCCCTTATACTTATGCCTCTTCTTCCATCTTTTAACTTACAAAAAAGTGATTTATTTGTTGGTGGTACCCGTTCTCCATGAATTGGATTATCGGATATGGGATCATGAACCAGCTATTAGTAGTGATTGCTATTAATGCCGCTAACTTGGTACCACCAATAGAACCAAGTTTTTTCCCTTCTATATTCACTCAGTATCATATAGTATTAGAACAATGGCGCACATTATTGATTTCTTTTGGAAACAGAAAACATGATGAAGGAAAAATCCCATTATCACTACATCAATTTGTGGTGAGAAATGATTTGTGAATACTAGATCAATTTTTCTGTACCAAATATATCCAACACAATCAACAAAAGTGGGAATTTTCAATCATGAGGCACATATTAATATTGGATTATAGATTGTGGCATTTAAACAAAGGGGGTGCAAAGTAAAAAGTCATAGTTGGTCATCTGCTTAAAAGACATTAATGCCATGATTGTTTTCAAGTAAAAATTTGTATTAATAAAATGATAATCTGAGGTTTCTTCGTTTTTCCTTTTTTTTTTTTTTCCTTTTCAGTTAGTATAGGTCCAGAGATTGATTGACGGCCCATAACTACAACAATTTAAGACGTAACAAAAGGATATATAGTCAAGGCTTGTGGTCAAGCGAGACTGAGTTAGGCCAAGGTTAGGTCAAGCTCATTAGAAACAACAAATTGCATACTTCATTAAAAACAAAGGAGTACGGATAAGTTGCTTTACCTCATCCTCGCTTTCCAAGGCTTCTTCTTCCAGAGAATCCAAGCTCCTATGATATTTTGAGATTATTTGCTCCATTCTTCAAGAAAAAATGCATAGTGGTAAGAACAATCACCCATTTCATGACAGGAGGAACATGTACAACTATTATGGTAGCTAGAGGTGGAATAGAAACAAGAATCTGTGTAGCTCAGCCTCCTAAAATCTAGAGAGGGACCTAGTCTAACTACCAAATTAAACTTGCAGGATTATTTGATCTCATAAATTAGTAAGGTTATGGGTGTTATGAGCAGGCCTGTTGGAAATGATTTAGTAAAGTGTGCAGAAGGTTCAAAAACACCATTGCTTCGATTACGCTGCACTTTGGAATTGTCGCCTATGTTGAAGAAATGTTTGGAACCCTATAGAGATTAATTAGACTGGGCAAAGATGGGAGTAAGGAGAATGGATTGAAGTCCCCTTAACTCTGCCAGGCATAGGACAAGGTTTAGCTCTGTAAATGTGTAAACCAAGTGCAGCATGGTCTAGAAGTTGGCACTTCTAGGCTCACTCCAACGTTTTGAGTACTGTGGACTTTGTTCCATCAATTGCAGCATAACCAGAGATCAGTTATGGAGCTGTCACTAATTCGATATGTAGTATGTGGGATGGGGGAGAAAGAATGGCATGCAGTGCTTGCAAATTGTCGACAAAGCATTGGTCATAGTATCTTATCATATCACTTTTTTCAAAGGAAAGAGGAGGAAAGATTCTATATCCCCTACTTATATCTCAAATATGATTATCAATTGCACCTTCAAGTTACAAATCAAGGAATCTTTCTTAATTTTATATTCCAGTCACGGAAGTGAACGAGATATCCCAGAAATAAGTGAAGCAGTCATAAATATTTATGAGACGACACAAATAACACATTTAAATTAAGCATACCATGTGTAAATAATTACATGTTATAGTTTATTGGCATTTATGTTAGACATGTTATATCATGAGATCAATCAATTTAATATATTTAAAAGAATGACATATAGAAAATAAAATCTGTCATGACAATGATGATTAATAAATGAGAGAAATAATATGTAAAATTTAGCATAAGAATAACAACACAAGACTGCAAAACTAAGCGGTTAAAGAGAGAACAAGAGTTCTAATGTAAAAGTACACAATACAAATCACGCAATTCCTTCCATTACGTAACAACAAACGAAGACTTCAAACACAAGCATTTTAATACCATGTCTAAATGGATTAACTTGCATACAAGCACATTTAAATAATGTCTAAGCGTGTCAGACACGATTATTACACGAACCCATTTAACTCCATATTTTGTCGTGGTAAAAATTGTCTACATCTAGATTCAATGTTACAGTATTCCTTTATACTGTTAGATGCTACCAGGGGGACCATATTCATATCCGGATCAACTGGATATGCTAAAACTGCTGTCTAGAGGAATGACTTCATTAATGTAACTGTATCTCTAAGAGCGGTATCTATTTATTTGGTCAATAATTCAGTTTCCCACTCTTTTGGTCTATTTGCAATTACCCTACCATACTTCTCTATGTGCCTCATGTGGACACATTCTTGAGATTGCTATTTTTAGTAGATTCATATTTCAATAGTTGTCATCAACACACCAAATAATTCTTTATTTGTCTTAGCCTTCAATTTTAGAGATCCTTCATTGTTCCCCTGCACAGTTCTTCATTTATCCCCAAAATTCCGCAACATTAGATCTTAACACAAAACTCTAACAAATTAAAAAACCCCATGCTCAATTTTCTTTAGATTTATTATTATTTTTTTTTTCATAACCAGATGAAAATCCAGGATCCTCGGTTTAAAGTGTAGACGGAAAAGCATGTGAATTCAATTCATCCTCTATATGTGAAAGCTAGATCTTCAACCAGGATTCATGCCCTTGCATGTGCCCCACACCCACACAGGTTTCACTCTCTCTGCCCTCAAATCAATTGATAAACGAAAAAATAATATCGAAATCAACAAAAAGCAAAAAAGAAAGTTACCTAGAACTAGAGTACTGAAAAAGTTTGCCAGTGATTGAAAAGACAATAACACCAACTTCGGCTCCACACAAAACAGACAAATCATTGGCTTTCTTGAACAGTCCCGCTCTTCTCTTGGAGAAGGTGACTTGCCTACTCTTCACGTTCTGAATCTTCTGAATCTCAATCTTGCGACGACCCATTCCGAAAAACTTCTTGCTTTTTTCTCTCTGGATCAGAAAATGCAGAATAAGAACATAGAATGAGACGAGAGAAGAGAGAATTTCTAATATGGGGTTAAAGGGTTTGTTGGGGTGGGGTTAAATGAGGGGAAAAAAAATCAGGGCGTTACTTTTGGTATTGAATTTGTGAGGGTTTATTGAGTTTCTGATTTTGGAATTTATGATTTTTTCTTTTAGCGGGAGTTACTCTTTTTGGAAATTCTGATTGATTTAGATTACAATTTTCTGGAAAAATAAAAACAAAAAAATAATTCTCTTTTTTGATTGGTTGAATTAAGAATCCTGATTTGATTTCATAGGATTTCGTATCTATTCTGCTATTATGGGACTCTCTCTCTCTCTCTCTCTCTCTCTCTGGGGTTATGGCGAGAGAGTTGGAATTTGAAAGAGGCGGCAAGGAGCACGAAAATAGAAAAAACTTCCTCCCAAGGTTTTGTATGGAAGCAAATATGCGTAGTGTTTGGTGCAAATATTTTTGATCAAATGTTTGACTGTACAAGTCATTGTCGTACTGAAATGGTTATTCTTTGGGGAATGTTGTATAACAATTATTTTTTGAAAAGGACATCATATTTCCTTTTTCAGTGAAATATTTTTATTTTAATCGAAGAAAATATATTTTATATATTGAATTAAAGATAGAATATAAGAGAAAATTTTAAAATATAATCCTTTAAATTTAATTTAAAACATCTAATCTAAGATAATAGATATATTTATAATTTCAACAATTATATCACTAAGACATCGTATTACTCTATCTATGCTCTTTGGTCCAATTGAGCGTCTCCAAGTACCCAACTCTTCAGCTAAACTTGAACGAAAATTATCTTTTATAGATAGTGTAGTGGTTATAATCCCCATCTTTTAATCTCGATATTTCAGATTTAAATTTAAGTATAACAAAAAAAAATTGAAAGAAAATTACTTGGTGATAGAGTTCACAAAATGTTTTAATAAAATAAATTGAATTAGCTATAAAAGGTTGAGTTTAAAACTATGATTTTTATGATAATTTTATAAAAATGTAATAATCTAAATTCAAATTATTAAAATCATGGGAACTTCCCCTCCTTCATTAGTGTTGTCCCAATCTCAGACTCTAAATTAAAATTACTCCTAATCTCAAAAAATCGAGTTTTATAAAATTTGATAATCCAAAATTCAACAAAATTTTATTTGTTAAAACCCAAAATATGTCCATTTAAAAATAAAATCCGGTAACCATAAGACATTTAGAAAATGATGGGCTAGCTTTGAACACCATTCACTCTTGTTTAAACTTTAAAGGCCCCCATTTGTTTCTCTCATTTCTTTAGATTTAATTTGGTCAAGGTATGCCCCAAACCCAAATACTTAGGCAGCCGATTTCAAACATGTTGCATAGAATCTAGTGGTGAATTCCATTTTCCATCTTTCAGCAAGAGACCCCCAGAAAGTAATTTGTTATATTTTGGGTAGGAACCTATTTGGGCATGATTTAGAGATGTTGATTTAGGTTCAAATCTTTGAATGCAAGCACTGTTTTTTCTTTTAATTTTCTAATTTACGCATATACGTTTCTGATTTGAAGTATTTTCACATATCCGGCAATGATTGAATCAGTAAGATTTATGTATAGAAAAGGATGTTCCAATTAACATGAATTTTTTTGTTATTTGGAACCTTAAAAATGCTCACAAAGTTCGATTTTTTACTATAGTTTTTCTCATAAATCTTTTTTTTTTTTGGAATAATAGGGAATTGAAGGTCACATGTGGGGTCTACAAAATCACACTATAATTATAGGATTTACCTCAAGATGTTTTTCTTGATAAATTTTAGGGCGGTTGTCATTGTTGTATATTTTAATATTAATTAGTATATAAAATTTGATCTCTTTGGTGTTTGATTCATTTGGTCTATATATTATTACTTAAGTACAAAATCTAAGGAAAAAAGTTTTAAAATAATTAAAATCACAAAACTGGTTATAATTTAAAATAATTAAATTTCTTAATTTCAAAATTCAAAATCAATAAGATGTTTGTGCTATTTGTAAAATTACATTACAACAAAAAATGATTAAAAAAAAATTGAACATTACCACATTCAAAACAATCCTTTGAAAAGGGAAATTAGCTTTTTAACATTTTAGTCATATTGCATCAATAGAGTTTTTATCAATAAAATAATGTATTATTTAAAGAGATTCAATGATACATTTACCAAATTAATTATAAATCAAATTCATTAAATGACAGCTCCCTACAATGTTTTTAATATTTCTTTTATTTAAAAATATTCTAATTAATTTAAAATTTCTCAAATTTAAAGATTTTTATTATTTATTAATATTAATGATTATATAAAATTTGTTATATTTAATTCGTAATTTATTTAATTTATATAATATTACTCATTTTATGGGGTTTATTTAGAGGATATAGTTATGCTGATAATCTATTTTTTTATCTCATAAGAAAACAAAATAATTTTAATCAAATTGATTTAATAGTTCAGTATAAAATTTCTTTTTGATGTGAATTTAAATCCTATCATCTGTATTTTATCTATGTTTTTATAGATTCAGTGATAATACATTAAACTCTTTTAATAAAAATCTTAAATTCAAGTTTTGAAAATTAAAAATCAATTCTTAAATCATTGGTCGGTAAAAAAAAAAATTGTTTTTAAAAAAGAAATTGTTGAATTGAGGCTTCAGACAGCATGTTTCCTCGAAGGCCGAAAACAAAGCCCGGCCCAGGCCCGAGAATTTGAATTCAAAAAAATAAAAAAAAAAGGGCAAAGGTAACGTTACGATTCCGTAGCCTCAGCCTCGGATCCGAAGCTAAACGTGTTAACCTCGCCGAGCCAAAAATATAAAAAAGATATCGCCAGAACAAAGCGCAGTGTGCAAAGAACGAACTCCGCAGAGATTTCAAGAAAATCTCTCTCTCTCTCTCGCTCGCTCGTTCGCCCGCCCCACCCCGTCACTCTATGGAGAACACAGCAACAGTATCTACTAAAGGAAATGGCCTACAAGACTTCCATTCACATTTGGCTTCAAGAAAAGCCGAAGAAGCAGGTTTCACTCATAAACCTTCAATTCAAATTTCGTTTGTTTTCCCTAAAAAACCAAGAATCTGAAAAAAGATTTATCGACTAGGGTTTTGCATTCTGGATTTGATCTATTCTTCGATGTACTGATCTTTCTTTCTTTCTTTCTTTCTTTCTTTCTTTCTTTGCTTAGCTTGGAGACGGTTTGAAGCGGCTCGGTGGCTGGAGGGCTTGGTTGGACCAATCGGGGTATCGAGTCAGCCATCGGAGAGAGAGTTCATTTCTTGCTTGAGAAATGGTCTGGTTCTTTGTAATGCTATCAACAAGATTCGTCCCGGTTCAGTTCCTAAGGTATTTATTTCGATTTAATTTTCCTTCTTGGTCTGTGAAATTTGGGTTTCTTTTTTTCTTTTTCGTGTGAAACCCTTTTGGATTTCTGCGAAGAAAATGAGGGGAATAAAAATTTCTTTCTTTTATTTTTTCCTCGTTTGGGAGTGGGGATTTTAATGTTTTATTCAATTCCATTTCTGGGTTTTGTTGTTTGCCTTTAATTCTAGTTCCTGGGGGTATCAATTTGATGCAGTATTTATTGGTTTGTGATACTTTGGTTTTCTCATTTTCTCGCAAAAACTCCCCCCCAAGGACCATGAAGGCAATAAAATGGGTTTGCCATTTTGGGTTTGTTCTTCTAATTATCTGATTCAATTCCATCTCTCAGTTTTATTTATTGCGTTGGATTTTTTTTTTTTTTTTACTATTTTGTTTTCAATTCCAGTACCTAATGTATTAATTTGTAGATATTGTTCTTGTTTTAGGGGTCGGGGACATTAAGGATTTCTCGTTTTCTTGTGAAACCCATGTTACCTTTACAAAGAAAATGAGGGAAAGGAAAGTGTTTGTTATTAACGGATTTTTTTATTATATATTTATATATTTTAAATACAATTCTACATTTGGGTTTTGTTGATTGCAATGATTTTTTTGGGGGGGGGGGAGGGGGAATAGATTATATTAACTCATAGTGCTGAGGAATTGATTTGATGTACTATTTATTCTTGGTTTTGTCAATTAGGGTTTTCTCTTTGTTCTCATGAAACCCTTTTTATTTCCACAAACAAAATAAAGGAAACGAACTGGGTCTAGTCGTTTTGGGCCAGGTTTTGACTATATTATTCATATTCTTCTGGGTTTTATGTGGGAAATGAAATTAAGGTTGTGGAGAGTTACACAGCTTCACAGTCACTCTCTTGGGACTCACAACCTTTGCCTGCCTATCAATACTTTGAGAATGTCCGCAATTTTCTTGTTGCGATGGAGGAGTTGAAGCTGCCTGCATTTGAAGCATGTGATCTTGAAAGAGTAATCACCATTTCTCTCAATTTCAAAATCATGAAAAGTGTACCCAGGTGGTACTCATCACTTCTGCTTCCTTTTGTTTAGGATTCATTGGAGGCAGGATCAGCTGCAAAGGTTGTGGATTGTATCCTGGCCTTGAAATTGCATCACGAGTTGAAAACGGAGAATGCAGGAATTGGGTTTTATAAGCACACAAGATCTCCTCTGGTTTCACATTCAGTTAGTAAACTTCACTCGAGAGCCTTTTCAGACTCCGGTCGGCACTTGGACATGTCAATTACCACTGCTGAGAATCCACCTAAGGACAGTCAAGTTCAAAATTTTGAAGGTTTCATTCTTTTAGCTACCTGTACCAGTTGACTTGATGTGATTTAAATTTTGTTAGGGAAAGAGGTGTTATAAGTAGTTTCTTGCATTCTCCATCTTTCACATCTACAAACCATTATTCTATTGGGATCTGTATGCACTAATAGGTATGTCGAATTTTTTATTTGTAGTGCTTTTTATAAAGTTGAGAAATAGTTCTGTCAATTAAATTTTAAATATGAGAGATGTGGTCTATTTAAAATGAATTCTCAATGTGTTTTGTTTGTCTTTTTTATTAATATATTCCTGCTTATTTTCTGATGCATTTGACTTTGTAGACTCAATTGTCAAGGCCATTGCTGAGTGTATGGTTAATGTGAAGGAAAATGTCGACTGTAACCTCGTGGCCGGCTTCCGTAGTGGAAATCTTGTATACCTTCCCTATTCTTAAAATCATGAATACCATTTTTTCCTCCTTTCACATAGAAGGTGAATCAAAGCATCTTAAATGATCTCATTTAATATTTCCTCTTTTTGGTGATACAGGATCCAATCAACTTGTTCAGCAGGGTGATTTCAACTTGCTTGGAAGAACAACTTCCAAACAGGAGCCCCAATGTGAGTTGGCTACTTTTCATATGAACCCAATGTCTGTTGTTTGAAAATAAGACTGAAATAGCCATAATGACGCAGAGAAAATTTTATGTTCCTTGCCAATTTGGACCAACTCTTTTGTTTTGGGTAGTCTAACTATATAGAGACCGTAAATGACATAGCAGTTGGCACAGATTTGAAGCACCGTGAGTTTGTTCTTTTAGAAAGTTAGAGAAGCGTATGGGGTCCTCCAAAATTTGAACCATACAGTGTTCCTCTTCTCCTCTACTTAAACATCTAATGAGACTATAATCTGGGAATCATGAGCTCTGCCTATTTGTTTGACAGTAGTGAAAGTGGTCACCTTCCTTAGAACATGAGATGAAAATCAGTCTTTTAGTCCATTGTTATTTGTGTAACTCAATCATAAATTCATTAATAATCTTGTACTTCGAAGAATTGTTATATTGATGTGTCAATCTTAGGATTGTTCTAGAGACTGGTTAAACCCATTGATTGCTATATCAGAAATTTTCCATTGTCTTGCAATACTATTTACTTCTAGTCCGGGGACAGAAAAACTGATATCTTTCTATGATTTTACTGTAGTTATTGATCCATGGTATACAATACTTTAGATTTGGGACTTAGAATTTTTATGAAGAAGAATGTGTGTGCGTGTGCGTCTCTCTCTCTGTCATTATGTTCTTGGCTAGGCTGGAGAAGACTGTGTTTATGAGTTTAGAATTGCTGATATGTGTGGTTGCGTCCCAAATTCTTCTTGTAACTTTTGCAGTGCTTCGCCACACAATTGAAGCTTCAATGACCCCAAGAGGTTTTGATGTTTGTTTTATGAACACAGATAAACACAATCTCAAAAGATGTGCTGCGAAAAGAAAGTGGCATAGTTGCACACTCAACATCTTCACCTTTCGAGAATCAATTTAAACTTCAGAATTCTAAGGTACACTTGTTTTGATTCTTTCCCTTCACCTGACACTTCTCTTCACGAAATTGAACTACAGATTTGGGTAGAAGCAGCTGACTTTTATGCAGACAAAATCTTTGGATGTTTGCTTACATCATTTAGTGTGAAGTTTAAACAGAAAGGCTTCGTAGATAGTAAAGAACCCAAGTTATGCCGAGTCTTTCAGTGCAACTTCATATATTGAACTTCAAAATAAAGGAAAACAATTTCACCATGTTCAGTTAAGCTGTCATGATTGTTTAGTAATTTACTGTTTCAATTATAGCATCCTTTTACTTAATTTTGAGTGTAATGTAAGAGTTTCATTAGTACTATGTTATTTAAAGGTTTTGTCTTCATCAACTCCCTTTGTTACTGGATCTACTTTCATTTCTTTCACCTTGAAATGTTCGAAACAAGTGTGCGATTATGTGTATTGGATTTCTCAAAGTCGTTGGAGAAAGACTTCTCGATATTGGATAGTTTTCTATGCAGACTTGAGAGTTGAACTCATAAAAAAATTATGTATGATAGTTAAAGAAATTCAGTCATTAAAACCCAATAAGTCGGTTGTAGTTGATTGTAAGGCATATGAAGTCAATTTTATGCAATGAATTTGCATGTCTTTTCTCATCATTGTCTTTAAATTTGTCAAAATCTTGCAGTGTTGCAAAGCTTGTTGGGGGAAGGAAGAGTGCAACCACTGGCTTCTATTGCAATCACAGGAGAAAGAGCTATTAGTAAGGACAATTTAGTTACTATAGTTTGAGAAGTTAAGATGGGCCACAAGATTTTACTTGTATAAATGAGATCATTAAGCATAATAACTGTCACTTACGTACAATATTGGCAAGATAAAACATGCAAGGCCAAGGAGAAAGCAGATTCATTGTCTGTTGCCATTTTTGTTTCATTTTTTTTTCATCTGCAATCAAACACAGTAAGTCTAAATTGCACCATCACACTTGCAGGATATCAAGACACTATTATTAAAAACAAAGTTGGACTTTGGGGAGTTGCAGTCTCAGCTGCAGAGTGATTTGAAACATCTAGGTAAGTTTATTCCTTTCGGAGATACCAAAACAGATAATTACGTCCTTAGATATCAAATTATTGCACTTTCTCCTGCAAAAGTTTATTCAAAATTTGCAATCTTGGATTCATGGTCTTATGTACGACCTTTTTGGATACCTGTCTGCTCGCAAGTATTTATCTGATATCAAATATTTTAATAGAGATTCAGAAGGGAAATAGTTTCATTTTTAAGCTTGTTATTTTTACACTTCTGGCTCATATTTGGCACTAATTCTTGTACTAATTTCAAAGGTAAAAGGTGTGTCTGATTCATAATATTAAGAAAATATTGTAGTGCCAACTGCCATATGAAATTCATGCTGCTCATTTCATAGTAAAGATATATGCTTTAAATTTCTCAAAATAAAACTCTTTCGAGGTCATGCATTCTTTGTGTGGGTTCAGGAAAGCAGATGCAGGAGCTATCCACTACTGCTCTTCAGTACCACAGAGTGGTGAAAGAAAATCAGATTCTTTATAATATGGTTCAGGATTTGAAAGGTTAGCTTTGTTTTTGAAACACGATGAAGTTCTAAAAGTTTGCCTTCCTGCCTTCCCCAATTTTTTTTTTTCTTACTGTAACTTGTGTACTAGTTTCTCACTATGATTAACTTTCTGTTTAGGAAGCATTCGGGTTTACTGTAGAATCAGGCCAATCTTCAATGCCAAAGCCATCAATGTTATAGACTTCATTGGTGATGATGGTTCATTGGTGATTCAGGATCCATTAAAGCTTCAAAAAGATGGAAGGAAAAATTTCCAATTTAACCATGCCTTTGGTCCCACCTCCACACAAGGTGATTTTAGTCCACACTGTGACAATTAACTTGCCATCGGGCACAAATTTGACTGAATTTTTCTAATTCTTCCAGATGAGGTGTTTAAGGAGACCCAACCTTTAATTAGGTCTGTCATGGATGGCTACAACGTATGCATATTTGCTTATGGTCAAACCGGATCTGGCAAGACATATACCATGGTATTCTTTCATCATTCCATTATCTATCTATCCTTGTTTGCTCTTTACTCACCTCCATACCCATCAAAGATTCCTACGACATAGCTTTACATTGTTACTATGGAAACAGAATAACATAAGCATATATGACATACAAGTACAAAAGAATAAAAAACTAATAAAGAGGTGCCTTCATAATGGTATGTGTCCCAAAGGGAACAATCTAATGGTCACAATCTCCCCTCCCCCAACCTGGTGATCCCGGGTACAAATCGCGATGTAACAAAAAAAAAAAAATGGTAATCAAGAGCATGTGGAAGCTTGAACAAAAGAGGCAACATTATTAATATAAATTTCTGCTGATTATATGATACTATGTGGTTTCAGTGTGGTCCATCTTGTGGAGTGTCCATGGATATGGGGATCAATTATCTAGCTCTCAATGATCTCTTCCGGATCTCAGATACAAGGAAAGATTTAATAAATTATGAGATTCATGTTCAAATGGTTGAAATATATAACGAACAAGTCAGAGACCTGCTAGCAGAAGATTCATCAACAACAAAATATCCTCTGCATTGGCTTTTCCCTTCCCAGCTTTGGATTTTTAATGTTTGCTGTTCTTGTACCGGTTTTCATGATAATATCCATCCCAAATTTTTTGTTCTTAACATGTAACAAGTTAGAGATACGAAGCTGTACCGGCAATGGCGGGTTCTCTCTTCCAGATGCAAAAATGCACACCGTAAGTTCTCCCAGCGATGTTATTAAGTTAATGAAACTCGGGGAGGTGAACCGAGCCGTCTCTTCGACTGCAATCAACAATAGGAGTAGTCGTTCCCACAGGTCAGTTTTCAAAGTTATAATTACAATTATGGCTTAGCTTGGCAGCATGTTTAAGTAATGTCTTGTACATGTACATGATGGGTTCTGGTTCTTATTTTTCTGCAGCATCTTAACTGTTCATGTATGTGGCAAAGACACTACGGGGAATGCTACTAGCAGCTCCCTGCATTTGGTGGATCTTGCAGGAAGTGAGCGGGTAGACAAGTCGGAAGTTACAGGCGAAAGACTCAAGGAAGCACAACATATCAATAAGTCCCTTTCCTGTCTAGGGGATGTAATAACAGCTTTAGCACAGAAGAACCCTCACATTCCATACAGAAACAGCAAACTCACACAGCTCCTGCAAGACTCCTTAGGTTGTATCCTGCAAATTACTCTAAATGGCCAGAGATTTTTAGCTTGTTTTCCATCTTGGAGTTGAAAAGCATTTTAATCTGCCCTAAGGTGGCCTGATATGGCTAATTCAGAAGTATTAGATGTGTGAAAAATTGAATATTAATTGTCATATTGTGAGTAATATTGCTCTTAACTGACTTATTTCCTTCTTGAAAATGTTGTTTTCTGTAGGAGGACATGCAAAAACACTGATGATTGCTCATGTCAGTCCAGAAGGGGAGTCCTTTGGGGAAACAGTTGGTACTTTGAAGTTTGCTCAAAGGGTTTCTACTGTTGAACTTGGTGCTGCCCATAAAAATAAAGAGAGCCGTGAGGTTATGGAACTGAAAGAAGAGGTAACACATTGGCATACACTGCCAATATTGGGCATTTTATTAATTACTTTTAGGAAAGTTATTGCTAGAACTTTTGCCACAAGTTCCATTCTTTGCATATTGATTCGTGTTAGTCATATCTTCTGAATATGTACTTCAGGTGTAGGTTGTGAGTATAATAACCATCAGTAAGAACAGTAAGAACAAGTCGAATGGCAAAATATCTTGCTGTCTCATAAAATGAACATCACTCCACCAAATTGTTGCCTGACCAAATTTAGTAATACCAAAGTGGCATTTTAACAATTATTTTCTAAATGGGCATAAAAATGTGTCTGTGATGTTTGGGGAAAAAATGGCACTTGTTCATCCAAAAATAATTTTGTATTTTTCAATCTCAGATCTTGTGATTTGATGAGCCATCTGTGTTAGCAACCGCAAAATTGCATTCATAGTCACTCACACTTTAGCCTGAAATTAGCAAAAACTTACTCTGAGCGTTTGATATTTTGGCACTTCTACTGATTTATGAAGTCATTTCTGCACTTGATTTTTGTAGTGCCTTTGGCACTACATACTGGTTACGGATATTTTCTTCACTTCTGGAGTTGAAGCAATGTGAACTTTTTGCAGATTGAGAACCTTAAGAAGGCACTTGCAAACAAGGAAGCATGGAGCACATTGCCAAAGGAAAGAGGACTATTGTTTGAGAGACCATTGAATGAAAGGACTCCTCCACTCCCAAGAAGGATGAGCATTGAAAATAGTTACACCATGAAGGCTGAGGTGTCAAGAAATTTGGATGAGCGAAAAGGATACAAAACTCCTTCGTCAAAAGCAAAACCCAGAACTGAACGGACTCCAACACGTCTCCGGAGATCAAGTTTGGAGGGTCAGAAATGTGTGATGAAGGATAACTTGCAGCTAAGTATGTCTGGAGCTTTTTCGAAGCCCCTCAAATTTGAATCAGCAACCAAACAGAAATATGGCCATCTGCAGGATGTTGATACAACAGCAAAGCAAAAAGAGGGCACTTCCATGACGAATGCCAACTGTGATGATGCTCCTTGTTCTCCTATCAGCTCCACTGATCATAGCCGAGCTGTGAAATTGGAAAGCAGAACAAAAATTCCTTCTCTTCAATTGCCAAGAACACCTGAGCAACCCATATTGGCTAGAAATGAGGTTCAGATTATCATGCAGAGTGAGCTAACATTCTCTGCAGATGCTAAGAAGGCCAACTTGACTGGTAGTACTAGTGGCAAAGGATCTCAAATAAGGAAATCACTTAGGACTATTGGGAGACTGATAAATGGATCAGAGAAGAGGTATATTGCTAATCTATTACTTCTAATTTAAGCACATAATATTGAGTAATCATCATTGCACATATTTGTAAGCTTCGTGCTAATGTACAAGAGAGGATTTGGTACAGGAGCCAGCCAAATCCCAGGGAAGCTCGATCACCTGTCAGAGTCACGAGCAATGTCAAGGATTTTCTATCTTCAGCTGCAATTAACGCAAGGACATTGAGGAGACAGTCACTAACTGGAGTTCAAACACTAGGGTCAGAGAAATCTCGAAGATCTTCCCTGGGTGGAAAGTCCACAGACTCTTGTAAGTGAGACCAATAGAACATCCTTCGTTTCTATCACATACCATCATGCTTCTAGTTTTATGTTGTGGACGACTATTATGAATAATCTTTTTCTGGGACATTTTATAGATACCAAGGACAACAGGAATGCAAAGACTCCCCCTCCTGCCCATCCTTCAACAAGGGTAACGAAGAGGTGGATGTAGACTATGGCGCTAATCGGTATGTAGAAGTAGGATGGTGCTTAAAACTCTAAGCCCATGCTGACAAGCCAATCGTCGCTCTATATCAGATTTAGTGAACTGCTTAGAAGAGACCTACTGACATGTCAAGCCTAATTGAGCTTGCTATCAGCTGCTGTTGTCCCAACTAATCTAGGTCACCTGCTTCGTTTAATTATTTCCAACTTTAGCTCGATAAAAGTACCAATTATTTTTCTCTACTGGATAGAATTACTTGATGAAACCAACTTAGAAGGGATAAAATCCTCATGAAAAATTTCCAGAGAAATTGATTTTTTTTAAGCTGTGCTAGTGGTTTTTTATTAATATATATATTTTTTAATTTTAACCACCGGGACCATTGATTTTTGTTGTTTTGATCAGTTGGCATCCGGGTTGCTCGATTAATTCGATTCAAATACTATCGGATATAGTTTAGGGGGTGACTCTTGGTGTCTGTTTTTGTCATTTTAAGATTTGAAATAAAAATTTTGATCAAAGAGTTTAATACTCGGTTGAAAAGGCGTTGGTGCTGTGCCTGTGAGGAGTTTCTAAAATGATTATTGCTTGTTGAAGGTTTTAAATGGACTGACCTGAAGTCTAGACCTCTGTAAGGCTTGGACTTGGGCCAAGGAGATGGACAACATGAAAAACATAGGCCCAGGCTTGGATGATTGGGCTAATCTATTCCCCAAGCCCGCCGAATGACCGGCTGGGCATACGAGTGAGTGTGAGAGAGAGCTTCTCATCCTGTGCAGGCCATCATCGATGAATGCTGACAGCTCATGGAGATGGTTGATATTCGGGAGGTGGCTTATGTCTGCAGAGAAGGAAACAAATGTGCAAACCATCTGGCTAACCTTGGGCACTCGCAGGATCCAGGCATGCATCTCCACAAGTCCTCTCCAGACTGCATCAAACCTTTGCTGCTCCATGATGAGCTAGGGATGAGGTTACATCACAAAATAGTAATGTGATGTAAGAAATGTAGTTTGGTCTCCAATTTTCAGACTTGCCCTATACCTGCACTCGATGAGGTTAAATTACAATTATGGGTAACCTTTATCAGAATTTTCGGGGCCGCTCTGTCCTTTTGCCCCGGAAATTGAGAATACCCTTTAAAATTGCGTCATGCTTATGCATGGGATAGAATTAAAAGCATAAGTGATTAAATAATTGAGACTGCAAAACTTAGGCTTATGTTGATCATCTTAAAAGTCAAAAGCAAAAGAGGTTTATGAGGAAAAGGAAATGGGAAAAAAGTTTTTTTTTTTAAAAAAAATTTTTTTTAAAAATTTTTTTTTTTGGGGGGGGGTTTTTTTTTTTAAAAAAAAAAAAAAAAAAAAAATTTTTTTAAAAAAAAAAAATAAATTGGAGATATTTTGTTTATAATTTTTTTTTTTTTTTTTTTTTTTTTTTTTTTTTTTTTATTTTTTTTTTTTGTTTTTATTAAAAAAAAAAAAAAAAAAAAAATTTATTTTTTTTTTATTATAAAAAAAAAAAAAAAAAAAATTTTTTTTTTTTTTTTTTTTTTTTTTTTTTTTTTTTTTTTTTTTTTTTTTTTTTTTTTTTTTTTTTTTTTTTTTTTTTTTTTTTTTTTTTTTTTTTTTTTTTTTTTTTAAAAAAAAAAAAAAAAAAAAAAAAAAAAAAAGAATTTTTTTATTTTTTTTTTTTTTTATTTAAAAAGGAAAAAAAAAAAGAAAAAAAAAAAAAAAAAAAAAAAANNNGAAAATTTATATTTAATATTATTTAAAAAAAATAAAATAAATATTTTTTTTTTTTTTTTTTTTTTTTTTTTTTTTTATTTTTTTTTTTTTTTTTATTTTTTTTTTAAAAAAATTTTTTTTTTTTTTGGGGGGGGGGGGAGTGGGGAAATTTTTTTTAATATAAAAATTTTATTTTATTTTTTTTTTAATTTTTTTTTTTAATTTATTTATTTTTTTTTATATATTTTTAATTTTTTTATATATTTTTTTTTTAAATTTAAAAAAATAAAATAAAATATAAAATTTATATTAAATAATTGGTTTTATATAGCCAACCCACTTGATTGGATAAAGATATGATTGTTATTGTTGTCTCCCTTAATTTTATCAAATCCTAGAATAAATCATAAACAAATTTGATTTTGCATAATAGTGATTTATTAATTTCTTACATACTAATCATAATCGAAATTGCTTTGAAAAAAATATTTTTTAAGTTTAAAATCAAATAGAAAATAATGTGGCAAAAAATGCATAAAGTCCAAGAAAATGATACACTAGGGTAGGGTCTTAGAAATATTTAATGAATCTTTTGGTCTTTTCAAGTCAATTGCCCAATTTTCATTAGTAGTGAGATAAGAAATTTAGTGGGACACCTGCAAAGTTGGTTCAAATCATTGAAAAATTATACCATTCAGAAGAGGGGGGGGGGGAGTGATCACGGGTTGCTGCAATTTACTGCAACCTCCATCAATGAAGTGCTAAAAGGCCATAGTAAAAGAGATAAAAATGGAAAGGGTGGACCTCGCTTAACATTACTTTTTTGCCATAGTTAAGGATATTTGCTCTTAAGATAGTGAATTTACCTTTTCATCCTGTACTTTCTATGCTTGTGTTTCATTTAAAATCAGAAGAAGAGTACTTTGTAACCAAACTCTACTTTCAATTTCAACAATAACTTTCATCCCACGGGTTTGGCAGGATTCAACCCTGCAATCTGTCTCTGAAGAGGCATTGCAACCACAAATGGACACTTATCAATATCATGGGTGTGGAGGTGGCACCGGAACATAAATGGATTTTTGATGTAGGACATGCCCTTCTGGATGGTAGGTAAATTATTGTTTTGAGATGAGATGATCTATTATTAAACCAAATGAAATAGCAGAATAGTAATACATTCGATTTTCTTATTATAAAACTTGAAAAGGGTGTCAAGTAAATAAAAAAATAATTTATTCAATTTTCTTGTTATAAAATTTAAAAAGGATGTTGAGTAAATTTTTGACTAGTAAATATATACGAGAAAATTCACGTAAATTTATTAGTAATGATATTTTGCTTTTAGAACTCCACTTTACCACAAGAGACACTATGCTATGATCTGAAAGAGCAAAGGCTTGACAATGACACTTACATGCCTGTTTTAACCAACAAGGTTAACCAGATTTGATCGTTGGAAGTTAAATATCAAGCCATTCTCACAATGTTTCGAGTGAGGGTTGAGAGGTATTTGTGTTTTCCCAAAGACTTTGCAAGACATAAGGTTGATGATTTATGAAACTATATATAAAGGTTCTTGGGACAATCATGAGCTGGTGGTGCCATGGTGGATCTAGTCCCTCTCTCTCTTTCTCTCTCATCAATTTAATTGGAACTCATAATTTCTTGTGAATATTCTCAAATTTCATCATCTAAAGAAAAAAAAATCCTCTATAAATATCCTTAAAATTAGAATGGAAACATAAAATATAATATTTTCTATTAGTTTAAAATTTTGAAGTAATTAATAATATAACATTTTAAACTTGAAGTTGGGACATATATTGTTAGAATTTTAGGGTGTCCTTATGCGCAATGGAAATATACAATAATTTTCAGAAAAATAAAAAAGATGGAGATCAGGTATATGGTACCTCAATATGTAGAATTTTTAAAATCAACCGAACGACATGTCCCCCGATCGGATCTCACGGTCGGGATGGTGATCACGAGATTAATCGAACCACTACTATAATGTCACGACGCCGTAACCCTCAATCCGATGATCTGAATGACATGAAAAATTCTCTACTCGAAATTTTTCTCAAATTCTCTATATTCTCTCTCAAGCAAGTCTCACACGTTGCATCGTGAATCTCAATTTAGAAAAATAGAGAGGTTAGTCTCCTACTTCATATGTGATTCTATATTAGAGAGATTCAATGGGAGGTTAGAGTAACACGGGTAAGTGGGAGTTATCCCACTAAACCCTTATGAATGTCCAAAATGCCCCTCTCGGGCATTCTAAACTAATATCTTCCACTTGTACGCGAGGGTATTTTACGTCTGTGACAAAATCACAACTCATGTGATTTTTCTCATCACCCTACTAGACTTTTATACAGGATTGGACGTCATGCGATCGGCGAATACACCTGCAAGCAAAGATCTCTCGATACACCTGTTAGGATTATTGAGAAATCATCGTTAGTATAAAAAATAACTTGATCCAAGACTAGTTATATCCATCGAGTTACTTTCATCATCGAAAGTGATCCTCAATAAATACTCGACTGTGTATCCACTATTATGCTTACAATTCAACATGAATAGGTATAATAGGTTAGTCGGTGAATACAACACAATGATGTAATGTCAATTGGTCTTTCTTTTTCCAAACTCGAATCTATTAGTCTCAATTCAACTGATTTCCTAGACCTATCTCTCAGATCTCAATTTATCTTCCGGACCATCGGTAAACAGACTAAAGTAGCATTATTGAGCCAAGACTTCTAGAAATAGCAGAAAGTGATAAGGATACAAGAGATCCCACCCAATGAATCTCGGGTCTCACACAGTAGGAACGAGAATTTAAATCATATCAATGTCTCAAATAATACTCCTACTATCTCTAGTCGACATATCACACGTGGTATGAAACGCGTGCTACAGTATTATTTGCTCATCTCTCGAAAAGCATATGCCAGATTTCTCTAACACTGTACATGTATAAAACTCAGTCTACACATAAGATTTTACCCAGAGATCTCAGAGAGAATGTCTTAAAAACAATATCACTAGTCGCAGGTGATATCTGAAATCTCAAATCTGGCTACTTACAGACAACATGGATGTGAGTACATACATGTCGGTCATATAGCATATGACCTCATCTTGAACACGTATCAGGGCGACTTCTGTCCTAACAGTGCCACTCTCAGAGCCTCTTACAACTATAAACCGTCTCATCTCTCTCACTCAGAACTAGAGGTGGTCACTCGCGTGAGAGAGTTGACCACGTCTACCCGACATATCATTTATCACAATAAATCACAAAATATATGACAATTAAATAGTGTAATAAATAAACTTTTGACTTAATCATGCACACATATCATATATATATAAAGTACAATAAATATCAGTATAAGATGAGAAATGTCAATATATAAGTAAATCCAATGATTCATATATCTCATAAAAGAATTCATCGCAATGGGTTTAGTGAAGAGATCAGCCATCATACTGTATACGAGTGTACTTAATTGTCACTTCACCCTTCTCGATGATATCTCTCATAAAGTGGTATTATGTATCAATGTGTTTGGTTTTACTGTGATACTTAGGGTTTCAGGTATGGTCAATGATAGTCTGATTTTCTCAATAAATCATGACTGAACTCCCATTGTCTACCACAATCCCTAAGTCATTCGGAAGTCTCCGAAGCCAAACACTCTCCTGAACTGCCGTTGAGCATGCCACAAGCTCAACCTCTATCGTAGATAGAGATACACAGGTTTCTCATCAAACTTGTCGATTTGCGTCTATTCAGATCACCACCTCAGTCGGTGTCTGAATATCTAACAAGACACAAATTATCTCCTCCGTAACACAAGGAGAGGTCCGCAATATCTCTGAATCCTTTTCACCGCTCTCCAGTGATCTCTTCTAGAATTCGATTGATACCTAATCACCAGACTGATTGCAAAATAAACGTCTAATCGTGTACACAACATTGCGTATATCAGACTACTCACTGCACTGTTACAAGGGATTCTACTCATTTCCCTTATCCTTTCCTGAGTCATAGGATATATGTCAAGAATTATGTTTTAATTTTTTAGTGATAAGAGTATCTATAGGGTTGCAATCGTTCTTCTCGAAGCGCTCGAGAACTCATTTGATATTGGACTCCTATGAAAGGGGCAACACTTGTCTCGAGCGATCCTTTGGATCTTAACTTCGAGAAAGAACTGAGTCTCATCCATGTCCTTCATATCAAAACTCAACAATGATTACGTTATCGTGGTCATCAGATACTCTCTGTTGTTCCCAGTCAACAGAATGTCATTCACACATAAGGACATGATCACAATAGAATCATGAGACCGTATAAGGTATACGCAATGATCCTCCTCGATCACCACGAAACTGTGAGATATCACATTCTCATGAAATCTCAAGTACTATTGACTGGATTAATGATTAAGGTCGTATATCAACTTCTGAAATCAACAGACGTTATCATCCTAATCTACAGGAATAAAACCAGATGGTTGTTCCTTATATATCTTCTCATCCGAACTCCCACTCAGGAAGACAGTCTCAACTTCCATTTGATCTCACTCCAAATCTATGTCATATTCGCTACAATCCTTAAAAGTAAACGGATCGAGATAATCTCGTCCTCAGTCTGTGTCTAACCCCTGGTTATCAAACGGGCCTTATACGTCTCCACCGATCCGTCGACCTTTCTCTTGATGTTGAGAACCTACTTGTTCCCAACGGCCTTACTACCCTTAGGAAAATCAACTAAATCTCAGATCCCATTGATTCTCATCAACTCTTTCTCTCATCCATGGCTTTTAACCAATGGTCATTCACAGAACCCTCAGGAGCCTTTAGGACCGTTTAAAGTTTCTCGTAATCCTCAAGAGTTACAATGAGAGCCTCTCCTTCAATCGAGATGCGACAGTTAGATACGCGTCATCGATTACTCTTATGAGGTAAGGAAACCTTTTCACCTCTAGATGGATTGCTCCCACTAGAACCGAGATCCGTAATGGATTCTTGGGTCTTGCCACTGGAATCAACTAAACCACTAGACTCATCCATCTCATAGAAGTTAAAATCTCTATCGATTTCACCTCTCATAGTGAAATCATTCTCAAGAAACTCAGCATCACGAGACTCAATCTCAGTGATAGAATCATCCATATGCTCACTTAAAACACATTCCCCTTGGAGTGTTCTGAATATTTTATAGAGATACACTTCTTTTTTCGCAGGTCTAACTTACCGTGTAGGTGTGAGAAACCGTGAACATATGCGGCACAACCCTATAACCTCAAATGGCTAGGTCAGGCTGCTTCTCTGTCCAAATCTCATATGGGGTACTGACTGTGGACTTCAGTGGAACATGATTGAGGACATAGGCTGCTGCCAATAACGCATCTCTCCAATAGGAAACGAACAAATTAACACGCGCCATCATAGACCTCATCATCTCAAACAAAGTTCTATTCCTCCTCACGGCTACTCTACTCCACTGAGTAACAGAAATAGTTAATTATCTCGTAATTCCCTTCTCGAAACATAACTCATCAAACAAATACTCGCGCCCCAATTTCAAATCTAACTTATTCTCAACCTCGCTAATAAACCTCTTGAGACGTCTCAATGCCTCAGACTTATGCGAGATCAGATAGGCGTAACCGAAATGTTTGTAATTGTCTATGAATGTAATAGAGTACCCAATTTCATTTCGGGTTCTCACGTTCATAAGGCCACAGATGTCGGAGTGAACCGACTACAATGGAGTCCCATTGAATGGTTTTCTTGTAATTTTGCCATCTAGGCAAGACTGGTTAGCGAGCCCTATTTACCACTCACTGCTAACCAGTTCATCCTCTCTCACCCTAAGAGGATTATAAGAAACACCATTAGAAGAATTCACTTCCAGTGCATATAGTCCCTCATTAACTAAGCCGGAACCAATCAAAAAATTATTGTAATAAATGGAAACTATAAAATTTTCAAATTAACAGAGCATATCCTAGGTTGAGATTAAGTTCCGTCAAATATCTGGAGTGTAAATGACATACAGAGTCTGACATCTTTGCAACTCCATCTTGCAAGTGTCACTCACTCTGACAATGAGAAACGCTTCGTTCCCCACGTAAATCCTCCTACTTGAGAACTCACTCGGCGGAACTATATATGCACGCTCCTGTCTCGAGTTACATGATCGGTTGTTTCTGAGTTTACAATCTACGAATGAGAGAAATCAGTGAACATCTCAAACCACGTAAATAAGAAAGAGATAATTTTCGCTCGTCACACTTGCGAGCGAAATGACCAAATCTACTACAGATGTAACACTACACTTTGGTCTTATCCAACTCTTTCTTTCTACGGTTTAATACTTTGTTGTTAGATTTCTTGGATGGTTTCTTCTTACCTGAATCTCGAGTTACTTACTCAAACTTATGTCATTTGTGTTCAGTGCCACAGGAGTCCTTACTTGACTCCTCTACATAAGCATGATCCGAGTATAACCTACTCGCCTCTAGATGCTCCTAATCAAGCTCTCTGTGCCTATTTACATTAACGAAAGTATGAGTACTTTCGTCGTATGTAAAATAGGTTTTCATGGTTTCCCATGAATCAAGTAAAAATTGGAACACATCTAGTGTCTGAAAATACATCCGAAATAGGCTCATTCACATTCCTCAACTCGGCAATCACACTCGATATTTGTATCAAATGTTACATTATTGTATGATCAACCATTTTCTTAAAAGTTATTAAACTTATAAATCGGCATTCTCGTCTCAGAAGCTATAAGAGTATCACAATGCTCTTTATAGGGTGAGCTAAACCGACATAGTCATAGGATATTACTCATAAACCGGGATCACATCATCATGTATAATGCTCAGGAGGATTGTCCTAACTCGGTCATCCTTCCTCTTCCATGCACGTAATAATTCCAATCTCGTCTCTCTAAGGTGTGGTACCCTCACCAGAGTCCACCATCTCATGTCTCAGAATTTCAATTAGATTTTGCTCCTCGAGAATAAACTGAATCGTGAAAAATTTCGTAATTATCACCATTCAGTTTTATCTCTCTTGCAAAGATGTAATACGACAATTTTTGAAACAGTTTTAAAGACTTTAGTGACTTATCGATACTTAATCACATATTTTGTGCATCCTACGAATTATCAAGACCAAAATGACTAAAATATAGACCCCAAGACGAGCATATGAGTTAACGAATACCATACACTACAATCCGAGATTGCGTCTCACCATTCGGACTAAGATTCGACACACAAAAACCTACAAAAAATCACAATTATGGATATGAGACCCTCAGAAAAATGGAAAATTCCATTTTAGGACGACCTCATGCGCTGCCACGTGCCTGCACACACTGGGGAGAGTCTGGGGCATGTGCCAGACGCACAGCACATTTGGTAGCTCCTGCACGAGCGCTCTGTGTGTCAGCGCACGTGCCAGACGGGCAAGGCGTGGGGTCACGCACCTACATGCGCACGACCCCGCCTCCGCGGGTTGGTACTCGGGTTGGGCGCGGGTCGGGGACACGGATCCGGGTCAAAACCGACCCAGACCACACCCGACCCATCCACGCACCCTCACTCGTGGGTGTCACGCGCCCGCGGGTCTAGCCCAAGTCTTCTTTGCCCGTTCTCTCTGCAACTGGGTCCCTTGACCCGACTACCGGAAACCGCCATTTTCGACCTCTATTTTCGCTGAATTTTGACTGCAACTCCTAATTAACTCTCTTCCAATCATCCTAGCTCGATTATTTGGAGGATTCAAGCCCTAAACTCAGCAATTTGAGCATCAAAGCTTGTGGCCCTCCGCAGCCATGGCTGAAACTATTTTCCAACAACCAAAACTCGCAATAAATGCATGAAACATGCAGATCCAAACACGAAGAGCATGAATATACCATTTGTTTAGATCAATTTGTTCTTAAATTCGATAGATCTAAGATCTAAAGGTCCGATTAATATTTGGGTAAAAAACTTTAATCTCAGTTTTCATGGCCCTATTGTGCTTAAAAAATTCAATAAAAATTATTTTCATACTCTACGGATCATGGGCAACACAGTAGTGTTCTCAGATTCACGAAATTCATCCGTGATCCGAATCCTAAATTTAATACCCATTATTTTTTATACCCAAAAATAATTTCAAAAATAATTTTTAATTAATCCAACGATTGCTCTGATACCAATGTTGGAATTTTTGTGCATTATCATGCACAGCGAAATCATACAATAATTTTTGAAAAAATAAAAAAGATGGAGATCGGATATATGGTACCTCAATATGTAGAATGTTCAAAATCAATCGAACGATATGTCCGTCGATCGAATCTCGCGATCGGAATGGTGATCACGAGATTAATCGAACCACTACCGTAGTGTCACGATATCGCAACCCTCAATCCGGTGATCCGAATGACATGAAAAATTCCCTATTTAAAATTTTTCTCAAACCCTCTATATTTTCTCTCAAGCAAGTCTCTCACATTGCATTGTGAATCTCAATTTAGAAAAATAGAGAGATTATTTTCCTACTTCATTTGTAATTCTATATTAGAGAAATTCAAGGAGAGATTAGGGTAACATGGATAAGTGATAATTCTATATTAGAGAGATTCAAGGAGATGTTAGAGTAACATGGATAAATGGGAGTTATCTCACTAACCCTTATGAATGCTCAAAATGCCCCTCTCGGCATTCTAAACTAATATATGTACATTTAAAAAATGTTGAGAGGACTTGGGGTCAACGATGGAGTTATATCATGACTATGGAAAAGATATCCATCAACATCTCTGATTTCTTTTAAATTTCTCTTGCTTTAAATGTTCTTCTTCTCGTTCACAAGTAGTCTACCTCTACATGGTGCATGTATCATATAATAATGAAATTAAAGCCAAATTTTTTAAGTGAAATGGGGGACCTTTCAACATAACGGGCAAAAAGTGGGAAAATTTCGGGTCACTGCAGTGTCCTGTCCCACCTGCACCTATTGCCTGCCACCCTATTTTAAGTAAAGTCTTACCCAATTTCGGGTCACCCTAACTTGAACCCTAAACCAGACCCCAGCCTATGCCCACAGGGACCACCCAGCGTCGCATGTTTCTGAGACATCAATTATAGAATGGTCCATCCCTACACAAATTGACGTTTTGGATTGTGAATTGTGATGCCCCACCACCACCAATCCCCCACCATTGCCAATATCTAAGTCCCGTTCCTTAGTCATAAAGCTCTTGTGTTTCTTTCTTCTTCTCACTCTCTCATTTTTCTTTTCTTTTCTTGTTTTCTCTCTCTCTCTATCACATCTGCTAAATGGCTCCTGGTAAGAGGCCCGGTCCATCAGAGGAGGAGGATGAAGTGCCTCCTGTGGCAAATCTTACTATTGTGGCCGGAGCAAATGCAAAGCGGCTGAAGACCCAGAGTACTCCTAGTTTGTTGTCCCCCACAAATAAAGTGTCAAAGAATCCCACACCTACTAGGCGTTCTCAAAGAATTCAAAATATGTATAAGTCTGCAACTAATGAAGATATTGGACCTGTTGTGATTGTTATTGACGATGATGATGACCCTGAACTTGTTGCTCTTATGGATGAGGCAGACTCTTGTGACAATATTGATAAAGAAAATGAGCCCCAACACTCTAAGGAAAGAGAATTGCCGGTGTCAGACTTGGATAATGGAAGCTTGAAGGAGAAAGTTGAATCTCTTGTTCAGCAGTTACAAAAGCAAGAGAAGATTATTGAGGAACTGAAGTCTAAGGTGCCCACAGATTTAATTTATGGCATTTGCATAATTCTGCTTTGGAATTAATTATGATGGCAACCATGCTTGCACTAACGCAGGTACCGAAGAGGTCTTCTAAGAATAGAACTTCATGTGAAGCTGAAACGACATACAAGAGCATGTACATTGACTCACAAAAGAAGGTGCCTCTTTGCTAGTGCTATATTTCGACATATTCTTTCTTTTTCTTTCTTATCTTTGTTTATTTTGCTTTTCTGTGTCAATTCTAGGTTGAAGCCTTGACTGAAGAAAATGTTCAACTCAGAAAAAAGTTGGAACATGCTCTTGGAAAACTTGAAGCAGTATGTTTTGCTATGTACTCTTTTATTGTTCAGCGTATTTTGCGTATGATCTTCCCTTTGGATTTTGCAGCAGTCAGGCCTAAATGGTAGTGGTTTAGAAAGTTTAGTAACCATAGGAGTGGAATGTGGCGTAGCCAAGTTTTACAAATTGAAAAGAACACCTCCCTCTGTTTCTGTTTATTGTCATCTGCCTTATTTTTAGTGGCGATTGTTTAATGGAAGTGGTTGATATGGTCATTGTGTAGTTGAAACCCTGCTCATTTTATTTGAAGGCCTCACCTGGTGGAATATTATCATTTTGCATGTGGCTTTATTTATGACATCTTCCACCAGTGGAGGTTTAATAGTGGTCCTGAATGTCCAAGGAGCCATAGTTGAGGTGTTCTTCTAGTTAATGTTCCCCGTGGAATAAAATCTGTTATTTTTGACATTAAAGTACTTTATGTAGTTGAGGAATAAAATCCATTATATTTATGGCTTTTATTACTTCTAGCGTATTTTCTCATGATTTATGATTTCTATTCTGCATCTGCTTGCCATATGAGATGGAAAAGAGTGTTCTCTGTGGCCATGAAGAGAGCGAAGGATGTGATAATGATCTCAAATTTATTTTTTTTGGTACATAGGAGGCTCAAACCCGAGACCTTTACAAGGAGGAGGGGAACTTATTGATGTGATCTCAAATTTATGGAAGGCTACTGAGACGACATTAAACTTAGCATCTCAAGCTATGCTGGGTGTCCATTCCTCTCAGATCCAATTGCTGACCCCAGAAATTCTGCACCTAGGAGAAAGGAACCTGTTAAGGGAAGTAAAAAGCCTAAGGAGTGAGGAACTTCTGGAGGGAAGCAAGGTCCCATGGAGGGAAACTTTTTTTTTTTTTTGGTAGATTGGACTTTAAGGGTTCTAACTTTGAAGTCAAAACAATGTTAGAAGGAGATCTAATCATATTATGACTATGCACGAAGCTAGTCAGTAGTTGTGCTTATGTTAGAATGAAATTCTATGCCCTATGTACAAAAAAAAAAAAAAAGGGAATGGAACTCTATGCACTAAGCTTGTTACTTGTCTTTAATTTTGTTTCATATTTTCTGGCTATGTTTTAATTATGGCTTGTTACCTGGTGGAAAGCCAAGGAATACACATGGTGTGAAGCAAGGAGCTAATTTGTGTGGTAGCATACAAAAGTGCAGAGGAGAATATAAAATGATAGTTTGTGAAAAAGAGTTTGAAATGATATTTGATTGTGAAGTGCTTTTATGGGTCGAATATTAAGCAGAGATGCATGGCCATGTAAAATGCCTCTACCGATGGTGGGATATGGAAGAAGATACCTTGTTGAGATATGGGATAGCTGAGATTGTATCCATTTTGCTCTTTTCACCCCATTCTATTGTATTCTATTATTTCAGTTTCCCTTAACCAGACCTACCATAGTCTTGGGGATAGCATTCTCCGGTAGTTTTCCTTTAGGCCTATCGGCAAACATTCCAGGTTGACCTCGGACGGAGGAACCTATTTGAAAATTTCAATTTTTTTCAGCATTACTATTCGATTTATTCAATAGTTAATAATAATTTTATTACTCTATTATATGAGTGGTAATTGTTGGATAGTTTAATTACAAATTTATAATTGTTGATGTCCATCTTATTAATAGAAAATTCTTAAAATTTTTAGAAAAATCTCACTTCCCATGCAAAATCTGAATTAATTCATGTGTTCGTTTCTTGTTTCTGAAATATTTTTATACACTAAATTAATTAATATTTATATAAAAATTTGTATATTTTTATATCTATATGTTTTTATATTTAATGAATTATTTATTTATTTAATATAATTTTTATATTTAATGTTATTTTTTGTAATTAATAATTACATATTTAACTATTTAAAATTTTTATTATAAAAATACTCTATTATTTCTGTAAAATAATTAATATATATATATAAATTCTTATAGTTTTCATATTTTCATATTTTTTATATTTTAAAATATCATTTTATATCGCTTTTACTTTCTTGTTTTTATTTCCGTATGATGCAGATTTCACGTTGGAGTATTATTTCTATTACTTCTAATTTATCCACATAATATAATCATCATTGCACATATTTGTAAGCTTTGTGCAAATGTACAAGATAGGATTTGGTACAGGAGCCAGCTAAATCCCAGGGAAGCTCGATCACCAGTCAGAGTCACGAGCAATGTCAAGGATTTTCTTTCTTCAGCTGCAGCTAACGCAAGGACATTAAGAAGACAGTCACTAAGTGGAGTTCAAACGCTAGGGTCGGAGAGATCTCGAAGATCTTCCCTAGGTGGAAAGTCCACGGACTTGTAAGTGAGACCAATAGCACATCCTTCTTTTCTATCACATACCATCATGCTTCTAGTTTTATGGTGTGGACGACTATTCTGAATAATCTTTTTCAGAGACATTTTGTAGATACCAAGGACAATAGGAATGCAAAGGCTCCCCATCCTGTCCATATCCTTCAACAAGGGTAACGAAGAGGTGGATGTAGACTATATTGCTAATCAGTATGTAGAAGTAAGAAGGTGCTTAAAACTCAAAGCCCATGCTGACAAGCCAATCATCGCACTATATCAGATTTAGTGAACTGCTTGGAAGAGACCTGACATGTCAAGCCGGATGGATCTTGCTATCAGCTGCTGTAGTCCTAACTGATCTAGGTCATCTGCTTCGGGTGATTATTTCCTACTTTAGCTCAATAAAAGTACCAATTATTTTTCTCTACTGGATAGAATTACTTCATGAAACCAACTTAACAAGGATAAAATCCTCATGAAAAATTTCCAGAGAAATTGTTTTTTTTTTTTTTTTTTTGAACTATGCCTTAGGGGCTTCTAAAGTGATTATTGTTCTCCCTAAAGGACAGTTTAGTGATAATAGCATATTTTTTTTGATCCCGTGATCGAGATTTGATTCCCGTTATAACAAAAAAAGTGATTATTGCTTGTTTAAGGCTTTACATGGACTATCAATGGCCAGTTAGTTTAGTAGAATACGACGCTAGATCTCTTAACTAAGGTTATGAGTTCGACTCGCGATTTGCATATGAAGCAGATTATGTTGGGAGGATAGCCTCCTAAATAGGTCATTGTAAATCTCAAACCAAATTAATCGAAATATGAATTTGGATACTAGTTAGTATATATATAAATATATATATTTATATATAAAGCTTTACGTGAGCTTACCTAAAGGGTTGTTTGGTTGGGGTGAAAAATGAAAGAAAAATGAGAGGGGAAGTAAAAGTGGAAGAAAATGAGAGATTTCACTTGTTTGGTAAAGAAATAAAAGTGGAGAGGAAGTAAAAATGAGGTATAATCACTTTTCTTTTCTCTTAAGAAATCATTTCCGTCCTAAAGTGGACGAAAATGAAAAGAAATAAAAATTTTAGACAATTTTACCCTCATTCTTTTTTAATATTTACAAAATTGTCTATTATTTTTTACTATTACAATTTTATTTAATATAAAGTAATAAAATTTAATTTCTTTGGACAAATTATTATTTCTAATTTTACTTTTTTTTACTCTTTGTTTTTTTAACATTAATATTCTAATTTTATTTAATATAAAATAATAATAAAACTAATTTATAAAAAATAAGAAAATTATATTAAATAACTATTTTTTTGAAAAAATTATACTTTTAGAAAAATATTTTAAATTAAAAAATAAAAAAATCATATAGTAATAAATATTAAAAATATTATTTTATAGGAATAAAATAGTAAATTATGTGTTATTTTTTTTCATTTTTCACTCTAATCAAATACAAAAAAGTATCATCTATTTCTTTTCCTTTTATTCCTACAAAAAAAAAAAATACATTTACTTACAAAAATAAATCTCCCCCTTCTCCTCTCCCTCCCACCAGGTGGATAACTTGAAATCATAGGCCCAGACTTGGATGATTGGGCTAATCTATTCCCCACGTCCGCCGAATTACCAGGTTGGGTTTACGGTTGGGCAAACAGAGAGAGAGAGAGAGAGAGAGAGAGAGAGAGAGAGAGAGATCATTTCCGGATTATTGCCTAATAACACGAACAAGCTGATCTTCCCCCATAGAGTTCACATCGATGGATAGATTATTTTTCTTACATGGTATTTTTGCATTTCCTAATTCTCTTAACAAGCAGTAATTTGCTATGCAGTTACAAAATATCGATAGAATTAACTGTTGTCATGCACCAAAAAAAAAAAAAAAAAAAGAATTAACTGTTGTCTTTACTTTAAAATCTTTTAATGGAATGATACTATAATTTAAAAAAATATGAAAACAATAATGTTAAATAGATCAAATAAATACTCAATTTCTATGTCAGTTGAGATTAATATTTGTTGACCAATTTTTACTTAAATTATCTATACGTTTAAGCCAATTTAATTTAAATAAAGATTTATCAAGAATTGATCAAAATATTCTCATATGAACTACCATATAAAATTTGTTGCACTCAATTCATTGAACGTTGTTTCACTGTAAATTACCCACGTTTATAAGAGAAATTAAGATCGTTTTTGAAAAAAGAAAATTATTTAGATTTTCACCGTTATATGTCGTATTTATCTAAATAGATTTTATTAAAGTATTCAATTGATAAAGAAATACTACTACTTAATTGTGAATAATCTGCTTCAGGGACATTTTGTTTCAGGAGCCAGCAAAATCCCAGGATTACGGGATAGAATTACTTCATTAAACCTACTTATCAGGAAAAAAAAATGCTCAGAAAATTATCCGGAAAAATTATTTCTGAGTTGTGCCGGTAATTGAGGAACTTCTTTTTTCTTTTTTCTTTTTTTTTTTTGTTTCTCATCCAGAATACGGATCTTCGCCCCAACAAATCCAGATCGACCTACTGTCGGACTCTTTTCGAGGGAAGTCTCCCAACGTGATTTTTTTTTTATACCCATGGAGAGTCAAACTCAAGATCATGATTAAAAAAATTCAGTTCTCTTCTAACTGTGCCGACAAACATTGGTGTGATTGAAGTGCTTCTAACAGGTTTGTTGCTTGTTGAAGGTTTTAAATGGACTGGCCCAAACACTTAGAAGGTTGCAAGGCTTGGACGGGGCCGAAGAGGTAGATAACATGAAAAACTTAGGGCAAGCCTTTGGATGATTGGGCAAACCTGTTGGCTAGGCCCGCCTGATTCCAGGCCTGGCCCGTGCGAGTACGTATGCGTGTGAGAGAGAGAGGGAGAGGCTTCTTGTTATTCGCTACGTTTGCATGTTAGTTTTTGTTGTTCTGGTCCGATGATTTCGCTTTTCGCTTTCCCATGTGGGGGCAGCATTTACCACACCTAGGACTAGCAATTGGGTCGGGTCGGCTCGAGCTCGGTCCGTTTTAAAGGATCAAGTTTGACTCATTCAGAGTCGGATCGAGTTTGAGTCTAATTTTTAGGCTCGATTTAATTACAGGCCGAGTTTGGACATAAATGGACTCGGTTTGATGAAAACTCGGCTCGTTTAACATTAAGCAGTATGTAGTGTAGGGTGAGTAGCTATTTATATTTATCCTTTTTTATTTTTTGTCTCACAGAAGAAAGAAACCTAAGATTAAAAAATAATTCAGTTAATTTGATCTAAAAATATTTTGATTAATTTAAAATTATTAAAATTTAAAAAAAAATGATTTTTTGTATATTTAAAGAAATTTTATAGATAAAAAAAATTGTTATTCGAGCTCGAGACTGGTCCGAAATGGGTCCGAATCTCTTTTAATTTTTCGAGTCAAGTTCGAGTCTAGATTTTTTGAGTTTTTTCGAGTCGAGCTCGAGTTCGAGCTCATAAAATTTTAAACGGACCGAGCTCAAACCCTGTAAAACTCGACTCAAAAAGCTCGATTGCCGAGCTTAACCACACCGCACTCTCACAGAACACATTTGCTTGCCCATTGCCCATGTCAAATTTGAAATTATCAAGCAAAGGTGTGCAAACGCATCACAAGTGGCATCTCTATATGCAGTGCAGGGCAGTCAATTAGGCATAGGACCACAATTCCTCACGCTGCTTCCATTTTTTCTTGATGTCTTTTATGGTCTTCTGCTAGTAGCTAGCCGCCTTACATGCGAAGGCATGGTGCCAGAACTTTTTTTTGCTAGTTGCTAGATGCCTTACATATGAGGGAACAGTGCCAGAACTCCTCTCTCTCTCTCTCTCTCTCTCTTACTTGCAAGGTTTGATTAATGAAATTTTGGTGCCACCAATGGGAGTCTCAGTTGACAAACCCTTTTGGGTGCTGAACTTCATTAACGATGTAAAATCTCAATTTGACCTGTGCAAACAATCTACTCAGATCATGCGTCTCTTTTCTTGTTCTACCGTTTATGTTCGAATTAGGGTTCTCACGCGCATAGCAAAAGCAGATAATAATTTTTCAAAAATAAAATAGAGATCGGGTATAGGTTACCTCAATATGTTGAGTCTTCAAAAATCAACTAAACGGCAAATCCATCGATCGGATCGTGCGACCGGAATGGTGATCACGAGATTAATCGAACCATCACCACAACTTCACGATGCCTCAACTCTCAATCCAATTATCGTATTGACGGAAGAAATTTTCCTACACGAAAATTTCTTGATCTCTAAATCGATTTCTCTCTCTAGAAAAAAAAATGGATCTCTCTCAATATTTGTGCAAATCACTCCAAAACCCTACTTGATTTCTACACTTACAGAATGCAAGAATGGAGAGGTTAGTCTCAATTTCTTAATTGTGATGCACTAACTATGGAGAGAATAAAGGAGATTAAGTTAATAGATGGGTAAGTGAGAGTTACCCCACTAACCCTATTTAATTGTCCAAAATGTTTCTCACGGGCATTCTAAACCAACATTTCTCACTTGCACGTGATGACATTTTACATCCGTCACAAGATCATAATTCATGCGATCTATCTATCACTCTACTGGACTTTCATACAGAATTAAGCGTCGTGTGACCGATGAGTACACCAGCAAGCAAAGACCCTTGATACACCTATTAAAATGATCGAGAAGTTATCGTTAGTACCAAAAATAACTTGCTACACCCCATATCCAAGACTAATTACATCCATTTAGCTATCTTCTTCATCAAAAGTAATCCCCAATAAACGCTCGATTGTGTATCTACTATTATGCTTACATCCCAACATGGACGGACATAATAGACTAGCCAGCAAATACAATACAATGATACAATATCAATTGGTTTTCTTTTTTCCCAAACTCGAATCTATTAGTCTCAATTCAGCTGTTTTCCTAGATCTGCCCATTAGATCTTAATTTATCTTCCAGACTATAGGTAAACAAACTTAAATAGCAAGTACTGAGCCGAGACCTCTAGAAATAGCTGAAAGTGATAAAGGTACTAGAGATCTCACCAAATGGATTTCGGGTCTTACACAGTGGGAACGAGAATTTAAATTATATCAATGTCTCATATAATACTCCCACTATCCCTGGTCGACATATCACACGCGGTATGAAACGTGTACCACAATGTTATTTCCCCACATTGTGCAGGTATGAAACTCAGTTTATACATAAAATTTTACCCAGAGATTTCAGAAAGAGTGTCTTAGAGACAATATCACTAGTCACATGTGATATTTGAGATCTCAAAGTTGGCTATTTACAGGCAATATGGATGTGGGTACGTCCATATCGGTCATGTCGCATATGACCTCATCCTGAACACATATTAGGACGACTTATATTCTAGTAGGATCACTCTCAAAGTCTCTTACAATTAGAAATCATCTCATCTCCGTTCACTCAAAACTGGAGGTGATCACTCGTGTGAGAGAGTCGACCACTCCTGTCTGAAATATCATTTATCACAATATATCACAAAATATATGATAATAAAATAGTGCAATAAATAAACTCGTGACTCAATCATGCACACATGTCATATATATACAACACAATAAATATCAGTACAAAGTGAGAATGTCAAAAATATACATAAACCCAATGATTCCTATATCTCATACAGGAATCTCTCACAATGGGTTTATTGAAGGGATCAACCATCACGCTATATAGTTGTGTATTTAGTTATCACTTCATTCTTCTTGGTGATGTCTCTCATAACGTGACATTAGGTATCAATGTGTTTGATCTTACTGTGATACTTAAGGTTTCAGATGTGGTCAATGGCGGTATGATTTTCTCAATAAATCATCACTAACCTCTCACTATCTACCACAATCTCTAAATCATCCAGAAATCTCCGGAGCCAAACACTCTCCTGAACTACCGCTGAATATGCCACAAGTTCAGCCTCTATCGTAGATAGAGATACACAGATATCTCACAAAACCTGTCGATTCGCGTCTATTCAGATCACCACCTCAGTCGGCGTTTGAATACCCAACGAGACACAAGTCACTTCCTCTGTCACACAAGAAGAGGTCGGCAATTCTCTCGAGATATCTCTGAATTCTTTTTACTGCTCTCCAGTGATCGTTTCTAGGATTCAATTGATACATAATTACCATACTGACTACAAAGCAAATGTCTGATCGTACACGCAACACTGCGTACATCAGACTACTCAGTGTACTGGAATAAGGGATTCTACTCATCTCTCTTACCCTTTCCTGAGTCATATGACATTTCAAAAATTAGGCTTGAACATTTTTGCGATAAGAGTATCTATAAGGTTGCAATCGTTCTTATCGAAGTGTTCGAGAACTTCCTTGATGTTGGACTACTGTGAAAGAGCCAACACCTGTCTCAAGCGATCCCTATGAATCTTAACTTCGAGGAAGAACTGAGTCTTACCCATTTCCTTCATGTCAAAACTCACAATGTCCACGTCATCGTGGTTATCAGGTACTCTCTATTGTTTCCAGTCAACAGAATGTCATTCACATATAAGGATATGATCACAAAAGAATCATGAGAACGTATAAAGTATACACGATGATCCTCCTCGATCATTACGAAACCGTGAGATATCACCTCCTCATGAAATCTCAAGTACCACTACCCGGATTGATGATTAAGGTCATATGTCGACTTCCGAAATCAACAGATCTTATCATCCTGATCTACAGGAATGAAGCCAGATGGTTGTTCCTTGTAGATCTCCTCATCTAAACTCCCACTTAGGAAGACAGTCTCAACGTCCATCTAGTTTTACTCCAGATCCATGTCATGTCCGCGACAATCGTTAAAAGTAAATGGATCGAGGTAATCTCACCATAGTTTGAGTCTAACCCCTGGTTATTAGACGAGTTTTATACCTCTCCACCAATCCATCAGTCTTTCTCTTGATATTGAGAACTTATTTGTTCCCAACATCCTTACTACCCTCAGGCAAATCAACTAAATTTCAGATCCGTTAATTCTCATCAACTCTTTCTCTCATCCATGGCTTTTAACCAATGATCCTTCGTAGAACCATCAGGAGCCTCTAGGACCGTTTAAGATTTCCCATCATCCTCAAGAGTCACAATGAGAGTCTCACCCTCAATCGGAAAGCGACGGTTAGGTACACGTCCTCGATTACTCTTACAAAGAGGGAAAACTTTTTCATCTCTAGATGGATCGTTTCCACTAGGACCAAGATCCGTAATGGATTCTTAGGTCCCACCGCTGGGATCAACTAAGCCACTAGGCTCATCCATCTCATAGAAGGTGAAGTCTCAATTGATTTCACCTCTCATAAAGAAATCATTTTCAAGAAACTTGACATCATGAGACTCAATCTCAGAGACAGTGCCATCTGTATGCTCATTAGAACACATTCCCCTTGGAGTGTCCTGAGTATCTCATAGAGATACACCTCTTTTCTCACTGGCCTAACTTGCGGTGTAGATGCAAGTAACTGTGAATATACGCGGCACAATCTCATAATCTCAAATGGTTAAGGTCAAGTTGCCTCCCTATCTAAAACTCATATGGGATACTGATTGCAAACTTCAATGGAACACAATTGAGAACGTAGGCCAGCCAATAATGTATCTCCCTAATGGGAAACAAATAAATTGGTCTGCGCTATCATAAACCTCACCATCTCCATAAGAATCCTATTCCTTCTCACGGCTACTCTACTCCACTGAGTAGTAAGAATAGTCAGCTGTCTTGTAATACCCTTCTTGAAATAGAACTCTTCTGACAAATACTCGCACCCCCGATTGGTTCTAAGAGTCTCCACTCTCAAATCTAACTGATTCTGAATCTCGCTAATAAACCTCCTAAAGCATCTCAATGCCTCAGACTTGTGCAAGATCAGATAGACGTAATCGAAACGTGTGTAATTATCTATGAACGTAATAAAGTACCCAACTCCATTTCGGGTTCTCACGTTCATAAGGCCACAGATGTCGGAGTGAACCGACTATAATGGAGTCTCAGCTCGCATTGCAATGTTGAATGGTTTTCTTGTAATTATCCCATTTAGGCAAAACTGGTTTGCGGGTCCTATAAATCACTTACTGCTAATCGGTTCATCTTCTCTCATCCTAGGAGGATAACAAGAAACACTATTAGAAGGATTCACTTCCAGTGTATATAGTCTCTCATGGACTAAGGCAAAACCAATCAAAAAATTGTCGTAATAAATGGAAACTATAAAATTTCCAAATTAATAGAGCATATCCTAGATTGAGATTAAGTTTCGTCAAATATTCAGAGCGTAAAGAACGTACAGAGTTTGGCAACTTGGTAACTCCAACTCGTAAATGTCATTCCCTCTGATGTCTATAAACGCTCCGCTTCTCCACATAAATCCTCATACTTAAGGACTCACACGGTGGAACTATATATACGCGCTCCTGTCTCGAGTTACATGGTCAGTAGTTCCTGAGTTTATAATCCATAAATGAGAGAAATCAGTGAGTATCTCGAACCACATAAAAAAGAAAGAGATAATTTCTACTCGTCACACTTGCGAGCGAAATGACCAAATCTACTACGGATGTAGTACTACACCTTGATCTTATCTAACTCTTTCTTTCTGTGCTTTAATATTTAGTTGTCAGTTTTTTCATATGGTTTCTTCTTACCTGTATCTCGAATCACTTACTCATGCTTATGTTATTTGTGTTCGGTGCTATGGGAATCCTTACTCGACTCCACCGCATAAGCATGACCCGAGTATGGTCTACTCGCTTCCCGATGCTCCCACTCGAGCTCACTGTGTCTATTCACATTAGCAAAAGTTCGAATACTTTCGTCTATGTGAAATAGATTTTCATGGTTTTCCATGAATTAGGTAAAAAATTGGATCACATCCAGTGTTTAAAAATACATCCGAAATAGGTTCGTTCACATTCCCCAACACGGCGATCATACTCGACATTTGCATCAAATGTTGCATCATTGTATGATAAACCATTTTCTTATAAGTTATTAAACTTATAAATCAATATTCTCATCTCAGGATCTGTAAGAGCATTACAATACTCTTTATAGGGCAAGCCAAATCGACATAGCCGTAGGATATTACTCGTAGACCAAGATCACATCATCATGCATAATACTCAGGAGGATTGCCCTAACTCGGCCATCCTTCCTCTTTCATATACGTAATGCCTCATAATCCCATCTCTTTGAGATATGGTACCCTCCCCGGAGTCCACCATCTCATGTCTCAGAATTTCAGTTAGATCTTGCTCTTTGAGAATAAACTGAATCTAACGGTAAGAAATTTCGTAATTATCACCATTCAGTTTTATTTTCCTTGCAGAAATCTAATACGACAATTTTTTAAACAGTCTTAGAGATTTTAGTGACGTATCGATACTTATTCTCATATTTTGTACGCCCTACGAATCATCAAAACCTAAATGACTTAAGTATAGACTCCAAGACGAGCGTATGAGACAACGAACACCATACACCACAATCCGGGATTGCATCTCACCATTCGGATTAGAATTCGATACACAAAAACCCACAAAAAGTCATATTTATGACATAAAACCCTAAGAAATTGGAAAAATTCAATTTCTGAGCAAGCTTACGTGCCGCTGAGAGGGTCCACGCCCCACCACATGCCGACGGCGCATCCCCACTCGCCTGCACGCGACGGGAAAGTTTGGGGTGCGTGTTAAATGCACAGCGCGTCTGGCAAGCGCCTGCATGCGCGTGACTCGCCTCCCAAGTCGGTACCCGGGTTCAGGAGCGGGTCGGGGGACGCGAGTCCGGGTCAAAACCGACCCGGACCGCCTGACTCTGTTCACACGCCTCACACGCACATGAACCTCACTAGCCCGTTGCCCTTGTTATCACGCTCCTCCTGCGCATGTGCATTGCACGCTCCTACGCGTTTGGAGCCTTTCTTCTCCGCCCGACTTCTCGGCAACCAGGTCTTTCGACCCAATTGCTAGAAATCTCCATTTTTGGTCAAATTTCTGGTGGATTTCGACTGGAACTTACAATTCGGACCTCATTCATTTATCTTAACTCGATTTTATGAAGGATTGAATCTCAAATGTTTCGAATCAAAGACCCAAAGTCGCGGCCCTCTCGGCCAATTTCGGAAAACCCAGTTTTCGATGACGACAACGCACAAAACATATATTAAAACGTAGATCAGCACACGTAGAACACATATATGCCATTTGTTTAGATCAATTTGTCATTAAACTCGACAGATCTAAAATCTAAAGGTCCGGTCAATATTTGGGCCGAAAACTTCAACCTCGATTTTGATGGCCCTATTGTGCTAAAAAAATTACGAAAAAATTATTTTTGTAATTTACGTGTCATGGGTAACACAGTAGTGTAATCGGATTCACGAAATTCATCCGTAATCTGAACTCTAAATTTAATACCCTATATTTTTTATATCCGAAAATAATTCCAAAAATTATTTTTTTATTAATCCAACAAGGGATCTGATACCAATATTGGAATTAGGGTTCTCATATGTACAGTGGAAGCAGACAATAATTTTCTGAAAATAAAATAGAGATCGGATATAGGGTACCTCAATATGTAAAGTTTTCAAAAATCAACTGAACGGCAAATCTCTCGATCAGATCACGCGATCGAGATGGTAATCACGAGATTAATTGAATCATCATCACAACTCCACAATATATCAACCCTCAATCCGGTGATCGTATCGACAAGAGAAATTTTCCTACACGAAAATTTCTCAATTTTTCGATCGATTTTTCGATCTAGAGAAAAATGGATCTCTCTCAATATTTATACAAATCTCTCCAAAACTCTACTTGGTTTCTACACTCACAGAATGCAAGAATAAAGAGGTTAGTTTCCATTCCTTAATTGTGATACACTAACTACGGAGAGAATAAAAGAAATTAGGTTAATACATGGTAAGTGGGAGTTACCCCACTATCCCTATTTAATTATCTAAAATGCCCCTTAGAGCATTCTAAACCAACAATTTACTATATTATAACAATTTTAATTCTAGATATGACATAATTAAGACAAAAAATTTAGAAAAACTAAATGAGTGATTAAAGACATGGTTACCAGTTCTTAAGGATCGCGTAATCATAGGCATGAATCAAGTACTTTTGAAATCTCATGAGGTCTAATCTCACATCTTGTGCATCAAGGTAGATCTTCTTAGTAAATTCCCAGCTCTTTCTGCTCATTCTTATCGGATCCTGCAAAATAGGATCATTTTCATCATAACTGTCATACAATGAACTCTCTCTAGGAAGAATCTTGTATCCTATGTACTTCAAACCATATTTCTTGCTGGGCCCTTCAAAATAAGTCTCTGAAGCCCATTCAGATCCAAGAGGAATCACTTGAATGAGCACTGAACCCGGTTTAAGATACAAGAAGTGTGTCAATGCAGCACCATGAACTCCAACCATGACATCGCTTGTATTTAGTACGCGATACACTCTCGCCAATTCCGTTGTCTTGGTAGGCACCAAAACCTCAACGTCAAAACCTACTCTCTGTGCTAACTTTACTAATGAATCCTCATTCATTATTGCTCTAGAGCCATTTCGGGATATCAAAACCAACCTCGGCTTCTTCAACATAACTTGTGGCATTTCCTCAACAACTGCTGACAAAGAAGCATTGCGTTGCTCATCTTCGATCAAACCTTTAATCCGAGGCCAATAGGCCTGGTCAAGAAGACTTCGGAACTCTCTCATACTCTTGTTTCCTTCCATTAATGAAGGATCAATAGTAAGATCACCATGAAATCTCAAACCAACAATGGTTTCAGTAAAGCAATGGGTCCTATTGTCTCCGGTAAAATCAATTGGAGGATAATCCGAAAGAACTGAGAGAATATCAGCATACTTTGTGAACCACCAATCGTGATAATCAACTATGACAAACACGACCTTCTTCTTCAAATGTTGGGAAGTAATGTACAAAGGCACAATCCCATCATTGAATTCATGAAAAAGGTTACCTGTATAGCCTCCGGTTGAGAAGAACAAGGCCGGTACATCATGCACAACATCACATGAGTGATCGATCTCCAAATATTCACTCTTCAAAATTAAGTTCAATTCAGCAACATTTTCTCTAGTATGGGCCTCCCATTTTCGTGGATATGGTCTAATTCTTTCATGTTGGAATACTTGCTTATCTTCCATGTCTTGGTTTGTTGAATCGTAGAGAATAATCGAAGAAGAATTAGAGTGTGTTCTTACATCACCTTTCATGAAACATATGTCTGAGCGGTTGTGGCTTCTGTCACAACACATTGTGCCTGCATTAAAGGTCAAACATGAAAATAAAATGTAAGACCATAGCAAACTTCAACTGAACTGGTAAAAAATGTGTGAGAGAGAGAGAGAACCATATGAGATTGAAGAACAAAGGGGATCTCCATCATATTCTTCTCCAGAGGAATCTGAAAGCCAAGGACAAAAAAAATGATTATTTCACGGACAAAAACATGAATAGAGGAAGAAAAGATAGAAATCAAGTGAAATAAAGACAGAGGCAATTGAAAGAAAACCTTACAGAAGATAGAGAAAGTGGGATAAGAAGCGAAGAAAATGGTGAGAGCTAGTAATGAGGTGCAAGTGAGGAAAGAAAGAAGGAAGAGGAAGACAAGTTTTGGTCTTCTCCTCTTGGTGAAAAGAGAGGTCCAAAACTCAAGCAAAAGAGTTGGTGAAAGCCCTTCATCTTCTTCTCCAACATTTTTCCAAACATGATGGCGTCTATGGCTGTGGTAATGAACCATTCCCTCAAAATCGAACACCGAAACACAGACTTCAAACTTGAGAAGAGGTAGAGCTTTGAGATTTGAGCACCTTATGCATACATGTGATCGGATTTAGTTTATGGTGAAGTCAAAATTCAAATGCTAAGTAGACCATTTCCTGAATTTTAGGGTCACAATAACGAAAATTATTTTTCATTTGTGAATATATAAATCATTTATGAATTCATTTTTTTGGGGTCTTTGGATTTTGCATCTATATAATTAATATGTTCATGCACCCCTCTTGGTCTTGGGTTATGGTTACATTATCTTAATTCTTTTGTCATTAATGTACGTGAATTTGCGAATTAGAAGATTCTTGAAGCAAACAAGAGCCCGATCATTAAGGCATGGAAACCGTGGGGCTCCGTCTTGGTGCGCTAATATATATATATATATATACATATATATATATATATATATATACATATATATATATATATATATATATATGTAATCAAGTTTATCACTTCATTAATCTCTAAGTATGGACCAAAAATCCTGCACATGTCAATCACATGCTTTCCTTTTTGACCCTTGCTCATTAAAAGGAAAATAAAAAAAATACAATATTTATAATTGAAAATTTTAGATACCATATCTATAATTTATATTTTTTAATCAAAAATAAATGAGTTAGAACTAGATAGACCGAATTTTATACTATCCACACCAATAAATGTTAATAATTTATTTGTTGAATTTTAAAATCTTTTGATCTATTAAAAATTTATATTAAAAAAGAAAAAAAGAAAAAAAAGGGACAATGACCGGTAGGCATCGAAGTTACAAATATCAAAAAGAGGTGACCCACTTACAGGCGGGTTCGATTGTTTGGACTATAATCGCTGCATATAAATTTAATTAAATAGTCATACCTATAATTTCATATAATTTTTATTATTTGGATTATTTTTATATAATTATATTGATCATTTGACCTGTTAGTCTGATATTCTCTTGATCATTCGACCTGTTGGTTTAATATTCTCTCGATTGTTTGACCTACCGATCTGATAATTTTCTCGATCCTTCGACCTGTCACTCCGATTTTCTCTCGATCCTTCGACTTATCGGTTTGATATTCTCTCAATCGTTCAACCTATTGGTCTAGTATTCTCTCGATCGTTCGACCTGTTAGTCTGTCATTCTGATATTCTCTCGATCGTTCGACCTGTCAGTCTGGTAATTCTCTCAATCATTCGACTTGTCGGTCTGGTATTCACTCGATCATTCGATCTGTCAGTTTGATATTTCTCACGATCATTCTACCATCGGTCTGGTATTTTATCGATCGTTCGACTTGTCGATCAGGTATTTTCTTGATCGTTCGAACTGTCGGTCTTGAAATCGCTCTATTGTTCGACTTCTGGAACCCATGATCACTCAACTTGTCGATCTACCAATCTCTCAATCACTCGATGACTCGATCTCTCAATCATTTGATCTCTCAGTTTACTGACCTACAGATCTCTTGACCTTTCGATCTTCTGGGAGGTCTCTTCTAATCCACTTTACTCCTAATACTATTTCTTCAAAATACAATTAGGAGTGGAGGCAGATGACAGTACCTTATTTAATAGGTTTCCAAAATTATACGTAGTTATCCGATAAGTAAAGCAATTACCATCAAAATCGAATCTTTCTATATTTTCGTAAACTCTTATAAAGAAAAGAAATCTTTCTAAAATTCTAAACTTTCCAAATGTTGAGAAAGTCTAAATCTTTTAGAAATCTCTAATTATAATCTTAACAATTTTGAAAGATTTCAAACAAAAAAAAATTAGGGTTTTCTACATCTCTGGAAGACTATAAATACAGAGTATAGACAACTCTTAAGGAGGGACTTAGTTTTTACACACAAAAGATGGGGGTTCTATACCTAATTCTATATATCATTCAGAGGGGAGTTCCATACCCAATACTATACATCATTTAAAGGGAGGTTCTATACCCAATTCTATATGTCATTCAGAGTAGGGTTTCATACCCATTTACATACACCGACAAAGGTAGGGTTTTCATGCTCAATTATATATGATCTGAGGTATATTTTCATATTTTATTCTATATACAATCGGAAGTATGATATTTACAACTACTATCAGTTTTTATTTCATTACTCATACTGATTTGAGTGTCGGAGTCCTCCCATCAGGCCAGTCCCGATAGGGTTTTTGTAAATTTCTCATCTGTAAAAAACCGACGAACACCACTGTCATCGACTCCCTGCTCGAATCAAAAAAACAGGTATATGTGGAATAAAAATTGACTCCAACAACTCTTATTTATTGGAGCTTCCCATTCTCTTTGTTTTGATTAAGAATTTGACATAATCACAGTACTCCACATCTTGCCCATGGAAGGAGATCAATTTCCTGACACAATGAATATGTTATCAGCAAATCATAGAAGGACCATTTTTTTTTTTTTTTTTTTTTTTGCTTAGTATTCAAACCAAGATCAGGATCATCTCTATCCTTAATAAGTGCACAAAAATATTTTTCGCTTTTATCAAGAACTAGTTTCAGATGAGAACAAAAATCAATTGTTACAGTATTTGTGTTGTGTCATATGTATAAAATATATACACTATATTAAGGATGCAATCAATACTATTTGCAATCAATACACTATATTTACAAATCCTACGATCCTACAAATGTTACCTTCGGTGTCAAATGCAAATAGTATTGATTGCATCCTTAATATAGTGTATATGTTTTATACATATGACATAACACAATAATGAGAAGCGTGAAGGGCTGCAAGCTCTTGCTTCATTTGGTGGGAGTTTTTTGACTTTTAGTTGCATTCTCTGCTCAAAGATGAAGGTGACATTTTTGGTGTGTTAATGAATTTAAATGCCCTATGGCTGACTTCTCCACACTCACAGAGGGATGTCCTCATTATATGGTTGCTTTTAGACGCACTATAACCAAAGGGGAGTCCTTTCAAGAGATCTCAAATTGAACTTCGACATTATCCAAAATAGGTTTCACTAGGCGTCTTACTCTGAAATTGCTGTTCAAGCTGTTAGAAGTTTGATTGCTATTTGGGATCGAAATATCTGGTTAACCGATCACTCATTAGGTGCAGCAATGACAATGGTTGTAGGAAAGAATTTGGCAAAGACTAATTTTTTTTATGCTTTTCTTTTTAATCCACCATTCGTGTCCTTGCTCACTGATAGAATTAAGTACAACAAAGTGAAATATGAGATTAGAATAATAGGAAGATACAAAGGTTCTGAAAGGTTGAATACTTCACTCTCTAAAGCTATTAAACCCTATACACCTCCCTTATGCATGGAATTTAAAGATGAAAATTGGCTACTCTTGGTGCCGATCTTGTCCACGTGTAGCCAAACATGCATGCTAACTTAGCCCGGTGAGTTAATGACCACAGTGTGGAGGTCTCTAAATAGCATCATGCGTTTGAATCAATCATGATAATTCTAGTCCAACGGTGTACAACATGCTATTTTACACTAAAGTACAGTATGAAATCATTAGATGCAGTCAACCCCAATAATCTTTCACACTTCACCAATACCCCTTTGGTTGTGGTGCCTCGGAAGGCCACCACATAATGAGGACATCCCTCTGTCAATTTGAAGAAGTCAGCCATAGGACATTTAAATTCATAAACCGCACAAAAAATGTTATCTCTATCTTTGGGCAGAGAATGCAATTGAAAGTCAAAAAACTCCCACCAAATAGGAGCAAGAGCTTACAGCCCTTTACGCTTCTCCTGGCGATCACTCTCTAAGATGTAGACACCATGAACTAAACTTGCAGTAATAGACCTCCGATGATGTTCATTTTTTCGATGAACTGAGATCAGATAATAGGGTCCTGAAAGATCAAATACTTTACTAGCCACTAAACCTTATACACCTCAACTCAAAATTACCTTTCATCCAAATTCGTGAATACTGCACTTGAACAGTGGTGAACCTAAGACCAGAGGCAGGGTGCAAAAAATTAATAAAATAATTATTCAACAATGAAACTTTTATTATGGATAATGGCCTCAAAATTAGTATTCTAGGAAGTGGTTTCAGTTCAGTACATGCAATGGTGCATGTGTACATAGTTTATTAAGATGAAACCACTATCATTGATAGCGACTCTGAAACTGGATGCGGAGAGAAGCCGACAGGGAGAGGAAAGGGAAAGCTTGGGGGAGGGGGAGGAGAGGAGGGAAAAGGAAAGAGATAGTTAATGTCAAATTAATATTTTTTGGGGTGGTAATTTTATTATCTTTTAATTTTTTGACTTTAAATATTATAAAATATTTTTTTATTGATTTAAAGTATACGATAATGATATCATATTTTAGTTTTATTATATGATGGATTTTTGAAAAAAAATTTATATAAAATTTAATCAAATGAATATGTTTTAAAATGGTCTAGTGGGGACAAAATTATAGTTAAATTGATGAATAAAAACTACTACTTAAATTTTAAAAAATTAAGAGGATGCAATTGTCCATCCTCAACCCTTCTTAGGTTCACCACTGCACTTGCATATTAAACCCCACTCTCTCTGTTTCTGTCTCAATCTCTCTCTAGGGAAGGGAATGGAATTTAAAGTGAATGTGTAGCCAAACATGCAATCTAACTTAGCCGGGTGAGATAATAACCACACCGTGGAGGTCTCTATCCAGCATCATGCGCTTCAATGATTTATGATCATTCTAATCCAACGGTGTATATCACGCTATTTCACAATAAAGTACAGTATGAAATTCATTAGATGCGGTCAATCCTTCACACTTCATCAATACCCCTTTGGTTATGGTGCCTCGAAAGATAATCACATAATGAGGACATCCCCCGCCAGTGCAGAGAAGTCAGCCACAGGGATTTAAATTCATAAACCACACAAAAAATGTCATCTCCATCTTTGAGCAGAGAAAGCAATTGAAATTCAAAAAACTCCCACCAAATAGAAGCAAGAGCTTGCAGCCCTTCACGCTTCTCCATTTAAGATGTAGACACCATGAACTAAACTTGCAGCCACAGACCTCCGATGATGTTCATTTTTCCAGTGAGCTGAGGTCAGATGATGGGGTCCTGAAAGATCGAAAACTTCAATCTCAACTCAAATACCCTCTCAATATAGTATCAGTCTAAATCTTACAATATAGTATCAATATAAATAATGAAAATATCAACATAAATATACTCTCTGAATCCTATGTTATAGAATTTATATTGATACTACGTTGAGAGGGCATTTGAGTTGAGGTGTATAAGTCAAGACCCTTCCTTATATCTGACCTCATAAAATATTATACAGTTCAAACTAGTTAATAATGAAATAAATTAAAATTTATATAGTTATATTTTTAACTAAAAATCAGTCCATTCAAATTAAATGATCTTGAATAGATCAAAATCAAATAGTACTGATTGCATCCTTAATATAGTATCAATATAAATATCAATTAAAATTATTATTTACAAATCTTACAAATCCTACAAATGCTAAAACAATGCCCAATCGGTTGCACGATTCTAAAACAATACCCACCTAAATGGCAAGGACATGACCCCATAAGTCAGCCCTAAGTTTAGAGATGGGTTAGATGGGTTAATTTTGTAGCATAGCCTAAAGGCTACCGGGCCACCTAGAGATTAACGGTATTTTATCATTTTTAGTTATTTAACACTAAAAGAATTAAAAAAATATATTTTGTTACTAAGTACAACAACTTATAAATTCAGATACAACGATAAATTGAAACTTAATTCTAAATTTAGGGTCAGTCGTTTGAGACTAATATAAAATAAATGAGAGAAAAAAATTAAAAATTAAAATAAGCTTTTCATAAAAACTTAATAATAATAATAATAATAATAATAATAATTTGTTGGAGTTTTTAAATTATTCAAAATAAGGTGAGCTCAAGGGACACTTAATCATCATTTCCATATAAAAATTACCTTTTACTCTCTATTTTTTTTTTGCTTTATTTAAAAATATTAAAAATAAAATAAAATAAAAAGGAAATCGACAGATAACTGTGCTTTTTTATGTAATTTTTTTAATATATTAAAATATTTTTTAAAATTCAATAAATAAATTATTTGATCTTCCAAATATTACTTTATTTATTTTTTATTAAAAATATAATTATAGATATTGACAAACTACATTAATTATGTGCAGTATCTAAAATTTTTTATTAGTTATAAATATTGTATTTTTTTTAAAATTTTCCTTTTAAAAAGGAAAGCACGTGATTGACATGTGAAGGATTTTTAGTGCATGTTTAGATATTCATGAAGTGATAAACTTTTTTTTTTTCCTTTTTTTTAATATTTTAGTTCACCAAGACGGAGCCCACGGTTTCCATGCCCTAATGATCGCGCTTTTGTTTGCTAAACAATCTTCTAATTCGCAAATTCACATTCATTAATGACAAAAGAATTAAGATAATGTACCCATAACCCACAAGAGGGGTACACGAAGATATTAATTATATAGATGAAAAATCCAAAGACCCAAAAAAAAAAGAATCAATAAATAATTTATATATTCACAAATGAAAATAATTTTCCTAAAATTCAGGAAATAGTCTACTTAGTTTCCCATTTCTAGTGATAGGAAAGAAAATTAACAATCTCGTGAAAATACATAAAGTTTGTTATAAAATCATCACAGAAATATCCTTTTTTTGGTGCATAAACTGAAATTTGAATCCGAGTATATTACATGTATGCATTAGGTGCTCAAATCTCAAGCTCTACTTCTTCTCTGTATTTCAGTGTTTGATTTTGAGGGAATGGTTCATTACCGCGGCCATAGACACCATCATGTTTGGAAAAAAGTTGGAGAAGTCTGTATTTCAGTAAAAATTAGGGACCACACTCGAAAATATGCATTCAGACCAACACTAGAAGTTGGGGACTAAATGTAAAAAATAAAAATTCTCCAACATTAAAAAGTAAAATAAAAATCAAACATTAAGGTAAAAATAAAAACCGATGACAATCATAAAATTCCATTTAGAAATTGTTCGAAACATAAAATCAAAAATCAAATCGGAATCAAAACCATCCAACATTGAAACTTGAACCAAAGCTATCATTTCGATTTCGGCTTTTCTATCATTTCGATTTCGGCTTTTCTAACATTTATTCTTGCTGAAACCAATATTCTAAATATGGACATTTTTAGACATTAGTTTTAATTTTGTTCATTAATCTCTAAATGCCTCAGGCATTTCCTTTAACTCCATACGATAAAAAAAGAGGGGTTTTAAAAAAACCCCCCCCAAAAATAAAATAAAAAAAAAAAACACTTTTATTTTTTTGTGTGTTTTTTTTCCCCCCCCTCTTTTTTTACCAAAGTGCCATTTCTATCTTTTTTTTTTTAATTCAAGTGTTTGTATTTTTTTGGCCCTGTTTTTTTTTTTTATCATTTGGATCCTTATTGCTATTCACGGACTACTATTCACGCACGCCGGACTTACTTTCAGTCTCCCAAGTGTCGAACCCTGGACTTGATGGTTTATCACAGCCAAGAAGAACCACCAAGCCAAAGATCGAATGGTATACCTGGGTTACTGTACAAAGTGCCTTTCCTTTTTTTTTTTTTTTTTCAATTCAAGTTCTTATATTTTTTTTTTGTCCAATTTCTTTTTTTTTTTTTTTTACTTGGGCCCTTGGATTACTGTTCACTCATGAGTTTCGCACACTTCGTTTTTGAATTACCAAAATATCCTTGCTATTTTCTTTTTAATTCAAGTCCTTGTTATTTTTTGTCCCAATTTCTTTGTTTTTTCCACTTGGGTCTTTAGGTCACTGATCACGCGTGCTGTTTAATTTTTTGTTTGTGACCTCGGTATAATTTTTTTTTTTCATCCAAGTTCGTTGCACTGTTTTTTTGAAACCCTACTATTTTTTTCCCATTTACGTCTTTTGCACTTTCTTTTTTACCCGTGAAAACTCGTTATTTTTTTTCTGTTCAAATTTTTTACATTTTTTAGAACCATTTTGTTTCATTTGGGTCTTTTATCTTTTGCGAATTAGGCTTTATTTTTTTCATTCAACTCCTTACACTTTTTTTAAACTTGTGACGACATTTTTGTTTTTTCTTTTTTTGTCATTCAAGTCTTTGCACTTTTTTTATCATTCTTTTCCGCTTGAATATTTCATTTTTCTTTTGAGACTACACTTTTTTTTTCATTCAGATCTTTGCTTCTTAGGTCCTTTGCCTTTTTAGAACCGTACTTTTTTTTCCCCAGATTCTTTCACATTTTTTTAACCTTTTTTTTTCTTGAGTCCTTCGTCTTTTTGGGATATAAATTTTTTCTTTTTTTTTTTTTACCCAACGGATGATCATTCTTTTATCTTTAGACTATAGTTTTTTTTTATTCAGATTTTTGTTCTTTTTATTTTTTAAACCAACTTTTTTTCTCTTAAATCTTTCATCTTTTTTGAATATAAGTTTTCTCATTTTTGTTGTTTTTACCTCCCGGATGATCATGTCTTTATTTTTAAACCATAGTTTTTTTTTCTTTTAGGTCCTTACTTTTTTTATTTTTTATCCAAATTTTTTCAATCTTAAGTAATTCATCTTTTGTAGATATAGGTTTTTCCTTTTTTTTGTCACACTTATCCATTCGCGTTCTTGTTTTTTTTTTTAATCTAATTCTTTTAAAAAACTTTAATCCTTTATCATTTTTTAACATAGATTTTTTCTCTTTTATTTTTTTCCCTCACAGATAATCGTCACTTTATTTTTAAACTACTATTTTTTTCCCATTTGGATCCTTGTTCATTTTATTTTTTTACCATTTTTTTCTTCTTTAATCTTTCGTTTTTTTTACATAGATTTTCTCATTTTTTTTGGGCTCACAAATGATCTCTTTATTTCTATTACCTTTTTATTTCACTTATTACCTTTTTTCTTTACTTCATTCGTTGGTTTTTTTATAATTTCAATAGTTAAACTTTTTCTATCTCGTTAATATATATCATATTTTTTATTGATTTAGATAATAATTTAGTTTAAATTTTGAATTAATTATAAATTTAATAAATGTTTATATAGTAAAAAAATACAATTTATATTTTGTGGACATCCCACGCATTAGTACAAGACAAAAAACTATTACATATATAAATTTTGAGTATTACACAAACCAATCCCATCTAGACATTTTAATTTTGTTTATAATATTTTAAATTAAAATAATATATACATGTAGAATTTTTTTTAAAAAAAATAATATTTGAATGACCACCACATTAGTGATTTTTTTAATCAAGCAATATTTCTAATTGGGATAATTAAAAAAGAAGTCAACTTTTCCAGGCTGGGCTATAAAAGAGACAGTAGCCCACTAGTGGTCCCCACTCCGTGCATTGACATCTTTAATATAATAACATAAAATAAAGAATTCATACCACAAAATGGAAAAGAAATTTTTGGGCTACCCCCAAATGCAAGTAGGCTATCTTTGGGCCAAATGAGATCAAAGCTACATTTACATAATTGTTAGACCCAGCCAACTCGAGTGGATAACTGCAATATTCACCCATTAACAAAAAAATCACTTCACATCTAATTGGTCTTTTTTATTTTTTATTATTATTATTTACATAGAGATTTAAATCAAAGATCTTCAAGTTAAGGAACAGAGATTTTGACTACTATGATTAATTGGTCAAATGATTAAACACCAATACTACTTAAACAAAATCACATTCATATCTTGTATACAAGAAAAATTGATTTAAAAAATCCAATCTAACTCGAATTTGACTTAATCAGTCCAAAATGAATGATTATCGGATATAAATAGTTAATTTCAAATCTTTAAAACTCAAAATGTGATTACCAACACAAACTCTATTTAGTCAGATTTGTGAAATAGTCACGGAGTTGGAAACTTTTCATGTGTAAGTTTGTAAATCTAGTGACTTACGACCCAATGAAAAATGAGATCAAAAACTTGCCGAGTGTATTGAACGCAAAAGCTCCACCATTGGTAATTGCATTTGAAGCGAATCAAAATTTTACTGATTAGGACACAGCTCGTGTGAAAAAGCAAAAGTAGGACATCCATGTTGAAAGGGACAATGGTCACTTGTCACCGGAAAACATGAATAAAATCAAGAATATATATATATATATATATATATATATATATATATATATATATATTTTATTATTACTTTAGCCAAAAAAAAAAAAAAGGTATAACATGATACATGGAAGAAAAAAAGGAACAAAAAAAGATTTTAAATCATATAAAAAATTTAAAAATTTTCTTTCAAAATGAAATTAGCAACAAAAATAACAAATGGATTTAAATTTTCTAAAAACAGGAGGAGATGACACCTTAAAATTTTAGGCCCTTTAAAAATTATTGTTGCATGAAATCTAAAAATACAGACACTTGATTGCAGAATCATAAGTTCAAGCACCCAACTGAAACAAGCACAAGTAGTGTTTTATATGAGGATAAGACATGGAAGGTGGAAGCCAGTTTATGAAATTGTGAATTCCAAGTAGATCTCAAGCAATGGCAAAGAATATAAACTATTTCAAGGTTAAAGACATCTATACCACCTTATAAATTTATATGAGTAGTTTCATGAGCAGGATATTCAGACTACAATGTACGACATTCAAGCATACTTGAAATCAGTTATGTTTTATTACCGAGGCAAGTATATCAATGTCATATGGAGACTGCTAGCCATGATTTTCTGTATTAAAATAAATTTGCATTCTAAGATTGTAGAGATAGAAAGCATAGGCACATCATGCATCTTAAATTATATTATTACCTAGAATTAGCAGTCAAAGAAAAAAAGAAAAAAAAAATCTCCCCAAATAACTGTTTAATACAGTTAAAATCTTCTTATAAATGATTTTGAAAACCTATATAGATGTAATCTTGCATAGTACAACAACAAAATTCAGATTTTTCAAGAAAATATTTATATTCATGACATTATGTACCTGTAATACATCAGACAAAGTTATATTTATGCATCTATTAAATTTAAGTCCTCGACAATATGATAATTTAAAGATCCTGCTAAGTTCAATATGATTATAGAAGTTTCACATGTATGCTTGTATGAGAGAATCTTAACCTTGGATATAAGGTTCGAATCTTGTTTGAGATCCAAAACAAGTCTTAATATCCACAATTTAGTAAAATTTATCAACCATCTTTCTATCTCCACTTGGAATTTCATGCTTTTCAATATGTTTTCCTATTTCCTAGTCAAGTATAAAACTAGAAATCAACTTGCAATCCTTACAAATTAACAAGAAAAACAAGAGAAACTATCAGCTTATATCACCAAAACAATGCCATAGAACATTAAACCAATATAAAATCAAATAATTCTGCATTGCTCAAACTTCAACTCCAATCTCTGAAAAATGAACCCACTTGTGTCCATTTGCTTAGCATGATTTTTAAGATCCCCTCTTTCCATAGAATCACTTAGTAAACAAACTTAGGCTTGTATAAAAAGGGCATCAGACACACAACAGACTAAGCAACTACCAGGCATAGGCAATAATTTCAACGTTGCCAAGACTGAATAATACTAGCAAAGTTCAATAAAGTTTTGTCACCCTTAATAAAGCATTTGTGTTTGTACATTCTCCAAACAAATTACCTAGACCCTTGCCACAAAATTATTTAATTGGAAAGTTTAGACTTATTCGAATGTTATGAGTTGGCCACTAAACAAAATACGAGTAGAGCAATGACCTCAACACCAAATTTTTATCTATATTCGAATGTATCCACTTAGATTCAATTTAATAAAAAGCATAAATCTTTAAGCACAGCCAAATGATGTGATTCCACCATAAAATAACCTATGGGACCACAATTACTATTACTGAATCCTAATTATTTTCCTTACAAAGTAATTTTGTTACCATATATCTGGACTTTGCTTCAAGGTTATTTGAAAAACTTGCAAACGAGAAGCGCAATACCAAAATAACCATTAACTTAATTCTAATGTTAAAGTGCTTCCCAATAATAAAATCTATCAAGAAGACTATGTTACTTCCAATAAAGTCACTTCAGACGCTGTCACACCAAATTGATCTTGTATTAGCAAATACCCTATTCAAGTTCTCAGGATAATTGTGCTACTTCATTAATAAACTTTGGGTTGCTTTCAGAGTACTGGCCAAGTTGTTAGTTAAACACCAACTTTATCCACATCCTAATTCTTCTTAGGAAGCCCTTTGAGATCCTTCTATGTTACTAGACAAATCATAATCTTATCGAAGAACCCATCTACTGCATGAGACACACAGCATAAATAGCAAACCAGCTATACTGGCCAAAATCCACACATAGAAATGGAAGTCTACATGTCCCTCCGCTACTCACAATAATAAAAGACCAAGTCTTCATCAACATAACAACCAGCTTTATAATCCAGTATGCATTCTGAGGTCTTCAAATCAATCTACTATCAGTAGCCCCCAATTTTTCTTGAGGCTTCAAATACATTGCAAGGTCGAAAAACAAATGTTTACAAATTTTCAAGACATTTTCCCAAATAACAGGGTTAGACCAGACATCAAATTGTAACAAGACATTCAAAACAACATAGTCAACCAAGCAGCAATCTTTTTGAGCATAATTAAGATGTTGGCCAGTATTCAAACACAAAACCATTAACAAAAGGATACTAGAGAAGAGTTTGAAGCTTTACCTAGTATGGAGTCTAGGAACTGAATGTCAAGTTCTGCAAACCAATGTTTAATACTCGGTTAAACCAACACAGAAAATCTAGCTTGTATTGATTAAGAAATGTAAAATAAAAAGTCCCAAATCATTCGATCAAACATGTAGAGGGCATATCAAGGAGAGAGATTTGGAAGAAAAAACATAAATGGCCAATGACGAATCAGAAAATAGAATCTTAGAACGAGACCGTGACCGATTTTGCCTAATTTGAGAAAATTGGTAAAAACCTGTCCCATACTAATTTGAACAAGTGATAAAAAGCTACTTCGGATTGATTAGGCCATGAAACTAAAAGGGCCCAAATAATCCGACAAAGTATCGAACACATAGTGACATATGAGGAGAGAGATTTGGAAGAAAAACTAAAAGGGCTAAAAACCCTAATCCAAGAACAACAAGACCAGTTTCGCCTGATTTGAGAAAATTTGTGAAAACATGATTCGCTGGGCAAGAAAGAAATTGATTAAAGAAATCTAAAACAAGAGCCCTATAAATATTAGCAAATAATCCGACGAAGGATCGAACACATAAAGGGCATATGAGGAGAGAAATTTGGAAGAAAAACTAAAAGGGCTAATAAAAAAATCAGAAACCCTAATCCAAGAACAACAAGACCAGTTTTAGTTTTGCCTAATTTGAGAAAACTTTTGTGGATCCTGATTCGCAAGGCGTGAAAGAAATTGATTAAAGAAATCTCAAACAAAAGCCTAAAAATCATCCGAGACACAGAAATAATTAAAGAAGTAGATGAAGTGATTCGAAAGGAATAACCAATTATCAAGAAGAAATCTTGCAGAATCGATCTCCCCCCCCCCCAACCCTTCTCTCTCTCAATATTTTTTTCCCCTCCCTCTGGAAAAGTGAGATGATTTGGGGAGAGAGAGAGAGAGAGAGAGAGAGAGAACGCCCCAATAGGATTTAATGCTCTAACGGTCGAATACCTTTCTCTTGCGTCATCTGTAAGAAAGAGTTAAGAATTATATTCGAAATACAATGCGGTAGTAGTCAAATGTTACACTTTCTCATTAATTCTTTGGTTTTTTTTTTTTTTTTTTTTTTTTTTTAAAAAAAAAAAAAAAAAAAAAAAAAAAAAAAAAGACCTCTTTCGACAACATTTCTAATGCTCCAATCCACACTCCAACAGCCCTATGGGCCTAGCACAACCCAACGACCCAATATAGCTCATTGTCCCAACACCCCTAATCCCACAACCTGGCCCAAATTGGTCGAACCATCCCACCACAAGACTGCAGTTCAACAACACCCATAACCAAAACCTTGACTCAAGCCCAATCCAGAATTCAAAACCCAATTACACCTCAAGAATCCAACTCTCACTCCAATCACCCAAGACTCAACATAACCAGCCCGGCAGAAGAATGAAGACGCGAAAATTTAGGGAAGACTTTTTCCTGGGCTGAGCCAACCAGACAGGACATGACTCGGGTCAAAAGGATCAGGGACCCAGCAAGAGACTAGGACAAGAATCGCGCAGAGGCAATCACCAGATATGAAGGTCCATATCAGCAATTTCGAATATAACGGCTAAATTCAAACTGTAATTTTTATTTTAAAATGAATGGCTGAGTTTATTTGGTTTTTAAGGAATGAAAGGCTGAGAAGAGCGAATCGATTAAGACAGATCTAGCCACCATAAAAAAAACTAGCAGCTCAGATTTAAAGAAACCCTACAATTGAAATTTACATTGGAGTTTAGGAAAATTTCACGGTTAGGATTAGGTTTTTAAAATTAAAAAGAAGCCTTAAATTTTGATTTATGAAAAATAAAAATGCCGCAAAAGATTCAAAATATAAATATAGGCACACAAATAGGTAAAATAAAGCACGTACAAACTACAAGAATTAGAATGGTTTGAGGCTACGAGACTTGGAAATCCAAGACGGAGCAATAGTATGATTGATTGTTTGCCCAAGCAATCATGGAAGCACCGTCTACAATTTCGGTGAGGTTGGTGTTGACGCTTTCCTGATGGATGGAGATACCATCTTAGATATGAATCGGCTATATCTTTACTAAGGTTCAATAAACTGCTTCACTAAAGAGATGGAATTTCGTAGGCCATGACATCCCTTACTTGTGTTTGTCGATGAACGGCGAGTATTGCCGAACTGTGTGATTTCAGCTCTTGAAGTACGAAGATTAGTGCATAAGGAGTGCGGAACTTATTTAGCTCACATCATTGACACTACAGCGGAAAGCCCTAATCTGAGCAATGTCCCTGTGGTGAATAAATTTCCAGACATCTTTTCGAAAGAGTTGTCTGGATTACCACCAATTCAAGAGTTTGATTTCACTATAGATCTTGCTCCCGACACAGTACCATTCTCTATTCCTCATTATCGAATGGCACCGGCGGAATTGAAAAAGTTGAATGTCCAACTTCAAGAGTTGTTGGATAAGGGATTCATCCGACAAAGTACTTCGCCTTGGAGTGCTCCGGCTCTGTTTGTAAAGAAGAAAGATTGCACATTCCGATTGTGTATCGACTACCGGCAATTAAACAAGATGACTATCAAAAACAAGTACCCTCTCCCAAGAATTGATGATCTTTTTAATCAATTGTAAGGGGTCAGTGTATTCTCCAAGATAGATCTGAGATCGAGTTATCACCAGTTGAGGATAAATGACGATGATGTTCCCAAGATGGCGTTTAGGACGTGATACGAGCATTATAAATTTTTGGTGATACTTTTCAGTCTAACGAATCCTCCGACAGCTTTCATGGACCTTATGAACCGAGTCTTCCATTCCTACCTCGACAAGTTCGTCATTGTTTTCATCGATGACATCTTGGTGTATTCCAAGAGTGATGAAGAACATTCTAAACATCTTCGAATCATTCTGCAAACTCTTAGGGAGAATGAATTATACGCCAAGTTCTCAAAATTTGAATTTTGGCTAAGGGAGATTTTAGTTTTGGGTCATGTGGTTTCCAAAGACGGAATTTTTGTGGACCCAAAGAAAGTGGAAGCTATTCTAAAGTGGGAGCAGCCTAAGAATGTCACCGAGGTGAGAAGTTTCCTCGGATTGGCTTGTTATTATCGGAGATTCGTAGAAGGGTTTTCGAAAATAGCAGCTCCAATGACTAATTTGACCCAGAAAGGAGTTAAGTTCGAATAGAATGATAAGTGTGAGCAGAGTTTCCAAGAGCTTAAACGAAGGTTGATTCAGCTCCTATCCTTGCTCTTCCGACTTATGGTAGTGATGATTTCGTGGTATATAGTGACGCTAGTAAGCAAGGATTATGATGTGTGTTGATGCAGGACGATAGGATGATTGCTTACGCCTCTCATCAACTAGAGAAACATGAAGTAAACTACCCTACTCATGACTTGGAGTTCACTGCCATTGTCTTTACCCTGAAAATTTGGCGGCACTACCTGTATGGGGTCACATGCAAGATTTTCACCAACCACAAAAGTCTGAAATACTTACTCACTCAAAAAGAACTAAATCTGAGACAAAAAAGGTGGTTGGAGCTGATCAAGAACTATGACTTGGTGATTAATTATCACCTGTGAAAAGCGAATGTAGTTGCGGATGCCTTAAATCACAGATCTTCATCTTCGGCATCCCAAGGGAGTTTCTACCTCTCTTGTCTAGTTGGAGTTTGAGCTCTTGGAGTCGAATTGGCTAAGGACGGTCATAGTGCATTATTAGTCAAGTTTGTGGTGAGACCTACTTTAGTAGATCGTATTCAAGAGCTTCAGGTTGCCGATGATGAGTTGAAGGCTGTGGTGGAAAGGATTCAGAAAGGGAATGTGGTGAGTTTCGAATTCGGGACGATAAAATTATAGCCTATAGGAAATGAATATGTATTCCGAAGAATGAGGACCTCCGAAAGGTCATACTTGAAGAGACACATTCCTCAGCTTATGCAATGCATCCGGGGAGTACCAAAATGTACCGAACCATCAAGGAATCATATTAGTGATCTGGGATAAAGAGAGAGACAGTCGAATTTGTGGCGAAATTTCTCGTGTGCCAGCAAATCAAGGCCAAACATCAAAAACCGACCAGAACATTTCAACCACTACCAATTCCTGAATGGAAGTGGGAATGCATTACTATGGATTTTATGGTGGGATTGTCACGTACTCTGAGACGTCATGATACCATTTGGATAATTGTGGATCGTCTCACCAAGTCGGCTCACTTCTTGCCGATCCAGAACACCTATCCTCTGGAGAGATTAGTCAAATTGTACATTGATGAGATCGTGAGGTTTCATGAAGTTCCGATGTCTATTGTATCAGACCGTGATTCTCAATTCACTTTCTGATTTTGGCCAAAGTTGCAAGAGTTCTTAGGGAGCAAGTTAAAATTTAGCACTACATTTCATCCGTAGATGGATGGACAGTCCGAGCGTACAATTCAGAGTTTGGAAGATATTCTTAGGGTATGTGTCATGGACTTCCAAGACAGCTGGGATAGATACCTTCCGTTGGTCGAATTCGCTTATAATAACAGCTATCAAGCCAGTATAGGAATGCCTCCCTATGAAACTCTTTACGGAAGAAAGAATCGTACTCTATTGTGTTGGGATAAGGTTGAAAAGAGGAAGCTTGAAAGTTTAGAATTGATCAAGACCACTAAAGAAAATATGAAACTGATTCGGGAAAAAATGAAGGCAGCTCAAGATCGACAAAAAAGTTATGCTGATAAGAGAAGAAGACCCTTGGAGTTTGTAGTGTGGGATATGGTGTTCCTGAAGATATCTCCTTGGAAGGGCATAGTCCGATTCCAGAAATGAGGAAAATTAAACCCTTGTTATATTGGACCCTTCAAAATCCTTGAAAGGATTGGAACGGTGGCATACCGACAAGAATTGTCGTCAGAATTGCAGAGGATCTATGATGTTTTTGACGTTTCGATGTTGAAAAAGTATTTGCCAGATCCTTCGCACGTATTGGAAACTCCTCCGATAGAATTGAAGGAAGATTTGAGTTTCAAGGTCCAACCCGTGAAAATTATAGATTGACAAATCAAACAATTGAGGAGTAAACAAATCCCCATGGTCAAGGTGTTGTGGAGAAACAATCAAGTGGAAGAGGAAACTTGGGAAACCAAAGAGTTGATGCGAAAACAGTACCCCCAACTTTTTAATGTGTAATTTTCTTTTAAATTTCGAGAACGAAATTTTTTTTTAGGGGGTTAAATATTGTAACACCGAAATAGAGGAAAAAAATGAATGAAGAAGACAAATCGAATTCCCTTGGCTCAAGTCGGCTCAGGTCAACTAAAATCAAGAGGAATGACTAAAATACCCCTCAAACCTCAATAACACTGAAAATGGAGCAAGGGCAAAATAGTAATTTCACATTTTCACTAACATTTTATTTCCTCATTTTATTTCTCGACTCTTCATCTTTCTCTCTGTCTCTTTCTCTATTCAATCTCTCTCACTCTTTTCATTTCACTCTTTAGGAAATTTAATACTCTCATTTAAACCACTCCATTAATCTCTCCAAAACCCCAATCAAACCTAGGGATGAAAGGAATTGAAGAGAAAACCTAGGGTTTTCTACACGAAGGGAAATTTTGGGATTTTTGTAATTCGACAACCACGGCTCAAATCAAGCATGAAATAGTGATAATTTTTCTTCCCTAAATTTGTATTTGAGCTTTTCATTTAAAAATTGAATCTTGTGCTTAGGGTTTGGACGAATTGACTTGGGAAATTGAACTTAGGGTTGTAAAATATTGGGTTTAGGGTTTTGATTTATGGGAATAACATGCTCAACGATCTGAATGTTGCCTGAATATTGGAAGTTTGGAATAAAATGAAAACCCTAAAATTTTCTGCAATTTGGACAGCTTGTGTAGTCTGTGATCTTTCTACTATAACTCCTTTTACACCACTAAAAACTGAGTGAGGTTTTCTTCTCATGAAACTAGACTTATAGAGTTTTAAAATGATATATCACAATGGATATTTCGATAAGAATTAAATTTTCTATGATTTTTCAAAGAGACCAGTTCTACAGAAATACCCCTGTTCTGGCCGAGTCTTTTGCTACAATTTTGATAGGCCTTCTAGGTTGAATTAGTCTAGATTCTAAACATGAAAGTTGTAGATATATATCTTATCCTTAATTTGAGATCTAAATCACTTAAATCCGATATGTGTGGTGAAAGTTATGATAATTTTTCCGTGGCTACACAGATAGGAGTTATGAATTCTGGACAATGATATTCGTAAATTTAGATACTTTTATATGATTTGAATGTGTTTGGGACATAAACATAAAAGTTGTAGTTTATATCTAATATTTTAGTAAAAAATTAAAATTTCTATGATCTGAGGAGTATAGATCAAGATACAGTCATTTTTCTATAACATGTTTCGGAAATTATTGGGAAGTTAGGAATTTGTGATATATTGAGAAGAACCAAATTGCTCTAGTGTAGATATATGATTTAATGATTAATTTATAGCCAAGGTCTCAGGTTAAGGTATTGGGAATCAAAAGAGATATTGGATTTTCTTTAATTTGGAATTTGAGAGTGATTACCCTCCTTAAAAATGAGTGGACGGTTTATTGTGTTCTTAAATGAGTAAATTATTTTAAAATTGTTTTATAAATGATTTCGAAAGATTTTCGTAAATTTTATATAAATTGTTTTGTGATTGTGGGATATCTAAACTGGAACGTGAAGTATGAATGCATCCATTGTATTTATAAATGCATGTGTGTCATATGTTATTGAATATTGTTTTATAAATTGCTATGGTATAAAATTGGTGATTATTTGTTGGAAATTATGGTACATGATTTTGTGAAATGGCATGTTTGAGAAATGAATGGTGCTGTTAGTTAATGGCAATAGTCATTCTCACCACGGAGCGATCCAACGGGGTGGTGTGGTTAGAGTTGGATGTGCGAGGGAGATAGACGTCCCTCCCTCTGTCGAAATCGTATTATATCTGATTTGCACCCCGGTGAGCTATGAGCCAACTCCAATGAAGGAGATAATGTTTTGAAACATTAGATTGAAAAACTCTTGGCGGACTTTTGTCTGGATTCGGCCAAACCTAGGACAAAAGTATTTTTTATGGGATCTCGTGATTTTCTGAAAGAATGATTGATGTGGATGCATGTTTTGTGAATTATATTGATTTATTGAAAATGTTTTACATATATAAAGTGTTGTTTATGAGATATACCTTGACTCCCTCATATTCACCCCTCATTTATGAACATAATTACACCATTGTACTCCACTTACTGAGTATTCCCGATACTCACCCCTCTTTCCATATTTTTCAGAGGATACTTAGCTAGGAGACTGGACGTTGAAGCTCGTGAGGGATTATTTTATTGATTTGCATAGATATTTAGCAATGTAGGGTTTATTTTGATTTGATCTGTAATCCATGGAAGGGAAAACTTATGTCATTATTTTGGTATGGATTTAATCGATACTTGTTTCATATATAGGAGCAAGTGTTGATAGAATCCTTACATCATTTATGTTGGAATTTGTTCATTTTTGTTTAAACTCCATTTTTGGTAAAAACTTATTGTTTAAATGGAACATTTTGACTTTATTTGATCTTGGAAAGGCTGGGAAGGCCGGATGCGTGCCTGTAATTGGATTGGCCGAGTTGGCCTCATGTGTGTGCTGATTTGGGATTGAATGGACCAATTGGTTCTTTGGTTATTGTTGTCAAATCGAATTTTTAACAAGTTATACAAGTGAATAGCCTAACGGTGTCTCGGTATATGAGGAGGTTCTGTTCGTATATCTAGACAACGCGCTGATTGTGGCGTACTCGATCTGAGGATTGAGGCGTGACAGAGAGACGAGGGTTTCTACCCCTAAGTGTGTTTGTTATTGTGGACCAACTTTGAGAAGAGATTTACAACGAGGGTCACAATAAGAGCAAAAGAAGAAGATGTTAGGATTTGCAGAAAGTGTGGGATGGAAGATTCAAAAGCATGATGAGATAGTTGTGCGGTAGTTTTGTGCGTAAACTAGGCTTCACAATAGTCTCCGCACAAAACTGCTACACAGCTGCCTTTTGAATTCTCCACCCCAACCTCTCTGCAAATCCTAACATCTTTTCCTTTTGCTCTCGCATGAATTTCGTTCTAAACCTTTTCTTTCCTGTACTTCCACCTCCTTTGCCGCCACTGCTCGAATTGTTCTAAACATTCTCCTGCTTGCTTTCTCCTCCTCCCAACATCGATGGCGGAGCCAACAGCAGACGGTGGTGATGGTGGTTGTGTGGTGCCATGAACTCGCCAGGCGGTGCATTTTAGCACGTAGAGAGTTCCTTCCTCGCCAGTTGCCATGAACTCGCTAGGCGGAGCATTTTAGCGCGTAGAGAGTTCCTTCCTCGCCAGTTGCCATGAACTCACCGCAACCGTTGATGGCGTGACCGCCGATGCTGACGGCGTGATTCTTTAAGCACTCTCTGTACCTGCTTCTCTCTCCTGGTTTTCAAGGCGTTGTGGCAACTCCTTCTCCCCCGATTGTGAGCTTCAATCTCGTCGAATTAGTTAAAGAGTAATATTTTACTGTTTCGTGTTGTTCTTCCATCTCTTCTTCTTGCTCATCGAATACCATCTCTCTCTCTCTTCCGTCAAAAACACTCCCTCTCTTTCTTCTCTCTCTCACTGAGGCACAGAAGCACAAACACTACAGAAAACCTGAGCACCCAGCCTACACGGCTAAGAACTCATTTTTCTCCTCACCCACAACACCCTCTCCTCTCTTCTCTGCTTCCTATAAATGTATCTTATAAATGTAAATCACAAGGGAAAAAAACAAAAGAAAGAAAAAAGAATATGGCTTTTTCCCAATTATTGCGCTCAAAGCATATGTGAACAAAATGAATTAGGGTGTTTGGGGGGGGGGGGTTTGATTTCGTGTGCCAGGCGAGCCATGCAACAATATGGCTTTTTCCCAGATATGGCTCCCCAGCATACTATTTATGAGACCCATTTATGAGACCAAATGGCATTTTTCCCAAATATGGCGCTCTCTCTCTCTCTCTCTCTCTCACTCATATTCATTTAATTTAATTATTGCGCTCACCAGCCATATGCCCATTCATATTATTGCGCTCACAAGCATATCAGAACAAAATCAAAACTTTGATGTGAACCTCTACCTTTTTTTTGTTTTTTTAAATGACAAAGAAAATAACATCAATTATCATTTATTTTTATTTTTATTTTTAGAATTTTGTTACAAATTTACCTTATTCATATTTGGTCTTTCTTATGCTGCCAAATTAATTAATAAAACAAAATAATTTTCATAATTAACAATTCCTCCTCCCCCTTTCCAATTAAAATATTCTACTATTTTTTTCTCTCCTTTGACATGGAGAATCAATTAAAATTTTATATTCTAACTTTGAGAATTATATTTATTCACATTATCTCACTATAATTTTGCATATATCAAACTACATTTTTTTGTATTTTCTAGAATTAATCATGCTTTCTCAAGAAAATATTTCTCACGTGTTTGTTACCCTATTTTCATAAAAATCTTAGGAATTCAATTGAATAAGATCATTAAAATATACTATGTTCAAATATTACTTTTGATATGATGTGTGTTATACAGGGGAATTTTTTTTTTTTTTTTAAATGAAGAAAGCGATACAGAAATAGAAAATTTGATTATATTTTTCAGAGAAAAGAGTCAGAAAAATTAAATGTTATTTTCTTTTAAAAAAAAGAGTAGGAAAAAAGAGAATCTGAAAAATTGAATATTTTTAAGGGTTAGAAAATTGTATTGGGAAACAAATTATATATTCCACGCTTTAGAGATGTATAGAGAGCAGTGTAGAAAGAAAAAAATTGAATACTAAACATTTTTTTAATTGTTATTATTATACCACAAAAATATGCGGGTTTTAGTTTTTTTTTTTTTTACTATCTTTTAATCCACATTAGAAACCTTGTCAGGGGGACCCCGAGAACTTTGGTCCCCTGCCTGCAAGACTCGAGAAATTTGGTCCCCTTGCTTGCAAGAAAGACCAGATCCGCGATTGCTGACATGACCCTCCAGCTGAGCGGCCCCCAGCTGGCAACAGTGCCAGCGGGCTTTGCTCCTGTGCACCAAACGGTCCAGGCCCCAAGTTTGGTTAGGCTCCGGGGTCAGCTGAATTTGAGCATTGATACAAACAAAAAGCCTTTGAATTTCGTCCCAGGATGGTTTCATCCCAAAGACCAAAAAGATAGCATGGTTACTACTGTCGCTATACTAGATCAACCTGAACCAGAAAGAGAAAGCAATCAGACTCAGGATTCAGAAGTATTCTCGCCTGTTCGCATCGTGCTCCCTTGTATGAATTTCCTAGCAAAGGCAGCAATATTGTTGGGAGTGGAGCCTCCTGCTTGAACAGCCCTATGGCAAGATTCTTGCAGTTCTAAAGCTATTCTTCTTATTTCCTTCCCTTGGCTATCATTCAAGTCCATAACCCTTTTGACACCTCTAGCTATCTCTTCTCTTCCAACAGTGTTTTTGTTTCCCAATCTCGCCTTCAACCTCAAGCCTATTCCCCAGTCTTCTACTATTAACTTACTGTTATAATCCTGATCCCCAAAGAGAGGAAAAGTTAGCATCGGCACACCGGCACAAACGCTTTCTAGCGTTGAGTTCCATCCACAATGCGTCAAGAAACCTCCAACCGAAGAGTGGCACAACACCTTCAGTTGGTCACACCAAGGAACCATTAGACCCTTTTCGCTGCAGCCTTCTTGTAAACTCAATGCCTCCATCCCACGCGCAACCCATAGGAATTGAACACCACTACTAACTAATCCAAGATAGAGCTCGTGCATTTGCTCCTTCGATGCTGATAGGAAACTGCCCAACGATACATACAATACGGATTTTTTGGGCTGCGAATCTAGCCAATTGATGTATGCTATTTGCCTTTCGGAGACACGATTATCAGTGTAGGGAATTGAAGGACCAACAGTGTAGATTGGCATTGGCAGCAATTTGCGTTCCATTACCTTAATAACTTGCGGTTGAAGATCATGAAAGGAAGTGAAGACAACAGCCTGCGCTCTCATCGCAGCTGCAAACGCGTCCAAAATTTGTTTGAGCATAGTTCTGTTCCTTCAAATTTGCACCGATGGAAGATCAGAAAAGCGCATTGGAGCAACCCCAGGTATGTAATCAATCACCTCATTTCCTCTTCCTGTCCAAGCTAAAATTTTGCTTCAAATATGATGTTTATGTTTTCTAGTATAATTTCCCAAGTTTATATTCTTTCAAACCTGTCCCGGCAGGAGAGAAGGGAGGGGTGCAGAGTCAACAGTATTTGTTCCCTAAAAATTATAATGTCTACCCTCCTCTGCCCTGCCCCCTGCTCCCTGCCTTGCATGTTATGCTTTGCCCACTCATACAAATTTTTAGCTTGCTTTGTGTCTTCCATGTTGTTGAGGGTACCAAACTAACAAACTAAAATTGAAAGTCGTATCAGAAAGTAATGTTTACCTGATCGGTCTACCACAGGTGAGTGATTGCGTGCCACCAACATGTCATGGTGGAAATGAATGGAGAAAAGAGACGGTGCCATCGTCCAAAGTACTACGACTGGAATATTCAGCTGATTCCCTACAGATGGCATCCATGGCAAGAAAAAGTCAGATAATATACAAGTGGGCGGAAGATCAAGCTCCTTGAGGAGTTGACGAAATGGAGCTTCCATCTTAGCGTAGACAGCATCAATAAAGCTTCCAAAGTCAGCTGCACGGTTCGTCTCAGATGGAAGAACGTTTGGAATAGAAAGGAGCCTGATGTTGGGTGCCTTTGGCCTGGAATCAATTAGTCCAAGCCACTCTTCTGTGAGCACAAAAGTGATGATAAGCTCCTTCGAAGCAAGGAGGGTGCAAAGATTCATCATAGGGTTGATGTGGCCTCGACCTGGATATGGCATCGCTATGAGATGGCCTCTAGAGATTGGATCAGCCATAGAAACAGCAAAATTATGAAATTATAGTTTTGCTGCAAACTTGATCGGATTGCTAGGTTTTCCATTTGCTATGTGCAGTGGTACTCCAGATTGGGTCAACAGCAGGCCATCCCCGTAATTTTAAATAGAACATCCGGCTTGGTACTAAAGTTAAAAGCAAAGGCCAAAACGAATGGTCACAAATACTCTAGAATCTCCTTGCTTTAACGTAGGCTCAATGATGCCTCGAGACACTCAATTGAGGGTTGGGGGAGGGGGGGAGCCGGGGGGGAAGAGAGAGAGATTGCTGCAGTTTTTTCTCATCTAATATTAAATTATAATTCCTTGCCTTTTTTTTTTTGTGAAAAGAATACCTTGCCTTCAGTATTGATAAAATGGCACAAAATGAAAATTTGAGAAAATAAACTCATCAAAAAGAATACCTTGCCAACATAGAAATGAGAATATTTTTATTCAAAAATATTATATGACCAAAAATTATATCCAAAATAACTTGTACTAAATAATTCAATTAGTAATAATTTACATAAAAATAATAATTTTAAATAACACCAGATATCTATATGTTAATCTATATAGACATATTTTGACAGTTTAATTATAAATTTATTTGAATGATATTTTATAAATTAATCAAATATTATTTTGATTAATTCAAGGTCATTCATTTTTAAAATGGTTTAATATTTTACCAATACAAACCGTAATGTTAAATTTAATTTATTTAGTCTATTTAATATTTATATATATTATATCTTACTATACTATAAAAACGTAAGTGGGGAGGAAGAAGTGGGAGGAGCTGCCACATAGGATGGAAACAGTTTGCTATTATTCTCATCTTTCTTTTTTCTTTTTTCTTTTTTTTTTGCTATTTTTGGGTTTTGTTTTTGCTTTTTTTTTTTTTACTTCTTTTATTTTCACCCTTCACCCTCCTTTTTTCCTTCTTTTTTTTCTTCTTTTTTTTACCCTTCACCCTTATTTTTTTAACCTTTTTTTGGGGATCTTTTTTTTTTTTTTTCACCCTACACCCTCCTTTTTTTTCTGTTCTTTTTTTTTCCTTCTTGTTTTTCCTTTTTTTTTTTTTTACTTTTCACCTTTTTTTTTTTTTTTATTTTTTTAGGTTTCTTCTTTTTTTTTTTTACTTCCTTTTTTTCTCCCTTTAACTTTTGTTTTTCACTTCTATTCTTTTTTTTTTTTTTTTTACTCCTTTTTGAGTTTCATTGTTTCCGGTTTGCTAATGCTCCTTTTTGACTTCTTTTTTTATTTCTTCTTTTTCTTTTTTAATTTTTTACGCCCTTCACTCTTCTTTTTTTTACCTTATTAATCCATCTCTTCTCCTCTCTCCACTTTTTTTCAGTTATTTTTTTGTAAGTTTCACTGTTTTCATTTTTTTTACATATATATAAAAAAAAAATTATAAGATTTCTTCCATATTTCAGCCACGTGGTCTTCTTGATACATGACACGTGGCTAGCAAAGTTAGAAAAAATGGAAGAAAGTTAAAAAATACTTTTTTTATCACCTTCACACTCAAACTACTGGATAAATGACACATTTTTTTAACTTAATTTAATATACAGTCGTCAGCAAATATTGAGATAAAATAATTTGTTTTTTAACTTACTAAATTAGACATGTTTTTTTCTAAATTTGTATTTTATTTATTTTTTGATTTAATTTAATATATAAAAAACATATTTTTTAAATTTAATTTAATATATAGTGGATATCAAATATTTTCATGTTAACAATTCTATAAAATCATCATTTAGTTGTAAAAAAAATAATTTCATAAATAATATTTTTAAATATTTAATTTGATTTCTTAAAAAATAAATAAATAAATTTTCTTAACATAAATATTAACTCATTTTTGTATAATTTAAACTATAATTGTTGTTAAATTAAATTTTGGTACGATTTATGAAAGAAAAAACTAATGATTGATTAATGTAAAGTTTATAAATTTAATATATGGTCGGAAAATATAAAAAACAATGATAATGACTTTATAAAAGATAGTGAAAGATATAAATTATTTAATTATTTGACAAAAAACAAAGCAAACAAATAAAAATTAATCCCTGCATGTTTTATCTTTTGTACTTTGAAACAAAATATAAAATTTATTATCTTATGATTTTATTTGATTAAAAAAACTTATGTCAATAAATTTTTTTTTAATTAATAAAAACTAAAGTTATGTTCTATAATAATAGTGATAAAAAATAACATTTTCTTTCCAAACAAATTACAAAATTTTAATAATTTTTAATCAATACATAAATACACATAGTCAAAAATATATCAAATAGTTTTTTTCAAGAAAATAATTTTAAATCCTAATAATAATTATAAATTATTTAATAATTTTATAAGAAAAATCATTTTCATTATGTAATATTATATTTACATATTTTGTTAATGAGTTATAATTCAAATAACATTATTTACTTTCTCTTAAAATTTTTAAATTCGACTCTCTTTTGTGTACTAAAAAAAATAGCAACTATTTGCTTTCCAATAAGAAAAATTAAATCTTACTAAAATTTTTCAATGAAAATAATTTAAAAATTAAGAAATAAAATAAATTTATAAGAACGTGTTTAAATGTCAATAATTTAAAAAAAAAAATTCAAAGTTATTTAGATTATATATATGTATATGTATATGTATACGTATATGTATATGTATATTATTTAATTCATAAATAAGAAAAAAATTAAATTTACTAAAAAGAAAAAATTAGTTTATAAAAAAAGATTAAGATACGTTTACTATCAATAAAAGATTTTTCAATTATAATTATAAATATTATTTAATTAATATATTGTATAAAAATAATTATACTTAATAATATATTATATAAATCATTGGGTGTAAATAAAAATATTAAAAGAATATAAAAATTTTTGGATCTCAATCGCACCTTGTGACAAAAAAATTAGAAAAAAAAGAAACAAAAAGAAACAAAAAAAACCTAAAGAAAACAACAAATCAATATAGGAGGGGCAGTTCCACGGCCGATGGGACCGCCCCTCTTATGTTGAACTTTTTTTATTTTTTTATTATTTCTTTATTTTGTTTTTTACTTTTTTTATTTTGTTTTCTTTATTCTTTTTATTCTTTTTTTATTTTGTTTTTTTATTTTTTATTTTTTTTATTTTTTTATTAGTTTATTTTTTACGCCTACCATTTTGAGCTTTTTTATTTTTTTTTATTATTTCGTTTTTATTTTTTATTATTTTGTTTTTTTTTTCTTTTTTTGTTCTTTTGATTTTTTTTGTTATTTTGTTTCTTCCACAAAAATAAGTAGTAGATCGCACCTTTTTGTTTTTTTCTTTTATTTTTTTCAATCAAAATTAAATTTAATCACAAATAATATAATGATAATGATAAAAATATAAAAATAAATAAAAGTATAAAAACACAAAAGAAACCAAAAAAAAAATGGAACGTTGAACTTTTCTTTAATTTTGTTATTTTGTTTTTTTATTCTTTTTCTAATTTTATTTTTTATTTTTTTATTTTATTTTTTTATTATTTTTATTCTTTTTTATTTTATTTTTCCTTGACAATATTATGTCCTGTTTAACCATTTAATACTTTAGTTATCATTTCATCTAAACATAATTAACTAAATTTATATCTTTTGAATCAACTAAAAATCATAAAAAGTTAAGAATAATTTTTTCACATGGACCGCACAACCAGACCACACCTGGTACGTGTGTGTGTGTATATAGATATATATATATATATATATATAAATAATAGATCACCTGCACCATACGGAATGGCACACGAGCCCGTGGAAGCTGCATTAACCAAAAACCTCAATTCACGCCGGGAATCCCGCCAACAAATAAGAGATTCCATTTTTAATAAAAACCTACTTTAGCTCTGTAATCCAAAACTTAACAAGTGCACCCACTCCGGTCCTCTCTGACTAATCAAAATAACAAATAGTACATAGACCGACCATTATAACCCTCCACCTGTGTCAGAGCCTAGCACTTCGAACATCATGACCAGCCAAAAAAATAATAATAATAATAGAAAGAGAAAAAGAACTAGGAACACCTAGATGAAAGCACAATTACCAGCTAATAAGCTAAAAGCTGAAGCTAACTTCAGAAAAATCTACAACACTTGCAAAATCGACAAGCAATATGCCTTTTCAGCTAGAAGTTTAGGGCCATTTAACTCTAGGAAAATCCATATTAACAGAATTGTTGCCTGTGATAAAATTTGCAGCTGAACATGAAAAATTGTGGTGTTCCCATCTTAAAAATTAAAAAACAAGAGAAAGACAGGGTGTCCCTTTTCTTTTTTTTTTTTTTGGTTGGCGGGGGGGGGGAGGCGTTGTCCCAAGCCATGATAAAGCTGACACAGACAAAGAAGAATTTTCTTGGGCACGTGAATAACTGTTGGTGCCGCAAGCATTATAATTTGCTCAATGTTTTAAGGGCTGCAAAGATTTCTCAGGTCCTCTTCCTTGGCATACCATGTTGGTATTAGCCTTGAAGCATATGGATGAAGATCCTTGTATGAGTTTCTAATTGTGCCTTCTGCAACTCCGGTGGCAATCGACACATCTGCAATCAGAACAATCAAAAGACAAAGAGAAAAAATCATTTAAATGACTATCTGGATTATAAAAATTAAAATGCCAACACCATTAGAAATAGTCATTACATTCTGTAGTGACATAAAAAACCAACATGGAACATGTTGGACATTATTGAATTTAAAATATTTTTCCTTCAAAAAAAAAAAAAATACCATAAGTGAAATATAAGTAAAAACCTTAGTCATCACCCTTACAGTGAAAACTCGACTTTTTGGTCATATGCTTACTCTCAACAGAACCCAACCAAAAGGCGTATTTTCAGTTTATCAATCAATAGCACAAGCTAAAATTAAAATTAAGATTAGATAAGAAAAGTAAATTATGTCTTGGCACAAAATAATTTTCTAAACTTTTTTCAAACGTGGAAGGTAGTAATAGAAAAACGACATCAATATAAACCTGATGAGACGGGTCTCCAATCAACATAAATGTTGTTATTGACAAATTTCATTTGGTTCAACTTAAAACACAAAAGTGAGATTCGTCTTATCGTATTTCTTTTTCAACCCCTCCCCCCAACAAAATTTGTATACTTTCAAGGATGATGCATCCACAAGTAAAAGATGAATGTCCTAAATATGTTGCATTTGAAAAGTAAAAAAGGATATGCCAACTTCGGAGTGTCAGCCACGTGACTGATACAACAAAGTTTGGTGAGCCTGTGATACTTATTAGGGAACTTAAGTGTTCAAATCATGAATATAGTTATAACCATAGGGAACTTAAGTGTCCAAATCATGAATATAGTTATAACCATTCATACCCCGAAGAAGCTTCTTCTCATCTGAGAGCTGAGTTATCATGTAGATGACAGCTGCAGCAATTGATACAGGGCTCCTCCTGCAAAATTTAGAGGGTCATTAACTGTAAGAAAATAGAAACTGCCATGGACATTATCAGTCTCTCCCAACAATCTATTCCAGAAATGTTCACCACTTTGTTTAATGCCCGAGTATTTAAACAGGAACGTGCATAGCATATAATATGATTTAGAACAATTACAGATTTTAAACCAAGTGTCCAAAAATCCAATAAAACCTAACCATAATGAGACAAATGAAATCACAGGAAAAACAAGAGACACAAACTACTAGAGTCTAGCTCTGGCAGCTGAACATAAAAGGTCCCAGAAGATAAGCAATAGCCTACTCCTTTTTGCAAGAAGCTTATGCCCTACTTGGGGTAAAACATGCTGCATGGAGATCTCCACGGATATAAAAGGTGGAGCCAGGATCAAAAATTAAAAAGGGTAAAGTGACAAACTGAGAGAATCAAACACAGGTAAAAATCAAATAATATTCACTAACGAAAGAACAGAATACTAATCATCTCTTCAAAAGAAGTTTTTGAGCCAAAGTTCATGGGTTGTCCTTGAGATCATAAAAATGATAAACCAACATGGAGGGAAACATTAACTAAACAACATCAATCAACCTATATGTCTCCTACAAAAGTCAATATATGTAAAGAACTCACCAAGTACTTTATTAGTGAAGCAAGAGGAATGAGGAGTGGCGCATTATTCCATTACCTCATAGGTATGTGACAGCTAGGGTTTCAAAGAATCTCCAACCCACATAAATTCACCATATTTTTTACATTTTTTTTCCTCCAAATAACTTACTTTTCAAGTGCATCAAATTTGATATCATCTTTTGTAACTGCATTTTACAATCTAGACTACCAAAGTTAGAACCATTTTTTATGCGCTCCCATTCACTCTATTTTTCTCTCATATAAACAACGTAATGCAGTTCCAAAATATTTTCCATATAAACTATTCTTAAGTGTCTTTCAAAAATTATGATTTGCTAATATACTTAGTAATTAAGTAGACTTTATGGATAAAGTTCTAGATTACCTATAAAAACTTTTCAAAAAATTATCCAGAGAAACAGAATAAAAAGGATCAACTTAGCAGGCAGAGCTACAGAGAAGGTCATTGAAGATGCTAAACTCGTGCACAATACTATTTGTATCAAAGGTACATCCAGAGAGAAGTGATGACCATGGATTTGCAAGATGGGGAAGGGGATTTGAACTCTGAATTGATTGTCCCAATCAACATCCCCATGAGACTCCACATGACTGATGGACCATTAAGAGGAAGGCCTAATTTTTCCCCCACTCAGCCATCTTTCAGTTTATTGTGCATATATTCTATAACATTCCACAGTCCTCTGTTTGTCTCTTTATGAAAATTTTCTATAAATCATCCAATTTTCTGATATGATGCCATAATTCTGATTAGAAAATAATGACAGGATTTATATAATAATAATAGCAGGCTATTATTTTCCTTCACTCTTTAATGAACTAATTCTTTCATTCCACATAGGACAATTAAAAACTTGTTTAAGCCTAAAACATGTACTTTTAGATGTTTATATTACAAACAGCAAAATATGTTTCGGTAGAACTCATACAACCACAAAAAAAAACACACGATAATGTGAGATACCTTATATCAAGCTCTTCTGACTTTTGAACAGCCTCCTGGGCAGCCTTAACCGATTGGTTGGCCATACCAAGATTGGAGCAAAAACGCCTCTGCAACATAATGTTCAAATAACATCAGGGCACAAAAAATCAAGAACTAGTATCCAGTGACACAACATATCCCTCGATGTACAAAGCCGAACATTGTACATTAATATTAAGTAGAAAACTCACCAAAAAATCTCCGGCATGAATAGTACCCATCTCCATAGATTGCCCCATTTCTACTCCCAACTGTTTCACTATGTACTCTTTTGCTCGGCCAATTTCCTTCTTTGTAGCTCCATTGGCAACAGAGCAAATTTCTAGTTGAAACCACAGTTCAAGAAAGCTTAGACACTTAGAGAAACATCAATTGGGAAGCAGCCAGATTTTTAATAGAATCTTAAGTTGTACCCTTTACAGTCCGAGGCTTATCTTCTTGTCTGCAAGCAATGTAAAGGCAAGCAGCCAAAATAGCATCTTGATTTCTTCCTCTGGTAGACTTTTGATCTTCAACCTTCTTATAAATCTCATTGGCTCGATCCTTCATATCAAAGGCCAAGAGCACAATCAAAGAATATACAGTGGGAAAAATTATAATGATGTTTGTAACTTTAGTTCTAGTGAACTAACTTATAACAAAAAGCATAGGAACAAAACATTCAAAGAACAATTCAAATTTAAGGATCTGATTCACAACTGCATAGAGAAAGAAAGAAACAATAGAAACAGATCAAGGCAAGAGTCCCCAAAAACAAAATGAGACCACGGTCTAGGCATTGTCAAAGGGGAAAAGAAAGGAACGAATTTGACATGCTTCCTAATATCTAATAATTGTACCCTAGGAAATTTTGATACTGAAAAAGTATTTAGCCACAAACTATCTTCTCCCCCTCGATTTTTCCCTTTTAAACCTTGCAACAACTTCACAGCTTTTTATCATAAGTCTAAAGACAAAAATAATCTCATATGAATGTACAGGATGAGTATAGTTGAAAATTTTGCAGCTCAAGGGATATTGGAATTCGATAAAAGTTTCAACACAAATGCACTGTTATCATGACTCCAGTATGTAGAGACAAAATTTAGGACATCCTCCAAGTAATGGCATATCATTGGTAGCAAATTAATAACTAACGAGTGAAAACAAAGTCTTTTATAAGGATTGTATATAACAACAAACTGAGAATACCAATCATTTTTACATATAAATTGCAGGTAGCAAGCATAAACATTATAATACTGCAAGACCTTGAACCAAATGTGCCAAGTATCTGATTAGAAATTCGTGGTGGTATTTGTTGAAAAATCCTTAATCCAGACTCATTGAAAACTCATGACAGTAGCGGGTACTATACCTCCCATAACTGATAGAACAACAACAATGACACACCGTGGTAGTTCAAACAAAGGGATAGAAACTCCAGGGAAACAAGTAATAAAAAAGGCACAAACCTAGCTTAACATGGGTGTCCAAAGGCCATCCAGAGAGCATAGTTCAAAGAAAGGGAACTGAAACTCTAGGGGAAAAATACTAAAAAAAGGTACAAACCTAGGTTAACATGGCTGTCCAAAAGCCATCCAGTAAGCATAATTTTTTCCGCAATTACAATGTAATCACAAGAAGGATAATCTTTCACCATAAAAACCTAGCGCTTGATTTTAAAGAACAAGCCTAGAATTACTAATATCAATCATTTTCATGGACAACGTCCTAAACAAATTCAGATGCATCAACAGTTGGAAAGTGTCATCAGGAAGCGGAGGCAGGAAAAAACCCATCCATTTTAGACTTGGTAATGAGTGCAAGTAAGAAATCCAAAGGGAAGAAATTACTTTCTTCAATCCTCACTTTGTCAGCATTATTTACCTTTTCCTACAAAGAACAACTACCACAACATACTTAGAAGAAAGCATTTACGACCACATTATAAAGGAGCAAAAAGTTTATTGCAACTTTTATTCACCAGTTGCATTCAGCAGAACTTGATGTGTGTGCATGCATATTAACAAGCAACCACAATAATGGTAATAAAAAATTGAATACCTTTATAGTTGCAACCAGGCCCAACCTGAAACACAGAAGAAAGTTGTTTCAGCTATAACATTGTTTCAGCTATAACATTATGCATCTCAAGATAAGTGCAATTCAACAAGATATAAATTATATCAAAGGCCAGGGTTTTGACGCCATAAAAATGGAAATCAAAAGGTAATAGAGGTGTAAATTAAGTAAAATAAATATTGGATGTATGAGAAAAGGCTACTATTTCACATAGTTTCAAAACCTGTACACAGAGGTCTTCAAGATTCTGTGACCAAGGTTCTTAATAAATAGTAGAGGACCGCACTCAAGAGTAATATCTATCCCATAACCAAAATAAAACCACATTCATTTGCATGCGTGTTTATGAGTAAGAGAAAGAGAGGAATGTTGTCAGGGTATGCAGAAAATCAGAAAATCTGGAACAATGTTGTAGCCCAACAATTTGTTAGAAAATTGACTGTATCCTTGTAAAAGGAATTACACAAGGATCCTTAACAAGGTTTCATAGTTCTTCCTACATGCTTTGCAAGTCAATATGTTCAACAAACTTACTTAAAGTACTCATTTTATATAATTTGCAACAAAAATGTTTATTTTCATGATTCTGTCCACTACAGATCATAAAGTGGCCTTTATGGTTAAGAACCTGACACCCAAGCAATGTCTCCACAACCAACTACTTGATTACCTTTTAAACCACCATTAAAACCAGTAGAGCACACAGTCATGCTTTACAGTAAGACAATTTTCCAAGAATGATAAGCTTAAACTTTAACAAATGTCATTACATGAAAGAACAAAGGCAGCATCTGTCAACCACAACTAACATACTAGAACTCGTATCTGAAATAAATTTTATTTAAAAAAAAATCCACAAAAGAAAATCCCAACATCTACAAGTTAAACCAGGGGTATTTGATCGCTACCAGAGTTGTACTCAAGCCAAAATTGGGCATCTATCAACCACCACAATCGATATTTTCTTTAATGACTAGATCCAGAAGAGTAAATTCTCATTTCATTAATTTTTGTCTACTATTGTCCATCCATATCTAAAACCAAAACCACTTAATACAGAAGACTAAAACTTAATTGGGTGAACAGGAATGCTGCCAACCACTCCTAAATTCTCATTCATAATTGGGGCCACATTGTTCCCAGCACATTCACTTGTCAGTGACTAACATGGAAAAGCTAACCCAGAGAAATCCGATTAACAAATAATTATCTACTCCATTCCACCAATTCCTACGGTTCCTTGAGTATCAAATATGAATTATGCTGCTAATTTCTAAGCTAAGATTTTAACAACTGAATTTAACCAATACCCAACAAGCCCATCATCAAATTAAGATATATATATATACACACACACACACACACACACATATATACACACCAGGAAAAAAAAAGACCATGTAAAACTTAGAAAGTATTCAATACCAAATAAACCATTTTTCCTGAAACGATGGAATGAATTCTTTGTTTAATCAGACACTAGACCATTTCGTTTCTTTTTCCGCAAAATCTATCAAATACCTAACTAATACCAAATAACATATTATCCAAGAAAACAATAAAGCACAACCATTCGGCCTAAAAATCTTGGGTTGATTAATCATCAACACCAAGTTTACAGATCTAATTAGCCTACAATTATTTTCGGAAATGCAATTCAGCAACAAATTAGCACGGAGTCACAACATTCAGACTCGTGATTGAAATTCCAGTTAACTAGGTTTCAAAGAGAGAAAAATAACCTATCCGACATGGTTGCTATGGTTTTGAAAGCAAGAATAAGAGATCGATCAGGATTCGATCCCCGATTCTGCCATCTCCCAAGAGAAGACGTGAGAAAGTCACCGGAAGCACCATTCGGCTTGGAAATCACCGTCGAGAGACCGCCATCCGTGAGAAGAGGATTGGTCGGACCACCAACCCGAACCGGATCGTTGTCGGCCGACTCATTCGCGAAAGTTCTCCACTCGGAAGTCTCGTCGATCGAGTGCGACTCAAGCACGAGACCGCACTCCGAACACACAGTATCTCCCGCAGAGTGATCGAACACCACTTCGGTGCTCTTCTTGCAGTCTGTACAATATGCGTCCGCCATTGATTTCGCTTCGATTTTATCAGAATTTACGGTGTTATTGTTCAAGAATTTCTTTGTCGAGCCTTTCCGGTTAAAAGAATGGAGAAGATGAGAAGGATCGGTGAAACAATAGGGTTTTCTCTCTCCTCACTCTCTCCTTCTCTCTCTCTGAAATGCTAGATGGGTGGGACAGGAAGGGAGGGGGTATTTATAGACGAGGGCAGGTGAGGTGAGAATTAGAAAGTTCACGGTGGTCTCGTGAGGGGGGATCTACTGCTCAGGCATACACCAAAGACAGCGTTTGGACGTCTCCCATATTCTGCTTTGTGTCTTTCCTATTTTTTTTGTTGCGGGTGCGGGTGCGGGTGCGGGTGCGAGTGCGGGTGCGGGTGCGGGTGCTATATATCGAACTTTGCCCGAGGCCGAGTTCCCAAACAAGATAATAACCACCGGATCGGGTAATAATTCTAACTCCAAATAAATTTAATTTAAATGGAATTGAATATTTAAAAATAAAACTCTTAACATTTTTTTTTCCTATACAAAATTTTATTAATGTCCAACTGTTTGATTAACTAGACATGGTCTATATCCATTTCAAGTGAGGTGAATTACTAAAATATTATAAATAAATAAAGTAAACCCTGATCTTTATTTTTTGAACAAGTATTAACTATATTTATACAATCTTATGAAATTTATCAGAGCCACTCATTTGCAGTCAACGCGGGACATTGGTCACGTAGTAAATTTAGACAAAAGGCATTAACAATAATAGAGTTTGGGTGTACAAGCATGGTATTATATTTTGATAAAATTAATATAAAATAAATCAGAATTCGAAAAGAATTTGTGTGGTGTGCAAGTTTTGTAACTTCTGTGATAGGGTTAGGGCGTGATTCATTAGACTTCACCAACGAGAGAGTGCCCTAAAAACGAGTTTACCTAGAGAGAATGATATCCACTATTTGCAACCATCTGCTGAGTCAATGTTTTTTAGCAGAGTGTATGTGGGTTATGGTTTTAGGATTTTGGTGAGTGATATTGGGGAGAACTGATTTTTTGATAAAGATGATGGTATGAATGAAGGAAACGACTGGAATGATCGTGAATATAGAAATGTTAGCGGAATCATATATAAAATCTGTGATGTTTGTGTTTGGGAGGTGGATTTTAACTCCACAAATATCAATTTCTTTGACTTGAATGGTTATTCCTTGGAATGATTTAAAATCTGTAAAAAACTATCAAAGGGTACTTCGTGGAAGAGGTTTCGACGTTTAAATCAAACAAAGTGGTTTTCGATAAAAAATAAACAGATTGAGAGTAAAAGAGCGAAAGAGAGAGAAAATTGGTCTTTCAGTGACTTGTGTGTCAAATGTCGGGAACTTAGAGAGCGTATTTAGGATTCTGTGTATCAAAGGTTTATATATGAGATGTCCCAAGAGTCTTGTATTCTCTATGTGCTATAACTCTAGTTTCCTTTCAAGAAAATCTAAAAAATTCGAAATTCCATAGTCAAATATTTTCAGAAAATTTGTGATTTTTATCACTTAAGAAGTTCGGTGATATGACGAAATCTCTTTCCTTATCGACTAAATTCTGAAGGTTTCATTCCTTATTTAGAAAATATATTTCCTTTCTAAATAGAAAATAAAAAGTTGATATGAAATTTAGTCAAATATTATATTTAGCTAATGCAATCGATTCATTATGGGGTGCTTACCCATTGGTTAAAGAGAAAAGAATATCGGTTCAGACTTAACAAACGTTTCTATAAATCGGTCAAACGATCATCATAGAAAACTAACTTAACGATCGGTTGTCAGTTACTTTAACAGGAAGATAAATCCCAATATGAGTCCTAATACGAATTTCTAGATCCCTAGGCATTGCTCTAATAATTTTTTGAATCATGCCCCATCGTTTGATTGATTTCCATTTTGCATGTAATAGATATAATTTTTCTGACACATAGGCTGACAATTTATGCCCCTGTAACTTCTCTAAAAAAGAGAGTTTTTATAACTAATTTCGTTTTTAATTTATTTAATCATTATATGGAAACAGAATATCCTTTTATTTTACAACTTTAGACCTCGAGTCTTCTATTAAATAATAACTAGAGGTGGGCCCACGCAAACACATGTGATATCCACAAAATACGAATTATATTTTTTACTATATTAAGATTTATTAAATTTATAATTAATTTAATATTTAAACTAAATTATTATCTAAATAAACAAAAAATATAAGATATATCAATAAAAAGAAAAGAAAAAGAATCTAATAATTGGAATTCTAAAAAAGATCGAGATAAAAAAAGATAACATGTGGAGTAAAAAAGTAAAGAAATAAAGGGATAACTAATCGTGGAATTCTAAAAAAAATAAAATGAAAAAAAACCTATGTTAAAAAAATGAAGAATTTAAGAGAAAAAAAAAGAGTTAAAAAATACAAAAAGGTTTTGAATGGGAAAAAAATAAAAAATTATGATTCAAAAATAAATGAACGATTATCTGTAAGATCAAAGCAAACAAATTGGGAAAAACCTATACTCTAAAAAGTCAAAAGATGAAAGTAAAAAAAATAGATAAAAAAAATCAAGAACCTGAATGGACAAGTAGGATCCAAAAAAGGGAAAAACTTATGTTTAAAAAAGACCAATGATTTAAGAGAAAAAACTATATTATAAAAAGGCGAAGGAATTAAAAGGGAAAAAAATTAGATGAAAAAATAAAAAGAGTAAGGACTTAAATGGAAAAAAATAAAAACATGTTGTCTAAAAATAAAGAGATGACCATTCGTGGGACAAAAGAACAAAAAGGGAAAAACCTATGTCTCAAAAAGATGAAAGATCTAAGTAAAAAAAAATCGAAGGACCTGAACAAGAAAAAACCAAGCGTGGTTCAAAAATGATGAAATACTTAAATAAAAAAAAGTGTAAGGATCTAAATGAAAAAGAAAAAGTGCGATAAAAAAAAGACGAAGAACCTAAATAAAAAAATGTTCAAAAAAATATAAAAATGTGAATGAAAAAAAAAAAAACATAGTAGGATTCCCAAAAAGACGAAAGACCAAAGTGGGAAAAAAAAAGGGGCAGAAAAAGTGAACGGATTTAAACGGAAAAAAATAACGGATCCTAAATGATAAAAGAAAACATGGTAGAGTCCTCTCAAAATACAAAAAAACTAAATGAAAAAAAAAAAAAAGAAATTGGGCAAAAAAAGCACAAGTACTTAAACGAAAAGAAAAAAATTAGCAGGGAAAAATTTCGGGATCCTGAATGAAAAAAAAACCAGTGGGGTTCTCCAAAAAAGGAAGGACGCAAGCGTAAAAAACTAGGCCAAAAAACACAATGACTTAAATGAAAAAAAAAAAAAAGAATGATAGGAAGGGGTAGTTTGGTAATTCAAAAGAGGAACCTAGGGTACTGGTCATTCATTAAAAAAGAAAAAAGGATGCACGGTAACCGGTAACAGTAGCCTAAACTCTCATTTTATATATATTAGTAATATAAAGGGCAACATTCTGAAAAATGAAAATAAAAAATATTTTTATAAATTAATAATTTATTAATTTATGTGGTTACATAATATTGATAAATTAATATATTTTTAAGATACTAAAATTTAACTGGACATCAAAAAAGAAATTATACTAAAAAAATGATATCAATGAAAAAAATATGATACGGTAAAAAAAACAGTGAACAATTAGCCAGGGACATTAGAATTTTTGCGTGAACAGCGATGCATGGTAAGTACTTTTTTTGCACTTTATATTTATAGGGGCTTGGTATAGAAAAAAAGTGTGGTGGATAAAAAAAAAAGAACGAAGAATGATCCGAATGAATAAAAAAAAAAGATCCAAAAAAGGTGGAAGGACTTGAATAAAAAAAAAGTGTGGTAAAAATGGGGGAAAGACCCAAAGGAAAAAAAAATGTGGTGGATTCCAAAAAAAGGAGGAAGGACGGAAACGAGAAATAAAAAAGTGTGGCATAAAAAAAAAGAACGGGGTACTGGATAATTCAGATGAAGAGACCTAGGGATACTTTTGTCGGTCAACAAAAAGCGGATAAATAGTGACCGAGCACAATAACCCTGACTGGCTCTTTATATTAGCGGTGCACAATAAACATTTTTTAACGCTTTATATCTATAGGAGATTGGGTACAGAAAGAAAAAAGTATGGTGGGTCAAAAAAAAAAGAGGAAGGACCCTAATAAATGAAAAAAAAAAAGGTCCAAAAAATGACGAAATGACTCGAATGGAAAAAAAATGTGATGAAAATGGGGAAGGACTCGAAGGAAAAAAAAAAGTGTGGTGGGTTCCAAAGAAAGAGTAAGGATTGAAATGGAAAAAAAAAAGTGTGGCAAAAAAAATAAGAAGGGGGTAATTCAGATGGAGGGACCTGGGATACTTTGGTCAGTCAACAAAAAGCGGATGAACAATGATCGAGCATGATAACCTCAATTGGCTCTTTATAATAATAATAATAATAATATAGAGACATAACCCCGAATCCGTGTAAGCTGATTTTTCTTACCACTAATTAATATATGGATTTTGTTCGACTAATTCGATTGAAACACTTTGAGACCCATTAAGAAATTGATTCTCTTAAATCTCATTTTTTCATTCTTATGATTCGAATCTGAGACATATGGTTAAAGGAGTGTAATGTCCTATCGTTATACTCATGAAAGTTTGGTGAAGGAGGAGGATTTTGATAAAAGCTATAGTCATTTGTAGTCATTTTGGGTAAGATATTTAAATTTTAAAAATAGAAAAAATTATGTTAGAAGAGTTCACTTAAGAAAAATCTAATAGTAGTTCAAGTGGATTAATCAGAATATGATTCTGAATATCGTTGATCCACTATAATTACAAAAAAAAGGGTCATTTTTGTGCTGGACTGGACTCGCCAATAAAAAATGTTTATCATCTAAATGCAGACCAGGAACCAAACCCTGATATTTGACTCGGACTTTGAAGTTAGTTCGGATCGGGTCGACCAAAGAAAAGAACTAAGCCATACCCTTGATCAATCCACTCCAGCCAGGAACAAACAAATCAACTTTGTAATAAATGGCCCAGTTTCCAAATGCTCGTGCTCGGCAAGAGTTTTCCGCAATGAAAATCACATGACTATAAACAAGCCTCACGTGATTGCCAAGTTGCAACCCTTTTGGTATAACAAGGCCTTGATCATACAAAACGACACCTTCATTTTCTAGCCCTGGTATCTAAACACGTTTCTAATTGTTTCGTAGTAGTATTATAAATTTTGGAATTAGTTTTATTTCATTTTCTTTTCTATCGCAAAAAATACATTATATTTGCATTAATTAGCATAATGTTACAATAAAAAGTCATATCTATGTACATATATATATATATATATATATACACATACATATGAACAGCATATCATTTATAATATATGATACAGGAAATTTCTTACGTTTTTTGTTATTTCCAAAATATTTCTTATTTTCAAAATATTTCTATGTATTAAATTAATTAATATTTATATAAAAAATTTTATATCTTTTATATTTACAAATTTTCTCATATTTGATGAATTATTTATCTATTTAATTATAATTATAATTTTTTATATTATTTATCTTATAATTAATAATTATATATTTGATCATTTTAAATTTTTATTATAAAAGATGACATTCTATTATTTTCGAAAATAACCAATATTTATATAAAAATTATATTTTTATATTTACGTCGTTTGCTCACATTTTTATTTTGTGTATTTTTATCAAGTGCCATTTTCTTGTTCAGTTTTATATCCTGTTTTCATTTCGTGCAACCGCTTATAATTAGGCTACTTTTGGGAAAAAAAAAATTGAGAATTGGTTCAAATAAGATTAGACAGGGTTGTCATAAAAAAAATAAAATAAAACCTCTTTTACAGGTAAATTTAACTTTATTTGTAAAATTTTTTTTATTTTAGTTGCAAAATATTATAAATAAGATCAGATAAGATATAATATAGGTAAGTGGAGATAAATTGACCACCACTTTAGTCAATTTATAGGCCTCAACAACTATGTATAAAATATGTGGACCTTGTGGCATAGCTTGTCTTCCCACTTGTCTAATCGGTTTGCTTATCTTTACCTAATTTTCATTTCCCTCCGCCCATCATCATCAGATTAGGTAAAATTTCGTAGTCTTTAATATTAATCATTCCAAAGTCTAAAGATGAGAGAACCAAAGACAACATTGGTTGGTTTCCGCTATTTCCTTGAAGCTTCATTCACCATCTTCTATATGTCAGCTTCACAAATCATCTCTCTAAAAATTTCTCTTGTCTAGGCACCCTTCTAATCTAGTCCTAACAAAATTATCCCCTGAAGATGGACATGGTGAAAGTTGAAATCGTGTGTCGAGAGACCATCAAACCATCCTCTTCAACTCCTAATAGCCTCAGAAATTGCAGACTTTCCCTCATAGACCAGCTTACTCCTTCGGTTTATGTTCCCATGATTTTCTACTATTCAGAAAATGATCATGACTACCATATCACGGCTATGGAAAAGATTCAGCTACTAAAGAAATCACTCTCCGAAACCCTGACTCGATTTTACCCCTTTGCTGGAAAGATCAGAGAGAACATGTACATTGAGTGCAACGATGAAGGGATAGACTGTTTTGAAGCCAAAGTTAGTATTCCACTCTCCCAGGTTCTAAACAATCCGGAGACTTGTCTGCTCGATCAACTCCTTCCTAGAGACTACCATTTCGCTGCATCACTGAAGGAAGTCCAAGTAGCTATTCAACTCAGTACCTTCACTTGTGGAGGAATTGCTATTGGCATAAATTTCTCACACAAAATTATGGATACATCCACCGTTTGCTCGTTTATGAATACTTGGTGTTCTATTGCTCGGGGACGGGACAGCCCTGTCGATCCTGCGTTCATCGGAGCCTCCCTCTTCCCTCCAAGAGACTTGTCTGGAGTTATACCCAAAGTTGATTTGTCAAAAAATCCGAACTTGGTAACAAAGAGGTTTGTGATTGAAGGCTCAAAGATAGATGCAGTGAGAGTGTCAATGAAAATTACTAATCACATTTCGGATCAACATATTTCTCGGACTATACTAGGCTCTGCTTTGATATGGAAATGCGCTATGAATGTGTCAAAGCTTAAGTTGGGATATGCACGGCCCTCTGCAATAAGACACGCGGTGAATTTGCGATGGAAGTGCAATCCTAGGTTGCCTGATAATTCATTTGGAAACATTTTATGGATGGCCTTAGCAGCAGCATCACCACTGGAGGAGACAGATGGGGAGATTGATCTGAATGACTTGGTGGGTATGATCAGAAATGCTATAAGGGAATTTGATAGCGAATGCGTGAGGAAAATGCAAGGCGAGGATGGGTCTTTAACAATTCTTGAATCATGGAAAGGGATAATGCAGTTGGCTCAAAAATTTGAGCTTTATAATTTCTCAAGCTTGGTGAATTTTCCTTTGTATGAAGCTGATTTTGGGTGGGGAAGACCAGTTTGGATAAGCGCCGCTAATCTGCAGTACAATAATAGGAATATGTTTTTCAGTACAAGGTCTGGTGATGGAATTGAAGCTTGGGTTACTCTAGATAAACAAGAGATGCCGATTTTCGAGAAAAAATTTCAAGAACTTCTTCAATCTATTCCTAAATAATGATCAAATGTAAGCAGGGGAATTGAGCAGGGGAATTGCACCTAATTATGATTGTGAAATCATTTTTCTGAGTATGAATATGTTCCTCTATTTAATTAATGAAAAGGGTTTATCATTAGAGGTTCCATTCTAAAATATTCCATTCAAATCATAATTATTGTTTATTGGGTGAATCTTTTATAATGATACTATCAAAATACAAGTGACCTAACACACATCTATGTGGTGTACCTAATTCAGGACATTTTAATACAAATATATTCAAAATTGTAATCTTGCGAATTCATGAAATATTAGTAACATTAGCACCAGACTGCCGCTTTCAACACTATGACATTAAACTCAGTCTCCTCCGTAAATTTCTATGGAATTCCTTCAGCAGAGAAATTATATGACTCTCAATTGTAGTGGGTAGGTAGGTCTGTTCAATGGTCGCGCTATCCCATCTAGTACTCCATGTTCCAACTTTGAAGTTTGAACATTAGATAGCTTGAAGGTCAAAGGTGATGGTTTTATGCTTCCAACTACCTCTGACTTTGTGGCTCAGAGATAGACGTGTCACCTAACCACGCAGGAAATATAAATGTAATGGAGTTATTTTGACAAGTCTAATGTCAACTCAGTCAACGGCATAGCATATAATTCATAAATATACTTGGTAAGAATTAAATTCTCTGTTAAACTAATATAAAATTTACTTTAGTAAATTAAATTCTATATTTTAGAATTATTCCGCATGGGAATTAAGTTTTCTCTAAAACCCACCGCTTTAATTTTTAAAATAAAAAATAAATTGTTTTCAACGCCTCCAAATAAAATTATTAGGTAAACACAACTCGAAAATTACAAATTATTTTATAATTTTATTTTTTTAATATAGAGAGAGAGAGAGAGAGAGAGAGATGTCTTCAGAAATCAAGCTAAGCACAATGCGCCAAGTGGTGCGATGCCATGTTCCAGCGAGACCACATCAATCCGAAGATGTACCTCTGCACACACCTGATCGCATCCTCACAGTCACAGTACAACCTCCTCCTCACTTTTGCGCTCACCGAACCGAAGAGTGGCTCAACTTAATCGACTCCGAGCCGAACATCCCTCCCACTTCTGGCTTTTGGCTTCTTCCTATTCGCAATGTAATACCGTCCGAGTGGAATCCAGCAGCCGATTCCATCAGCTTCTTCCGACCCGCCTGCACCAAAATGGAAGCCCCATTTGATCGGCTCCTCAACGAGCTCGAGCCGCCTGTAACATGCACAGTAGCCGGCGTTTTCTTGCCTTGGATGATTTCCCTCGCGAAAGACGGATTACTCCGGTGACTCTATTTGTACAATGGCGCCTCATTGTTTTCGTTTTATTACCATTTTGACCCTTAGGTTGCTCCCGAGTCACCACCCCATCACTCTTAATCTTCAAGATAATCTCCTATAAACTCTTAACCTTTTCTTGCACTCTCTCTAATCATGCTAATATTATCTTGTAATGCTTGTTGAATTTTTTCTTCTTTTTTTTTTTATCTAAAATTATTTAGATTAAAATTACTACTTATACTAAAAAAACTTTAATAATTTGATTTAATATTAGCTGAAATTTAGATTTTTCCCACACACACATGGTGGATGCATGTGTCTAATAATAGTGAAGGATAGTATTAGCTAGTCGCCCATCTAGAATCCAAAGGCATAGTGCAAAAAAATTATAAGATATTTGTTCAAACAATAAACATGGATAGAGATGCAAAATTACAATTAAGTGGGTGTAAAATAAATATAATTCATAAATACTAATTGAATTTTAGAAAATTCACGGGATGCAATTGCCCACCCTGGACATAATCTAGGTTTGCCACTAGTATCGGCTACCGGTCAATTTGACTAAATCTAACCAAAATTAACTTAGTTAAAATTGTGAGAACACCGTTGACTATATGTTCGTCCTAATTTTAAATCTCCTAATTGTAAAGTTGAATCTGTCAATAAGTTATAGTTCAACTGATATCATCTCTTCTTTCTTATATAAAGATTTCAAATTAAGACCTCCTATGTATCAAAAAAAAAAAAAATACTAAACCTAATAAAATATAGTTTAAGTTAGGGTGAGCAAAATACAGTTAAAACTGCTAACCACGAAGATAGTTAATGTAGTTGTACTTACGATTGTGGTTATAATCATTAACCGTATATATATAATATAATATTAAAAATATATGTTATATATTATGTATAGTATTATTTATTATCCCCATATTATATGTGTAATATAATATCTTTTTATTTATATGTAATATATAATTATAAACATAAAAATTTGGATAATGTAATGACCACTTGGTATAACTAAGGATTAAGAGTTTGAGTTAAATACAATATTAGGTCTAACATAATGAATACTCAATCAATGACAATAAGACTTTGATAGACTATAATTAAAAAAAAAATGAAATAAAGTCGAAGTGAAGATGAAGGCTGAAACCCTAATTTTTTAAGTTTGAGAGACTAAAATATGATATTAAGTTTCTTCAACTTTATGTATGTTTTGAACCCAAACATTCCGAATTTGTATGTTTTTTCAGATTTATGTTTCTTGGATTTGTGATAAGTGTTTAGAGCTAAATTTTTAATTTTAAAAATAATAATTATTAATTATTATTAAAATTATATATTATTTTTTGCTTGGATGTAGACAGAAAACTTCCAAACTATTTTGAGAATTAGGCTTAAAATCTTTTCTTACATCTGACCAACTCAGTATTTTTACATTAAATATTCTTATGTCTGACAATATTTTAAAAATTTTAATATATAATATATACATTCAGAATTTGCATTTTTTTTCTGATTTATGTTTCTTGGATTTGTGATAAGTGTTTGGAGCTAAAATTTTAATTTAAAAAATAATAATTATTAATTGTTATTAAATTATATATTATTTGTTGCTTGGATTGGATGTAGACTAAATTTGTGAATAATACATAGAAAATTTGTGATAAGCTGTATGTATCATTTGCATGCTTTTTGTCTACATCCAAGCAACAAATGTTTTGAACTCTTAATGGGCTTGCATGAAAGTGCGTACAAAGACTTTTGGGTTGGCAGAAGTGAGACAAGAGTTTCCCAAGATTGCATATATGGGCTGGAAATTTTGCTCATGGGCTTCACAATTTCTAAGAATTTCTCCTCTGTAATGGGCTTGATTGATATCTATAGGAGTCCTAACCCCCCCACCCCAAAGTGAAATCCCAAGGTGGATGTTCTCAATTTTTTTTTTTTTTTTAAGTGGATACTTTATCCAAATTTAATCTAACTAATCTAACCGAGCACTGTGAGACCCATTAAGTGATTAGTTTTTCCAATGCTCATCTTTCTATTTTCAAAATTTAAACTTGAGATCTTGATTAAAGAGATTTAATATTCGACAGTTACACATACAGGTCATTGGTGGCGTTCTCATGTTTGTTGAATCTGTTTATGTCTCTCTCCACCCACAAGTAAATATGCCAACAAAAAAATCTAAAAACTTTTGTGCGGTGTTTGGGGCATGGACTTAATCAAGTAACCTAGTTTCTCTCTTAGTTAGCTTGTGCCACTTGCATGCCTCCCCAAGGAGTATGACTTGCTCCTACCACACCCTCAATCCAGTCCACCGTCGTTAATGTGGAGACCGAAGTCAGGTGTGGCATCTCATGGGACATACATTTTTCCACCTAGCGACATGACCCCTTATTTCAACTGTCAACATCATGGCAAGACACATGGCCAAATTCACACATGATACCCAAGAAGCTGAATCACATTCCATGTAGTGTCCATTGGACAATAGACTCCCCCTTTTCAGTAGCCAATTTGTTTACAAACACCTTTTGGAAAAATTGACCCGACTTAGACTTGGTGCCAGGCCTAAACCTAGTATTAAAAGGCTATACCCGATCATGAGAATATTTCTGATCGCATTATTCATAGATTTCTGGTCCACTTTTCAAAGGAAATGACCCAAAATAAATCATTGTCTCAACCATGTTTACAACTTTTAAATTCCACGATAAGGAGGCAACGTGTCGTGCTCTATTAGGCATTCTTTGGGGTCTACACCTCTCTCTTTCTTGATGAAAAATCTGATGAGGGTTTGTTTTTGGTACTATCATTTGACCTTAAACAAACATCTTTCGCAGAGTAGTCATATTTCATACGACTCTTAATCTTTGCCATTTGTGGCTTGTCCTGTAACTGTTACAGAGATGATGGAACACTGTTTCTTCTTTTTTTTTTTGGTGGAACTGTTTCTTTTTCTATAATAGAACTATATAATGAAATATACCATCTTTCTATTCACAAATTAAACTCAAATTTCTATTTAATTTGGAAAAATTTTATGGGTTAAACTAATGCTCAGTGCATGTCTTTTTGTCGGTTTATGTATTTTTTTTTTTCTTTTAACACTCTTTTAAGGGTCTATAATTGTCACTCCCATTTTTATACCGAAGTTGCTATAATTTTTTTTTTTCAAAATTAAAATAAATCATAATAATTTAAAATTATTTAGTCTATGTTTTCCACTTCAACTGTCATTTTAAAGAATTAAAGACGTATTAATTTTTTTTAACTTTACTCATATTTCTTGCTGTCTCACTAAATATTCAATTTTCAGCATAATAAAATTGACTTTTTAATTAATAATTTAGTCCATTAATATATATTTTTTTAAAGGATTATAGTTATTCTGAATCTTAATTCTAAATTTTGAGATTAAGTGGTTGAGAGACTATAGAGGAGAGAAGAGTTTCCTATTTTAGTCTCTCGTATTGTTGACAAAAGTTTTACATTAACTGTCAACTTATCTTAATTTTTTTCCTTTATCCGAATTTGAAATCACCCCTGTTAGGAAAAAGAAAAAAGAGCCAAGTTAGAAGTGGGATGTAATAACATCCCAAAAAAAAATTTTCAAAATTTGGGACAAGAGAAGAGAGGTTATGTGGCCGCCTACGATTCAACATTGGTCCACCAGAAGATTTAGGATGAGATATTACACACCAGGTTTCTTTGATTTCATTTAATATTATTCTACATCTAATGGATACCCTTCTCAAATTAGTTTTAAGATATTAAAATGGGGAAATCATTTCTCCCTTATAACCTTTCCTCATAAAAAGTTTTATGGGCATGAAATGTCATTAAAACAAAGGATAAAATTTTTGGTAATGACAAAAAATTATGTATAAATTATGTCAGTTTTAATACCTAAGTTAAAAAAAAAACCAATTAATAGAAGGATTTTTTTTTATATATAATCATAAATAGCTCTTCAATCTAGAGGCAAAGGAAGAGGTTGGACACGATAATCACCCCCTAAAATATTAAAGAAAAGATTTTATGGTGATAATTTTAAAATTTTAAAATTTTAAATATTATTTGTCCATTAAAATTATAACCCCACCCTTTTAAATAAAATCCATATATGTATATATATATATATTACATATTTATATATTTCAATTACTTTAATAATATTGTTATATCTATTTTCAAAAATCATTGTTTAAAATATTATTTAGTTACTAAAAATTACAAGCTATTCGAATTAAATTATAACATGAATGTATATTATAGTTCACCCTCTTTAACATAAATTTTAAATTTTAAACTTTATCTTTATCAATCATATATCTTGATATCACGGTTTTGATTTAAGTGCTTTATATATATATATATATATATATATATATTATCGATATTTGATACGATTAAATTTAATTTCTATTGAATTTACTGAATCAATTATACATTGAAATGTTCTTTTTCAATTGATAAGAAGGGGAAGAAGAATCTTCAACCATTTTTTCTTTGCAAGCTAAAACTTTTTACAAATTTATCTCATATATCCAAAGTCAGAGAAATAAGCTGGCCTTAAAAAAATGTGTAGGGATTCACATTCTCAACATTTGGGTGCATTTGTTCTTTTTTTTTTTTTTTTTAATCTTGGTGAAACGATCATTTAGTATTCAAAATTTTATTTTAATTAATTTAGATTGATTTATTATCAAACTTATTTTTAAATGAGAGATCTTCTATGGATATCTACTCGAAACTCAAATTTAAACATTTAATTGAAAGATAAAATATTCTTTCCACCGACCCGATTAACTATGGGTGCATTTGTCGACCACGTATGAGGACAATATATTTAGGATTAGATGTGAAGGTTCGATAGCCCGGCTAGGAATTTGTCGACTTCCTCGAAATTGGTTTTTCTAATACTCAGTCAACTTTTATGTTCCAATCCCAAGCTTGTTTGTATAAGTTGACAAGATCGATGTTTAGTTTTGGAGGAGTTTGGTGTATTTGAATTTGAGTTCGTTTTGTGTATTCGGATTAGACCCAACCTGAGAACTGCAAGCGGTCCATTTTCTGGATTTATTTCGTGAGGGAGAATTCCTTGTCGTGGCATAGCATGTGTCTATCGTGTTTGGAGAACAGAGCTCGATCAATGTCTTCTGAATTTGTGATTATTACATGTATTTTATTATATATCAATTGCACATAGATCCCAGCCGTCCAATTTCGAATCATCTGGTAATTGACCATCATGTCTGTCTACTGTGGTAACGGTGGTACTGGTTTCCAAAAGGGTTAACAAAAGTGGGTCTTTTTCAGGTACGTTCGAGGATACTAGAATGAATAAAGAAAATATTTTTAAATTAATACTATATTTAAAAATTTAAAAATTCGTAAAATCTAAATAAAATAGTAGATTTTATTAAAAATCTATATTTGATTCTTAAATCATCATTTATTTTCACACTTACTCAAAATTACTTCAACTCATACTTCTTTTTTTAATTTTTTTAATAAAATTATCTATTAATCATATATATATATATATATATATATATATATATATATATATATATATAACTAGACAAATAAAAAAATATAATATTTTTGTTATTATGTTATTTTTTAAAATTTTTGAAAAGAATATAAAAGTTACTTAATAAACTCATATAATATTTATTTTTTTCATTATAAAATTTTTCATATCCCATTATCCATTACTTATACAATATTTTTATAAAATTATCTATTACTTATATATATAAATTAAATAAATGAAAAAAAATAAAATTTTCATTATTAAGTTATTTTCTTTTTTTTTGTTTTTGATAAAATGTAAAATTTACTTGATAAACTCATATAATATTTATTTTTTATTATAAAATTACTTATCACTCATATATATATATAAACTAAACAACTGAAAAATAAATAAAATTTTTATTATTAAGTTACTTTATTTTTATTTTTGAAAAGAATATAAAATTTACTTAATGAACTCATATAATATTTATTTTTTAATTATAAAATTACTCATGACTTATTACTCATATAATTTTCAATATAAAATTATTCATTACTCACATATATATATATGTTTGAGGTAGATTTCGTCTCCACAGATCCGGCTTTTCCTGAACTTAATCGGTGAGGCTTGAGACGTACAAAAGACCGCTGGAGGGTGTTCCGGCGGGGAAGACTCCGACACTCAAGTCAGAAAGAACGGTTTTCGAAAAAAAAAATAAACGGACTGAGAGAGGCGGGAAGACGGATCTCCCTCTATATGTCTTGTGTAGGGTTAGAGGACTTACCTGGACGATGCCTCAATTGACGTTATATAATGCTTTTCTTAAATCCGTGCCGCTGCGAGTTTTGTGAAACTCTAGTTTTCTTAAGAATTCGTCCGAAAATTCCGGATCTATGATTATAAAACATTTAATATTGCGATTAATTAAGCAACTGAATTATACGGGGAGATTCTTTCCCTTATTGATTAGATCTGTTAGGTTTCCTTTCGTATAGGGAAGATATATTCCGTGTCAAAGTGGGGGACTCAGTTGGTTACTGATTGGATGTTAGCGATCGAGGGAAACGAATGTATTCGGTCTCTTTGATGGCTATCGATTGAGGGTGTTCAGTTTCACCGAACCCTCTGTAAATCAATTCAAACAATAGACCCTTCGGTTAAGTAGGGCGACTAAGACCTTTCGGGGAGACAAGTCCCTTTGAGCACTCGGGGCGACTAAGGCCCATCCGTGGAGATGGATCTCTTTAGTAAATCGGGGCAACGAGGGCCCATTCTTGTCTGAGTGTGTAGCTACTGTAAAAAATGAGGGTTCCATCATTTGCCCCCAACTCATGGCGTCTATTCGCAGAAGAGACGCCATGAGTAGAGCTTGTTTCTCTAGAAATTAAAAAACACGAGTGTGATAGAGACACATCTCATGAGATCACCAAAATCGCCTATAACTGACATGGAATCGGAGTAGGCGAGATTAGGGGCCTAATGACACCCGGGTCGAGCTGGGTATCATGATACCCGAGCTCGGCTTGAGTATTTTTTAGGTGAGCTCGAGCTCGAGCTCGTCAAGCTTGAATTTCTCAAGTTGGAGCTGGAGCTCGTCGAGTTTGAATTTTTTGAGCTCAAGCTTGAGCTCGAAGTGTCATCAAGTGTCGTCGAGTAGTGTTGTCGAATAGTATTGTTAGATAGTATGATCCAGATTTGTATTTCTCGAACTCGAGTTCGAACTAAAAGTATCGCGGATAGTGTCATCGGGTAGTATCATCAAATATTTAATATATAAAAAATATTTTTTAAAAAAATTTCGGGTAGCTCGTCGAGTTTTCGAGCCTGACACATTTGGGCTTGAGTTCGAGTTTGAGCCCGAGGTACCTAAGCCAAAGCCCGAGCTCGAGTCGAGCTTTGACCGAGTAGTGTCACGGGTACCCGTAACACTACCTGGGTGTCATAACAACCCTAGGCAAGATATGGATCTCTTCTTTAACTTAACTTGCCACATATGGGACGTTTCATCCTCTCTTGGATTCAATTAATGCAGTCGGAGAAGATGAAGTGACACGTGCATCTTTAATTCACACACTTATCGGAGCGGCATTTTAACTACCGCGAGATTTCGTAAAGATCTCATTTCGCCTATAAGTAGGGGTCATGGAACCTCCTTTTGTTTCAATAAACTTTTCCATATTTGAGGTTTATTATGAGGAGTTTTCATAAAAATGTTCCAGCCTTTGTGAGCTTCGTAGCTTAAGCCGTGTTTGTTGATACGAAATCTCTTCAAGAATGGAGACTATTGGTATGAGGTCTCATCATAACATTTGTAGTTTGAATGTCATGACGGGCTCCGCCAGCATTTTCGTCGAGGGCCCCTGGCTTGAATTTAAAAAAGGAGTCTATTTTCGAGTCAGGTGGTGTAGAAGGTGGGTCGTATGCGTAGACCAGGTGATGGTAGAAAAAGTGATGATATTTCGATGCAACCCCTGTGTTTCTTTCCGATCGGTTGTCCCCCCTTTTTATAGGTGCGCTATTGGGGCTGCAAATTGTTGTAAATTCTTTTTGTGGCTTCTGTAGTCTCCGATGTTGGGCGTTCCTGTTTGTTTTTCGTCGTTCTTCTATTACTGTTTTTGTACTCTCCAACTTTGTTAAACGATAGAGACAATAAGATCATTTTTTTGGTCCGACGAAGGGATTAGCGAGATGTAACTGCCCATGTAATTCATTATCTATGTGTTGTAATAAAAGAAATGTATTTCGCTTACTTTATCATTATTGTGTCTGATGGAATCATCTATGTGAATGATGCTCGAGTGCTGTTCAAACTCTTTCGTTCGATAGGTTTGGCTCCTTGCTAGGTTGGGATGACTAAAACAGTTAAACTTCTTCGATAGGACAGGACCACTAAGGTCCATTCATGGAGATAGATCTTATCGGTAGGATAGGGCGACTAAGGCCCGTTCGGGGAGATAGATCCCTTTGATTGTATGGGGTGACTAAAGCCTTTCGGGAAGATAGATCCATTCGATTGTATAGGGCGACTGAGACCCTTCAGGGAGATAGATCCCTTTGATTATACAGGGCGACTGAGGTCTCTCGAGGAAATAGATCTCTTCGATTAGCTAAGACGAAAACGTTAGGAATTCGAATGATGGAACTATCGAAAGGAAAACTATGAGGAACTTACTCGGAAGGAGATTCCTCTACGGAGGGAGGGACGACATGATTCACAGATAGTAGGTTCGTAGGTTCTCTACATTCCAAGTTTTGGGTATGACCCATCCGTCTAGATTGTTGAGGCAATAAGCCTCCGGGTGAATTGCAGAACATATCTGATAGGGATCTTCCCAATTAGGAGCTAGTTTGCCCCCGGATTGGAGTTGACTGGTGGCTTCCACCTTCCTTAGTACTAGGTTACCTGGTTTGAATGTTTGAACTCTGACTCGTCGGTTATAGTACCGCACCATTTGCTGTTGGTACGCGGCCATTCAGATGGATGCAGATTCTCGTAGTTTAGGAAGCAAATCTAAGTGCTTGAGCAAGGCTGACTCATTCCTTTCAGAGTTGTAGTGGGCCACTCAGAGCGAATGGATTCTAATTTCCATTGGATGACGGCCTCGCTTTTGTATGTCATGCTGAATAGAGTTTTCCCGGTTGCTCTTCGGGGTGGGGTTCGGTATGACCAGAGGATGCTGTAGAGCTCATTCACCCATCGTCCTTTGGCATCGTCTAGCATGGTCTTTAGCCCTTGGAGGATAGTCATGTTGGTGATTTCTGCGAGTCCGTTGGTTTGTGGATGGGCAACCGACGAGAACCGATGGTTGATTTCCAGTTTAGTCAGAACTCTCGGAAGTCGGAGTTGTCAAACTGCTTCCCATTGTCGGTGATGAGGATATGAGGTATGCCGAACTGGGTGATTATGTGTGTCCACACGAGCGACCGTGCCTTAGTTGTGGTTATTTGAGCCAGGAGCTCAGCTTCTATCCATTTGGTGAAATAGTCGATGGCCATTATAAAAAATTTTTTCTATCCCGTAGTTTGTGGGAATGGCCCTAGAATGTCCATTCCCCACTGAGCGAACAGTCATGGCCCTGCGAGGGGGCTGAGTTCAGTAAAAGGTACCTTAGGGACCGAAAAGAATTGTTGACATTTGTCACATTTTTTGACGTAGTCACTAGAATCGTTTTTCATGGTTGGCCAGTAATATTCTCGTCACAAAGCCGGACCAGATTCCGGGCTCCTAGGTGGCTGTCGTATATCTCTTCGTGGATTTTTTGCTAGATATAATTCCCTTCCTCCGGGATCAGACATCTTAGATAAGGGTAAGTAAAATATTTTCGGTATAGTACCCCATCAATAATGGTATAGTGAGCGGCCTTTCGTTTCGGCTTGATCGCTTCCAGTGGTGAGTGAGGCAATCGATTATCTCTTAAATAGGCTTCAATTGGATCTTTTCAACTAGGGGGTTGGTCCGCCGATAGGACCCTTTCGAATTCATCAATACTGGGATATGAAAAGTTTTCGATATAAACTGTTCAATTAGAGGCGACCGAATCCGAGCTGGCCAGCTTGGAGAGCGTATCGACTCTCGCATTTTCTGAGTGTGGGATTTGTTGGTTGTTTACCTTGTCTAGCTTAGTCATCGTTTCATGCAGAGTCAAGTACTTGGTCATGATCAAGTCTTTTGTTTTATAAACCCCTTCGATTTGTTTAACCACCAATTGACTATCGGTGAATACCCAAACACTTCGAACTCCCATTTCGGCTACAATCCGAAGTGCTGTCAACAAAGTTTCATATGCCACCTGGTTGTTGGTGGCCTTGAAATCAAAACGAAGAGCATACTCTGCTTTAAAATTTTCTGGGCCAACTAGTATGAGCCCTATGCCACTGCCTGAGGAATTAGAGGACCCATCAACATGTAGGGTCCAATCTGGTAATGACCATTCTGTGGGGCCATCAGTGAATTCAGGTGTAACTGGGAAGGTGCACTTGAGGATGAAGTCGGCCAAAACTTGGCCCTTGATTGCTAAGCAGGGCAGATACTGGATGTCGAACTCACCCAATTCGACGCTCCATTTGATTAATCGGCCAGAAGTGTCTCTTTTTTGGCGGATTTGCTTTAGTGGTTGATCAGTGAGCACCACGATAGTGTGAGTTTGGAAGTACGGCCGGAGTCGTCGAGCTGAAATGACTAGCACATAGGCTATCTTTTCGACGGGAAGGTAATTGACATATACTTTTTTAAGTATCCAACTGATGTAGTAAACTGACTTCTAAGAATTCGAGTCCTACCTCACTAGGACAGAGCAAAGCGTCATGTCAGAAATAGAAAGGTAGAGATGGAGTTTCTCACCGAGGATCAGTCGGGAAAGTAGTGGAGGGGCCATGAGATAATCCTTGAGCCATTCGAAGGCCGTTTGGCACTCGGATGTCCATGTGAATTGTTGAGACATCTTTAAGGCATCGAAAATGAGTTTGTACTTCTCTCCGACCTTTGATGTAAAGCGGCTTAGCGCCGCTATCCGACCAGTGAGGCGTTGCACCTCTTTTAGTGTTCAAGGAGGCGACATGTCCAGGATGGCTTGTATCTTCTCGGGACTTGCTTCAATCCCGTGGTTGGTGATCATGAAACCCAAAAATTTTCCCGACAGGATGCCAAATGTGCACTTAGCGGGGTTTAGCCGCATGTTGTAACGTTGGAGTATTTGAAAGGTCTCTTGTAGATCAGCAACGTGGTCTTTAGATTTAGTGCTTTTGATGAGTATGTCATCCACGTATGCCTCTACGTTTCGACCGAGTTGGTCTTTGAAGACTTTATTGACCAATTGTTGGAAAGTTATCCTCGCGTTCTTGAAACCGAAAGGCATGACCCGATAATAGTATGTGTTGAATTCAGTGATAAAACTTATCTTTTTTTCGTCTTCAGGCGTCATTCATATTTGATTGTACTCCGAGTAGGCGTCCATGAAACTTAGGAGTTGGTGGCCCAAGAAGTTGTCAACAAGTTTATCAATGTTTATGAGAGGATAACTGTCTTTCGGGCATATTTTGTTGAGATCTGTGAAATCTACACACATCCTTCATTTACCGTTAGGTTTTTTCATCAAGATTACATTGGCTAGTCATTCAAGATATTTGACTTCACGAATAAAACCAGCGGCTACCAGCTTTTGGACTTCTTCTTGAATGGCTCGTTAACGTTCGAGGCCGAACACCCTTTTCTTCTGTTTAACCGGCTTATAGGCCAGATCTACCATTAGTTTGTGGAAAATGACGGAGGGATCGATACCAGGTATGTCCTCAGGGGACCAAGCGAAGATCTTGGAGTGTCATTGTAGGCAGTTAATGACAGCATCCTAGAGGGGTATAGGCAAAGCAGCCCCGATCCGGATAGTCTGGTTGGGATCATTTGTCTGAGGAAGCTCGATTACCTCTTCTTCTGACTTTGGTTTGCTCATCGGTTCGATGTCACCCCTAAGCTCTAGGGTGTCGATAAGAAAATTCTCCTGTCTATCATAATCGGCAAAAAGAATGTAGGGATCTGGATCACTGCGAATAGTTATGACCCCCTTAGGCATTCCAAGCTTTACCTTCATGGTTCGAGTGCTGGGTAGTGCTTCTAACTTATCTAAACTTGGCCAACCGAGAATGGCGTTGTATGGAGAGTACAGTTTTATCACGTGAAAGATGATTTTGGAACTTGCAGAGTTAGGGGGAGCCCTTACAGTTATGGTGAGGGGGAAAATTCCCTCCGGATAGATGTACTCGTCGATTAGTCCCTTGAGGGATCCAATTGGAGGTTGTAGGTGTGAAGAGTTGAGACCCATTTGATAAACGGCATCCCAAGTAAAGAGATAGTAATCCACGCCTTGATCAATCAGGACTCTTTTTATCACATGAGATTCTATTATGATGGTGACCACTATGGGATCGTTGCGACTGGGGTCAACCCCCGCTAGATTGTCGTCATCGAACCCAATGACTAGACGTTTTCTCTTTGCCGTAGCCATGTTTTATTTGATGACAGAAAGTTGATCAGAAAGGTTAAGGATTAGCCTAGTCGTTTCTCATGGAATACGCCAATGCGTTGGAGGTGGGTTTCGTCTTCACAGATTCGGCTCTTCCTGGACTCGATCGGACAGTTGGTTGTGAGGTTTGAGACTTGCAAAAGACCGTCGGAGGGTGTTCCGGTGGGGGAGGTTCCGACACTAAAATCAGAAAGAGTGATTTTCGAAAGGAAAAGACAAACACACTGAGAGATGAGGGAAGACGGATCTCCCTCTATGTGCCTTGTGTAGGGTTAGAGGACTTACCTGGACTAATGCCCCCATTGACGTTATATAATGCTTTTCTTAGATCTGTGCCGCTACGGGTTTTGTGAAACCCTAGTTTCCTTAAGAATTCATCTGGGGATTTTGAATCTATGATCATGAAAAATTCGATATTGCGACTACTTAAATAATTGAATTATATCGGGAGATTTTTTCCCTTATCGACTAGATCTGTTAAGTTTCCTTCTGTATAGGGAAGATATGTTCCTTGCCGAAGTAGGGGATTCAGTTGGTTACCGATTGGATGTTAGCGATCGAGGAGGACAAATGTGTTCGGTCTCTTTGATGGCTATCGGTTAGGCATGTTCGGTTCTACCAAACCCCTTGTAAATTGATTCAAGCAATAGACCCTTCAGTTGAGTTGGGCGACTAAGACCATTCGGGGAGACAAGTCCCTTTGAGCGCTCGGGGCGACTAAGGCCCATCCGTGGAGATGGACTCTTTAGTAAACCGGGGCGACACGAGTATGTTCTCGTCTGAGTGTGTAGCCACCAAAGAAAATGGGGGGTCTATCAATATAAAATTAAAACTAAACAAGTTAAAAAATATAAAATTTTTATTAATAAGTTATTTTATTTTTTTATTTTTGAAAAAGATAAAAAATTTATTTTATTTTTTCAAGTGAAATTAATTTCATATAATATTTTAAAACAATTTATTTTAAATTATTTATAATTTTTATTGTATATTGAAATAAAAGTAAAATTAAAAAATAATTTAATTCTTATTCTAAAAAAAAAAGTCAACAAAATATCAGGTATGATAATGATACTCATTTTAGTATACCAAACTAAACAAATGAATTGGAATGATTCTGTCCATTTCAATTTCAGATGATATGATTTTAATTTCGATTTCGATTCGCAAAACTGAACTTAACACTCCCTTAGATCTTTAATGTACTTTTGTTCAAAGTCGAACTGATCAACCATCAAAAGTTATTTAAGGTAATTCATTGAATATTTTATGAGATTTTCAGTCAAAATTTGATTTAAAAGATGAGGTATAACAATATTTTTAAAATTATAATGTTTTAATGATTTAGATTAAATAATTCAATGGAAACCTTATAGTAATACCAAGAGTAAGAATGTTGTGTGTCTATATGAATGATTTAAAAGATAAGGTATAACAATATATTTTTTTTGTTTCACAAAAATTTGAATCGATATTCTTTAGATTAGGGAAGAAGATTATGATCACTGATGAGTCCATTTAAGGATAAGTGAAAACATATATGCCTCTCTCAATGGGGTGGTTAGATATTCATTGATGGTATTTTAGTCTCAATGTGCATTGGTGGTGGATAAAATGGTAATAGATAATATTTTTCAACACACCTGGTTATCTCAATGAAGAATTATTACAATAAATTAAATTTATATTAAAAAAAATCATCATCATAAATATAAAAAAAAATTAATATAAATATAAAATATAAAAAATTAAATATATATCATGATCAAATCAATTATTGATTTAATTTTGATAGTAATATATTTTCCAACAGATCTTTTGTTGGATATGGCCGAGAATCTATTCATGGTGTCCCTGCATACTTTCACAGGTATTTCTTCTGATTTTCAGACCTCATATTTTAGCGGACATGTTTTATTGTTTAAATCAATTAACATTTTTAGTTTGGCAATTCTCTTAGTATTAGGTTTGTGCAAATATGTGTAAGCTCAATATATGCTTTGGGCATTAGACATTTTAAAATATTATACAAAATAATTGAAATCAGAAAACACAATAGGAATTCAAATAAAAATTGTAAACAAATTCCCTCTGTATCTGAATTTATAGTAATTGAGTATATCTCAACCAAAGAAGGAAAGAGTAATATGTTGACACCAAAAGAAGAAAAAAGAATGCTTGTGGAAAAAAGGGTTCTTGAAATAACTTTTGGTGTTTCGAAAAGAAAATGTGCCATTTTCATTTCCCTCAACCCAAATGGAGATCTTCAACACGGTGGCCTTGGTGTCTGTTTGGCTGTTTCAAGTCATGGTAATTTGAGGAATGCTTTGCCCCGATTGGAGATCTTCAACCCCTCCTTCTGATTTTACAATATTTGGTTACTTCCCTTTTATGTTAGAAATATTTTGCAATTTTTTTTTTTTAAATATTATGGTCGAAAATGAATTGGTTTCAACACCAAACTATGGTCCACTCTAATTAAGAAAAGTCATATGGTTCTACCAAGTAAATTCATACTAATTCAAATATATGAAGCCATATGGTCAACTCAAATAATTGCAAACAGCCCTAAAGGACGTAGATGTCTATTGGAAGGGCGAGAGTTATAATAATTTTTTTTGGGGGGGGGGGGTGACTCGGACCTGTTTTCAAAATAATCTATTTGTATTATTTTATCTAAATTCATACTAATTAAGTCTTTTTTAAATCATTATTAACATCAAAATATTATGGCTGAATGTGAGAGCCAAAACAACCACCCTTGTCACATGATGATGAAAATGCTAATATTAATGGTAGATAATACTTTTTCAACTGAACTTTTTAGTTATATGGAATATACTTATTGCTAATTATATGAAAACTCTAATATTTTATTACTTCATTTGAATTATTAAAATAAATTGACTTTATCTAGAAAATTCATTGTCACATTAATAATACAAATATGGAAATATAAAAATAAGAAAAATCAAATATTTTCCAAAATCAAATCAATAATTGATTTGATTTTGATACATTCTAATATCCACTCCCAAATTCGTTGTAGTATAATGAAAATTGTTTAACTTTAATTGAGAGAGTTATATTATGTGGGAAGAAAAAAAATTAGGGTTTTCAGTCCTATTGAGAACTCTAGAGATATTTTGTAACCCATTTTACAAATGGAGTTCTGATATTGTATTAAAAATATTTGAATATGAGAATATAGATTAGTATGGTTGTGATATCATGTTAGCTGAAAGCAATATAATAATAATAATATAAAATTCTAATATTTCATTATTTTATTTGAATTATTACAATAAGTTAGATTTATATAAAAAAAATTTTACAAATATTAAAATATGATAATACAAATATGGAAATATAAAAATAAAGAAAGTCAAATATTCTCAAAATTAAATCAATAACTGATTTTATTTTGATATATAATATATTCTAATAGAAAAAATATGATAACTATGTAAAAGATATTCATCGTTAAATATTATATTCCATCGGTAAGTTGCTTAAAGGTGATCAATTTCTTCTATAACATATCTTTTGCACAATAATCTTATTAATTATTATTGGTTATCTCATACCATAAGTAAATAGTGTAATAATTTAGACCATTGATACCATGTTTTGGTCCCAATTTCTTTTCCTAATCAACAAGTAATACTTTTTCTAATTTTGCTTTTACATCGAACCATCTTCTTTCTTTTTGTGGTTCAAAATTAAAGAGCGATTTTGATCATAAATTTTAAGGACTCTGATATCATGTAAAATAAATTATTTAATAAATTAAATTTTTTATGTATGAAGTATTAATACTTTTATACAATTAATAATTGGGTTGATGATCTATGGGGTTAGATCATAATTTCCCTCATAGCATTTATGTAGGAAAAGCCGAATCCATTTACATGAACCTCTCGCGTTATAAATTAACCACAAACCCCTTCGCATTGTATTCAAACTGAAACGCACGCACGTAATTATGGGAAGCAACCACCAAGACCGAAATGACCAAGACAAAGCACTACAACATCATCAAGTGGCGGTGGTAGTAGTTCCATTTCCAGCGCAAGGCCATCTCAACCAAGCCATCCAACTGTCCCGCATCCTCTCTTCCTACAACCTCCCTATCCACTACGTCGGCGCCTCCGTCCACAACCGTCAAGCACGTGAGCGCATCCACTGGTGGGACCCACACTCGACCGCCAACCTCCATTTCCATGACTTCCAAGTCCCCTTCTTCACTTCCCCACCTCCCAACCCAAATTCCGACACCAAATTCCCTTCCCACTTACAGCCATCTTTCAATGCCTCTTCGCATTTAAGAGAGCCGGTGGCTACGCTACTGCGCTCTCTGTCTGCTAAGTTCAGAAGGGTTGTTGTCATTTACGACTCCCTCATGGCCTCAGTGGTTCAGGACGTTGTCTACTTGCACAACACCGAGCCCTACGTTTTCCACAGCTCCTCTGCCTTTATGCTTCTCGCGTACATTTGGGAAGCCATGGGAAAGCCTTTTGATGACGGAATATTCTCTAGAGAATGGAATGTTCCGTCAATCGAAGGATGTTTCTCTCGTGAATTCTTGAATTTCATGGCGGGTCAACACGATTTCGCGATGCTACAAAGAGGAGCACTGTACAACACTAGCAGAGCAATTGAAGCTCCCTACCTTGACTTGCTTGCAAGAGAAGAAATCAATGGAAGAAAAAAGCAATGGGCTATTGGTCCTTTAAATCCGGTAAATATCTCCCAAGGCATGAAACCGAATGACGAAAAACAGAGAAACCGCTGCTTAAAATGGCTAGACCAACAAAACCCAAATTCAGTCATCTTCGTATCATTTGGATCAACTACGTGTATGCAAGATGAACAAATTCTAGAATTGGCAATTGGGTTGTTGAAAAGTGAGCAAAAATTCATTTGGGTGCTAAGAGATGCTGACAAAGGAAATGTTTATGAAAGAGAGAATGAGGAGAATTATGTTGGGAGAGTGTTTGAACTCCCAAAAGGGTATGAAGAAAGCGTGAAAGATCGTGGACTTATAGTCCGAGAGTGGGCGCCACAACTCGAGATCCTAGCGCATCCGTCCACGGGCGGATTCATGAGCCATTGTGGATGGAATTCATGCATGGAGAGTATAAGCAATGGGGTTCCGATTGCAGCGTGGCCGATGCATTCGGATCAGCCAAGGAACACCGTGTTAGTGACCCAAGTGCTGAAGATTGGAGTTGTTGTGAGAGATTGGGATCACCGAGAGGAGATTGTGAGATCTGGGAGCATTGAGAATGTTGTAAGGAATTTGATGGCATCCAAAGAAGGGGATGACATAAGGAAGAGAGCTGAAAAGTTGGGTTTTGACGTCCGGCGATCGGTGGAGGATGGTGGCGCTTCTCGTTTGGAGTTAGATTCTTTTGTTGCTCATATTACTAGATAAATCAAAGCTTCATAAACATTACCTGCTTATGAATTGAAATATGTTGGAATTGTTTGTGTTTTGTTAATTTATGAAATAAGAATCCCCAAGTATTACTATTTTTACAAGTTTTTCATTATATTAATATCGCTATATTTTCTCCTCCAATCCCGCAAGTGGGAGACATTTTGTGCACGGAGTGAACAGAAAAACAAAAAAAAAATTAATACCGCTGTATTTTTTGGATTTACATGAATACTAAGTTTACCATTTCAGATAAAGCAAAAAAATATAAAATGATCAATAGTCATTAAATAATTTAATAAATGTTACCTTAAAATACTTTAACAAAGTAATAAATTACAAATTGACAAGATAACCTAAAATGGATTGGTTAGTGTGTAAGACCCTAATAGGGTAATTTGCCGAGACGCAACCACCTCGAAGATGAACCTAATATTCAATCCATCTGTTTTGGTTTGATACCTAGGTTGGCGATGAAGCTTTGGTGACCAAAGCCTTAATTCCCCATGAATGTTGTGATCCTAGTGTAAAGGTTAGTCACCTTTGGGACGAAGAGAATAATTGGAAATTCAAGAGCTTTCAACAGTTCTCCCCAGTGAGAAGGTAGAGGAAATTAGAGCAGTTATGGTGCCGAGAACCAGAAATAGTCAAGATTCGATTTTTTGGAAAGAAAAGGTAGACAGAAATTTCTCGACGGCCACTGCCTATTGCTTACAAAGAAGAGATTCAAGGGTGCCTACCAAGGGAGGAGGAATTGGAATTGCATGTGGAACAGGTGGTGTCCTAAGACATTGAAATTTATTCTCATGTATTTGAAAGCGTGATAAATCACAAAAATAAATAAATAAGAAATCGGGTAAATAACTCAATGTGTAAAGTCTCCAAAATAATCAACCATGAACCGTAAATCTCTCGAATAGATCATACAGTCAGGATGGTGACTACGAGATTAATCAAACCACCATCACAAATCCACGATACTTCAATTCTAAATCCTGTGAATCCAATGATGAAAAAAATTTTCCTATTAAAAAATTTCTCATTCTCTTGGTACAATTTTCACTCCAGAGAATTTTGCATTTCTCTCTTTTTCACCGTTGACTCTTCTCGACATTGGAGGAAAACTGTTACTACACCCCCGTTAGGGAGAGAGAAAGGGAGGTTATTAAGATGGTTGGGATAATGGGGTAACCACCCATTATCCCACAATTTTTAATTTAAATTTTTTAACTAATGATAAAAGCCGTTCATGAGTATATTTATCAACATCTCTCACTTGTATATTAAGACATTTTACATTCATCACAAAATCACAATCCATATGATCTTTCACTATAAAAAAATACGGTTCTAGCGACGAAAAAAATTCGTCACTATTTAGCGACAAAAATCAAAATCATCGCTAATTAGCGATGAAATTTGTTATGAAAAATTTTCGTGGCAAAATTAGCAACAAATATGAAATTCGTGGCTAATTAGTCACGAATTAATTTTCGTTGCTAATTTAGCGACAAAATAATTATTCGTTGCTAATTTAGCGACAGATTTGAAATCCGTCACTAATTTAGTCACGGATTTTGCAATCCGTCGTTAAATTTAGTCACAGATTCTATAATCCGTCGTTAAATTTGACTACGGATTTGAAATTTGTCGCTAAATTTAGCAACAAATTTCAAATCCGTAGCTAAATTTTGTATTTTTATTAAATATAATTTTATATTTTGTATTTTTATTAAATATAATTTTATATTTTGTATTTTTATTAAATTAGGATATTGATTTTTATTAAACATAATTTTGTAATTCAATTAAATATTATTTTGTGTTTTCATTAAATATAATTTTATATTTTTATTAAATATAATTTTGTGTTTTTATTGAATATAAATTTGTATTTTATATTTTTATTAAATTAGGGTATTGATTTTTATTAAATATAATTTTATATTTTTTTAAATATAATTTTATGTTTTTATTAAATATCATTTTATAATTTTATTAAATACAATTTTGTATTTTTATTAAAAATAATTTTGTAATTCTATTAAATATAATTTTGTATTTTTTTTAAATATAATTTTGTATATTGTATTTTTATTAAATTAAGAAATTATGGTAAGAGTTAGAAAGAAAGTAAAGAAGTAAATATATATACAAGATAAATTAATGTGATATAGCGGTTGAGAGCATTCTAAATGTCCCCTTAAATCTAGGTTTGCAAGAGCACATTTTCTGCAAAAAATAAAGCAGTAGGGGATGGATTCATGCGAGGGCGGGCAAACAGCAGGGGGCTGGGGCGTTGGTGGGCAGGGGCCGACGGGCAGACGGGCGAGCTCTACAAATAAAAATATAAAATGTGAAATTTAACCACAGATTTAGAATCTGTGGTTAAATTTAGCGACGGATTTTAGAATTTGTGACAAAATTTAGTGACGGATTATGGAATTCGTGGTTAAATTTGGCGATGGATTTCTAATCCGTCGTTAAATTTTGTATTTTTATTAAATATAATTTTATATTTTATATTTTTATTAAATTAGGGTATTGATTTTTATTAAAAATAATTTTGTAATTCTATTAAATATTATTTTGTGTTTTTATTAAATATAATTTTATATTTTTATTAAATATAATTTTGTATTTTTATTAAATATCATTTTATAATTTTATTAAATATAATTTTGTGTTTTTATTAAAAATAATTTTGTAATTCTAATAAATATAATTTTGTATTTTTATTAAATTAAGAAATTGTATTTTTAATGATAAGAGTTAGAAAGAAAGTAAAAAAGTAAATATATATATATATATATATATATATATCAGATAAGTTAATGTGGTATAGTGGTTGAGAGCACTCCAAATATCCTGTAAAACCCAGGTTCGAATCTAGGTAAGAGCACATTTTCTGTCAAAAAAAAAAAATAAAGCAGCAGGGCATGGGTTTATGCGCAGGCAGGCAAGCAGCAGGGAGCTAGAACAGTGGTAGGCGGGGGCGGGCGGACTCTACAAATAAAAATATAAAATGAGAAATTTAGTCACGAATTCAAAATCCGTCGCTAAATTTAGTCACGGATTTAGAATCCATCACTAATTTGGAATTCGTGGCTAAATTTAACGACAAATTCTAGAATTCGTGGCTAAATTTAACCATAAATTACGAAATCCGTCGCTAATTTTTTACAACGTATTATTAGCGATAGAAATTTTTTCATCGCTAAACAAATTAGCGACGAATTTTTCTAAAATTTTTGTCATTAAATTCGTTGCTAAATCTGTATTTTTTTGTAGTGTTTCACATCATCCTACTTGACTTTTATATAGGATTGGATGTCATGTGATCAGCGTGTATACCTATAAGTAAAGACCTCTCGATGCACATGTTAGAATGATCGAGAAACTACCATTAGTACACAAAGAATTCGCTACAATCCAAACTCAACGCAATTACGTCCATTGAGTCACTTTCCTCATCGAAAATGATTTTCAATCATTGATCTACTGTGTATCTACTATTATGTTTATATCTTAATATGGACAGATATAATAAACTAATCGGTGTATATAACACAATGATATAATGTCGATTGGTCTTTCTTTTACCAAACTCGAATCTATCAATCTTAATTCAACTGTTTTCTTGGATCTGCCCTTTAGATCTCAATTTACCTTCCGGATCATAGGAAAATAGACTAAAGTAACACCACTAAATCAAAACTTCTAGAAACATCCAAAAGTAATAAAGTACATGATATCACACTCAATGGATCTCGGGTCTCACATGGTGGGAACATGGATTAAGATCAGATCGTTGTCTTATGTAATATAGCTCTCACAATCTCTAGTCTTCTTATCAAACACATTATAAAACAAATACCACAGTATTATTCTCATATCTCTTAAAAGTACATGTCATATTTCTCTAATACTGTACCGATATAGGAATCAGTCTACATATAAAACTTTATTCAAATATCTCAACTCAGAGATAATATCACTAGTCATAGATGATATTTGAAATCTTAAATTTGACTACTTACAGGCAATATGAATATGAATATGTCTATGTCGGTCATATCGTATATAATTTCATCCTGAATACGTATCAGAGCGACTTATATTCTTGTAAAGTCACTCTCAAAATATCTTACAACTAGAAACCGTCTCATCCCTGTTCATTCAGAGGTGGAGGTGATCACCTGTATGAGAGAGTCGACAATGCCTGCTTGACATATCTTTTATCTCAACACATCACAAAATATATGACAATAACTTGATACAACAAATAAGTGACTAAATCATGCACACATGTCATATATATACAAAACAATAAGCATCATCAGTATGTAGTGAGAAATGTCAAAATACATGTAAACCTAATGATTCCTATATCTCACAAAAGAATCTCTTGTAATGGGTTTGGTGAAAAGATCAACCACCATACTGTATAGAAGTATATTTAATTGTTATTTCATCATTTTCGATGATATTTCTCACAAAGTGGTATTAGATATCAGTGTGTTTGGTCTTACTATGATATTTAAGATTTCGGGTGTGGTCAATAGTGGCTTGGTTTTCATAATAAATCATTACTGACCTCTCACTATCTGCCACAATCCCTAAATCATCCAGAAATTTCTAAAGTCAAACACTCTCCTAAACTGCCGCTAAGCGTGTCACAAGCTCAACTTTTATCATAAATAGAGATATACAGGTTCTCATAAAACCTGAAGTTGATTTGCGTCCATTCAGATTGTCGCCCCAGTCAGCATCTGAATATCCAACGAGACGCAAATCATCTTCTCTGTAACACAAGGAGAGGTTCAAGAGAATCCTTTTTACTGCTCTCCAGTGATCCTTTCTAGAATTCGATTGCTATCTAGGCACCAAACCGACTACAAAATAAACGTCTAGTCATGTATACAGTACTGTTTATATCAGATTACTTACTGCACCGTTACAAGGGATTCCACTCATCTCCTTTATCTTTCCTGAGTTTTAGGGCATATTCCAAGATTTTGGCATTCACCTGTAGCTATAAAAGTATCTATGGAATTATGGTCGCTCATCCCAAAGCGCTCGAGAAACTCCCTGATGTAGGACTCTTGTGAAAGAGCCAATACCTATCTCGAGTGATCCCTCTGGATCTCAACTCCAAGGAAGAACTAAGTCTCACCCATATTTTTTATATCAAAACTCGATAATAACTATGTCATCATGGTCATCAGATATTCTCTGTTATTTCGAGTCAACAGAATGTCATTCACATACAAGGATATGATCATAAAAGAGTTACAAGAATGTATAAGGTATGCGCGATGATCCTCGCCGATCATCACAAAACCGTAAGATATCACCTCTTCATGAAATTTCAAGTGTCACTGCCTAGATCGATGATTAAATGGTATATCGACTTTTGAAATCGACAGATCTTATCATCCTAATCTACAGAAATAAAACCATATGGTTGCTTCATGTAGATCTCCTGATCTAAACTTTCGTTCAAAAAGGCAGTCTTAACGTCCATCTAGTGTAACTTTAAATCTATATCCATGACAATCGCTAAAAATAAATAGATCGAGGAAATCTCGCCCTTAGTCTGATGTAACCCCTGGTTACTAGATGAGCCTTATACCTCTTCACTGATCTATCGAAATTTCTCTTGATTTTGAGAACTCACTTGTTTTTAATGACCTTTCTACCCTCAGGCAAATCAATTCGGTCTCAAACCCAGTTGATTTTTATTGAATCAATCTCCTCATCCAGGGTCTTCAACCACAAAAATTATTTTTAATAATTCCAACCTTGCTCTAATACAAATGTTGAAATTTATTCTCATATATTCGGAAGAGTGATAAATAATAAATCAGAATTCGGGTAAATATCTCTATGTGTAAGGTCTCCTAAATAATCAACCGTGAACCGCAAATTCCTCGAACGGATTACATGATTGGGATGGTGATCATGAGATTAATCGAATCATCACCACTGCAAATATACAACACCTCAATTTTAAATCCGATAAATCTAATGACGGGAGAAATTTTCCTATTCGAAAATTTCTCATTCCCTTAATACAATTCTCACTCTAGAGAGTTTTGCATTTCTCTCTTTTTCACCATTGGCTCTTCTCGATAGTGGAGGAAAAATATTACTACACCCACATTAGGGAGAGAGAAAGGGAGGTTGTTAGGGCAGTTGGGATAAGGGGATAACCATCCATTATCCCACAATCCTCAATTTAAATTTTTTAACTAATGGTAAAAGCTCATCATGAGCATATTTACCAACATGAGAGAATGAAAATTTTCTTGTGATTGGTAGCTAGAGGGAGGCTCATGACAAGCAAAGAGTTGAAAAAAAGAGGTATTGTGGAGGATGGCATCTACCTCATTTGCAAAGCTGAGGAGGAAACAATTGAACATGCCCTTAGAGATTGTAGACACGCTAGAAACATTTGGTACAATCTGTTTAAAGGGGTTTATAAGCTGACAACGTGTTGGAAGTATAATGCTAAAGAGTGGCTAAGGAAAGGTGTTTCCCAAAGGCTCAACATAGAAGCACAAGTGGATTCCCATTCTTTCGTGGTTGTAGCCTGACACATTTGGAAAGACAAATATTCCACATTATACCAGAAGATGATGGAGCCTCCTCAAGTGGTTGTTAACAAGGTCTTGAGCATGGTGAAGGTCAGTGATAGTCTGAGTAAGGAGGAGTTCAAGAGGAGAGAAAAGGTAAACACCAGTTGGAAGAAACTCCCAGAAGACACATTTAAACTCAATGTGGACGGTGCTACCTCTTTAAACAATGGGCAGGCTAGTGTGGGAGGAGTCTTTAGGAACTGCAGAGGTGATTGGATCCTCGGTTTCTAAGCAAATGTAGGTGTTTCCAATGGGGAAGTGACGGAGATGCGGGGCCTTCGCGAGGGTCTGGAGCTAGCCCTGAAGAGGAACTCGAAGCCGTTAATTGTCGAGACCGACTCCCTTAGTTTGGTAGATGCCATTAACAAGGGGGTTGGATTATACCACCCTTGGAAGTTCATGGTGCAGGACTGCAAGGATATCATGAATACTCTTGGTGTGGCTACAATTAATCATGTCTTCAGGGAATCTAATCAATGCGCGGACAAGTTGGCTCAACTGGGGAGAGGTGCTAATTTGGGCATTCATGTTAATAGTGTTCCCCCAGTGGATTTAGATTTGATTCAGCAGCAAGACACCACTGGTGTCTCTTGGACAAGGAAGGCTAGTTTTCCTGGCTGATTGGTGTCTAGTGTAATCTGTTATTTGTTCTGGCTTTGTTTGTTTCTCTTCTTCACCAATAACAACTTACAACAACAATCTGAACCTTCTATCTCAAAATTTGGGGTTGGCAAAAAAAAAAAAAAATTGATGGTGGTAAAAAGGAACCTTGTCCTTGGCAAGGGTCGCCAGGTCAAGTTAGGAGTCCCTTGGTACCAAACCCTAGCAGTGTCATTTCAAGCTTTTTAACAACACGTACATGTTAAAATTGAAAATTCCCCATTTTATTTTAAAGCTGTGATATTGATAACGTCTCACAAAAATTATTAACATATAATGATCGATTATTTTCAAGAATTTGCAATACTGTTAAAAAATGTTATGTATCAAAATTAAATAATATTGTGATTAAAATATATTAATAATTGATTTGATTTTGAATATATTTGACTTTTTTTTTATATTTTTATATTTATAACAATATATTTTTTATATAAAGCCAAAATATCGTAATATTTAATTGACGTAATAAATCATTAGGGTTAAGTTTTCCACCTCTAACATGGCATCAGAAATACCTTTGCAAAAAAGGGTTAGGACCTTGGTCTAAATTTTTCGTTGCTATTCATTAGATCGTCTACTAATCATTTGTAATCGTTTACTAATCATTTATTATATATGAAATAGCTCTATTATAAGAGATGATCACATATGCTAAAATCAAACCTGTAAAAACTATCTCATGCACCATCGCCACTTGAAACCTGTAATAGTCATTCTATTTAAATCCTCTTTATCACTATACTTATTAGAGTATCTATTATATTCTTATCAGAGTTTTTCTACCGTTGTTCTTATCCGAGATCCTCTATTACATTTTCTAAAATCAAGTAATTTTTATTATAGTGCATTGAGTTTGAGAGAATACTAAAAAATGTTATGTACTATAATCAAATCAATTATTAAAAATATTATAATTAGAATATACTAATAATTGATTTGACTCTAAGTATATTTAGATTTTTTATTTTTATATTTCTATATTGTAATAATGAATTTTTTATATAAATCCAAACTATTGTAATATTTAAACAATGAATTATTAAGTTCAACTTTTCATCTCCAATAATACAAAGATGGAAATATAAGAAAATATAGTAATATTCTATTATTTTATTTGAATTATTACAATAGGTTATGTAGAAAACATATTTTCACAAATTTAAAAATATAATAATATAATTATGGAAATATATGAAAATATGAAATAATATAATAATATAAATATGCCTGAAGTATTGATACTTATAGAATTAATAATTGAGTTGATGACCTACGGGGTTATGTCATGATTTCCCTAATAGCATTTATTTAGGAAGAGCCGAATCCATTTACGCGAACCCCTCGCGTTATATATTAACCACAAGCCCCTTGCATTCTCTTCAAACAAAAACACGCGCACATAATTATGGGAAACAACCACCAAGGCCGAAATGACAAGAACAAAGCACTACAGCATCATCGAGAGGCGGTGGTAGTAGTTCCATTTCCGGCACAAGGCCATCTCAACCAAGCCATCCACCTTTCCCGCATCCTCTCCTCCTACAACCTCCCCGTCCACTACGTCGGCACCTCCGTCCACAACCGCCAAGCACGTGAGCGCGTCCACGGGTGGGACCCACACTCGGCCCCCAACCTCCATTTCCATGACTTCCAAGTCCCCTTCTTCCCCTCCCCACCTCCCAACCCAAACTCCGACACCAAATTCCCTTCGCACTTACTGCCATCTTTCAATGCCTCTTCGCATGTAAGAGAGCCGGTGGCTACGCTACTGCGCTCTCTGTCTGCTAGGTTCAAAAGGGTGGTTGTCATTTACGACACCCTCATGGCCTCGGTGGTTCAGGACGTTGTCTACTTGCACAACGCCGAGCCTTACGCTCTCCACAGCGTCTCTGCCTTCACGCTTTTCTTATACATTTGGGAATCCATGGGAAAGCCTTTTGATATCGATGACGGAATGTACTCTAGAGAATGGAATATTCCGTCTATCGAAGGATGTTTCTCTTGTGAATTCTTGAATTTCATGGCGGGTCAATACGATTTCGCTAAGCTACACAGAGGAAAACTGTATAATACGAGCAGAGTAATTGAAGCTCCCTACATTGACTTGCTTCCAAGAGAAGAAGTCAATGGAAGAAAAACGCAGTGGGCTATTGGTCCTCTAAATCCGGTAAACATCTCCCAAGGCATGAGACCGAATGATGAAAAACAGAGAAACCGCTGCTTAAAATGGCTAGACAAGCAAAACCCAAATTCAGTCATCTTCATATCTTTTGGATCAACCACGTGTATGCCAGATGAACAAATTCTAGAATTGGCAATTGGGTTGTTGAAAAGTGAGCAAAAATTCATTTGGGTGTTGAGAGATGCTGACAGAGGAAATGTTTTTGAAAGAGAGAATGAGGAGAATTATGTTGAGAGAGTGTTTGAACTCCCAAAAGGGTATGAAGAAAGCGTGAAAGATCGTGGACTTGTAGTCCGAGAGTGGGCGCCGCAACTCGAGATACTAGCGCATCCGTCCACAGGCGGATTCATGAGCCATTGTGGATGGAATTCATGCATGGAGGCTATAAGCAATGGGGTTCCGATTGCGGCGTGGCCGATGCATTCGGATCAGCCGAGGAACACCGTGTTAGTGACCCAAGTTCTGAAGATTGGGGTTGTTGTGAGAGATTGGGATAACAGGGAGGAGATTGTGAGATCTTGGAGCATTGAGAATGTAGTGAGGAAGTTGATGGCATCCAAAGAAGGGGATGACATGAGGAAGAGAGCTGAAAAGCTGGGTTTTGACGTCCGGCGATCCGTGGAGGATGGTGGCGTTTCTCGTTTGGAGTTAGATTCTTTTGTTGCTCATATTTCTAGATAAATCAAAGATTCATAAACATTACCTGCCTATGAATTGAAATATATTGGAATTATTTGTGTTTTGTTAATTTATAAAATGACAATCCCCAAGTATTATTATTTTGACAAGCTTTTTCATTATATTAATAACCCTGTATTTTTTGGATTTACATCGATACTAATTTTACATTTCAGATAAAACAAAAACATATAAAATGATCCATAATTATTAAATAATTCAACAAATGTTCTTAAAATACTTTAACCAAGTAATAAATTACAAATCGACAAGTTAACCAAAAATGGATTCGAAGACGAACCTAATATGTTCCCATTATAACTTCTAATTCGATAATTTTAAGTTTAAATTTTGATGTAACCCTAAGAAAACCTAATATTCATAATAATTATATTTGACTGAATTTTTTAAAAAGGAGCCTTGTCCTTGACAGGGGTCCCCGGGTTCCAACTCTTGAGCTCAAGGGTGGAGTCCCTTGGTTCCAAACCCTAGTAGTGTCATCTCAAGCTTTTTAACCATATGCACGTGTTAAAATTGAAAATTCCCCACTTTATTTTAAAGTTGTGATATTGGTGTCAACTCACTAAAATTATTAATGTATGATGATTGATTATTTTCAAGATTTGGTAATATTATTAAAAAATATTATATATTAAAATCGAGTAAATTTTATTTTAAAAAAATATTATGATTAAAATATATTAATAATTGATTTGATTTTAAATATATTTATTTTTTTTATTTTCATATTTTTATATTTATAACGATATATTTTTTATATAAAATCAAAATATTGTAATTTTTAATTAACTTAATGAATCAATAGGGTTTAAAGATACCTTTGCAAAAAGGGCTAGGATCTTTGTTTGAATTACGAAATTGTTCTACTATCAGAAACAATCACATATGCAAGAATCAAACCTCCAAAAACCATTTCATGCACCACCAAAAATCTCATTAACAACCACTCATAACATGTAATAGTTTCTCTATTAAAATCCTCTTTATCACTACTTTTATTAGAGTATCTATTGCTACTCTTGTTAGAGTTTTTCTCTGTCATTATTATTATATGAAATTCTCGTATTTTTTAAAATCAAATGATTTTTATTATATTATATTGAATTTGAGAAAATATTAAGAAATATTATGTATTAACATTAAATCAATTATTAAAGAATACTATAATGAGAATATATTAATAATTGATTTAATTATCAACATATTTGGTTTTTTTTTATATTTCTAAATTCGTAACAATAAGTTTTTAATATAAATCCAAACTATTTTAGTATTTAGTTGAAACAATGAATTATTAGGTTTTAATTTTCCATCACCAATAACAACATTAACCCATCATAGGATTAATCATTGAGTGCAAAGTTGGCTCCCAAGAATTAAATCATCAATTGTAAGAAAAGTAATAACTTTCTTTCATTGACTACCAAAAAGCAAAATTAAATCTTGGCTTCCCAGAACGAAACCTGTATTCTTTCATTGACTCTTCAAATATCTCGTCTTAGATTTAAAAGTATTTGAAAGGTTGGGATTTATATTTTTAATAAAAATATACTAAATTTTTTTTTGGGTAATTTTTAACATCCAAACAAAATATTTCCTCCTCTCCCTTCCGCTTCCCTTCCCTTCGCTTTTCTTTCCTCCTCCTTGAAACTCCTAGACAACACATAACACTACAAAATAAGAGCATTGTATAATCGGTAAAAAACCGTCAGCAAAATACATAAAAAGTGTCGGTAATACTTTCTCCAACAGATAGAATATCAGTTAAGTAAATACCAGTCGGGATAGATGTATTCTGATGGTTTGTGCAACTGTTGTAGCATGTAATATATATATTGTGACGTTTAAAAAGTGTCGAGATAGTTAATGGTTGTATCGTCAGTCAGTCAATAGTGTTAAGAAAAATAGACTTTTATGATCGGTTACTATATGTTACAAAATGTTACTAATTTTATCATCAGTTAACATTGAGTTAGGAAATGCCACTAATATTATTATCGGTTATTATGTGTTATGAGATACTACTACTTTCATTGTCAATTACATTGTGTTAGGAAAAATCACCAACTAGTTTTATCATTGATTACCATATATTATGAAATGTTACTACGTTCATCGTCAATTACCATTGTATTAGAAAATATCACTGATTTTATCATCGGTTATTATATGTTACGAGATGTTATTATTTTTATCATCGGTTACTATTGAGTTAGGAAAAATTAGTGAGTGATTTTATCATCGGTTACGATATGTTATTATTAAGGTTATCATTGGTTACCATCGATCATCTGTTGTCATTGAATTAGGAAATTTTGATTTTATCATCGATTATCCATGTCTGTTACAAAATATTACTACTTTTAACATCGATTTGTTAACATGATTGCTGTTGCTTGATCAGTGTGTGGGACGGGCGCCCGCGTATGGGGGGCGGACGCCAGGCCACCCCCTTGGCGGGCGCCCGCGTATGGGGGGCGGGCGCCAGGCCACCCCCTTGGCGGGCGCCCGCGTATGGGGGCCGGGCGCCAGGCCACCCCTTTGGCGAGCGCCCGCGTATGGGGGGCGGGCGCCAGGCCCCACCCATGGCGGGCGCCTGCATATGAGGGGCGGGCACCAGCCCCCCTTGGCGGATGCTGCGTATGAGAGAGGAGATATAATAGGGGTTTTTTTAATATAGTGTTGTGACCATAAAATAACAAAAATTACAAAAATAATATAAATGTGTATTGAAATACGAGAATGATTGATATATTAAGTAGAATGAGGAATACATATATGATAAAAAAAAAGATCGCATGTCCCACAATTGCAACTGCTTGTCTCTTTTGAAGGCATAATCTCAGTATCAAATTTAAGCAGACGAACAACTTTATTCACAATCCTGTCAATCTGTTAATAAAAATCAATAAAAATTAATGGTGAAATGAATATAATTACATAATACATTGTAAAAAATGGTTGTAAATAAAATATTACCTTTTGGATGGATTCAGACAGTGATAATGATGGTTGGATTTTATCTGCACTCCCAGGTATTGAAGAAACCTAAAAATGGTCGGCTGTCGTTTATTTCATCACATAATCATAACTAAAAAAATTCAAAATATTTTAGAAGAAGAATGTAGTAGAACCCAGAATAATTTTTTTTTTTTTTTAAAAAAAGCAATTACCTTTTTGTAAAATTTTTGCAAAGTTGTTGGTATTTGAGTGAGAGGTTTAGATAAGTTATAGGAAGAAAAACTTTGGTCAAATTACAAGTTTTTATAGATTTTGAGAGGAAAGTTTTTTAGAGGGAAGCATTTTGAGAGGAGAGCTTTTTGGAGGGAAGGAGAATCCCGCGATTTTTTTTCAATTTTTTTCATATTTTTTGCCCGCTTTTTTTTTTTTACGAGTAATTTTTTCATACTTTAACCGCCTTTTTTATATTACAATCCTTACCATTCCTAATCATTTTATATTTTTCATATATTTTTAGTCGTTCACATGTCTTTCCTTAAGTTAATTTTATAACACTATATTGTATAATAATTGTTTAATTATAATACTATGTTGTAATATAATAATTATTTAAATATAATAATTATCTTTTAAAGGTAAAACAATTAAAAATAATTAATTTATATAATTAAATATAATTATTTACTTAACTATTTTACCTTTAAAAATATATTGAATTAATATATATTATAGAGTAACAATTATAATATAATTATTTATATTGTGATTAGATTATATGTAAAAAAAAAAAAAAAAAAAAAAAAAACAAATAGGGCGGGCGCCAGGCAAGGGCTGCCTGGCGCCTGCCCTTTATGTTTTGCAAATGAGAAAGGCGGGCACCAGGACCCTCCTATGGCGGGCGCCAGGACCCCCTATGACGGGCGCCCGCTAATAGAGGCACTAATAGGGACGGGCGCCAGGCACTCTCATTATATTATGTATCATTGGTTACTATTGGTTACTATATGTTACTCTATAGGCTCGGCTTGGTTACTATATGTTACTCTATAGGCTCGGCTCTGTGCGCCAATTTTTTTATCGAAAAATTATTAATTAAAATTATTATTGTTAATTATTTTTTAGAATTTTTATAAAATAAAATAATAATGATAATTAATTTTAGAATTAGATTTTTTTCATATAATTATGTATATAGTGAAGGGCGGGCGCCCGGCAGCCCAGGGCGGGCGCCCGCCCTCTTTTTTTTTTCTTTTATTATTTTCTATTTTTAATTTTAAAAAATAATATATAAAATAATATATAATTAAAGATAAATAATTATTAATTAATTATGTAATAATAATTGTTTAAATATAATACTATGTCATACAATAATTGTTTAAATATAATAATTATTAACAAATGATTTAAAGTTAAAATAATTAAAAATAATTAATTTATGTAATTAAATATAATTATTTAGTGGTTTAGATTAGATTAAAAAAAAAAAAAAAACAAAGAGACAGGGGCGGGCGCCCGCCCCTTTGCAAAACAACAAAGGGCGGGCGCCAGGCAAGGCTGCCTGGTGCCCGCCCACTTTGTTTTTTTTTTTTTGTTTTTTTGTTTTTATTATTTCATTTTTTAATTATTTTATCAGAAAAAATAAAATATTAAATCGTCGTAGAACATATAATATAATTAAAATTATATTATAATTTAATAAGTAATTTATAAAATATATTATAATTTTTCATAATATAATACATTACTATATAATTTAATGTTAATGTGTTAAAATATAATATAATAATATGTAATATAATAATATAAAATATAATACTATGTATATAATATTAATATAATAATAATATTTGTTATAATATAATATATTAATATATAATATAACAATAAGTTATACTAATATATTAGTATTATATAGAAATATATATTAATATAATAGTAATTATTTTACAAGTTAGTCTAAATGTCTCAACTAAATAATATAATAGTAATTATTTTATAATTTTATTTATAATTTAGAATGTAATAATGTAATTAATTATGTGATTATCTGAGTATAATTAAATACATGATATTTAATATTATTTAATTATATTAGTTTAATTAATTATATTGATAGATTAGTTTTGGATTTTATATAAAATTATATAATATTTTCTTTTTTTTATTTGTTATTTTTGTTGAAATTTATATAAAATTATATCATATAATTAATTTTTAGAATTTGATATAATTAATTCTTACAATTTACTTTTTTTTTGTTTTTAATGATTTTTAAAAATAAGAGTAGTGGAAATGACATTTACCATTACTTACCACCATAGTTATTACTTACTGATACCACATGATCACTACATTACCACACGTATTGTTAGTTACCACTACTTACTACCTGGATATCTGCATTACCACTACTTACCACCAATTATCACTACTTACCACTACCATACTACTACTTATCATAAATTATCACTACTTACCATTAGCACGCGGTGCTCGTGAGGGTGCACAGACACCCGCATTACCATAAATAATTTCTTTCTTTATTTTTAACATATATAATATTATTCATAATATTAATAATAATATAATTGATTAAATAAAATCAAAAAATTTATAATATAACATAATAATAACTAATCATATAAAAAATTAATCTAAGTGAAGAGATATTATAATGTACCTTGAGAAAGAAGTAAACTATTTTATACCAGCTAACTATGCTAACTAGTTTGATAAATTCCAATCGGATAAATCACATTTTATTGTCTTAACCAAACTTTAAAATGGATGGATATTGGATATTGATTATTAGATTATATAATATTGATAATTACTAATTTATATAATTATATAGTATTATTTAAATTACTAATACTACTAATATTAATTTTCATTACAATTTTATCTAATTACTAATATTGAATATCATGTACTATTATTTAAATTAATAATATCCAATTTATTAATGAATTATGTAAGAACTGTCAAAGTAAGACTATATATTATGTATTAATTAGTTACATTATTTCATATTATAATAGTACTCCACAATGATACGGCACTATTGAGTTTATCTTAAATAGCATTACATATAATAATGTAGTAATGTAAATTCATATTACGTTAATGGTGCTTTTGTATACCACAAAAACAATTCTAATTAGTTCATTTCTTCTGTTCAGGTATTAATTCTAAATTGTATAAATTTCATTTCAACCAATGATGGACAAACTCTCTGTTTTTGATCCAATGATTGAGAGGTAATTAGAACGAACTCTTAAATGGATATTTAGGATAAACAATAGGATGAATTAGAATTAGAGGGGATTAAAGGCGGGAAGTTATGAAGAGCGAAAAATTATATAGAAAAGTTAGGTTTTGAAAGAGAAAAGAGAATCGAAAGAAGAAGTTATATTTAAAAAAAAAAATTGTATGACAATTTAAGAGGGAATCGAAGGCAGGAAGCGGGAATTGAATGCGGGAAGCGGGTGGCGGGAATCGAAGGCGGGAAGCGGAAATCGAAGGCGGGTAAGAACAATTTAAATTATCACTATATATTACTACTAATTACTATTAGTTACAACTATGCACTAGTGATTATAAACTTACTACATTTTACTACTAATTACCACTATATTTCTATTAGTTACCATTATATTACTGCTGATTATATTATACCACAATTTAAGCTTACCACTGATTACTATTAGTTATAACTATATTACTACTAATTATAAAAAACTTAACACAATTAAAATTATTACTATATTACTATTAGTTATCTTAAACTTATCACAATTTTAGTTATCACTATATTATTACTAGTTATGAACATAATTTATTATAAAATTACAATATTACCTCTACCTATAGTGTTGACGATAATTAATAATTATTTTAATTAAATATCCCTTTTATAAACGGTGCAATAATTAGGTTAGTATAAGTATAAATTTATATCAATGATATGATTTAACCGTTACTAAAAAAACTCATATAGTAACTTTTTCCAAACTATCACTAAAAATTGTCACATTTGTCGATGACAAATGATAACCGTCTGAATGATAGATGACATTTACAAACGGTAAAATATATTAGTCAGTATAGATGAAAAATTTATACAAACGGTATTGTTAAGTGACAGAAAAGAAGAATTATATAGTGATTGTTTTTAAATTATCTTTATACACTGTTATATTTAAGGACCACAACTACTAGTCGTCAAAATTGAATATCAGTTTTTATAGACGGTTTTGCTACTTTACTAACGGTTGATAAACTTTTTCTGACTGAAAATTTTATATCATCAGAAAATGTATACATCTCCTAACGATTTCGTCGAAAGTGTTTCTAAAAATCATAAAAAACCGTTACTAAAATTCACTGATAATAAAAATCACCATCTATATATTGCTTTAATTTTGTAGTGTAAGCTATTTAATTCAATTTGAGATCAACAAACAATAGATTTAAGTTCCAACAAATCTTAATATTTTATTTAAAATTTCAAGTACTTAAAATCCTCCGAGTAATCTTTTTTTTCTTAATACACAAGGAGACTCGAACCTGAGATCTTTACAAGGGGAAGGGGACAGTGCTCGGTGAAGGACCTAAGACCCAAAAGTAGGGGTGCAAAAAATTTATAAAATATTTACTAAAACAATAAAATATGGATAGGGAGTATAAAATTATAGTTAACTGGGTATAAAATAAATATGAGTCATAAACAATAATTGAATTTTAAAAAATTTAGAGAGTGCAATTGCCTACTCTGAACATGACCTAGGTCCATCATTGACAGTGCCAATTGAGCTATAGCTGATTGGCATCCACTGGTAATCTTTCTAGCTTATGTTGCAGTCTTGGTCATTAAAAATAATAACAATAACAATAAGTGTTGGTCAGTTATTAATTCATTCATATCATTAAATATGAGCTTCCATTCATTGGCATAAGTGAAAGTTAATGGCATTTACCACTTGGATATCAATAAATCCTAAGGATGATTTTTACTTTTTTTTTTTTGGCATACGGAAGAATTTTGCAACAGGTTTTATGAACTTGTCTATTTTGCAAAATTATATGAATTTAAAAAATATTAATTAAAACTTAAAAGAAGGAAAATCTGTTTAATTTAGTGTTAACTATATAAATCATAAAAAATAATACAAAAATATATGTAAAGAATACGTCTCTGAAAAATCTAGGAGTGACAGAATTCCAATGTTATCTGCATTGTCTGGTGTTGGTGTTGATATTGAGAAAGGCTCTCTTTTCAATCCCAATACCCTACAAGTTGTCCTTTAGATGTGAGACTCATGACCAAAGCCTTATTCCTTGTCTAATATAGTGGAGGCTTTAAAAAAATATAAAATTACAAAATAAAAGGTCTGTAGAAAATAAAAGGTTAGAGTCTTTTTGTATGATAAAAATAGGTAGAAGAGTTTTATCCGGGTCCAATCCGATTTGAATTGAATTTAATCAAGTCCAAGGTGATTATCGAATATTAATAAATTTATACAAAAAAGTCACCCCAAATTAATTCAAGAATCAATTTTTTGGGATAATTACTAAAATTAGATTCATTTTTCCCTTTTAATTATGGCGAAAATAGAATTGAACTTTGTTTTAGTAGCTTGGTATTTAAAATTTATTTTCATTGATAATAATGTTCATTGATTATTTTATAATTATGTTCTTAAAAAATAATAACTATTCGATGATAATTTGAAGTTTTCTAATATTGTACATATGAACACCCGTCAAATATAATACAATTATCTGTGGCCGTCTGTCATACTTGCCAAAAATGGAAAGCCCTACCAAATCCTTGCTCGGCCAATAATGGCCTATTTAGTTTCAAAATGGCATACATATTATTTTTCCTTTCCTTTCGCTGGTACTACCAAGTTGAAAATGGTATACTCCGACTCTCTCTCTCCTATTATTAATTTTTATTATAACAAAAATCAAATCTCATGTCACTAGATTAAAAGAGAAATTATTATCATTAAACTGTTTTCTTAAAATACTAGAACACAATTATCATCATGAGTGAGACAAAGAAAAATGGTTTGCGTTTGCCACTATCAAAAAATAATAATAATAAAAGGATTAACGATAATTTTCTCCTTATTATTTAGTCGAAATCTACATATCTCTCCTATAATGAAAAATACACTAATTTAAAAAAAATGACAAGTGATAAAAATTATTAAAAATTCACAAAAATCTAATGAAAATATATAAAATATCCATTATAACTTTCACTCAGTCTTCCTATTATTGTTCATCTTCAACCTCTGATGTATTTAAAAAAAAAAAAAGACCTCTGATTGATTGTTACAGAGTAAAAGAGAGGAGAGTGGAGGCCCAGATCTTGTAACAAGTAAAGAGGAGAAAATTGATAGTATGTTGAAAATCTGGATCCGAATGATTTATGATCAAAAGTATAAGTGATTAGTGATTATGAGCATTGAGACATTTGTTCTGCATCTCTCTATTTGATTTTTTTTTTTTTTTGTTTAAAAAAAACCTCTAATTGATTGTTAAAAAAAAAAAAAAAACTCATTTGCACAAAATACATAAAATCCCTCGTAATTAAAACATTGTTACAAAATCCAAAACCCAAAACTAGATCTCACCTTTTCCCAAAACCCAAAATTAAAACATTAATATTGTTTGAATCATCGGTCATAATCCAAACCCTAAAAATTTGTCCAAGTGGATCCACTATTCGAGTCCAATCAACAAAAAAATAAACAAAAAAAAAAAGAAATTTTTCTCAAATGAAGAGTAGAGTAGAGGAAAAACAGAGCAAAGCAATCGTCTTTAGAGTCCAATCAATCCGATCACAGAAGGATCGCCCATGATTAATTGAGTCCCAGAAATCGACTTTGGATGCAATAGTGATTGATTGGTGAGATTGGGGCTTTGCATCCAATCAATCTCATCAATTGATCTCAATCAACAGCGTTAGAACAGTGTAACTAATCAATCTCAATCAATGACACCAGAATTCTCAATCTAATCAATCTCAATCGTCAATCTCAATGAAACCCTATGATTTCTCCATCCAAATCGAACTCATCGTTCGATGAAGAAGATGATCGATCGATATACAGAACTATGGGAAGAAGAAAGACCTCTAATTTCTAATGCCGTGCTAAGGGAAGAAGAATCGAAGAATCAAAGGATCGAATGATGGGTTCATCACAATGCTGAAGGAGGGGAGAGAGATCAAATGATATTTGAGATCGATTGATCGAACGCGATTGTTAGACAGATCTATTGTTCGAACACTAAAGGTTCAAAGGATCGAAGAGAGAAGAGGAGAGAGGAGAGAGGATCGAATGCTGAATGATGGGAAGAAGAAGACGATCGAAAAATCGAATGATGGGTTCATCACAAGGAGAGGAGAGAAGAGACCTCCATGGAGGCCGGAGTGTGCAGAGGAGAGAGGAGGGGGGAAGAGGAGAGGAGAGGAGAGAATTTTTTTTTAAAAGAAATTAAGGTTAAATTTAGAAATAAAAATTAATTTTATGAGTCTTTGTGCGTGAAACTTAATTTTCTGTTAATATTAATCATTTCGGTTGTCATGACTTTGACTCGCACACAAAAGAGACTGGTTCACATTTGCCACCCACGTGGTTCTTTGGATATTTCCTGTTTCTTCCCCATCCACAGGATAAGAAGAAACTGCATATGTTGTGAAGTGAGAGAAAAGCTGGACTTATGTCTGTCCCATCTGCCCTGTATGTCACGGACGTATTCACATGTCATCGGAATTCCCAACCACATTATCCTACAGAGTTGCAGAGAGAGAGAGAGAGAGAGAAGGTTTGGTACTCTCATATGGCTAATATTTTGTGAGCATTATTGCACAATGCAAGTCAATTTTGAGAACATATGTATTCAGAGAACCGGCGATTCGGTTCACTGCCCAAAAAAAAAAAAAAAAAGCCGCACTGCTATTGCCCTTTCTTCTTTTCGTGAATTTTTTGGAATGATACATGTCATGCCCCAAAAAATTGCCGCCTCGAAGAAATGTTGAAAATGATCAGAGTGACCCTCCAACGGGGGTATTTTGGTCAAACAAAAATAATATTTCTTTTTCTTTTCTTTGTCAACGGTAATTTAATAGGGAAAGTAACAAGGAATTATACGACCAAAAAAAAAAAAATCAAAAATTACAATTAAAATGATGTAATGAATAAGGGAATCACGTGGGTTTTAATTTCTCTAAACTCGAAAGGACCTTAAAATTTTTTTTATAAATAAGTTAAAATTAATTTTTTAATTTCCTTTTTAATAGATGTAAATTCTTAATTCTTATTTAATTTTTATGTTTTTTCATTGTAAAATTAAGAATGCAAATACTCATTTAATTTTGTATATATTATCCACAAAATTGTGATATAAAAGTATACGTACGCACGTGCATATTTGCTTAGTCGCATCCTCATGCCTTTTTTTTGGCAATGTTGAAGGGTCCTCTGAATTCCCTCTCCATTTTGTATGTGGGAGTATATGCAATTGGGCTTACATTCTTTTTTGGGGGGAAGGGGGGGCGGGGGAATGAATTCCCAGGCGTGAACATGAAAGAAGGAATTGAATGCACCAATAATGTTAAAAAATCGATCTAGTAAGATGAAATATTAGATCATTTAACTAAATCTTAAGTTTAAAACTTAAAAATATAAAAGTTTATACTAAAAGAACTGTCATCTAATTAGAATTCTTATAAATATTCAAATCAAATTAATAAAAATATAATTTTGATAATAAAAATCAAAAAAAGAAAAAAAGAATTGAATACCTAGAAAGGGCCCATCGTCCCAACCAAAATTTGAAAACCTTGAAAGTTCCACATCATTCCGCTAAATGGCACCGCTGCCCACGAGATAACGAACAAGACTGTCACAAACCCAAGCAAAAGAACGGTACTTGATCGACTATGGAAACTTGTTAGTCGACTAAACCCCAAGTAAAGAATCAGTACAGTACTTGATTGACTATGGAAATTGCAAGAATCAGGAGAGGAGAGAGAGGGAGAGAGAGAGAAGAGAGAGAGAGAGAGTTCATCTCTTACCCCATCTATTTATATTGATTTCTCTAACTACTTACTAACCACTAATAAATTTTCAAATCACTTAACCACTCAATCACTAAATTCCTAACTATTAAAATTACTAATTATTACCGATAGTTATTACAATTTTCTCTCGCTTCAAAACATCCTTATGCTCAAGGATGGAAATAAGATAATGAAGTTGAACAATGGAATTAATTTGAGTTGCAAGAAAATAGTGAGAGGAAAATAAAGATGACGGAGTAAGAGAATTTTTTTTTGAATTTCTTTTTTATGAAAAACTTTTTCCGGTGAACTTTAGAAGTTCATTTTTGGGAGGATTTGGCCAAAAAAAAATCTCCCAGGCACCTAACTCATTTCGGGACATAACATCAGCATTTGGATTCCATTTGTTAAAATCCCCAATTAATGCAGCTCACTTGGCTCCAGGTGCCCACTCTCAAAATGTTATCCCAGATACACTGCGTTGGAAACCTAGCTTTTCATAGCCACAAGAAAATGCATCCAAATCATCGTCATATTTATCCATTTCATCTCGCAATCTTCTGCATTGACCATAACGGAAATCAAGATGAGTACAATGACCCAATAGAAGGGGATAGATTTCATGTATTCTCTGCCCATTGCCAGGAGGAGGTATGAATCTTTTTGTAGTTCCATATATTTCATCACTTCCTTATTTTACAGAACTTTCAGCACTCTGAACCTCACTATCCGTAGATACTAATGCAATGGAATCTTGCTTAGCCTTGACTTCACTATCATTACCGGATGATTCCACTAATTCTTCATTCTCTATCTTGCTTTCTGCTTCTATTTCGAGGGCCCTGACATCATGGGACACATGAGGATTCTCCAGAACTTCAGAAATTTCCAACCGATCCACTGAAGATGATGATGATCCATCACTCTGGGTGCTTGGAACAAGAACTTTCTCGGAAGCAGCAACCATGAGTTGGAATCATAAGACTTTTCAACAAAAATCTTCCCTTATTTTTTGGTTTTTTCTTTTTTCAGCGTCTTCGTGACGGTGTTGAATTTTTCATCAATTCTTATCACGAGAACATCCATTCTTTTATTATGTTTTTCCATTCTTGCCTATGAATCTCTTGTTCTTTTTCATATTTCTCAAACCAATTATTTTCTACCATTGTTGCAGTGTGATGCTGAAAAACAATTGCTCTGATACCAATTTGTCACAAACTCAAATAAAAGAATAGTACTTGGTCAACTGTGCGAACTTGTTAGTCGACTAAACCCAAGTAAGGGAACATTACTTGGTCGACTATGGAAATTGCAAGAATCAGATAAGAAAGGGGGAGAGAGAGAGAGAGGAAGACAGAGAAGGAAAGAGAGCAACTAGAAATCAATTCATCTATTACCATACCAATTCACTTTTTACACCATCTATTTATATTAATTTTCATAACTACTTACTAACCACTAACTAATTTTCAAATTACTTAATCACTCAACCACTAATTTTCTAACTACTAAAATTAACTTTTAAAATTACTAAAACTATCGATTATTACCGGTAGTTGTTACAAAGACCCACAAAACATAAAACCAACCCTCGCGGCCTTGCTAAGCCACTCGAGCCTCGTCTTCCACAAAGTCCTCATCTAAACTAATAATAGCATTGGGAAGCTTTATTATTTTATTGTTCTCCGCAAGAAATGACAATCATGTCTTCTTGCATTTGTCTCGGACTGGACCACCGCAAAACTCTGGCTCATCTGGCAGATCAACTTTGGGAATTAGACCGTCCCCTCCCGTCCCTTTGAGATATCATAGAATTCTCCGATCCTCCCCAGAGCAACCCTCCTCACCATTACTTCTCATTCTCTTGAAAATCAAAAACCACCCTCAATTACCATTAAACAAAAATTAGTAATATCCTTACAAACTTGTTATGTTCATTATTTCACATGTTTAAACAAACTTATCCACCATCATATTAACTGAACACTCTGAACCGCTTTAAGTATAAATTCTTAAATAAACAGAATTATCCGCAAAAAATGGAAGAGTTGGGTAACTAAAGAAGATTTGCAGCAACCTATTTCTGCCCCATTAATCTTCATAATCAGCGCACTTGGTAATGGAATGTCATGTAGGACAGGAAGTTCCAGTTTATCAAAAGCAAAGAAGCTGACACGTCCATGATCTACATGGAAATACTTCAATGGAAATGCTACTGCAATGGTTCTCGAGGCCCCTAATCTCCTCGATAAATGGCAGATTGCCCCTAATTGATCCACAATATTTAAAGCTAATATTCAATTAATAAGTCTAAACAAGAATGACCCATCAATCCAATTTCATGAATCTACAAGTTATAAATTAATATAAATGTGATGTACATAGAAAAGAAGAGGCTTTTATTTGTTTTCCTTTTATGAAAGAAAAAAGGACATACAAAATGTCCTCAATCAATAAATAGTTATTACCGTCCCAAAAAGACAATCTAACGATCACAACCTTTTTCGTCTTGTAATTCAAATCAAAGAAAAATCCAGTAGTATTTTTGTTTAATCAAACGTAGTCAAAAAAATTGATAGAAATAAAATTGATTATTTTCCTCAATATTTTTTAATACCTGAATTGGGGCTTCCGTAAAAGAGCGGATTCATAGTAATTTTCTTCCTCGTCAATGTCTGGGAAACAAATCTCGAAACCATTATCTTTATCCGAACAAGTTGCACAATCTTGGAGCATTATCAGTGATTGAATTTGCTTCACAGACACCAGGAAAGAACCCTGATTGCTGTAATGCAATTTCAATTCTGGTAACTGGTAACTTGCAGCCAACGCCACCAGGCACCAGACAATGCAATTTCTGTTCAGGTAAAACAATAGCACTGCACAGAACACAAATCAGCAAAAACATATAATGAACAAATCCATATCAGAAAATTCACACATTTCAAAGTTCTACAAAATAAGGCGCTTTTTCTCCAGAAATTAGAATTTAAGTTCCACTATACAAAAACCCTTAAAACAGAATCTTATTACTTTCTCAAAAGAAAAAAATAAATAAATAAAATAAATCTGATTTTGAGTGTTAACTGAATTTTTTCCCAAGAGAGAACGTTTATTCAGGACTGGAGAGAGAGAGCGAGACTGCAAAGAGAAAGAAGAGAGATGCCTTGCCTCCACAAAGACTTGTGAGAAGAGAGAAACCCCAGGAAGATGATGAGCAGAAAGACAGATATGAGAGAAAACCACAATGCAACAGATGAGAGTTCAGCAAGGTCCGCAAGGGTGTAGATGTCGAAGGAAAAACAAAATCTCAGACAGATGATGGAGAACTAAAATGCGACAGATGAGAGTTCAGCAAGGTTGGCAAAGGTGTAGATGTGTGCACAAACAGGGGCAAAAAAAAAAAAAAAAAAAAAAAAGGAAGATAAATCAGACAGATTATAGAGAACCACAATGCGACAGATGAGAGTTCAGAAAGGTTGGCAAAGGTGTAGATGTGCACAAACAGGGGCAGCAAAAAAAAAAAATTTCGAGCTAGCCTTTTTTTCTTGGGGGGGGGGGGGCGGAGGAATACAAGATAAAAGTCTTTAGCATCTACATTCCAATCCCTTGCATACTTGGCAACCTCCATGGCAGAAATTGGCATGAAAGCAGGAGTGAGGGAAGAAATGGTATTTTCCCAAACGAAAGACATTTTGGCAGGTTACCAACATTTCAAGTCTCTCATATTGCTTTATCCATTGAAGTACTGCTTAAATGATAAAATCTAATCAAAGAGAACAAGCCCTCTTACCTCACCTCCTATGTCACTCCACAAATACAACACTCGGACATACATCCTGGGAAGTCTGAGTTCCCAAATCTTGGTTCATTACCCCTTCACACTGCTATACCACATTATGAGAAATTCAAGTACCACACAGCATATTCTCCATACTAGCTCTCCACAACCAACTCAGCTGTAAGCATGAAATTTTAACTACTACACTTCCAATTCCAAGACCACCATTCCCCCCCCCCTTTTGCCCCAATATTCCATTATACCCACAGGATTTTTCAAATTCCTTCCATATGACCCCATAAAATTTTCTAAAAACTTTCCCTACTTCATTTACTACCAGTTTTGGCATCTTAAACATTAATGTTTATCTAGTACAAGGAAAATTTTGGAGATTGGTCTTTATCAGCATGCCAAGAAATCTTCATTCACCCAACCCACCCAACCCTGCTTAACTTTGTTCATTCGGGCATTAAGAATTTTCTCACAGAAGCTGTTTGTTTCTGTCCCGCTACTAAATAAACCACAATTCTTAGCCAATTGGCCAGATTACTCTCCAAGATCTTGTTAACACTACGTGTCCCACCAATATAAATGGTCCGAAATCTTCTTCCACAGGAGTTGCATTTACCACTTTAGGCACCAAACCCCCCCCCAAAAAAAAAATCCAATTAATGCAAGAGACTGACTGCATAATACATGCAAGAAACTCATTACTTCGTCACAAATCATTCTCCATTTTCTGTTTATCAAATTAAAATTTGGCATTTATTACTTTTCGCACATGAAGGAAGAGATAGAAAGAGCAGAGACAAGAGAGCAAGAGAAAGAAAGAGACAGAGAGAGGAGTACTTACGAGTTACAACAGGGGCGGGACTGGATGAAGTCGAATGGAGGACGGCTGACGGTCGACTCGAAGGCAGGAGCGAGACGGAGAGGGATTTAGACAGTGAAGAGATGAGTGAAGTCGGTCGCCGGTGGAATCGAATTGAAGCGGGGAGAGCCAAGCCAGGGTTTAGATGGGGGTGGGCGGGACAGAGAGACAAGGGAAGAGAAGTCGAAGATTACTCGGATTGAAGTCAAGGTCTGTTTGGTTATAATAATAATAATAAATATTTTTTTTAAGACGTTTAAAATCTTTGTCGAGAATAATTTTTTTTTTCCCTAAAATTTTTAGGGCCCAATATAAAGTCATATGAATTTATCATTTATAGTTAAAATTTTTCAATTTTTATGGTAATTTTTTTTTCCTTTTTTCAAAACAATCCGCAAGAGAGATAGAATTTAGAATTATTTAAATTATTCTCAGATACAAAGAGTATTCATAAAAAAATTTCAGAGTTAAAATTTGTCAGGGACCCTATTACTATTTTGGTTATAACTTTTCAAAATTTTTCTTATCCGAAAGTTTTGCAAGTCAATTTTTTTAGGATACTATTTGGTCATAACTTTTAAAATTATGTGTTATATAAATTAATTTTTTTAAGGAAAAAAATCAGGGTTGAATTAAAATTTTTGATAGCTTCTAAATATTAATTTTTTTTTTAAATAACTTTAAGGACAACTATATATTGAATAGTTGTAGTTCATGACCCTTTTTTTTATAGATAGACTTTATATTTACGACTCATTATTTTTTAATCAAACAATTCATTTTAGCAATATTGAACACAAAAATGGGCTAAGATTCATATAAGAAAGGCACAAATAGAAACCGAGGATTCATCCAAAAGATTAATAAATGATGGTTTTGCTTGCTTTCTTACAAACAAAATGCGTTTCCTAATTGTGTAACCACAAAAAAGTCGGACCACCAACAACCGGCAGTGTACATGGTTAGGGATATTTTCACTCCTTGTGGGGGTTTGAATTAATCATGCAGGGATTTGAATGTCGACGTGGGCATGAAAAATTTTTTGTTGGGAGATCCGCCTCCACTAAAGTGGGTTTCACAACGGTCGACCTGTATTAATAAGGACGAAATCTCAGATACTAGACGATGGCTTAGCTAAGATACCAAAAAAAAATAAAAACAAACAAAAAGGTCGGACCAAGTCCCACCTGTTATAGTGACAAAAAGGTGAAAGCCTAAAACTCGGTATCAAATTTCTTTTTTTTTTGCCCCCGGGGGCGGGGTTCACAAACCAATATATTGACTTTACTCAGACTAATCTAATCCAAATATTATAAAGTCTACTGAGAGTTTAGTTCTCTTAAATCTTTTTTCTTTATTCTCAAAACTTAAAACTCAAAATCTCTTTTTTCGACTCGAACTTGAGATCTCTGATCAAGAGAATAAAATACCCGACCACTTAATTCATAAGAATTTGATATCAAATTTCAACTATTATGCTAATGTTTAATGATTCAGGGTTAAAAATTTTTTTAAAAAAAAAGAATAAATTAATCAAAAATTAAAAATCCCAAATCTTGCGGTGTCAAATAGAAAACACCCTTCAAACAACCTCATCCACAATAGATTTTCATTTTTGACACGAAGGAAACATTTTAAGAAAAGGGACTCTTGACAATTCAAGCAGTTCATTTATACATTCCTACAATTATGCCACCAGATTTCTAACATCACCTCATTCTCAAAAGAAATTATAAGGTCCACGTTGAGACTAGCTTGTCAGAACTGCCCAATCTCCCCCTTAAAATCCTTTGAATCACACAAATTTTAATTTTCCAAGAACTTGCCTCGACAGAAAGCTAGCTTTCCACATCAGATCAAGATCAAAATTAGTGACTCAAAAATGTAGGGCATGCATTCGTTAAATGTATAATGTCCTTGACTTACTAGCATTATTAACTCATTTTGATTCTTTAATCCTATTCTAAAAAGTTCAGTTCATCCAGAAAAAAAACAAGGAAAAACAAAATTATCATCTTGAAAGGTAGCAACCTCCACAGACTGCTGTTGTTGCTGCTAGAAGATGAGAAATCAACACAGGAAAGGGAGAACAGTCCAACATAAAGGAAGAACAGTCCAATAGAAACATCTTTTTGCAATGTCTCGCAGCAAAAAAGGCAATGACGGCCAACCTGCCTCTAATATATTTGTACAAGAAATTTTTCCTATGTAACAACACGATACAGACGTGGGTACAACCGTTTGCACAAGAATATGAACTATGCACCCATTCTATGATTTCACAAGCTTCTTGCAACTTTTTCGTACAGATCACGGGGCCAGTTCCTGTGCAAATTGTTTGCAAGAAAGTTCGCAATCTGCAAAGCCAATGAAAGCCACGAATCACAACTATAAAGATGAAGTATAGAGCTTGAGAAATGACAAGACATGAAAGATCCTGTAGAAATGGTTTGAAAAGATAAAAATCTAGCATGTCTTCAAGTTATTTCTCTACTTTTGGTTCCAAGAGGGCAAAGCCCATGAAGCAGTTTTAAGGAAAACTAGGCAATGAGGAGGCATCTCTGATGTCAGTAGGTAGGATGGAGCTGATAAGGAGTAAACACTTAAGGAAAAGGGTAGAATTTGTTAAATCTCTTGCTTCATTTGCTCAACTACTTTAAGGCAAAACATTTTTCATGCTCAGCTACGGTTTGCAACTCTATGGTCTTATCCTTGCATATCACAAGAAGAAATCAGAGGCGATTACATTCTTCTCAATATTGTGTTGGTTCTTTAGTTTAAATTCATAGTAACGAGAAGAAAAAGGGGAACAGAATACTTTCACTTTCAAGAACCCCCCAAGTTCAAATGAATAACTTAAGGTCATTGAATGATGAAACATACCCATAATGTTCCCAACTTCAGCACACAATAGTAATCACAATTTCTAGCAGGCAAACCACAGTATGATATGGGAGCATCCAATTCTATAATAAAAACAAAAAGCAAGCACTACATAGAACTTTCGCCTGTACCTTAGTCCGTAAGGCACGAAGTGACCCATCTGTATTAGTTACATTCTCCAGACAACTAAGAGCAACCTTCAGAAGATCTGGCACACAAGCTTGGACATGGGGAGATAAGTTCTGAAAGACATCACCTGAAATATCTGGTGCCCGTGGATCAAGTGGAAGGAATGGAAGCTTAGCAACCTCTCTTAGAGCATCTATATAGTTGCCTGTTCTGGCCAATTTATGAATAAATAATATTGCCTCAAGCTGTCGTAGAACAGTTTGTTGCTCCAAAACATGGTCTCTCTCTTGGAAGCTGGAAATTCAGTAATTATTTGTAAAGCAGGAAGGTTAAGGAAAACATGGTACTTATCATAATAAAAACACAACAGCCACTGAGATTGGAAAACCAAGTATTAGAAATTTAAACAGTTCACATGCTAATAAAGCATGAACTATGGTTTCACATTCAAAAAATTGTGAAGTTGTAAATGTAAATTTACTGAACAACCACAAGGAAAATGTTCAACCTAAAATATTTAATGCCACAACTGAACGACGACAAAAGCCACTTTTACATTGCCTCAACATTATTTATGATGGCAGCAAATAGAAAATTTGAAGTGTATCACACATGACACCTTCTACCAGTATTTTAGCACAGAAACATTGTAAACCTTTTGCAATGTTAAAAATGGACATCAGCATGCAATTGAAATGTAACCGTGCACCACATCACTATATGATACGGTCCCACATCAGATGAGTACACTTTCCAACAATGGCACTCTTCAAGCATATGTGTTGCATCTTTTCGTGCGCAAAAGGGCCTTAACAGTGATGCTTGCCTAACAGGGATTTCCCATGTACTTCTTTTTCTATTAAAAGCATCACCCATATTTATATATCACACCTCGATTTAGCAAATAAAATGGTTAACAAATTTAAGAAAAACTTACCTGAACTCAGAATGATAATTATATGTCTCTAAAATCTCGTTGCCAGAATGAATAAGTCCAGCAGTCCTGCTCTCACCATCCAATCTTCCACGAGAGAGAGAACATATTGCTTCAGACAGGCACTTATTAATTGTATCCAAAGCAGATGCAAATGCGCCAACTCTCTTTTGAATTTCTATGGACTGATTTTTGGTACAATGAGAAAAGACAGAAGTGCAATATATCAAATTAGTTAGCATAATAGACAGACAATAAATCAACTAGAGAGAACTAGTTGAGCAGCTGGTAGGATAAATCAGTGCCCAGAAATGTAGATAAAACATTCTCATCTACCAAAGTAACTGCCCTAACAATCTAAGAACACAGCTAGAATTTTGTGCATTTCCTTTTTCCTCAGATAACTAGTGGGTACGGTATGTGTTTTGTTCTTCACACCAGTTGCTAAATATATATTAACATCATAATATAATTATCAAAATTGTCATTTCGTTGCCATTATCCTAACTATCTATGACAAACATATAAGCTATATTTCAAACCTCTCTCACAGTCACAACAGAAGCACAAAATTCTAGATCTACAAAACAAATTTCATCATGCCAGAACAGCTACAAGAACTATTCCCAATCATTTGCCTAAACCTTCAGAAACAAGAAAAGTTGCGGATAAACAGTTAAAATCACCAAATGTTAAAGCAATGCACTTAAGTAAGAAAGTGATCTGCAACCGGAAGCAGAAACTGTAGAAAATCTTAACATGTATGTCTAAGATATGTAAGATACTGAAACAGACAGAATCCGGCTAAACCAATACATGACATAATTATAGGAGTTTAGGTTTTAAGTTTAGAAAAACCTGAAAGCAGATAAAGTTTAAGTCACCGTAGAGGAAAATACAACTGGAATCACCCACCTAAGTCCCTTATTTATTGCATATACTGAAATGGATAGTGCATTCAGCTGCACTCCAAATACAAAATAATAAGGGTAGGAAAAACCTTGTGCTAATTAATCATGATCAGGAAGAAATTGGTTTACAAATAGTATTATAAAACAAATAGAAATGCCATACACATTTGAAAAATTAACTCTATTATCAGTACCACTCAATAAAGAGTATCCAAATAGATAACGTGGGATGAAACTACTCATATTAATCTACAGAGACAAAATTATCCAAAATAAGGGAGACTCCCAATTGGTAAAATGTAAAAAAGGTCACAACGTGAAAAGAATTTTGTAAACAACTTGTGATTCAAGTACAAAATAGATAGTTACCAATTGGACATATGCACCTTTATAAATGCTCTATCTGGGAATTAGCATCCTTAAGAATGGTTATTCAGGAAGCAAACCACCCTGAAGCTCAGATTAAAAATTGACTTCATAGCCAGCATCAACAGTGTAAAAATGCATTCTGGTGCTACTTGATCTTCTTAAGGCTCAAGAAACAGATAACAAAATAACCTCCATGGTACATCGATAAAGAGTTACCCAAGTTAGTTTAGCCAACTCAATCTGAGAAATGACCAAACCTAAGTTTACCCTTAAAAACTGTATAATCTTTTATGATTAGCTCGGGTGACAGTACATCATATATATCATATATGTAACAACCAGCAAGCTCAAGACCTTAGTGATTCTCTGATTAAAGGAAAAACTGTTTAAACTTGACAACTATTGCCATAAACAACTCCAATTCAGGTGTCCATGTAATGGTAGCTTATGTCTAATAAATATAATGTCAGCAACCTAGTGACATGTATGTACTGTACCAGAAGAAGTAACAGTATCCTGTGCATTATTTACAGAACCATTCCTGTCACTAAAAGAGTACCACCATCACACACCACTCTAAAAGTGAATCCACCAAATCCCTATCTAAGTTGTACAGGGACATGTGAGAATCAAAATAAGTCATATGCTCTCACTGATATGCCAAAAGAACCAGGGTGTGGGGAACAGAAAGTTCCAAAAGTATCATCAATTCCCAAATTCAAGATATAGAGAAGATTAGGATAAGATTATTACCTTGTCATACAGGCCAGCCTGCTGACAATGCCCAGCAGCTTCAAGGAGAAACTGTTGCCTTGCTTTCACATCTGGCATGAATCGGCCTAATTCTCCTTCATCTCCAGCACCTCTTGGACCAAGTAAATGAAAAATTCCACCATCCCTCAGCAAAATTTCAGTAAGAAGTTGCTTTAGCATCAAGTTTCTCTGCCTTTGCTGATTCATGTTACCTCTCCCAGTCCATGACATTTCTCCACCACCTACTGCAGCAGCAGCTTGTGCATAATATTCCAATGCAATTGATAAATCACCTAGGCGTAAATACATTGCTCCATACTGCCTAATTAAGCTAGCTGCTTCTGCAAAAGCATCCATGACCCCGAGCTTCTGCCCAATTCCAGCACCTTCAGAAAGGACTCCGTGGTCTGCTAGAATGATTGACATATGAACAGCATCAATGTTAAGTCCCTCATCTCCATTTTCTTTGTACAAGTACAAGACAGCTGGGAGAAGCTGGATGCTTAACAGTAAAACATATGGATATACTAAGGGATCCTTCCCATTTTTGGTATAATAGGATGGTTCAAATTTATTGAGGTACGCTTGTAGATCTTCCAATGTATAAGGAGCACCATCACCTAGAACCAGGGACGATGATCCACCAGAGCAATCCCGTACAGCTGCTAATTTGAACCACAAGAAATCCTCTATGGTGTTGAAAAGAGCTGGCAGATCTCTAAGCAAGCGGTCAACAAGCCTGCGTGACCCAGATATGATAGCATAAAGGAGCAACTTCTTTTTATCATATGCAGACCGACCCAGACGGTCACCCATACGTAGCAATTTTTCACATTCATCCAAAGCAGCTGCAGCAGTCTCCATTGATACCATACCTCCAGTAGCAATCCATTCAGTGAGCTGTCAAAGGAGAAAACAATGACAAAATGCAATACTAAAAGTCCACACGCGCGCGCGCGCACACACAAATACACACAAACACACAAAAATATATACAGAAACAATGATCTGCACCTGCTGAGCAAATTGGTGTGAAACGCGAGATGATACAGCAATACTCCTTGCTTCATCATAATACCCAGTTCTCAAGCAAAAATATATCTGTTGCCACAAAAGGACAAAAGGAATAAACCTTGCACTGCAATCATCTTGATTATGCAAATATTTTAGCTTGAAGATCTCAAAACATAATAAGTAGAAGAATCTATTGTAAACAAGTTTACCAAGAGAATGAACAAAGACAAAAATAGCAGTAAGTTCCATATAACCCAATGATACTTGGATCTGGATACACTGTATTATAGGGTAGGCCATCACTTATTCTACTCGACCTTACGAAGCCTGTTCATGTATGGCCAAGTTAGATGTTTTTCAGGAGGCAGTTAACATATTTTTGTGTATCCAGGTTTATAGATAGATATTTGTGCCATAAACTTTAACAGGTACTCAAACAAATAAAGAAAAGAAGAATAAGTATTGAAAATTGTGGTTGGCATTCTGTTTATATATTCAAACATATCTGAATCTCAAAACCCTCGGGAGTAAAGTGATCTCGGTAACTAATATATAACTAATCAGCCCAACATATACTGATATATAGGGAGAAAAAATCGTACAAAAGTAAGATTAAAAGTATTTTTCCATCGGTGTAATAAAATATTTTGCCCTTGAAACTGGATCATTCAAGAGAAAAATGATAACAAACATTTATGTCTTAAAATGTAGGCCAGATATACAGGTTTTTTCTGTTCTATATACACCTGATAAAATTTGGTATTTGTCATTCACTGATGATTTCCCGAGCCAGCAAACAAAATAATAATAAAAGTGGCACAAATAGGGCACCAATCTTATTATAAAAGTTTGGAACTAATAATTCCGCAGAACAGATGCAAGAAACATTTCAATAAACTGAGTTACTCGAAATTACAATTTTAAAGTTGGTATATGATGGGAACATCAGACAACTATTTTTTTCCCCACTTAGGAAAGAGAAATGTATGAATTAATACCCAAAAAAGCATCGAATGGATGCACCATCCACATCCTAAAGGCTAACAAGAAACTTGCAAATTAAAATAGTATAACAAAAACTCACAATTCTTCTACAGCCAAGGCAACAAAAAATAATTATCTGATTTATCCTGTTCAAGAAACATACATACAAGTTCTAAATTTGTCTACTACAGCAAATGAAACTGAGCCCCTGGAACTGATGCTCAAAAAGAGTTTCACAATAAGCAACTAAGTTTCAATTGAGGCGTTCTTAAGGTGCCCTTATAAGACAAACCAAGAATGAAAATTCATCCTAAAAATAAAACCCTCCAAAATTGCTTTTCCAGACAATGCAATCTGAACAACTTTCCAAGAAATGGCTGAATTTTCCTGAAAGCCAATGATTACAACCCTTTTTCCCTGAAATTAAGAGAGCATTGATCTCTCTTGCTCTCCCATAGCACCGAGCCCTCTGACTAATCTTCCTAGTTGTGTGCTTTTTGCCCATAGCTCCTCATTTTCCCCCCAAGGCACAACTAATTTAACCATGCCAACAAGAATCAGTGAGAAAATGCCCATCAGTGATAATCACCGGAAGTACAAAAGAGAATTGCAAAAAGGAGGTGGTGATTAATAGATCATAGCCCTAAGATTCTCTACACTTTAACAAAACAATACAATATGAAAATGTTGCACACTTAAAATGCAAAGGGAGGTGCCATCCAGCAAAAGGGAAAATATAAATCACCAAAAATGATATAAATAATTTTACTATGACCAGAAAATTATCAAATAAAAAAAAAATCTTAAATCTAATTGAAACATCTTCTGAGCTCAACAACATATGCATAGATGGAAAGAAAGACTGCAATCTAATTATGTTCAATTAGCAATATTGTACTGAAAACCTGCTGCCACGTGGTGTCAATTGGAGGCTGCCTATGAGTATCGGCAGCATCAAAATCCAGAACACCATAATCCCTTAAACGAATCTGCAGTTAGCAAAAACAAAAATAGAATCAGATAATCCTTCATCGGCCCCAATAATCAGATCAAAAATACAAATAACTAACAAAAATATGTAACACACCCGAAGAAAGGCACGAATTCTTTGCAAGTTTCCAACAGCCCCGCCAAGGGCAGCCTACATTGAGATTAAACAATAGCCAATTAATTCCACTGGATATACAAAAGAAGCAAGCTAACAAAAACTTGTTTCACTGGATGCAAACCCCAAACCAGCATTAAAGAGAAAGCTGCTTAAAGAAAAAAATATATTAGGATGACATTATAATGATATGAACTTGATGAAAAATCAAGCAAGACAAGCATCAGCAAACAAAACTATAAGCCTAAGTTAGAGAAGTAGGAAAGAGAAAGAATGACAGGAGAAGATTTCAAATAGTGCAAAAAAACTGCAGATCTACACAACAAATATAAGAAACAGAAAACCAATATCAAGATTCTCATATAAAATAGAATCAGCAATGCACTACCTGTGCAGGATGGCTTTGTATTGTATCAATGATATACTTCTCATGTCCCCATTCTAGGTGTCGCCTGGCTCCAATGATTAAGGACATCCTTTTCGTAACATTCGGCTTAACAGTTGAATTCTCACCGACCAATGTCTAACAAAATATCCAATCAATCAACAACTATTTAAGCTTCAAAGAATAAATTATAAATAAGAAAATCGACTATAATATTATTAAAGTAAGCATTAGATAGATTACCTGAATGAGGTGCCATATTTTCTGCATACTCACAGATTTTCCACCAGACAAACTAATGCCCAAACTTTCATAAGCCATTTTGAAAGCTGTTCCCGGCTGAGAAGGAAAATATATGGATCAGAATCTGGCAGAAATTAGCAGCAAGGTCAACAAACTTCAAAATTGTTATGCAAACTTGACACTAGACTGAGAAGAAAAGAAGACAGAAGATGTGCAACCAACAGGCTGAGAAGAAAATATTGATGGATCATACTGACGGAGGTGTGGTATATAAGTCAAAGAACAAAAAAAAAAAATGTTGTCCCAAACCCCATGCAGATATGATGATTTTTTTTTTGGGGGGGGGGGGTCTTAAGCAAGCATCATGATAAGAAGACAGCTTTTAAGACAGAGAGGACCCACAAAAGGACAACAATTGAAACAGCAAAAAACAGTTCTCCTTATCAGCAACACTGAAAGACAAAATCAGTAGACTACCCAACATACTAATAAACAGAAGAGAGGAGTCAAGAATCTTAGGTCAAAATGTATGTAGGGAGCATGTGCAATCAATGACAGCAGATCCGGGCCAATTTCCCAACTTTCCAAATAACATCAAAGACGAGTATTTGGTAATGTCAAATAACCTTATTCGTAGCAATGCACAACCTGTTTTGACCACAATGCAATCCAAATGGATATCAAGTCATAGTTGAAAAGAATCTAATCAAGTATCCAATGTACAAATACTTATACCATTGCTTTCTAGTAAATCAATACATATGAAAATTCACAAGTCATATAACCCATATACTACCCAAAAAAGGGGTCAGTATACAAATGCAGACATTCAATGGAAGGAGAGCAACTCGAGAATTTGACATATATTTTCACTGCTTTTATCCTGGTGCACCATGCTCTTAGTACCTAATATGTTAGCATGTACATGTGATGGGAAAAGACACCAAGGAAAGAAGAAACAATCAATTAAAGAGACATTATGCTGCAAATTAAGAGGATGGGTCATCTTTAAAAGGAAACAAATAAAATAGGACCTGAAAAGGAACCTTCCAAAGGGTACAGCACTCAAATCCATAAGAAAGCCAAGAAAGCATAACAAAAATGCAGAACTTGTGACTTTCAATTTCCATAAGTTACTTTTTTCTAACCCTCTATGCTGGCTGTCACATCAGTGGCGATGTGAACTATATTAATTCCTCAGCCATCTTCTATGGCTCGAGTGGGACCTCATGCTAATTCGGTACTAATTCGGTACAAGCTTCAAGGCAACAAAATAATACATATGCTAACCTTAAATGGTAAACCACCCTCCCTTGCACTGTTGAGATTCTTCACAACCTCAGCATAGACTGAAGCTTTTTTATCAACAAAGGGCTTGCTAGCCAATGGCAAATGTTCCGTGCTAGGTGCACCAGTAGAAATCCCAGGGCTTGATGTGATTCCTGCCCTAGTACTTAGACCACTAACTTTAGTCTTGGGTAATGTCGAAATCCGGCTCAAGCTCTGAAGAAAGTCACGTTTTTCCTTCTGCCAATCATCCTGCCCAACATTGAACATGACATAGAATTATGGCAAAACAACAAAAGGATTGAAAAGTGAAATATTGGCTCCTGTGATTTCATTACAATCTTCAACTGTAATATTCGTTATCTCTAAACTCGATCCATAAGTTTGTGATATCGCTTAGAAATTTGGGAGCAAATATTTCCATGTCCAAAAGCCCATAATAGAATTATAAATTTTAGATATTATCCTTCCTAAAGAAACAAATTATGTTGCACTTTTCCAGAAGATATAGCCATTGGAAAGTTAATTATAGCAAATGGAAGATTTTCCTTAAATTTAGCATTCAACAAAGAATTCTAACCATATCAGGCATAATTTTACCAAAAGTGAGATATCCCTGACATTGTATAAATATTCAGCCCAAACTTGAGGATATCCACAGAGAAGTAAAAGCACGGTATTGAACTATTCTAATCAAAGGCCTTGAAATTATTCTGCGTGAGCAAATCTTTAGAGGTCAAATTCAAAATTATTAAATTAAAGAAAAGTATATATCTATTTGTGAGGATACACTATGTGGGGTTTTGGGGTGACTTATCGTAAAGGACCAAGAAGGCTCGCCTAGAAATAAAGGAAAGGAAACCCTAGACACAAACTACATGCTGAAGGATCCAAATTATTTGAAAATGTTCAGGATGCAACATGACAATAAAACATAACTATGTTGCCAAATGTAATTAACATAATAATTAGGAAAACGAGTAATTCACAACCTTTAGTTTGGATCCACTTTTGACTTTTGGAAAGGTATTTTTCTCCTTTCACATTGACAAAGCACCTTTTTATTGAACTATGTAAAACAGCTTTTCTCCTCTCACATCCAAAAGTCTTTTTCAATAAGCAGAAGAGCATCCAAGATACCCTAAATTATACAGAGAATAGAAAGACATAAGAATGACAAACAACCCATTTTAACGCACCTCCAAAACTTTCATCATGTAATCATTAAAACTTTTAAGGTTGTCCTTCTGAGCCTCCTGTACAGCTGAGACCATTGCCATTTCATGAACCTGCACAAATAATTCCAGGTACTAAATAATCTAGTTTCTTAGACTAAATGCCAGACTGAAGCTGGCATAGTTGAAGTATTCCTCAAAAAGAGAAAGCTTCTGAGGATAAAATAACTGACAAAAAGATCAAAAAAAAAGAAAAAAAACAAAGCATCAGACTTATAGGAGCAGGCAGTATGCAGGTAAAATGATCAAAATAGCCTCACATTCCAATTGCTAAGGCCTAGGTCAGGGATGTCAAGAAATTCCTAGCACATATAAAACTTTTATGACATGTACTGGCACTCATACAAGACAAGGCTACCAAAATGAAAATATCAACAAGACTCAAATTATTGAATGTCACCGTAAATTCAAGACTTCAAATTAATAACAAACAAAAGATTAGAGGACACTATAAATTCAAGACTTTTATTGAATATCAAGCACATATAAAACTTTTAAAACTTTTCTGAATCACATTAAAATAGTACTACACAACAAAAATGCAAATTTGAGAATGATAAGACAAAAAATACTGGTCAAAGGCCTCAAAAAGAAAGACAATAACATATGACAATTATACAGCAATTAGAAGTACAGCAGAGTTCAGAGTAGCATCACTTGGAACCGGAAGAACATGAATAATAACACAATAACTTAAGTTCGATATCAATGCAGAAGAACCCAAGTAACTAAACAGGAAAATAAGTCCATGTCCTGTGATTTAAACAACCGTGGGCCGGGGGGGGGGGGGAGAAGCCACTAGCAAACACCACAACAACATGTTGCACATAGAGAGAATTGGAAGTAAATGCAAATTCTAGTTATTAACATTTTGTCACTATAAAAGAACCAAAACTACCTGTTGCAGATACTCCTCAACTGTTGTTGCTTCAGCTGGAAAAACATCCTCAAATGTTGTCTTCAAGAAGAGGGGGCAAAAAAGGAAATATAAGTGCAATTTGATAAAATTAAATAAAGTACACCTACGGAAGTAAAGGATGTGCAAACAAAATAACGAATCAAGTAAAGAATTGAACAATGTAGATTGATTACATTCAGCTTTATATATGAAAAACTGCCGGTTATTCATATAGTAGACATCAGCAGCTACAAGACCAAAATAAAACCAGCCCTCTTTAAGAAAATAAAATCGAACTGCTCATAGGCCATGCCCATGCCTCTCCAGAGCAATGGTGACACCCATGCCTTTCTCCATCTTCCTCATAGCATGTTTAGTACAAGAGACTAGATGTTAAAATCAATTTCACTGCAAGAAACTTTAAATAGCGTCATGTCTCTTCATAAATCAAAGCATTAATTGTCTCCAACTCATGTCACAGTAATGAAACTTTCAAATACAGGTTTCACAAGACATTGAATGTTTTACGGGACAACCACAAATGGTCAACTACTGATCCGTTGGCAATACCCTTGCCCGTGTTTCTCTGCATAACATTCTTGAATTCCAGGGACGTGGACAAGAAACTTACACTAGGGGAGAAGAAAGATTACATGTAGGAGGCAGATGTTATATTTTAGGAGAACAAACTACATTTGGGGTAATGATTTTTAATTATACATATAAACTTTCTTAAAATTGCAGGGGGCAGCTCCCCACCCCAGGAATGTATCAGGTTCATAGATGCTATATGCAGCAAGATTGCCGCAAACCATGCACTATGCTAAGATCTAGCACATCACCATTCAGAGCATATCAGTAAGGCTATATGCAGAAACATCACCACTGACCCCATCTGCAATAGTATATAGACCATGACCTTACCATCTATTATAGGTTGTAGACTCTCAAACTTACTGGTATATGCCTTGTTATCTTTCATTTTGTAGAAGAAGGGATGGGAATTCTTTAGAAGTTTTCTTTTAATGCCATCAGAAATGGGCTATATCTACCTACTTGTGTCTGGAAAAATTTACAATTGAAATAAGCAGTAAATGTATAATGTCCCATATGAAAATGCCCGCATATAGTGCAAACTCCTCCAAGTTCCACCAGTTGAAAAAACAATGACAGAGCTTTCAGTTGAGATCCACCTAAATGACAGTAAGCGCTGCGTAACATTTGAACAAGCACAAAAATTTTAGGGCTTCTTCAAAATGACATTTTTCATGCAGAAATGCATTGCACTTCTTCCAACATATTATCCTCATTCAGATGCAAGCCAATAGTGAAATGCATGATTTTCAAAATATTAGGATGACACTCTGGGATAGCTAATGAAGTGTCCGTAATTTATTGAGAAGACTTGTCATTTGCACTCAGACTATTCCCTGTTCGTGACATACAAAGGTAACAGCAATCACAGCCCTATGTTTCAATCCATAGCTAGTGGATAAATAAACACCAAAAAACATGCAAAAGCACCTCAGACAATCCCACTGAATCATCATGTTATGGCCAGTCACATCTGCTCTTCTATGCCCATCATAGACTTGATTGTGTCAACACAAGCAAAAAGCGTCATCGACAAACTCATCTTTTTGCAGTTCTTGATCTTTCTCTCCCTTGTTCAACCCCACAATCGTCTCTTCAAATATAAGAACATTTTGAATCTAATATCATTCTCCTCAATCTTCTTTTGTATCAACCTCTTCGTTGAGCAATGGCACTAATATATGAATTTTTGCAAGTTTGTCAGTGCGGAATTAGCTTAATGGCCTCATTTACAAGATTAATCTTATTTGTGGCCACAGATATGCATATTTCTAGCAAGGGTCGCCTGCTTACCTGGCATAAGCACATTTTCCTTGACCTACTAAATGGGCTAGAAGTGGTATCAGAGCCAAATACTTTCTTTGCTCTCATAAAATTACAACAGTGGTATCAGAGCCATCTTCTTGAGGGATCTGTGAATTGAGTGAATCCAAACTCAAACAAAAAAAAACACAATTAGCCCCTCATGGCTTCTAGCAATACACCTACTCTCTCACCCCTAGTTTTCAATGGTGAAAACTATCAAGTTTGGGCTGTCAAGATGAAAGCTCATTTGAGAGGTCTTGGTTTGTGGCAACGGGTTGAAACTGAGAGGGAAATATCCCCTTTGGGAAACAATCCAACCCTCAATCAAATCAGGGCTCATGAAGAAGAAGAAACTAAAGCTCCAAGAGCTTTATCCTACATTCATGCTGCTATCTCTGATTCAATTTTCACAAGGATTATGGCTTGTGAAACACCAAAAGAGGTTTGGGAAAAGCTCAAGGGGATGTATATAGGGAGTGATAGAATCAGACAAATGCAGATTCTGAACTTGAAGAGGGAATTTGAAGTTTTGAGGATGAAAGAAAGTGAGTCTATCAAAGAATATGTTGATAGGCTCATGGAAGTTGTCAATAAGATCCGACTACTTGGTGAGGATCTAACAGATCAAAAGGTTGTAGAGAAAGTTTTAGTGAGCCTTTGTTAGGGAGGAATTCACTGGGGATCAATTAGGAACCAGGAAGGTTCAAGAAGTTGCTGTCCATGCTAAGGATTACATGAAGCCTAGGGATGAACAAGTCACTGCTGTGGAGGGATTGAAAGGCCGGGCCTGCAGCGGGCCATCTGGACAATGAGGTGGCTGCTGAGGTGGAATCCAATCTGAAGGTATATCAGCACAGAAAGGGTGCTTCAACCAACCTCCCAAAAGGAATCTAAAGTTGTTAAGGGAATGAAGGAGTTAGAATGAGAATAAAAGGGGTGTGAATTGAGTGAGGGGGAGGAGAGAGTTTTATTTCTGTAGATTGGACAGCTTTGAGCTGGAGGGAGAGCTTAGGCTCTAGATCAGAAAATGGAGTTGTATTTTGGTCCGAAAAATTCTGGGGGCCAATTAATTGCTTCCATAATCAGCTTTGTTTAAGGCATAACAATTGGTCCGACCTGCCATCTCTTCCCCTCTCTATCTTCTCCTTCTTTCCCACGACAATTCGGCTCACTTCAAATCTCTCCCAACATTTATGACTCAAACCAGAATGGATGCAAAAATAGATTCACTGGAGAAGAGTATTACCGAGATTGGGAAGAGTGTAGCTACCTTGCTCGAAGAGATGACTCATCACCGCACCGGAGAAACTTGACTCGTTGGAAGAATTGGAACAGCGACAACAGGGGGGGGGGGGGGTTTTCTTCCTCGAATCCGAATGTGACCCTTGGCTCTCAATCACTTAAGATTGGTTCGATTCCCATCCTCGGGACCCAATCGCAACCACAACCCACGTTTAAGGGCCCCGTGTTGACGAAATTCCGGTCGCATTGAAGAGAATCGATCTCCCTTGTTTCGATGGCCACGATCCGGCGGCGGGGTTGCGGGGGCTGAACAATTCTTCTCTATCCACCATCTCACTGACGAGAAAAAAGTTTCCATCGCTCCCCTCTCCATGGATGGACCCGGAGGGCTTTTCGCCAATCACCCCTCACTCTCTTGGTCCGACTTGACGGGGGGGCGGGGGCTCGGAGGAGGGCTATCGCAACCCATTTGAGGGTCTTGCATCCACCAAACAACCGACGTCGGTTGATGACTACATCGATGACTTCGTCACACGAGCAACCTTGGTTAAGGGCTTGAGTCCCTCGATTCACTTAGGACTCTTCCTCAATGGCCTCAAGGACGAGATTCGTGTCCGAATCCCCCCCCGAAGCCACCTCCCTCTTCCAAACGATGAAGCCGGCGCGGGAAATCGAAAGGGAGAATGGGTTTCTTAAATCAATTGCCTTTCGGGTAGAGGGGATAACAACCGCCTTGTTTCGGACAAATGGGCGGGCCCCAACCCGAACCATGGGGGCCCGGGCCGCCCCCTAACCCAGCCAAACCCGTACCCAATTTTCTTTAACCCCGGCCTTCGCACATTCCCGCCAACATTCATTCTTCTTCTTCCTCGGCTCGCCGCGGCGGTTCAAACCTCCCGCACTCCTCCCCGTCCCCTGGGGTGTTGTCTCATCGGGGCTCATGGACTTGCGATCTAAGGGTTTGTGTTTCAAATGTAGGCCGATCATCCGCCCCCAAATCTCTTCGTCGGTCCGGGGGACGGTGAACTCCCCATTACCGAGGCGCCGCGTGGAATCACTTGCAGCACCGGGTGCATGACAACGGCATCTCCCTCGCCTCCCTCGAGCTTCGTTCTCGATGGAGGTATTTCACACCAACACCATGAAGGTTCATGGTACCGTTCTCAATTGCAAATTAATTGTCATGATTGATAGTGGGGCAAGTCACAATTTTGTGGCTGATCACACCCCCGGGGTTGGGGCTGCGAGTGCAACCCTGAACCATTTTGGGTCCGGCGGGGGTGGGAGACGTCTAGTCTCTTCGGTGTTTGCATGGGCTTGACGGTTGATTTGGGATGCCTCACTATCTCAATTGCTTCCTATTTCCTTTGGGGGAATAGACATTATTTAGGCATCTCTTGGTGACCACTTTAGGAGAAGTCCGCGTCAGCGGCAACTAATGACCATGACGTTTCTTTGGCAAGGACAAACGGTCCTTTATCGGGGAACCCGCCGCTCGGAAATCCTCTTCATTGACCTCCTTAAAGAAACTTTCTCACGGAAGTTTGGTACCGGGTCATCTTTCATGTTTAATTTCCAATTCTATTTTTTATTTTCACTCCATACTTTGCTTCACGCGATTGTCGGATGCTACAATTTTTATAGTTATGTATGGTCTATAAGCATGTATTTCGGGTGTCAAGTTCGGTTGATTCTTGTTGCTACACCCTATAAACTTCGGGGGCCGGGGGTTCACACATCCATCCCATTTTTCACGTATCTCAATTAAAGAAATTGAGAGGCCAGCATGTTCCCGAACCAAACTTACCTCAGGAATTAGAGCAGGCAGTCCGACCCTACAAACCAGCTGAAATCTTAGAGGAACGTGTGCTAACAAATGATGGACACATTAACCGTGAGTTGCTGATCCGTTGGGAAAAGGGCACCAGAGAAGATGCAACCTGGCTTGAACTTTCTGAATTCCTAGAACAGTTCCCTTCAGCCTTGAGGACAAGGCTGGACTTTCAGCAGGGGGCAATGTTAGGGAGGAATTCACTGGGGATCAATTAGGAACCAGGAAGGTTCAAGAAGTTGCTGTCCATGCTAAGGATTACATGAAGCCTAGGGATGAACAAGTCACTGCTGTGGAGGGATTGAAAGGCCAGGACAACTCTGCAGCAGGCCATCTGGACAATGAGGTGGCTGCTGAGGTGGAATCAATCAAGGATACACAAAGGGGTGCTTCAACCAACCTCCCAAAAGGAATCTAAAGTTGTTAAGGGAGAAGGGTTAGAAGAGAATAAAAGGGGTGTGAATTGAGTGAGGGGAGGAGAGAGTTTCGGAGTTGGACAGCTTTGAGCTGGAGGGAGAGCTTAGGCTCTAGATCAGAAAATGGAGTTGTATTTTGGTCCGGAAAATTCTGAGTCTGAGTTCCAATTAATTGCTTCCATAATCAGCTTTGTTTAAGGCATAACAGCCTTCCTGAAAGATTTGAGTCCAAGATCTCTTCTCTTGAAGACTCAAAGGACTTAACCAGGATTTCTCTGGCAGAATTGGTGAATGCATTACAGGCACAGGAGCAAAGAAGAATGATGAGAAAGGAAGAATATGTGGAGGGTGCTCTCCAAGTAATGGCGGAAAGTTTAGGAGAAAGCAGAGAAAAGAAGAAGAACAAGGCTGACATCAACAACAAAAACAAGGTTGAGACCTATCCACCTTGCCTACACTGCAAAAAGACGAATCATCCGCATAATAGGTGTTGGTGGAGACCTGATGTCAAGTGTAGGAAATGTGGTAGAATTGGACACATGGAGCGAATTTGCAAGTCTCAACAACATGAAGAGGCAAAAGCTTCTACCGAGCAACATCAAGAGGAGGAACTTTTTGTTGCAACATGCTTCAGGACAAGTAATAGCTCTAACAATTCTTGGCTAATTGACAGTGGTTGCACAAATCACATGACCAATGACCAAGAGCTCTTTAAAGAGCTTAATAAAACTATCGTTCCAAAGTAAAAATCGGAAATGGTGAATTCATTTCAGTCAAGGGCAAAGGAACCGTAGCTATAGAAAGCTTAACAGGTTTGAAATATATCAGGTTTGAAATACATGACTGATGTTCTATACGTGCCTGACATTGATCAAAATTTGCTTAGTGTTGGACAGCTAGTTGAAAAAGGCTTCAAAGTCATATTTGAAGACAAATGGTGCTTAATCAAAGATGCAACGGGCAAAGATGTATTTAAAGTTAAAATGAGAGCAAAAAGCTTTGCTCCAAATCTAATGGAGGAGGAGCACATAACATTTTTCAGCAATAAGCACAATTTGGTGACAGGTATGCCAATGTTGGAAGTTCTGCGGAATGAACCGAGCTGGACACAGAAAAAACTGGAGAGTACTGAAAAAGATCTTATGGCTGCTGGAATCCAGGAGAGCAAAAAAATGGAGAAGCTTAAATCTACTAAGGAGCAATTGCAGCAACAAGAAAGAGTATTAGAGCAAGCCACCTCAAGGAACTTGGAGCTCAAATCTTTGCATGAAACCTTTGTCAAAGATTCAGAACTGAAACACCAAGAAGCAATGGTGAATTTCACAAGCAAAAACACTGAGACAAAAATGCATACGACAAAGATCAATCAAGGAAATATTGCACTGAAGAGGGATTTTTTTGAAGATGCTAAGTCAAAGATTCTGATGATATTGTGTGAAAGCCCAGATCCCAAGGAGTTGCACAAGCCAATTTCTACCCTTGAGTATGGTGCTAAAGCAAAGGGCATTGTACATGGTACTCAAACTCCAGTAAAGGATAAAGCTAGAGGTGAAGATTTTTTTTTCCACAATTATGTTAATTTCAAGAATTGCAGCAATGGATCAGTTCATAATGAAGCTACAAATGGAAAACAAGTTTAAAGAGAGAAAGCATAATGAAGCACACAAAAAACTTTTGGAAGGGGGGGGGGGGGTTTTTTTTGGGGGGATGGATTTGGGGGGGGGGGGGGGGGGGGGGGGGGGGGAAAGGGGTGGATGGTGTTTTTTTTTTAAAGAAGCAAGGAGGAGTGCTGAAGATAGCCTCTTTTACTGAGATTTGAATTTTTTTTTACTGCAAATTTTTTATGCTTAATTTTATGACCGTTAGGATAATATCTTTTAATTTGAATTCAATTTTATTTTTCAGATTTTTAGGTTTTGGGTTGTTAAGTTGATTTCTATAAAAAGGTTGCTGAATATTCAATAAAATGCGTGTTCTTCATTCCATTCTGTTTTTTCCTTTTTCAATCACTTAGTTGCCAAATATTTCCTTTGCTCTCATAAAATTACAACAAATTCTACTACAACCAGTGCGGTATTTGACCAACCTCTTCATCTTGGTCATAGAAGTACATTATTATTGCCAATTTTTAATTGCATGGAGAAATAGGGATCTGATTATCATGCTTGAATCAAATCTACCAGCCCATGAGCTTATCCACTGTTACAGCTTCCATTGACTAAAACAGCTAGATCAGAAACACCATCACGGGGACCTTATGACCATCATAAATGACCATCAAGGAAAGAAAACACCTAACTTTAATACCTACTGATTAAAGATAAAAGCATGATAAGAGTTGGAAGCATGCCAATGACAAAATACAAGATAGCACAGACTCGCGTTGTCTGAAACTATAAAAATTAAAAATCCACTCAAATGACAACAACATTAATCAACTCCGTTGCCATGTTCCACCGAAACTTCTAAAAATTCATCCATGTCCACACAATGAACATCTTTGGACATGACAAAGAACTCCAATAAACTGGACGTTGAGAATGAGATGCCCTACATCACTAACCAGACTCAAGCCACCCAATCCATATATTTCTTGCTTGTTCTTCGTCTACTTGATTATTCTTGACATGAAAGTAAATCTTCTTTATTGGAGATGTAATTGACACAAACAAAGGAAATTATGCACTTCTGCTTTGAAAAAGGGTCATGGACTACAAGCATGCACACAAGAAAATAAGCAATTTACAGCATTTTAGGCACGCAATTTTACATAGATGTTGACTAACCTTCAACTCAAACGACTTTAGATCCCGTGCTAGTTGCTCCGCATTTATTCCCTCTCGTGCCAGTAACCTACAAAACAGGGGGAGGGAACAAAAACAAAAACAAAAAGTAAAGAACAACAAAAAGATGAGACGGCCTTTAGCAAAACCCTAAGATAAACCTCCTCCTGGATTCCCATAATTCGAAGAGAACATTACAGAACTTTCTACCATTTAAACAAACCAAACAAAGAACAATGCAGAATACCTAGTTGCAGCAATGGACTGGGAAGGTGCTTCAGTCCTTAGGGTTTTGGCCTTCAACTTCTTCGATAACGCCTCTAATTGATCTAAGTTCCTCTGCATATATCAAGACACAAAGAAACCTCATAATTAAAAACAATCATCGAAGATGCTAATGACAGTACCCTACTTCACCAGAAGAGGGGCGGGAGAGAGAGAGAGAGATAGCACCTGAAGGGGAGGAAACTGAGCAGAGGGAGCGACTTGTTCGAGAAGCTTTGAGGATGAGTGAAGAAGATCAGTCCACCCACTTATGTCTTCCGTTGTTCCCATCGCGCTCTCTCTCTCTCTCTCTGGGGAAGTGCACGAGAAGAGGAAGGAAGAACGCAGGAGCCCTAATTTAAAAACGGTTGTGAAAACAGATATTTCTATTTTCTTAAAATCTTTCATCCAAACCCCGCCCTTGCCCCATTCTTTTCAAAATTGCCCGTCGTGACTTATGAGAGAGAATATAAATTATTTTATTTTAATTCAAGTATAATATTCGTGCTCCATTATGTAAAATTATTAAGTAAATGTTTTGAAATTATTTAATTAGGAAAATTAATATTTTAAATAATCAAATTTTCTCTTATTTATTGATTATTTTAATTATTAATTTTCCTAGTTAAAACAGTTTTTAATTATTACAAATTTTAAATATTTGCTTAAGAATTTTAATCTAAAATGAAATTATATATTTTATTAAAAATTTATTTATATTATATGTGTACCAAAATAGAATAATTCATAATCATCTTTGCAAAAAAAAATGATAGTTTTCATATCCTCTCTCTTTTTTTTTCATGGCAAGCGCGATCGAGAAAAAAAATAAAAAAAGGATTCCAAAAAAGCAAATTTAAAAGTTTAAACAGTAATTTGTCTATAATTAAACTTTTAAGAAAATATTCATGAGTAACCTCAAAGTTTGAGAAATTTTTTTTAGTTTTTATATTTAATAATTAATATAAATTATCTAAAAATATTTTCAATTAACTCAAAATTCTTTATCACATCAATAATAGTTGGTTTGACCATAACAAGTTCCAATTTTTTTTGTATAATGAAATCTTTTACATCTGCATTTATCATAGGAGGAAATTTTCTCCATAAACATTTGCAAAACCCTTCAATAAATGTTTGTTATGATATAAAAGTGAGTGTAATCAGATTTTATAATAAAAATGTAAGAAAATTAATAGTGTTATTTATTAATAAATATAACAAATTAATATTGAGATTAATGTTAAGATAAACTTTCATGTTCGAATGAAAAATAAATTTAATTATTAATTTATTTAATATCGATGTAATATTTTAAATGATAGAGTTTTATTTTAAATCCTGATCATAACAGTAACATACTCTCTCTCAAGCCACGCAAATGTAAAGGAATCTGAAATTTTTTTCCCCATATTTGGGGCTTGCTCTAAAAGAGTAATTTGCTAGTTTATGTAAATATAATATATTATTTTATTTGTAAAATTTTCTACGTAAGCTTTTTTTCGTTAAGTGAATTTCTTTTTTTTTAAAAAAAAAAAAAAGGCTTTTAGAAATTCCAGTCACACGATTGACTCATGAGTCCGGCCACAAACCAAAAAGGAGCCGAAAAGCTGAAGTTACGTCACACCACCGTCGTCGTCGTCGTGGTCGTCGGAGAGAGATGGTGAGTATATATACTGTATTGAAGAGGAGCAACAAAGCACTGAAAGATTGCAACTTGCACAAGGTTTTGCAGTCTGAGATTCAACACGAACTGCATCTCTATCAGGTTTACTACTCTTCAACCCTAATCTCTCTCTCTCTCTCTCTTATCTGCTATGAAATGAATCTTCTTAAAAAGACCATGATTTTCACTTTTATTTGTGTAGCTAGTATTTTGTTCATGATTGAATATTGAGAATTCTATGGAAATTGTTAGATCGATCATTGACCTCTTAGTTTATCTTTTTGGGATTCTTTTTAGGACAATGTAGTTGAGCTGAATTGTTAGCATTGCATATGTATTTTTTTTCAGTAGACATGGTTGAAGAAAAAGAGTTAATAAGGTGACTCATGTGATGCTTTGATGCTCACAAAGGAAAAAAAAGGTCGTTAGTGTCAGCCTGGAATTGTAAGGCTCGGATGATGGAAGAATATTCTTTCTTCAGGGGTTGAGTTATTTTCTTTTTTTGGCTAGTTTGGCATCCTCTTTACTCGCAATACCATGAACTATACTTTATTAATTTGTTCCGAGCTATAGGCAGTTTAATATTTGTGGAAAACATACAAAAAATTAAAATATTAGAACTTGAGAAACCTACAAATGAGTTTAAAATTAGTACTAGAATACGAAGCATGAACATCGGGACATGAAACACAGCACAACAAGGACACAGCAAGGGGACGAAGTCATAAAAATGTTACACACTAGTTACAAAGTCTAATATCGTGTTGTGCTCGAAGGATGCTGACGGTCATGGCCATACTAATTTTTTGAAGTGAGTGCAACCTAGGTTGTTAGAGGGGATGATTTGTGAAGTTCACAAAGTTAGGGCTTGGTTTGGAATTTAAATTCTAAATGTAAATCTATTGTTACAAATGATTTTATCACAAAATGTGTTCTCAATAACATCCATGATTGTAGCACCTTAGATTTTAGAAGGAAATCATTTCACCTAATACTAGATATAGTTCAATGATGGCTAATATGCTTAAGCTTTAATGATTTCACTTCTCTTCGGTATTACCTCCAAAGGCAAATGAAATCTTTTCAATTCATGGGACAACTAAAGAAGCTCTTAATTTACAAGATTCCATAAGTGAAGAAGAAGAATAATGCAACACTTGAGTTTCAAGAGTTTACTTAACATGTTACCAAGAGATAAAGGCATCATGGTTATTGGTAGTAGTGCTCTTATGTTGTAGCTAGTACTCATTACTGTAGGTTCCGTCTACAACTTCATCATCATTTATAATGTTTTGTTTCCTTATTCTGTGTTGGAGAACAGAAATCTTTTTGGTGTTGGTAGTGCGTTACTGCTTGTCGGTGCTTTTTAATTTCCAGAATTCGAGGGTTATTCTGAAATTTGATGGCAAGTAACCAGTCAACTTTATTGCAACAGTTTGACTTACCTGATTTCTTGGTTACTGTACTTGGAGACAGCATGTCCAAAGTGGTTCACCAGGAGATTTCTCATTGGAATGGGATTCAATGCGGTCTCAAGATGTGGTTTTGAGGAGAAAATCTGAGTCAGGGGAGGAGGTCGCTGTTTCAGCTCTATTGGGTCCAGTAATATACAAGCAGGAAGGTATGCTTCCAAGGGGAGTCTTAATGAAGGTGTGCATAAGCCCAGGTTGAGCTCATTGCTGCGGTTTGATTGTGGGGTTTATGATAAAGGTGATGGCAGGTCTGACTTTTACATCTGTAAAGCTTTTTATCTGCAAGTATTGACTAGCTTGGATCCTTCAGTCTACAGGGGCCCATTATTCAGGTTTATTTTCTGTAATTTCATCTCTTAAGTTCTTAAACCCCATTGGTCAATTGTTTCACAAAGCATAACCTTGTAACTGGAATAAGATAACAACTTTTGTACCTTCTATGTGTTTGTCACAGAATATATCTTCTAATAGTGGTTTTTATTTCATTTTGGGGGCATTTACACTCTGGAGCAAAAACTAGAAGTATCATAGTCCAATGTTAAGACATATTAAGGCCGGGTGGATAGGGAAGCCAAAGTGGCCAAATTGCCTCCCCTTGAAAAACTGAGAATTTTCACACACTGTACATGTTGCAATCTTAAAATAAACATTTTGGCTACTATGGAGACAATGTCAATGTTCATTTGGATTTTGTGGAATGGATAATGCAATGTGGTTAGTCTTTAATCCTATAGGTATAGACCACCACACCAATGAAAAACTAGATTCATTTTATGTTCCATGTAGTTGGTCTATGGGCTGTATCACTTCTATGGCTTAAATAGGCTTAATTCAGTAGTCTCAGAATTAACTACCTTAAGTTTAAATTTAGTCTGTCAACCTAACTAAGGTCCTGATGACTGGCCAAAATATGGATGTCAACATGGAAAAAGGAATTTTCAATGCCTATGCATATTTGATGCTTGAAACTTTGGTGGGATAAAAGAATGACACAATTTTGCACAGATGAGAAAAAGATGCCCTTAGAGAAGCACAATACATGAAATGGAGAGGCTAAGAAAATAAAACAGGGAATCCCACTGGGTATTGGACAAAATGTTTTTCAAAAACTTTAAAAGCTTTCACCAAAGGGTGTTATTAAAGTTGAGTTCTGAACTATGCACACTATTGTCTCTTTGTATTTGAGTGTTAATTAACAATATTACACGATGTTGAAACTGAAAGGATTTCTGATGTAGCTTGTATCCCATATATTCAAAAGTTACTTTTACTACAAAAAGTTTTTGGAACAATTTTAGCTGGTGTCCCATTTATTCAAAAGTTGCTTCTACCACTTCAAAAAGTTTTTGGAACAAATTTTTCCCTACACGGAGTTACTTTTTGGTGCAACAAAAGCTTAAACCCCTTCAGTAGATCTACTTTTTTCCCTAATAAAACCATATGCATACTAATACTTAAGGTGAAAACAAGCCCAAGTCTGCTTTATTTTTGGCCATATCTAGTTGCAGTTCTTTTTTTTTCCCTTCTCAGCTTATCTATATCAGGTGGCTGATTCTTGTTCATCTCTCTCCCTCTTTTCCCTACTATGCTAGATGAATGCACTTAGCAATATTCATGTAATGTGTAATGTTGTGCTTGCAGCGATCTGGATCCTAGTTTACAAGATGCTCTGAAGGAATATCTCTCAGTCAGTGGAGTGGGAGAATATCTTACCAACTTCCTTCTTGCTCACCTACATAAGAAGGAGCAAGACCGGTATGTGAACTGGTTGCAAAAATTAAATGCTATGGTTACAGACGGAGAGGATATTCAGCAAGCAGCAAGCGCAACCACAGGTATTTTAGACATTTTGATCAACATGACTTTCTCTATTTCACTTTGGTGAAGAAATTTGTTGTTGTAATTCATTGGACGGCATAAAGTCGGTGTTATTATTCATGGATGCCTTGTCTTTTCTATTGCTGATCAAATGGGATGACTGGTCAGTCCTTGAGGGCAGGTTTGTTGACAACCAAAAAATGAGGTTGTGCGACAAAGGGTTCTAGGGCATGTCTTAATTTTCTTTCAAGAGGATAGCCTCTTCAGAAGGGAAGATAGTATTGCAAATGCAAGCTAGGGTTACACAGCAGTCCTCTTGGTGATGAGTGTTTTGTCGGCATGCTCCTGATGCATATTTTGTGCATAATTTGTTGATCAAAAGGGATAGACATACTTCAGAATGCCTCTGGATTTTTTGATTGACTTTCTATTCTGTCTTCTGGCCTATTTCCTTGTGATCCATTATTGGGATGTGTACACGGAGGTTTACAAAAATGAGATTTGACCTGGCCTATGTAAATGTAATATGAAGATTAAATCTTGTTAGCAGCATTATGTTATACATATTTGTCAATAATTTATGGTATTACTATTTATATGCATAAAAACTAAAAATAATAAATTCTTAAGAGACAGTTCAAGCGATAGAATCTCCTCGCTTTCGTTCTCTTTTCTCCTATTCAATCCCTCTTGATTGCTTCTTCTTATACAAAAAATAATAATAATAATAAAAACTAAAAACAAGATAGTAATTTTGTATGATACAAAGTATTAAATTAAAATATTTATAAATTCTGAAACACTAGGGAAGCTCTATATTTTTCACATCTCGAGACATATTTAACAAATGACCATTTGTCTTAGCCATGTTGTTCATAATAACTTTCACAATAGTTTCGAATTTGAGTTCCATACATAAAATAGACATGATTAGTTAAAACCATTTAACCGGAAATTATTTGAAAAACTGGTGTACCAACTTTTATTGGCTATAATAAATATCTCAAATAAGGCATTTCTTGAGAAATGATGTGACACTGCGAGTGAGCACTAGAAGTCTACTCTTGCAACTGAATTTTGCAGCGGATGCAGCCCACAACCATGACTAGAGCGCACCGCCCACGTTAAAGAAATCTTGGACCAGATCTTCTGGCCATTGCCATCAATATTTCTGAAAGAAGGGTCCATAAATAGGTCATAGTTAACCGCCTGCAGGCAGAAATGGGAGCCGGACTGACAATGAGAGAGAGATGCACGCATAGATATACAGAAACTAGGGTTTATGGCAAATTCTATGAAGCCCATGGGCAAACCAGAACCCTTAGACAACACCCTTTCAAAATATATAATGTTGAATCCACATATAAATATATTTGTTATGTCATCAGTGAAATTACATTATTACCCTTCTCTTTTATCTATTCTTAATTTCCTTTATCGTTAATCGCGCAAATACCCTTACGAACCACGTGTTTTATGTAAATACACTTGCTTATTAATATATTTTACTAAAATTATTTATTTTAATTTTACCCTTAAGAAGGTGTGTACGCCTTACCCACACGAATTTCGCGTTGTTGTTTGTTGTCGATTCCAGGTACAGGTCCGTGCATCACGAAATTGATTGTGACATATCAAATTATGAGGGACAACACAAAATTAAAATATTGAAAAAAAAAAAGGCAAAGAGAAAGGTAATTTTATCTTTTTATAACAAGAATCAAATTTGAACTATGAAATTAAATAAAAAAAAAAAGACCATTATCACTTGACTATCATCATATCGAACAGAAAGGCAATTTGTGTGTGTGTGTGTGTGTGTGTGCGCGCGCTTGTTGGGGGCGGTGGCGGTTGTCAAATTTCTTAGAACTTAGGTCCCTCTTGGATCTGTCTTTACATGAGTGTCCTCTTCGGACATACCAATGGTCTATAAATTACCAAAAAGATGACCGTTTGTAGTCATTGAATAATGGGAGTAGCATGATTATTATTATTTTTATTTTTATTTGGTTATTGGTATTTAAAAATTTAATTAATTTAATTTAAATAGTTATAAAATTTAATTTAAGAATAATTTTTTTTAATATTTTTATTTTTATTTTTAAAATTTAAATTTAAAAATTTATCAAAAGATTTTAATATTTTGTTATTAAATTCGTGCTTCGCTCTCCAAAACTATCATTGTTTTTAGAAACATAGAGTACAAAAGATTTATAAACCATCGGAAAATTTACTTATGACTTACTTATTACTTGGGACTTCATTTTCTAACATTAGTTGACATTCATCACCAGAAAACACAACCTCATGTAGTTTCATTATTTCTATGGAGAGAGTTTTTTTTTTTTTTAATAGAACATATTTAAATTTAAAGTGAGTGTAATTTCTTTACTAATTTGTATAGTTTTCAACCACAGGTATCTTAACTAGTTTTATCATAAATTCAAATCTAAAAGGATTTAAATAAAAAAAAAAATGCAGCAACGAGAAAACTAAATTTAGATACGGGTGGGAGCAAATTTGATTTTCAAAAATTTGATTAATCCAATTTGAGTAGTTGTTGGGTTCAATTTTGAGACTATCTCTTTCAACATCTATTTTTTTTATTTTTAAGATTTGAATTAAGGTGACATTTGATTTGCACTCAAAAATCAAAATTAAAAATTTTAGGAATCAGAATCGGAATTGAATTTTGATACTAATTATTTGATTCAAATTTTGAAATGAATACCATTACTATTATTAATGTTTGATTTGAATATCTTTCGGAATGACAATCATATGAATATCAATTTTATATTTGATAAAAGTATTTTAAAATCAATATTTTTCACATTTTATTTTCTTTGATCAAACATTTTATAAACATTTTAATTAATTAAACATTTCAAATATTTTTAGAAATAATGTTTTAGAAACATTTTAATTAATTAAACATTTTATTTTGATGTTGTAAAATATATTTATATAATGTCAACTTTTTAAATAATTTTTTATCAAATATAAAAAATTATATCAAATATAAAACATTTTTAGAAATAAAATTAGTTTTTTATAAAATGATAACTATTGGCTTATCCAAACATGCGCAAAAACAAGAGCACAAAATTTTGACACGCTCTGTCACAGCGATCGAGTTCTCATCCAACCTAACTCTGTTTCTTCGTCGCCGGCGAGAAAAAATGGCGTCGGTTATCTACCCAGTTCAGGCACCCCTGTGGAGAGGGTTGGAGTCCTCATCAAAACGCACTCTGAGATGTTGTTTTAAAGTACCCGCCGATGATACTTTCCCTTTATTTTTACCCAAAGAAGTGGAGAGAATCAGAGACCCATTTGCTCGAAAACTCGCTTCCAGAATCTCGAGACTTCCAGTTCAGGTACTTAGTCCCAATTTCTTCAAATTTACTTTGATGGGGTTTATACCCTTTAATTAAAGATTTTGATTAAAAAATTTATTATATTATAATTAAAATGATAGGACTCCGATAATTTTAATATTTTCTTTATTTAATATTCTTAAATTATATAAAAAATATTATATTTACTTTTACTATTTTTTCATATTTAATATAGATCAAAAGGAAAGAACTTAGATATTGAGAAAAGCCATTGCTCTTATCTTTAGCTCAGCCGTTTAAGTTGCTCGATTTGACCCAACTAACAAGGGTTCAGAAAAGAAGATAACAAAAACTAAAATAAATTTTAAAAAAAAAATCTTTCAAACAAACATATTTTAAAAATGATCTAGATTACTCGAGTTTTCAAAACTCAACTAATATTATTCACTGTTGGTCTAGTTTTAAAAATTCGACTAACCACTGTTCATTTATTATTTAAAATTAATTGAGTTTTTAAAATTCGATCAACCTCTAGTGTATACAGTATTAGTCGAATTTTCAAAACTCGACTAATCTGTTAAAACTGTTGGTCGAGTTTTCAAAATGTAAAAATATTGGGTTAGAAACTGATTTTTTTTTTTTTCAGAGGTTGTTTTAAAAAAAAAAAATTTATATTTTGGGTTAAAATGGTATATGTCTCGAAGGTAATAACAATGGGAACTTTGGAAATCGCAAATACTATTTCCTACTCACATTCATGAAATTTTTTATTATTTTTATTTTATTTTGACTGCTATTTAAGAATTTAAGACAATGATCAGATTATTCGGAGGGTATTGAGTTATTTCTAATTGCTTATCGAGTTTATTCGATATATTTGTATATATAAATAATTATAATTTGATAATTAATGTATTCTGTAATTTTTGTGAGAGAGTGAATTGAAATCTGAGTAGTAATTTTAAATTATTTAATAATTATATATAAAAATGATATGATATTTTATCTACAAATTATTTATTAAAAAAATTATTATTTATAAACATGCACTAATAGTTTGTCTCCTTTTGTAAAAATAGAGTTGAAACTGACGATACCGCGTCTAATACGCGGACGAGGTAAGATATTTAGCACGGAAATAAATAAATAAATAAATGAACCGCTGTTAGACCCTCACTTTCCATAAATAACTGCTTCATACCCTTCGGTTCTCTCCACCCACTTGCTGCTGTTCGCTCAGAGAGCGCTCCCTCCGTCCCTATCTCTCTCTCGCGCTCTCTCCCCCCAACCAATTCATTTCACACGTTCAGTCTCTCTGTCTCTCTCATCTCTATTGTTGAGTGCTGTGAGAGGAGAGAGAAAGAATACTTTTGGAAATTGTTAAAAAAAATGGAGAAGTATTTGAAGGGCAAATTTGAAGTTCCATCGAAAAATTCGTCGAAAGAGGCCCTGGAGAGATGGAGGTCGGCGGTGACAATTGTGAAGAACCGTCGAAGACGCTTTCGCATGGTCGCCAATCTCAATAAGCGCACTCAAGTCGAAGAACAGAAACGCGAAATTCAGGTTCTTCTTCACTCTCTTCTCTGATTTCATCTGTTCTTGAAAACGTAGGCTTCGATTTTACAACTTTTTCCATTTTCTTTAGAGTTTATAGTCATCAATGTTCATTCCTAATTCTCTCTGTTAGACAATTTTCACTTTTCGCGCAAGAAATTTCCCACAGAAACTCTCTCTCCCCCTAAAATGGAAACAAAAGTACTAACTAAACGTTCTTACAGCGGAAAGAACCTTTTTTTTTTTTTCTTTTTTGCCCTTTTAAGATTTATTTATTTTTTTATATCTTTAGCAAAGAGTACTCTGTTATGTATAAGTATTAAAATAATAAAAATATAATATAATATGCATAATTTTATTGATGATAGAGTATACAAATCATCAATTGGTATATTTTTTTTTTCACGATTAATATTTTATCAAATTTGATTTTTTAAAACTTTTTTTTTGGTAGCTTATGAATTACGCATATAAAAGTACACACAAGACATGTTCCGTTATATAGATCTTTGGAACCTCAAAATTATGTACTAAAAATTGAAAAAAAAAGAATTAAAAACCTTGTAAAGTACGAATTGAATTGAATATTTAAAACGTTTCGCTAACTGATTGTATTTTGTAAGCATCATTAGAAATTAGAGAGAGAGTGAGAGAGTCAAAGCTGACGTAACGCTTGCGCGTGGAGACTGAGAGGGTTCTGTTAATCAAAGACGCGTTTGGACTTCAACTGGTTGACTGGGTTGATCCGATCCGATGGTCCAGCTCGATGTTCAACCTTGTGCTCCCGAGTTATTTAGCCAACAGGAGTTGGAAACGTGTTTGAAATTTGAAAGGTCAAGATCATGAATAGAACTAACCACGAACGAGGACCAGAGGACGTGGAAAGAGCCAATTTTGTCACCCGTGGATGTCGCCACGATTTTTAATTGATGTGAGAGAGAGACAGAGAGAGAGAGAGAGAGAGAGGGGCGGCTTAAGGAAGGGATGTGTTAAGCTAACCCTTGGGGCGAAGGAAGGGGTGGCTGCCTCCGCTATTTTAAAATATATTTTTATAATTTAAAATTTAAAATTTAAAATATTATTATCCCTTTTAAAACGTAATTCAGCTTCGTTAATAATATAATTTACTTAAATGGTATAACACGTCACTAATTAATGATTATGGTTTCCGCTCATTAAAAATGAAGAATTGCATTTTGTAATAGCAAACTCCTAGTCCTACTCCTAGGGATATCTTGTAATTACCGGCATTTCTAATCTTAGTTACAAATAATCCTATTTTTCTAGGTGAATTGACGTGGACAATTCACAATTTGTAGATGATTTTACATATTTATGGGTTTATTTAGAGCATAGGATTTCTCTATTAAGAGACTTGCACGATCGAATTCGTTGTTGTTTATATGAAACTTTTCTTAGGCAGTTTCACTGGGATGATTTTTGTGCATGGATTTATGGGACGCGGATTTGAAAAGTAGGGATTGATAGTTCTCAGCAATATAGAAAATCTGAAAGAGAAATGACATGTATTTATGATCTTCTAAATCTAATTAAATTAATGAAGTCCTTTAAAAAGGTGAAAAACTAGTGGTACAAAATTTTCAAAATTGAAAGAGACTTTGGGACCGTTTGGGATTGTTTAGCATTTAATATTTATAAACAGTTTTTTAGTTTATAAGTCTATTTTAACTTTTTTAAAAAATAAGTTATTATCTGTTTAGATAAATGTTACTTAAAAGTAATTAGCTGTTTGATAAAATGAATACTTATAAACTATATAAAATAGAGAAAAGATCATAGTGAACATAAAAAACGGTATAATTATAATTTTTGTTAAATACAAAATGATACAGATGTAATTTTATTGATCAAAATAGTTTATTTTAATTATACTTATAAACACTGAAATAAAAAAACTAATGAGAGTAGTTTATTGTTTTTTTTGTTTATAAACATGTTTTTAGTTTATAAGTAATTTTATAAATTTTAATTTTGACTTATAAACTGATTTGATAAGTTTATAAGCAATTTCAAATACCTCCACATTTTGTGCTTGTCGGGTAACCTACCCATTCCCTTAGCACGCCCACTCTTTCGGGTCGGTTGGGTGTCTCGCACCACATTTACTCGTGATTCAACCCAATCCTACCTACTGCAATTGAATTTTGATGCATGGTGAATTGGTGATCCTTAATGTGGGCACAAGGTTTTTTTTTTTTCCTTTTTTTATTTAAAGGGATTTTGATAAATTGTTTTAATTGACATGTTTATTGTCAAAATTATGGAACCTTTTTTAAGTTGTTTATGTTGCATCACTTGTTTACAGGCTTCATAATATTTTATTTGTGAAAAGAAAAAAGGGAAAAAGATCTTCTGGTAGATTTGGCTTTAGTATATAAGAATTAAATTATTGTTATACTTTTTGTTCTTTCATTTTTCTTTGTTGATAACAAAAGGGCCCTCCTCCCTTTCCTTTCTCGTACTTGGCCTGTTTGCTACATCCTTTGGCGGCAAAAGCATATATTGCAATACCATTTGAGATACATAAATGTTTTTGAATAATAATAATGTACATTTATAATATATGTTAAAAAATGAAAAAAAAAGGGTAAAGGATTATCCTTTTAGAACCAAATCAAACTTTAATCGGCCTACCAATTAAACCCTTTAGAATAGTGTCGGTCAAAAGAAATAATATAAATGGATGAAATTTTATGTAATAATTTATATTATTAAAAAATATAATTTTTTAAGTTTAAATAATTTTGAATCGATGAACATGTATTTTAAATTAAATAAATAATTCTTCCATAGAATTTATTTATTCAGTTTTTTGACTTTATTATTAAACCTTTTATTTGGGCAACTTTGCTAGATCTAAGTTTCCATTTCTAAATTGAGTTTCCTTCTTTTAGTTAACCTTTTTGATTTTGAAGACATGAAAATACTTTCTGAGATTTGGCCAAAACACCCTTGTATGGATGTGTGTCTGACTTGGCTCACAAATGAATTAATTTTCTCAGTGGTCCCTTCGGCAAATCATGGAGCATACCACATGCTTGAGTGTGAAAATCAATATCTAGGATCTAGATTTATTTTGTCCACTTGTCATGGTCCATACCTACCATGTCAGTCACAACAAACCATTGGCCATTCTCAGTCATGGATCCCACCCAGTACCAGGCCCTGTTTTCTTCTACGTATTTTATTCTCTCTCCCCACCCTTTGTCGTGGGCACTCAATTTTAATAGGTCTAGCCTTTCTGCCTCTCTCACTCTCTTTGAAGGGAACGCGTATATTAAATGCTACTTTTAGACCATTCCCCGGAATAATGGTAAACAAGGAAGCTTCCTGGAAGTTTCCTTGATGGGTATACCCATGCACGCATGTATTAAAAAAAAATATGAAAAAACCTAGCAGAATATTATATGAATTGATCTTGACTATGCTTGATCTGTCTCATTTGCAATAAGGGATGGAATCATGGTTCTACATCCCACACTGAAATTTTGTTACTTTTATAGGCCCACAATTTGATTTTCTACGTACATTTCTCTTCCCCCGTTTAGATTCACTGCTGCTGCTAAGGGATCAGGCCCAAAGTCACCACCAATCCAATAAACAAATTATCTGTGCGTGTAGATGGAGACAGAGAAGTGCATATCTAGTATTGGTCCTTTTGAGAACCGGCCCGAAATTTGAAAATTTATTGGCTGTGGTCATAGATGGGACCGTAAAAGGGGTAGAATGGTAGAGATTGTACCAGAAACTCAAGATCAGATTTTAGTTTAGCTAATACATTTAACGTTAGGTTTGAGCATGATTTTGTTTTTAGTGGGTCCTAACATTGGAGTGTTTATTTTTTGGTTAGTATGATTCCTGATCGGACTTCACAAGAAAGTTTGCCGAAGGCATCTTTTTTCTAATAGTGGTTTGAGTTGTCTCCGCGTTCTCTGGAATTGGGCTGATCGAATTCTGTGTGACGGTGAACCTTGTAGGTTAGTGATAACTTGTAAGTAGTTAGGTTTGGTATCTAGCTGTTTATCTATATATATATTTGTACTCACTAGGACAAAGCCGAATGATTTTGACTGTGGGGTAGATTATATATATAAAACAAGCAACTAGAACAACAGGTATTTTAAGTAGAAGCAATAGAATATCCGAAAACATCAGCATCTGCATCAACATCGACCAAAAAATGTCCACTACAGAGAGTTCAAGGCTTTGGTCCAAAAACTGGTATCCAAAACACTAGACCCTCTGTAACTCATATAGATAAGTGATCTTTTGTATTATTTATGTGATATTGTTACCACGTAAACCTCCATAATCAAATGAATTGATCAAACATGAACCTGCCTAACTTGATCCAATAAGCAAATTTGTAGTCTGATCCTAGCGCAAGACTTGATAGTTCAGTTAACATTTCTTATCATTTCCATATCCGGTTGACTCTGGCCCATCACCTCCAAATCTAGGTTTATATTATATAGCATTTCTCAAGAACTCTGAAAATGAATTTAGGTTCACATGGACTATCTAGTACTTCACGTATTAACCATATTAGAATCCAGACATATTATAAAATTTGAACAAATATTCTGTTTATATTTATACGCCACTCAACAATATCCTAAATTTAATGTGTAATGGGTATCGTTTGTGCAGCGTTGTTTGTTTTAGCGCCAATTTATAAGCATTCCTTCTGAACTTTTTTGTGGCTATTTCATTTCCCCATGTGCTAGCTTTTTCCTTCAACAAGACTTTGTTACCCTTCACAAAAGAAAATTGTCTTGACGTGGTCAATTTAAGAGTTACATGTTTCGTCAATAATTGTAAGTGGCGCCATACTTAAATGTCCGGTGCCTCTTAATCTCCTATATGGTTACATTATCTTGAAATAGTCTAAGGTTGTTATAAGATCCCACTTATCGGTACAGGATCCTACTTGTAGTACGTTCTTGAGAGTGTAGAATGTCTGTGTGGCTGTTGATGGTGGTCTCGTTTGTCTTTTGAGTTCTTTATCAAACTTGTTTTCATTTTGTAGGAAAAAATACGAGTTGCCCTTTATGTTCAAAAAGCGGCACTGCAGTTCATTGATGGTATGTTGTGTGTCTTTGTTTTTTTCCCCCCCTCCTTGTCAGTAGCTCTTCGCTGCATAATTGATAATCTCGAGTGTTCCCTTATGCTTCACCTGTCGTGCACTGTTGTGGTTCAGCTGGTGGTCGGATAGAATATCAACTACCGGACGAGGTTCGAGAAGCAGGTTTTGATATTCACCCAGATGAACTTGCTTCTATTGTTCGTGGCCATGATTCCAAGGGCTTGGAACTCCATGGAGGAGTTGAAGGAATTGCTAGGAAACTCTCTGTCTCGGTCAGTGAAGGAGTCACTTCCAGCAGCATATCCAGCAGGCGAAATGTTTATGGTGTTAACCAATATACGGAGAAGCCTTCTAAAAGTTTTTTTATGTTTGTATGGGAGGCATTGCAAGATTTAACCTTAATTATCCTCATAATTTGTGCCATTGTCTCCATAGGTGTGGGCATACCCACAGAAGGTTGGCCATCAGGTCTTTATGACGGGTTAGGCATCATACTTAGTATATTCTTGGTTGTCACTGTAACTGCAATCAGTGATTATAGGCAGTCTCTGCAATTCAGAGACCTTGATAGAGAGAAGAAAAAAATTATTGTGCAGGTCACAAGGGATGGACTTAGACAAAAGGTATCCATCTATGACTTGGTGGTGGGCGATATTGTTCATTTATCCATAGGAGACCAAGTTCCAGCTGATGCGATTTTTATAACGGGATACAGCTTGGTAATCGATGAATCAAGTTTATCAGGTGAAAGTGAGCCAGTTAGTATAAATGAACAGAAACCCTTCCTTCTATCGGGGACTAAAGTGCAAGATGGATCAGCTAAAATGTTGGTGACAGCAGTTGGCATGAGGACAGAATGGGGAAAATTGATGGAAACAATAAGTGAAGGGGGAGAAGACGAAACCCCGCTCCAGGTGAAGCTAAATGGTGTAGCAACAATTATTGGTAAGATTGGTTTGGGTTTTGCTGTGCTGACATTTTTGGTGTTGACATTAAGGTTTCTTATTGAGAAGGCACTTGCCAATGAATTCTCAGATTGGTCCTCCAGTGATGCATTAACACTTCTGGACTATTTTGCTATTGCGGTAACTATAATTGTTGTTGCAGTTCCTGAGGGACTGCCATTGGCTGTGACTCTCAGCCTGGCTTTTGCAATGAAAAAGTTAATGAATGACAGGGCACTTGTGAGGCATCTCTCTGCTTGTGAGACCATGGGTTCTGCAAGTTGCATTTGCACTGATAAAACAGGGACACTAACAACAAACCATATGGAAGTAACTAAAGTATGGATATGTGGCGATGCAAAAGATATAATATGTAATAAGCATACAGATGATATGAAATTGGAAATGTCTGAAAAACTTTTGAACATCCTTTTACAGGCCATATTCCAAAATACTGGTTCTGAGGTGGTCAAGGATAAGGATGGAAAGAAAACAATTTTGGGGTCACCTACAGAATCTGCATTGTTAGAATTTGGCTTACGTTTGGGTGGTGACTTTGATGAGCTACGACGCGAGTATAAGATAGTCAAGGTTGAGCCCTTTAATTCTGTAAAGAAGATGATGTCAGTGCTTGTGGCTCTTCCAGATTGTGGGTATCGAGCTTTTTGCAAAGGTGCATCAGAAATAATTCTTAGCAAGTGTGACAAGATTGTTGACAATGACGGAATTCCTGTTAATCTTTCAGAACAACGGACCAGTGAGGTTACAGCTATCATAAATGATTTTGCTTGTGATGCTTTGAGAACTCTCTGCTTTGCATACAAAGATTTAGATGATTCCTTCAGTGAAAAGAACATGCCTGAGAGTGGCTATACATTGATAGCAGTTGTGGGAATCAAGGACCCAGTTCGTCCTGGGGTCAAAGATGCAGTACGAATCTGTCAAGAGGCTGGAATTATGGTGCGTATGGTGACAGGTGATAATATAAACACTGCTAAAGCCATTGCCAGAGAATGTGGCATACTTACTGTAGATGGCTTGGCAGTAGAGGGACCAGAATTCCGTAATTTGTCGCCAGAGGAGATGAAAGAGAAGATCCCCAGAATTCAGGTTCACAGCTCATAGCTTGCGGATATTTTTTTTAATAAAAAATTGTACCACATTATGCATCATTCCTGAAACTATTAGGTGGTCATGAATACAGGTGATGGCCCGATCCTTGCCTTTGGACAAGCACAAGTTGGTAACCAATTTAAGAAGTGTGTTTAAAGAGGTTGTTGCTGTGACTGGTGATGGGACCAATGATGCTCCTGCTTTGCATGAGGCAGACATTGGATTGGCAATGGGTATTTCAGGAACTGAGGTTTGTCTACTACCGCATTTCACATTATTTATGTTACTGGCTAAGCTTGAAAGTTCTCTTTTGCTACCACGTCAGCTTGTGAGTGTGATTAATTTCTACATCGATTAATAAACTTTGTTGTCATCCTTGTTGTTGTATTATCATCACTGTTATTTTGACTGAGAATATACACGGTGACAGTATTGTTGAAGCACCATATTATCATGTCAGAGTTCACATATGAGAGTATAATCTTGCTGCTTCCTACATGACCACGGCTATTTATTTGATATTTTCTCCTTCCTTAACTTCTACATGAATGACTCATTATTTAGTTTCAAGCAAGATTAGAAACAATAATACAAAAGCAAAAACTGGCATATGTTGCTATGGACACTGATAGTTCACTTCCTTCAACAAAAGGAAAAAAATAAATAAATTTTGAATACCCTTCTGCATTTTTTGTATGAAGAATAAGAGTGCACTAATGCACATGTTTTCGGTCTATGCAAAACAGCAGCAAATTTCATAGTAACATAAAACATGTATCTTAACCTCTTGATCAACATGACGGTCCATGTAGAGATGACATTATTTTGGTCCCTGTGCTATAGCTGACAGATGTGTCATGTTGGTTTTCGGCAAAATTAGCTTGGATTGCTGGATGATAATGGGTTGAACTAGATTTTAGAGCAGTTTAGGATTCTATTAAGCCAAGAACATAGTCTTGATTGTGAGCAACATTCCACTAGCAATTCCTTTGGTAGTATTCTTACCATAATATCATTGTACAACAATAACAACAATCTGAGTTTTAATCATAATTTATTGGAGTTGGCCATTTGTGAAACAAATACGGGAAGATTAAAAAAAAAAGAAACGGATGTTGGTTTAATTTATGTGGATTTTACTACGCCACTTATTCCTATCTAAGGTCATTTTTTCATCTAAACTCTTAACTATTATATCTTTATGAATAACTTGTATTCAAATTTTCAGCGGCTATCTCTACGTTTTACTAAATTTCCTATATTTAAGTTCTCGATTCTCCTAACCGGTGGGGGGGGTGGTTTTTTTGGGGGGGGGTTTTTTTTTTTTTTTTGGGTTTTTTTTTTAATTTTTTTTTTTTTTTTTGATAACTTGTATGTCAAATTTGACGTTTTACTATTTCCATATTATCTCGTCTACTAACCGGGGGGTCTTGGGGTCTTCTCCGCTTACCAAACCACCTTAGACGACACTCTCACATCTTATTCACAATTGAACTAACTCCTAATTTATTACGAATTTCTTCCTTTCTAACTCTATTTCTTTTAGTTTTACCACACATCCACCTAAACATTTTCATTTCTGTTACAACCATTTTTTGTTCTTGTTGTTGTTTAATAACCTAACATTCAGTGCCATACAATAGTGTAGATTTTATCACGATTCTATAGAACTTTCCTTTCAAATGCAGTGGTATTGTGCGATTGCAAATAATTCCGGATGCATTTCTCTATTTCATCCAATCTGTTTGAATCCTATGATTCACATCACTATCTATATTGCCATCATTTTGAATGATGTAACCAAGATATCTAAGACGTTCACTTTTTGGTACATCTTGTCTATCTAACCTAATCGTTGCTTCATCATCCTCATAACTGTCGCTAAACCTACATCTTATATATTCAGTTTTTGACCTACTCAATCTAAATCTTCTAAATTCCAGTGTGACCCTCTATAATTCTAATTTAGCACTAATACTCTCTCTAGTCTTATCAACCAACACTATATCATCTGCAAAAAGTATTCACCGTGATATTTCATCTTGAATGTTTTTTATGATTTCGTCTATCACTATTGCAAAAAGGATAGGACTTAATATCAAACTTTGATGAAATCCAATATTAATAGGGAAACTATCGCTTAGGCCCCCGCTAGTTCTTACATTGGTTATAGTTTTCTCATACATATCTTTAATGAGATTAATGTATTTCAAGAAAATCTCTTTCTTTATTAATGTCCACCACAATACGTTTCTAGAAACCATATCATATGCTTTTTTTAGTTCGATAAATACCATATGTAGATCTCTCTTCTGTACTCTATATTTCTCTATCAAATGTCTTAACAAGTAAATTGTTTCTACGGTGGATTTTTCTGATATAAATCCAAATTGATTTTGAGACACACTTATCTCCAAAGTAAGGGAAATATAAAGATCAAGTGATGCACGTGCTGGTATTCCTTGTAAAGAGGAACCTCCTTTTGACATAGTGTAGGATGACAAATTGCCATAAAATGCACCACAAAATTCCTTAGTTGATCCCTTTGATGTCTTGCTGTTTGTTGTCAAGTGTTATCTTGAACTTTTTGAAATGTATTTGTTATACCTTCATGCATCTCTCTCTCTCTCTCTCTCTCTCTCCCCGTACTGAACTAGGTACTCTTGATTTGTTAGATCACTTCACTTGTACTGGAAAAGTTTTCATGGGAATTTTGTACAGGTTGCCAAAGAAAACGCTGACGTTATCATATTGGATGACAACTTCAACACCATTGTCACTGTCGCTAAATGGGGGCGTGCAGTGTACATTAACATTCAAAAGTTTGTGCAATTCCAATTGACAGTTAATGTTGTTGCCCTTGTGCTCAATTTTGCTTCGGCAATCATCTCAGGTGCGCTGGTCCATAAACTTCTGATTAAATGCCTTGCATTGCCATGATACTAGAAAAACACAACTTCAACTGTATCTTATAATGTGTTGAGATTTATGGTTACAGTAAAACAGCTAGAACGGCAATTATTGGGATGATAATCGAAAACATGATAACAATAGTTATGATTTTTCAATTAACTTTCAGGAGATACTCCCCTTACGGCTGTGCAGCTGCTTTGGGTGAATATGATTATGGACACTCTTGGTGCCTTGGCACTGGCTACTGAACCACCAACTGATGGACTGATGCAAAGGCCTCCTGTTGGGAGGGGTGCTGACTTCATAACTAAAGCCATGTGGAGAAATATAATTGGGCAGAGCATTTATCAACTGATTGTTCTTGCAGTTCTTGATATTGCCGGAGAGAAACTCCTCGGACTAAGTGGTTCTGATGCAACAGACGTATTGGATACTCTCATATTCAACACATTTGTATTTTGCCAGGTATTCTACTTGCTTTGACTTATTTATGATATATCTTTATGCTTGCTCCCAAGGAAATTAATTTCCTGAGATTGCTTGCTTAAGCCACTACTGACTGCTAATTTACCTCTTTATCATTCAACTACCCTTAAACTTGGATTACAGCAAAGGAAATTAAGCACAATTTTTTCTTTTTCTTTTCTGTGCACCAAAGATCCTTGTGTATTTTGACACTAATTCAATTCATCATAAGTTACAATCATCAGAGGTTCATCCTGCAGGGATTTTGTTTTTTAATGTAATCATGCAGGAATTATTCTATTAGAAGCTAGACCTCCAGGATTAACAATATAATCAAATGTTCCTATTCTATGGAAATAGCACAATAAAATATATTGGGGCAACTATACTAGTTGCGTCCCAGTTCTTATACTTGAATTCACAAAGCTATAACACGGACACAGGACATGACAAGCTTATAAAAAATTCACATTATTATGAGTTAGAAAGTGTCCGCATTGTTATGTCAAAAGATGTGCCAGACATAAATGACAAAAACATGGTTCATTTCCAAAATTTCCGTGCAACATAGCCATAGAGTATAGCATATTCCAAATTAAAGTGTAATTACACTTGGTGGTGTCAATCAAATACTTATCCTTCATTGTACATCACCCAACAATGTTTCATATCTTTACCCCTACTTTTAAACTCTCCATCAAGAATGGAAAACCCTGCATACATGTCAGAGTTAATGTCAATGATCTTTTATCTATCTCCAAAATAATTTATGATGAAATTATCTGCTTATAAGTCACTGTATCTTTTGAAAAGTTAAATCACTTATTGACAGTATTGACAGAACCGTTTCTGATTCATGATTCTTTATTTATTCTGTTTGTTTTTTTGTTTTTTCTCCAGGTTTTTAATGAAATAAACAGTCGTGACATAGATAAGATAAACGTATTCCGTGGCATGTTTGACAGCTGGATTTTCTTAGCTGTTATGGTGTCGACTGTGGTATTCCAATTTATTATAGTGGAGTATCTGGGAACTTTTGCTAGCACTGTACCTATAAGTTGGCAACTATGGTTGATAAGTATCTTACTAGGATCAGTTAGCTTGCCTGTAGGAGCTGTGTTGAAGTGCATTCCTGTTGAAAGAACCAGACCACAACACCACGATGGCTACGAACAACTCCCTGGTGGACCAGACATGGCATGAGATTTACTTGAATTTTGCTTCTTTTAAGTTTCCGCCTAGCTTTTGGTGGAGTTGGGTAGTTGGAATTCTGGTAATGCTCGGGCTCTGCTCCATTGGTTTAGCTTATAGCTTATGGGCCCGCGAGAGAGAGAATTTTTTGGAGAGCCTGAAGGGTGTTTTGAAGCAGTTTCCGGCGGGTTCATGGTAAGATTTTTGTGTCCCGTCTCAGCCCCAGAAGAATTGGAAAATCGAAAGGCAAAGCGAATGTCCTTGCCACTGATCTCCAAGCAAACCAAAGTGGAAAGAGCCACCACGCTATTGGGCATTTTTCTTTTCGAGGTTTTAACCACCATCCTTGTTTTTGCCATGATAATGGAAACTGAATGCTTTTGTCAATGAGGATTTGGGCTAAGTTTGGATCTTCATGAATGATTGGAGAACATTTTGGGAATCAAAGTTAGCTGAGATTGTTATTTGCAGAGCTGACATCAGACACTACCGCTGACTCCAGCTTAGGTTTTTGAATTGTACTTTCATCCTTTCCCCCACCCATTTGATGGAGGCATGAAAACTTTGTTAGAAAGAAATTTCCTCCAACTGAGATCAACTTTATCCCATCTATTTCCTTAAAATTTTGGTGCAATTTGTTCATTTCGATTTGGAAATTGATTGGGTCCTTTAATGGAACCCTGTCAGATGTTAATGGTGGTGTTTATGTAGACGCTTTTACAAATCCCTTCATTGTTTCCTAATACAATATATAAGGGAATCCTTAAAAAAAAAAAAAACACCCAGCATCAACATACTTTTCTCAATTTCATTGAACTTGAAATTTCATGTGATTTTCCCCACGGGCGCATCAACTTCCATGGAAGTTGTGGTAGCCCTAAGATTATGGTTTGTTAGATGGCTCGGGGCCAAATTGTGTGACCTTAGCATCCGTTGGCCCCTTGTTTATAGTAGATGCCAAATTCAATTCACACAATATATTTGTTTATTATAAGATTCTCAATTATTATTAGCATGGTGCCTACACACTTCTATCAAGTTTAGATTTACGTTTTACATTTTATTATTAACCAAATCCTTTGTTTGCTTTAAAAATTTGGAATTTGAATTTTACTAATTTATATTATTAAGAAAAAATTATAAAATTTATAAAAAAATATGTGAAAAATAAATTAACTACATGTTATAGTTAGTTAGCCTAATTAAGAAAATTTTAATTTGAAGTAATTTATCTTTATTTATTTTTTATTTTTTAGTTTAGGTTGAAAATTTTAATGGAAAATATGAAATTTAAAATTGTAGAAGAATTGAATTATTATATTAGGTAATTTTAATATCAAAACACTTAAAATTCGCCACCTTTTCTTTTTATTTATTTTATTTTTAATTTTTCTTTTTATTTTAGAAATAATGTTGTGTGAAAAAATATAAAAATTTTATTAAACACAAATTATAGGAAAACATTGAGACATGTGTCAAAATAACACATTTAAAAAAAAAAGTTTTAAAACAACGCTCATAAAATTTTTTTTTTTAAATAACAGTGTTAAAAATTCAATATATATTATTTATGTAAATGGTATCACCTTGAGTTTTTAACATTTAATATGTATTAATATTGTTCACATAAATAATATTATTTTTAATATTTTATATAGATTTTATTTATATATTTTATACATCGATTAATATGATACTATGAATAACGTTTATTGAGTTTTGAAAATTCTGAATGTAAGATTTGAAATGTTATTTTAAAAATTTTTTCCTTTTATAAGGTGAGATCCGTATTTGACTCGGAAAACATCAAGATGATCACAATGGTCAACGTTAGCTTTTGCCCGTTGAAATTGCAATCAACGGGGAAAAAAATAGAAAGAAAGAAACCGTCGAAGTCTGAGTTTACAATACAGGACGATGGAGTTGGGGTATGCTTGCTTGGGGTTTGAGTTTTGAACTGAGGAAAAAGAAATGGAGAGATTCTTGAAGGAGTTTGAGGTTCAGCCAAAGGGTTCTTCCGATGAAGCCCTGAGGAGATGGAGATCTGCCGTCACCATTGTCAAGAATCGCCGTAGGAGGTTTCGCATGGTCGCTGATCTTGAGAAACGGAGCGAAGCCGAAAGAAACAGGCAAAGAATCCAGGTCTCTCTCTCTCTCTTTCTTCGATCATCGACTTTAATCAAGTGTACTTTTTGAGCGTTTGATCTGTGTTTGAATGTAGGACTTAGAAATTTAATGTTGTCTTATTTTTTCTTGGACAGAGATAGTTGTCGGTAAGATTTGAATAACCGGATAACAAGGAACAAAACGAGATACGTGTGTGAGATATTAGAGTAAAAATAGGATAGTAAGTGGATAATCTACAAGTGTAAAGTCATCAGTTCACATTTAAAATCCAATGCAATGTAGGAAAGTTTGCCATGGATGGCATTTGTTGGCAGTCATCAGACTCTCTCTCTCTGTTTCCGGAGCTTTTTCTGTCCCAAATCTTACTGTCGGTCTAAAATGGGGAAATTCTAGAAAATTGGTGTTTTCACTCAAGAAAATTTCTCAGACTAAAAGATTGGGTTTAATGCGATTGGTATGATATAATTAATTATAAATTATTCAGTAATTATTTTTAATTTGAATAATTTTATTAAATTATTCACCTTATTATCAAGTTTCACTTTTTATGGTTTAACATCAATCCTTGTATAGAACTCTTTTAGAGTCTATTTTATTAAAATAAACAAGCTTAAAATTTACCGGGGGTTAAAATTTAATCTTAATGCACAAATCCAAAAACACGAGGAAAGTGGAAAGATTATGGAAGTAACATTTATTTCTTGAAGTATTACTCTTGTAATTGTTCACGCTCAAAATTTTATCATTCAACTAGACAATGTCCTTAATTGAAAGAATAATGCTCGATGTATTAATGAGACCAAATTTCCCGAATCTGATGTGACATTGTTTCATTGGTCAATGAAAAGCACATGATAATACATTGTATTGTTTTTCAATTGATGAAATTGTCATATCAGATTTGGTATATTTTGTATTTGACTTTTTTTTTTTTTTTAAAGTACATTTAGCACTATTCCAATTGAAATCTTTTGAATCAAGTGGATGATAATGCTTCTAGTATTGATTCAAGTCTCCTGCCTATGCTTTTAATCAATTTGAAGATCTTTTAGCATGTAGAGAAATTAGCAGCTAAGATAAAGGGACTGTGAAATAGTTTCGTAAGGGACTCTTCTCACTCCTTAAAGAACAACTAATATTGCTTAATAAGGTCAATTGTCTATATTTGGCTCTGGAGGGATAGGAATCTAGGAATGTTTCTACAGTGATATTTAGCTCCCGATCCCTTCTTTTTCATCCTCCCATAATTTTTTAGAACTGAAATGTAATATCTTTTAACTGTGCATGGTTCGCCAACTAGGTGCTTTTAATGAATTATTCTTTCCAAGTGCATACACACTTAATGATAACGTCGCAAAATAAATTCGAGCATCTGAAAAGAAGATGAAAAAGAAAATACTTCCATAGTATTAGAGAATTGTTCATTTTTAAGAAGTGGCTCATGTCTGAACATCAATAGGAAATTTCACATTCCATCAAGTGTTACACTAAAGTGGTGTGGTGTGACTTATTAATAATCACATTAGTGTCCAAACAACAATGACAAATTGAACTAGGACCCACAAACTGTGTTGCATTTGCAAATTTACTCATAAACTTTCAATTTTATATTGGGTTCTTGAAGTTTAGTAGTCCATAAAATAAACTCATACATTGTGGTTTGAATATTAACAAAATCTGGCTTTCATAACATGACCATTATCGGCATTGAAATAATGTTTTAAATGCAAAAATCTGTTAGAAACAGATTTCACCTCTTTTTCTTTTGATATTTCCTTTTAATTTCACCTCTTTTTCTTTTGATATTTCCTTTTATGTATGCCATATTTTTCAATACGTTATTGGACATTGTTTCAAAGTAATATAAAATTTTTATATTCTCCATGCTTTTTCTTTGGGTGCCAAAATATGTCTAATAACATATATATTTTTTTTCTTTGTATAATTTGACTCAATGGGAAAGAAAGTACGAATATACATCATTAGCAGTGGTATTCCTTTTACTTCTTTTTTATGTCAGAGTAAATTATGTTGAATAAAGACCCTATTGACTTGTCTTTAATAATAATAATAGTGTAAAAAAAAAATTCTTCTATGCTCGTTGACAGCTTCTTGCAACTTTATATTATACTTACTTGTTTTAACTGCACTTTTGCAATTTTCTTGTGTATAGTAAGTCCTATAACTCCAACCAGCAACTTGCAGAAAAGTTTTTGCTTCGTGCTTATATGTGCATGGGTGCATTATAAGTATGTGTCATGCATCTGGTTGCAATTGTGCGCCCTAAAGTTTATACTTCATTTATGCCAGGAAAAGATCAGAGTTGCTCTGTATATTCAAAAAGCAGCCTTGCAGTTTATTGACGGTATGATGAACCTCAAATCTATTAGACTGTACATTCTTCTGGTCAATTCTGTTATTGTGAGCACTTCTTTCATAAAATATCCTTGAAAGCCATTGTGTTGACATGATATTTGAGAAAATACAAATATTTATTATCATGAAAACAGACGTGGCCATATCCGATCTAATTAGCTTAAGAGGCAAGGCATATGGAGTGATTGTTCTTGGAGGTAAGCCCAAAAGATCAACCAAACCTTGCACAACCAGCATGGTATCTCAATTCTTAATGTTTCCCGAAGCGTATTAGCTGGTTGTAGTTCTACATTCCATGGATATGTTTTCAGCAGAATGATAACTCAAATTGAATACACGGAGAAAGAGCAACCAATACATGAGGATTTGATTATTAATAGAGCCTCCTTGATGAAAGCTTTATTCCAGAAAAAAAAATTATTAGTTTTAATTGAGCGTGTTTATGTTTAGGCTTTGTTTGCTGACAAAAGTTTCTCTTTTGAACCTGGCTTAAGCTTATTTCATGCTCAACTGAAGGTACTAGAGCATTTTGTTTTTATTTAGTGATGATCTGAAATGGGAATTGAAATTTTGGAATATTCATACAACAAAGCGTGTTATAATAAGATACAAAAACATGCTTTGTTTGTGTTACCTCTAGGCATTGGTGTTAATGTCAATTAATGTATAGAGTGTTTCCGTTTATCAATCTGGTATTGACATCCAGCATGTTATGTATAATGTTGATGTTCTTCAGACATTATAGGGAAAGAATTACCAAATTTTCCTAAGTAGTGCACCAATCCACTTTTCTGAATTTTGTGTATCATCCCAAATCATTCATCTGAGGAAGTGCCATATAGTTAAAATCATGATGTAGCTTTGAATAAATTACAAGCCAAGAGAAGAAATGCAATCAGAGTATTATGTAATCAGAAGGTTGTGTCATGCACTTTTACACATTTTGGACTGGAATTGGCTCTTCACAGTTTTTGTTCTATCATTTGGCATTTCTATTTCATTTGTTTCTTGCTCTGCAGCTGGTGTTCGCCAAAGTTACGATGAGAGCACATTAGATGAGTTCAGGCAAGCTGGATTTGAAATTGATGCTGATAAACTTTCTTTGATGATTAAGGCACAAAATCACCAAGACTTAGAAGCATTTAAAGGGGTTGAGGGGATTGCAAGAAGGCTTTCGGTCTCTCTTGACAAGGGAATCTGTACTATTGAACAACCTCTTCTGCCAATTAGGCAGAAATTATATGGCATGAACATTTGGAAAGAGAAGCCTAGCAAAAGTTTTTGGTTATACGCTTGGGAGGCATTGCAGGACTCAACTCTTATCATCCTTCTGGTTTGTGCAATAATTTCAGTAATTTTAGGAGCATTTGCAGAAGGATGGCCAAAGTGTATATACGATGGAATTAGTATCACAGTAAGTGTTCTCTTGGTGGTCATGCTTACTGCAATCAGTGATTATCAGCAAGTGGTGCAATTTCAGAACTTGGAACAGGAGAAGAAAAAAAAGTATGTTCTTGTCTCCAGAGATGGACAGAGGCGAAAGGTTTTAGTCCATGATCTCGTGGTTGGTGATGTTGTTCATCTATACAATGGTGATCAAGTTCCAGCTGATGGGATCCTTATATCAGGTAGTAATTTGCTGGTTGATGAGTCAAGTTTGTCAGGTGAATCAGAACCTGTTAAAATAAGCAAAGAGAGTCCCTTTCTTCTCTCAGGAATGAAAGTGCACGATGGTTCCGGTAGGATGTTGGTAACATCAGTGGGTGTGAGGACTTCATGGGGAAGATTGATGGAGACATTGGATGAGATAGGAGAGGACGAAACACCACTGCAGGTGATGCTGAATGGTGTTGCTACCTTTATTGGAAAAATTGGGTTATTCATTTCAATTCTTACATTTTTGGCTCTGACTGTTAGGTTTCTGGTGGAAAAAGCAATTCAAAACCAGTTTCTTGATTGGTCCTCTTCTGATATCTTGGAGCTGTTGAATTATGTTGCTGTTGTGGTGGCTTTAGTTATAGTTGCAGTTCCAGAAGGTCTACCATTGGCAGTGACATTGAGCCTTGCTTTTGCAATGCAGAAGTTGATCAATGATCGGCTTCTTATAAGGCATCTTTATGCCTGTGAAACCATGGGATCTGTTACGTGCATTTGCACAGATAAAACTGGGACATTAACAACCAACCATATGGTTGTAGAAAAGATATGGATCTCTGACAAGGTGATCTCCTGTATGGGAACTGCAGATAGTTTGAGATCTACTATTTCTTTGTCAGTTCTCGACATTCTGTTGCAGTCTATTTTTCAGAATACAGAAGCTGAGGTGGTAAGAGGCAAAGGTGGGGAGAAAACTATAATGGGCACTCCAACAGAGACAGCACTACTAGAATTTGGTTTGCTATTAGGAGGCGATTTTAATGCTCAACGCAGGCTCTTTAGGGTACTGAAGCTTGAACCTTTTAATTCTTTTAGGAAGAAGATGTCAGTTCTTGTAGCTTGTCCAGATGGTGAACTTCTTGCATTCTGTAAAGGTGCTTCTGAGATTGTTTTGGAGATGTGTGATAAAATTATTGATAGCAATGGAGAATTTCTACCTCTTACAAATGAAAGGAGAGATACTGTTATGGTTATCATAAATAACTTCTCCAGTGAAGCTCTCAGAACTCTCTGTTTGGCCTTCAGGAATATTGAGAATACTTCAGTTGAGGGAGAAATCCCCAGTGATGGTTATACTTTAGTTGCCGTTATTGGAATCAAAGATCCCATACGCCCCGGGGTCAAGAGTGCTGTGCAAACTTGTTTGGCTGCTGGAATTTCAGTGCAAATGGTCACTGGTGACAATGTACATACAGCCAAAGCCATTGCTAAAGAATGTGGAATATTAACAAATGATGGCCTGGCCTTGGAAGGACCCGAATTTCGCTCAAAAAGTCCTGCAGAGATGAAGGTCTTGGTGCCAAAAATTCAGGTGCAACATCCCTTCTGTAGATCAGTTATCTGATATTTCCACATTCCTAGAGTTGTACAATGACTAGCATATACAGGTATTGGCTCGATCAACCCCTCTTGACAAACACATATTAGTGACATGCTTAAGGGATGAATTTCGGGAAAAGGTTGCTGTTACTGGAGACGGAACAAATGATGCCCCTGCCCTTAAAAAAGCAGATATTGGACTTTCAATGGGCATAGCAGGAACTGAGGTTTGTGTCTATATTCTTTTAGGCACATGAGATTTCCATTTCATGATTATAGTGATGCATGGAACCTTCTATAGTGTCATTGAAGATGAATGAAAATTTTAGCATCTATGTTTAAAAGGAAAACAACCCTACCTGCCACAATAGATCCTCTGTATTTTGTAGAACTGGGAGCTTCTTTTAGTTATTATGCGTATGGTATAAGGTAGAAATTTTTATAAGTGGGTAATGTTATGATTATAACAATTGTTTCTAGCCATATTTGTCCAAAAGATAATAAAGATCTAAAACTTTTTCTTTGGCCCTTTCACTACTCAAAAGTGCTGGTACACTTTCCAGCCTGCAACAACTCAAAAGGGTGGGGGCAGTAAAATTTTGTCTTTGACATTTAATACTTTTTCTTCAAGTGGTATATAGGAGTGACCCAACACAAAGATACCTAGAAAATGAAAATTTCTTGGTCTTTATTTCTTATATGTTAGGATTCTTTTGGACATCTAGAGATTTATCTTTATGTCGAGAATCTATTGAGATTTTCATAGATTTATATCAGTTGAAGTGTATTTAGGTTTCTTTATGATACAGAATGTTTGCTTATATACAGAAAATACTGTTCCCATCTGACATTTAATGGATAGGATATTTTGCTATTTGCTGAAAACTCTCCCCTATTATTACTTAAGCTTCAGACTTTGGGTTGTCTCCTCTTCATCTCTCCTATTCCTTCTCTTTTATAGTTGCCCCTGTTACTTCCATCTCATATATTCCCCATTTTTCTTCTCTTTGGGTCTCTTCTTTATCTCCTTCTAGTCTTCTTTATTATCTTTTCCCTGGATTTTATCGTTCCCTCATGATACTGTTACATTCATTGCCCCTTATCCTTAACTCCCCCCAACTTTTGGTACCAGAGGAGCCTCCGTCCCTGTTCCTGCTACACCTTCTCACTGCTCTATCTTTAGCAGCTACTTGATCATAGGTTACAGACATCTTGCAGAATTCTCTTCATCTCACTTGTTGCTGATGCCAGTGCAAAATGTTGTTTTGGATAATTTGGTATTTGCAGCAATGGCAATAACACAACAACAAAGCCTTTATCTCACTAAGTGGGGTCGACTATATGGATCCTTCTATGTCATTGTACTCTATCTCATATCGCATGCTCACCTATATGATTGTTTTCTTTATACGACAATAATAATCGTGTCTTTATTCCACTAAGTGCGGTCGCTGATGGTATCTTATAAATTTTTGAACCATTGATTCTACTCTTCGTAATATGCGTTTGTCATAATAACAATTATATCTCACCAAAATTAGAAATTAGAAGATATGCCTTTCTTAACACTGCAACCTCTGCATTACCTTCCTCTGATTTGAAGATCTCGAGTACACCTGTTATAATTTCAGGGAAACCATCAATATGCCAAAGAATCAATATGTCAAGCATATTTTACAACAAAAGTCAAGGTCTTGAGGTGCACTATACTGTGATTTGGGAAAAATGCAATTAAAGGGTTCCTACTAGAAATTCGTAGACATTTATAATTGGTACCTTGTGTAGTTGGAGGCATGCCAGTTTCAGAACTTTATGGTAGTTTTTGTGCATATTTCTAGTTATGAAATAATCTAGCATCAACTGCACCTTTTTGCCCCCAAACTAAGGCCAAAATATATTTTGCCTCTCAAAATTCCAATGTTCTTTTTGGCCTTCAAAACCTTACTTTACATTCACTTCATTTAGCCCTTTGTATATATCTTGTGGTTAGACATAGCCAGCTTATGCTCTGATTTGGTGCATCTCTATCCTGTTACATTTAGATGAAGGGCTAAACTGAATATCAAATCAGAGCTTAAGGGCCAAAATAAAACAAAATTAAAGTTCAGGGGCGCATTGCATGGTCATGGGTTCCTGCCAAATGAAGTATGAAGTACATCTGAAATTGCCTGGCTATCAAATCAGGATTGAAATACCTATATTATTCTTGTGATGCGCCTTATATTCTCATTTAAGACCAAACATTAGCACACATGAAGAAAGGAAAGTTGTTTAGAGCCTGTTTTGCCTTTTTTTTTCCCTCCCTCTTTTTTTCCTGTTAAAAACTCTTATTTTTGGCTTATAAGTTAGTGTAAAAAAATAAGAGATTGAAAATTTAAGTAATAAGTTATTTGTGAATTTTATTTTAGAAAAACTCTTTTGTAAGTTTTAAAATTAGTGAAATTACAATAAAGTGCAATTAAAATTAAAGTTTCATAAATAATTCTAAAATATTTATAAAATATTAAGTTCATAAATATTATAAATATTCATAAGTATTTAAATTTAATACATTTTTTAAAGATTTCTTAAATTCATAAAAAATAATAAATTAGCAATTTTTATTTTCCATAAATATCAAAATAGTTACTTTTTTAAGGTTTATTTATGTAACAAAATTATAATAGTTAAAATAATTAAGCGTAATTTCATTAGTCCATACATTTAAAAAAAAAAAAAAAAAAAAAAAAAAGCCAAGCAAAACTTCCTCTCATGATCTTCTCCATTTTCCCAGTTTTCTTCATTAAAAAAAAAAAAGTTAGATTTTTTTTTTTTTTTTAAAACAACTATTAAAACCCATTTGGCCTAATTTTTGACTTTAAGCTGGCTTTAAAATGGAAAAAAGATAGGCTAAACATGCGCTTAGCAATTGCCTGCTAACTACATCTCCAATCACAATCATGCGATATAAAAATGTTGCATGAAATATGCAATCATGAAATGCATTCCCAGATAAGGTAGTTTATTCTAGTTTCCTTTTTGAGATTCCTAGTGATGTTATGCTTGAATAATAAGCATTTATGTATTTACGAAATTATTGTTATCGACCCCATTTAGTGGAATAAAAGCACCATCACTATTGTCGTATAAAGAAGCTTGTGATATAAAATAGAGCATAATGGCGTAAAAGGATCTATATGACCGACCTCACTTAGTAGGATAAAGGTTTGGTTGTTGTTGTTGTTGTATTTATGAAATTACTTTCAATAGACTTCTGATGTTATTGGCTTAACTCCCCTTTTGGTGAGCCATTCATATAATCTTGTCTTTGAGTTGGTATCCCTAATGATCATTCTCTTCACCATTTTTATAGGTTGCAAGAGAAAATGCAGATGCCATTATTTTGGATGATAACTTTAAAACTATTGTCAACTTAGTTAAATGGGGGCGTGCTGTTTACATAAACATTCAGAAGTTTGTGCAATACCAGCTGACGGTGAGCATGGTCACTGTCATGTTCAGTTTTGTCTCTGCATGCATTTCTGGTGAGTTGAGCCATGAGCCTTCATTTTTTTTTTCCAGGTGATTAAGCCTTATGCATAATTTGTCTTAATTTCTCACTATATTGTAGCTGTGTCAACATAGCTGATGTAATTTATCGATAGAAATAATTTGAATAACTTTCAGGATCTGTTCCCCTTACGGTTGTTCAGTTGCTCTGGGTCAATTTGATTGTGGACAGCCTCGGTGCCCTGGCACTGGCTACAGAACCTCCTAATGATGACCTGATGAAGCAGCCTCCTGTTAGGCAAGCGGAAGGTTTCATAAACAAGTCCATGTGGAGAAATATCTTTGGTCAGAGCATTTACCAACTGGCTGTGCTTGTTATTTTCAATTTTGATGGGAAACAGGTCCTTGGGCTAAGTGGCTCTGATGCCGATGACATCTTGAATACTTTTATATTCAACACTTTCATATTTTTTGAGGTAATGTATTTTGTTCTAATTTTGTTTATGGTGTTGGTATTTATCTGTGATTGGATAGGGAGAAAATTTCCTGGTTTAAATGTCTTGCAAAGTGATGTTGGACTGCAATGCTTAGTGAGATTTAGTTGCTTTTTATGGGCAAATTATGGTTATAGATATTGAGAAAATTCAAATTTAGAGCTTGAATCGTGAGAAAGATCACAGTTGAGGTTTGACAGAGAGCACAATAGAGGTTGACAAGGCTCTTCAGGTGGTTACTAAGTGCTTGTGCTTGATAATTTGGAAGAACCAAGCTTATCTTGATGCTGGGGATGAATGGGGTAGTAAAAAGGATAAGCCCATGAGATAAATAGTAGATTCAGTTTGGCCTATAATTACATGCCATCCTTTGTTGTACTCGTTAAACTCTTGATTTCATAGTGAACAAGAACAGCCTGGTTGCAGGTTGTATCACTTAAAGGAACTGTTTCTGATTGGGAAGTTGGTTATGAACAAGTTTAAACCCAAACTAAAGAACTCAGGATCAGTTGAGAAGGGGAGTTGAAGCCATAAACATGCAAATTTAGTGTGTGAGCCAAAAGGTATTTGGTAACAAAAGGTCATTATGACTTGGTTTTGAATCTGGTTATTTGCTTTTATTTTTATTTTTTATTTTTTATTTTTTCGCTCAAAAGATTTGCCGACTAAGAAGAATATTGACTATATTGTGAGCAAGATGTCATAATAAATTTACAACCGTTGCCGACCCACTTAGTGGAATAAAAACATGATTATTGTTGTTGTATAAAGAAAACAATTATATTGGTGAGCATGCGATGTGAAATAAAGTACAATGACGTAGAAATATCCATATAGCCGTTCCCACTTAGTGCGATAAAGGTTTGGTGGTGGTTGTTGTATGGTCACCCATTTATAGGGGGTGTGTACACTTCTGAATAGTTGGCGAGGACATCAACCTTCCCAAATAAATTGGCAAGTAGACCATCCAACATTTCAGTAGCAGAAATAGATACCTTATTGTACAGGTACACCATCAATAACTTATATGAATGATTTCTCCCTATTTTAGTGGAGGAAAGGGAAAATTTAGTGCACTACCAAGCATTAGAATTCCAAGGGGCAGATGTCATACCCATGATCACACTAACATGGACATTTTAGAGCTTGGACACCTTACAAAGTTGAACATTCTACTAACATCCTTGTAGAGGTCAGCTGACCAATAGAAGTAGTGTTTTCTCTGCCATAATGATAGTAACACTATTGGACCTTCTAGTATGACTATGGAAACTTCGTGCCGTAACCTTTGAACCTTTACTGGTGCAAACTGACTTGATGGGATTAAGCAAGAGTTAGTATTAATTTGACCTTGTGAAGAACTGGGATGTAGAGCACCAACTTAGCTGTGAGAATCCCCAGATAGAAAAATGGCATTTATCAGTAGAATGCTTACTGATTTGCATGATCCACTTTTGAGCATGAGCTTTGCAAATTGTGAAGGTACTCAATTTTGTATTTCCATTCCAATCCATTTGATGAAAGCACTAGAATCTAGCATCGGGTGCATGTACTGGAACTTTTTGGTAACACAGGTGATTCACCTGACCACATTTAGGTAATAAGTGACGAAATTCTGGAAGTGACTACATGCGGTTATTCTGGTGATCTATATTGCCTGTGGGAATCACCTAGTTGTCCCTTTAAATGCACCACTTGAGGCAGGATGCTACCTAATAGACACTGTTGAAGTGATGATTGAACTCCTCCAAGGTGAAAATGCTCTTAAAGGAAGCCTAGAATAAGAGATGCTGGGAAATGTCCAAATTCATGGTACTTGGATTCTCACATCGCTTCACAGATCACTCCAAAACCCTGTATTGCGAATGCTCATCAAAAGTGGGATTCTACGTAAGGTCATGTGCTGGGATGTCTAGGATTGATTTGTAGAATCAGCCTAAGAATTTGTACAGAGTTTGAATCATTGAGGATGTATTGACATTCGATAAGGATTTCAACAATTATGATATGGGGTTGCAGACTCACATAAGGATCAATAGAATTTGATAACAAGACTTTTGTATATGATATGTATGTTGGTTATTTATATCATTATGGCAACTCTTTTGCAGACATTAGTTACCGTAAAGAAGGTTTTGTTTCGTGTAATAGCTTTCTCAACCCCAATTCTCCTATCTAATTTCCTTTGGTGGTTGTTCTTCTTCCTTTTTTTTTTAGGTCTTCACTGAAATAAACTGCCGCGAGGTGGATGGGCTAAATGTGTTTCACGGCTTGTTCAACAGCTGGAAATTGTTGGTTGTCACTGCCTCCGTGGTGGTATTCCAAGTCATCATAGTTGAGTTCTTGGGAACTTTTGCAAACACAGTGCAGCTAAGTTGGCAGTTATGGTTGCTGAGCATTTTTATCGGCTCCACATGCATGCTTGCTGCAGCTGTTTTGAAGTGCATCCCTCTTAAAAGAGACACTGTAAGCCACCGCGATGGCTATGAAGCACTACCGTGCGGACCAGATTTAGCATGAGAAGACCAATAAAAGAGGATCCCCAAAAAAAAAAAAAATGATGAAGAGGGAACTCTTTTATGTTTGGGCATGAGAGGGCCAAATGCATAGTGGTGATGGTCTCAGGTGAGTTGTAAAATTTGTGCTTCTTGTTCTTGTGAATCACACTTCATATTCTTTGCCCAAATTGTGGGCGTTCATATGGCTCATCAAATTGTGTGTCTCTCTTTCTTTGTATCGGTTGTATGAAATCAATGTAAATTTTCAGCATCTTTTTTCAGAACAAAATTGGTATAATTTCTGGTGGATTTATTTTTTATTTTAATCGCCTTTTCTTGAAGTATGCAAGAGTAAATTTGGAGAGATCGTGTAATAGCTCAAAACTTGTGTGAAAATTTGAAATTTCTTTATTACAATTATTGAAATTTAAATTTTAAATTTTGTCAGAAGTTAAGATGGAAAGGAGTTGATTTTTAGTTACTTCATTTGTGATTCATGAAAATTATTTTGTCAAAAAAGGTTGTTTTCGACAATTTATAAGAGTAAAGATGACATTCGACTCAAAAGTTTTGTTGTGTAAACATAATTAAAGTATAAATCATATATAAATTATAAGTTTTGAGGGTAAGGACTGTCAAGCGTCACAAAATCAAGTCAAATTTTGAAAAAACCTCGTAATTTTTCCCCATTGAGTTTTTTTTTTTTTATATATATATATTTTTTAATGTTGTATATTTGCCATTACTATTTTTAATATTCAAGTGGATGATGATCTCAATGAGATTTGAAAATACCACAGGCTTACATTATTCAACGTTGGAAGGCTGTGACATTGAAAGAAAAGAAAAAACACAGGAAATAACGTTGAAGCCCACCCTTTCTCCGCGGTACAGCAACAGCGAAGCTGCATGTGAAATGCAAATGCAGTGGTTGCCAGCATTGAATTGGAAAAATAAGCTGCGGCTTCCATTTAGCTTCGGGAGATTTTAAAATGACTCTGAAAATAATTTAAATTAAATTAATTAAAATATAATTTTAAATATCGATTAATTTAATAAAAAAACTTATAATTTTCATTATTGTGATAAATTGTGGGGTTTTTTTTTTTTTGTTTAAATGAGGTTAAAAATCATCACTTAAGGGGATGATTTTAAAAATATTGTATTATCTCGTATTAGATTAAGAATAATTGAGATGAGAATATTAAGGTTAATTTATGATAAAATTAGAAAAAATAAGATTAAAAATGAAGAAATACATAATAAATTAGGAGTAAATTTAATTGTGAATAAAATACAAAATTATCGTTTGAGGTGATTTGGACATGTATAACGAAAACTCAGAAATATATCAGTTAGGAGAATCGAAAGTTTAAATATAGGATATTTAGTAAGTCGACGAGATAAATCATTAAAAATCTAGATGCAATGTATTCGTAAAGATACGACAACTAAAGGATTAACTAAACAGATAATTTCAGATAGTAAAGGGTTAACTAAATAGATGATTTTAAACAGAAACGAATGATATAAGAGAATTAGAGTAAGTTAAATTATTACTTTTCATATTATAAATATATTTGGATAATATGTGTATGTTTCTTTTAATCATCTTATGTTTATCTTTTAAATAATTGATTTCAAATTTGGAGATCAAGGCTTAATTTATTGTTGTGTTACGTTTCAAGTTTTTATTTTTTTTTTAAAATATAATAAAGGTGCTTTTAACAAAAATAAATAAATAAAAAGCAACCGAAGAAGATAATGATTTTTAATAATATTTAATTAAAAAAATAGCATCATACTAACGTTATGATTTAAACCTAATACTTAAAATAGTTTTGAAACTCAAAAATTCATTTTTTTTTCCTTTTCTAACACTATTTTACGAGGATAATGTTCTGGGAGAACTCCAAAAGATCAAAAGTCAACTGGAGAGAGAGGGGGGCATTGGCATGGCAGATACAGTGATTTCATTTCTCCTGGAAAATCTGAGCAGATTAATTGCTCAGGAAATTGATCTGCAACTTCGAGTGAAAGAAGAGGCCGATTCACTGAAAAACGAGCTGAAGCTGATTCAGGCCTTCCTAAAGGACTTTGCATTCGGCAAACGAAACAATGAACAAGAACTCACGAAACAATACATCAAACAGATCACTGACACTGCTCAACAAGCAGAAGACATCATCGACACTTATGTCGCCAAAATCTGGCGCCAGAGGACCGAGGGAGGCTTCTTTGAAAAGCTTAAGTCCAGTGTCTCTCAGCTCACTACTCGTCATGAAGTTGCAGGCAAGATTGCAGCTGTAAGACTCAGGTTCAAAGAGCTCTATGAGAAGAGAAATGATTTGGGTATTCAGATCTCGCAATCTGGAGACTTTTTCATTGATGAACATCTCCGGAGAAGAAACAGAAGACTAGTTGACGACGCCGATGTCATTGGACTTGATGAGGAAGCAAAGAAGATGATTGAAAGGGTTACCGGAAATGAAGTGAGAAGGGATGTGATTGCCATTGTAGGTATGGGAGGTATTGGAAAGACCACTCTTGCAAGGAAGGTTTACAATGACTCGAATGTATCCAGATTGTTCGATATTCGAGCTTGGATTGTTGTTTCTCAGGATTATAAAGTGAGAGAGGTCCTTATAGCAATCATTAGGAGTGTTGCAGGCTTAAAAGGAGATTTGAAGGAAATGAGTGATGAGGAGTTGGAAAGTGAAGCTTTCAAGTACCTGAGGGGGAGTAGGTATTTGATTGTTTTGGATGATGTCTGGAAGCCTGAGTTTTGGGATGATTTTGATAGTATCTTTTCTAATAATCCATATGGCAGTAGGGTAATAGTCACTACCCGAAATCTGGATGTGGCTCGGAGAGTTAGTCCAGTGATTCCTCCTCACGATGTGCCCTTTTTGGATAAGAATGATAGTTGGAAACTTCTTTCCAAAAGGGTTTTTCAGGGGGACGAATGCCCTACAGAATTGGTGGAGCTTGGGGAAGAAATGGCCAAAAGATGCCGCGGTCTGCCATTAGCCATTGTGGTTTTGGCAGGGATTCTTTTGACTAAGAAGAGGACCCGTCACCATTGGTCGACGATCTCATCTAGTGTCAGCTCAATTCTTACCGAGCCAAATAATCAATGTTCGGAAATCCTATCTTTGAGCTATGACAATTTGTCCCATCACTTGAAACCTTGCTTCCTCTACTCTGGTCTCTTCCCCGAAGACTCTGAAATTCTTGCCAGACAATTGATAAGGTTGTGGATGGCCGAAGGATTTGTACAACAAACAGATAAGAAAAGGGTGGAGATAGTTGCTGAGGAGTACTTGGAGGAGCTCATTAATAGGAACTTGATTCAAGTCACTGAAACTCGATTCGATGGTGTTGTCAAAGCTTGTCGAATCCATGATCTTCTCCGTGATCTCTGCATTTCCAAGGCCAAGCAAGAAAACTTTCTTCAGGTTCGTGGATCATCATTATCCCCTTCATCTCCGTGTGATTCACGTAGACTAGGAATACACTCGAACACCGAAAAGTACCTCGCAGCCAAGCATGCTTCCAATCTCCGCACGCTATTGTGCTTTGGTCTTGATGACAGTGAACTTGGATCTAAGCAATGGAAAGTTATTTATAATGAATACAAATTGCTTCGAGTGTTGGATCTTTGGGCTGTTGATGTTGAATCAATTCCTAGTGAAGTTGGGAAACTGATACACCTAAGGTACCTGAAGCTGAAGAGCAGGAAGGCCCCAGATTTCCCTTCTTCGATTTCCAAGCTTTGGAATTTGCAGACTCTCGACGTGGTAGCTCCATCAATAGAGGGCCAACAAATAAACATTTGGAAGATGCTCGAGTTGCGGCATTTGTATTTCAGAGGTCAAGCAGTTCTTCCCGAGCCACCTAAAGAGATGGCTAGGAATTCGGATAGCGTTCTAAGCAATATTCAGACACTGTCATTCATTAGCCCTGAGAGTTGCACAGAAATAGTCTTCTCCAAAGTCCCAAATCTTGTAAAGTTGGGGATATATGGAGATCTAGAAAAGCACAAGGGTGTGGCATTTGCTGGTCAGCAGTCGTTGACATCCCTGCAAACTTTGAAGTTGGTGAGAGACAGACGGTGTGCAAGCATGTACAGTCTTCCATCTTGGAAAGAGTTCTCTCCAAGTCTCATCAAACTCACCTTGTCAAAAACCCGGTTGTCTCGTGATCCGATGCAAACTCTAGGCAAGTTGCCTAACCTCCAAGTCCTTAAGCTGATAGACGACGCATATGTGGGTGCTAGCTTGGTTAGCTTTGGGGATGAATTCACCAAGCTTCAGGTTCTGAAGCTTGTAAACCTGGAGATAAAGAACTGGGAAATGTCAGATGGATCAATGCCAAGACTTGAAAGTGTAGTTATTAAAAGGTGCGGTGGACTGGTTAGTCTCCCAACTAATTTGCCGCAAATGTTCCTTGTAAAAGAGATGGAGCTCTGGTGGCCTAGTGCTGAGGTGGCAAAGCAAGCGAGAGGCATTGAGAACACAAGGGGTAAAGAACACTTCAAGCTCTTCATCAACCAGTCTGAAACCAAGTAGAGATGGCAAGCATGAGAAAACCTTCAAGTGATTGCTTATATCCCACATGTAGAACTTTAGACGAGTACTGCAAGAAAAATTTGTTTTGTGTTTTGGATCACGTGGACATCAGTGTGGTCTGTTGCTTCATCGGATTTTGCAAACCTGAAATAAGGCAGAGCTAGCTGTCAGTTGTTTTGAGTGTGAGGAACATAAGGGGTGTGTGTTTTGAGTTTATGCCGTTTTGAAACTTGTAGTTGGTCGATCCCAAAATTTGGGATTAAGACTGCTGTTGTAGTAAACTTATGTTTGTTGTTGTTGTAATAAACTTATGCTTGTTTTTCAAAATGGAATTTAATAATTTGCAATGTTAAGGATTTCACTTTACCGCATTTAGTAAAGAGCAGTAACGCTAGGGCTATTCTTCTACTCATTCTCCGGCTCCAGTCATGTCAGTCACATATGATGGAAAACTCAAAATCCTGCCACGGACGCTCAATTTTGTCCAGGAAGATTGGTCGTGATCATGGTCTTTCGAGTGCCTGTCTAATTTCTGCAACATTAAAACTTGGTTTTGTTCGTCGGTATGCCATTTCCTCACCAAGGCTACATGCTAAATAATGACACCATTTTCCGGTTCCTTCATCTTAATTTCCGCCATTGCACTGTTGAACCCCTTGGACTAAAAAGGTAATGGGGAAGATCCTGGTCCATTCCAGAGAAAGTAGATGGCTTATGGTTATGACCAAGCATGAAACACGCCGAAAAGTAACACATTTGCTTGCAAATTCCTTATTAGAACTAAATCCAGCCTCTAGTTTAGATGAGACTTCCTCGATCTTATTTTGCATGCACCCCCTGATCGAGATTGCTCAGCCTGAATGAACACGATGTTAATGACCCACTTGAAGTGCTGTCAAAAAATGACGAAATTAAATCCTACTCATAGCAGGGTCAACGGGTTTTAGGGTTAGGGGTGGGTAACAGAGAGGAACGCGAATTGCATGCTACCCTTATAGGATAATATTATTTTTTAATAATTTTAAATTAGAATTTCTTATAATTAAAAAGTTACCTTAATTTTTTTTAAAAAAAATGTTATTAGGCAGTGGGGAACATTTTCATGAAAAAAATCTTTTCCTAATAATAATAATTATAATAATAAGTGGTGAACATTTACCTATTAGGTCAAGAACACAACAGTGAACATTAAAAAAATATTAAAAAAATGGGCCGTGGGACTTGCCCATCATCTACCTTTTTTTTTGGATTGTATCCGGAGTTTCGTCTCAATTAATCCAGATAGATCTTGATTCATTTTCGAAGAGAGGTCTCCCAAAGTGATTTTTTCATAGAGTCAAACTCCTAATCATGGTTTAAAAAACTTAACTCATTTTTAACTGAACCAATCAACGTCGTATCATCTACTTATTTGAACATAGTGAAAGTAGATTTTTTTTATCAATTAATATTTAAAATTATATTTTAATTATTTTAAAAAAAAAATTCTTTCAAAATAGTTTTTTTATTTTCATATTTGGAAGGTATCTTCGATAACCTCTCGAACCCTATTATTGCGCTGAAAAGCAAGCCAGGTGATACAAAGGATCAATCCTTGTACCAGAAAACATTTTAATTTGAAGTCATCGAAAATTTCAAAAAATTGTTCTCCATTTGAAGACATGTACAACCTAATTTCCCTGTGTTAATGGGAAAGCATCAAAAAACAAATTAGATTTTCCTTTTTAATATTTCATAAGAGCATTGATGATGAGTGTTCCTTGGAAGAAGATTTGTTTCCATTCCTTATATTAGGATACTTTTATAATTAAAATACTAGATTTTAAAATATGATTTAAATTTTAGAAAATAATAATAATAATAATAATAATGACACTAAGGCAAATAATCTGATAACATCTTTGCAAACCTCGCATCATATCTTAGCTCCTTGTACATACTTTGAACTATGAACAAGAAGCATGCAAATACCCCCCAAGAGAAATTATGGTAATGTGAAGAACAACAGTAGAAGCCCGAGCATGTGCATGCAAATCTAGATTACTATTCAAGTAAATGGTACCCGCGTACGATACAAAAAATACAAGTTTGAGCTTGTATACATGAATCTAGAACGAATACAAGAGGTACTTCAGAAATCTCTCAGCCCCTCCACCCTCTCCCGGTTCCAATCCAAGTGACAAAACCTGAGGCAGTAAAAAAAATGCCAAAATTGCAGGATTACTTAAATCTCCGCTTTGCTTCACCATAAGCAACCACCCCAAGCACGGTTATGCTGTACCCGCCAATACCAATGACAGTAACCGGATTTTTGAACAGAAGTATAGATACTACCACAGCCACAGCGCCCTTTGCATTGCCTAACACCTGATTGTATAAGTAGTTCAAGTTAGAAACACTGACAGGGGCTTCCAAGGTAAACATTACCAAATCAAAGAGAATTTACCAAAAACTGGAAAGGAAACCATATTGCAACATAATCTGTAGTATATGGCTAATATTTTCATCTGTGTCCTGAAAATAATATGGGTGTTCTAACCCAACACGCTGGGATCCTAGGTATGCTCCTTTAGTAAGTTTTAGCCAAATGGAAAAGCCATTTTGCATTTCTAAGATTGCTGAAGTTAGAAACCACTTGGAGCTTTTCAGCTTGTTCGGTACCAAGTACCATGCATCCTTCTGCAATCACGTCTTCACATGATACAAAAATGATAGGTAGGCATCCAGTATTTTCTTAAAAAAGATACCACGAATCCTCAACACAGCTTGAACTGGGTTCCCAATTCCCATGTTCCTGGGAAGCAAAGACTAAACTATTCATGTCCTAGATTCCTAATTCAGACCTTGGATCAAAAGAGATAAAAGAGAAAACTAGTCACTCATAGTGCATTAAACAACTGTTGAATAAATTGAGAAATCGAAACATTTAGGACAAACTTAGTGTGCAAAGGACTGCAGCAGACATCTGTCTCTACAGGATCTACAGAATGTTAATTGATTGTAGCATTGTTTTACTGGTAAACTGTTAGAAACAAATGAGTCCAATCCATTAGGATTGGGCAAGAGAATCATGCGAAAATGAGAAAGAAGTCAAACCTGAAGAGTTAAAGCACTTGTATGCTTAGTCACCAAGAAGTTGGTTAAATTAACTGAATATGCCATTGCTGAATTGACTGTGAGAAGTAGCCACATGAATCTATGTTCCCTTCCAAGCACAATAATATCTTCCATGACCCTGGGCTCCATTATCATGGTTGTGGGTAACAAAACTAGGACAGCAATTGGTGACATGTATAGCAGCAAATTCATGGAATTCAACTTTTCCCTGTTAGACTGAGAAAAGGTTAAAAAGGAAATTTACCAAGTCCATTGTGAATCCCAGAAAAGAAATAATCCCTACGAAGGTTAAATCAGTAAAGCAAAAGGGAAAATAAATCAAATTGGAGCATTTTGTAAGATGCTGACAGAGACTCAAGAGGCGAGGCAAAATGGAAAAAATGATGACCCAGTGACAGTCATATCCATTTTGGTAATTTTTTAGAAATCAGACAAATTTCAATCTCATAAATGCTGAGAAGAGAAGCATTATCATGACATGAAAGCTTTTTCACTGGCACGAAGTGATGAGAAGTTCACCATCTAAATTAACTGAGTGAAATATGCATTAGAAAATTCACAGTTTAAGATGCAGTTATATCACAATGCACATAGATAATGACAAGAGAGAGAGAAGTTTGAGGAGTGGTTCTTTTTCCTAATGTCCAGTAATTTAAAATTCTTTAAGGGAGATCTAAAGGTGGAAATGATGATCCATTCAATGGTGGTTCAAGAGATCTTTCAAGTTTTTGAGGCAGAATGAAGGAGATGTCAAACCACCAGTCAATTAAAGCTTATCCAGCACAGGGGATTAAAGATTTGCATTAATTGCTTATAAATGTTTAGTCTGTTAAATAAAGAAAAACAGTAATTAGAATGCAGATGGTTAATTAAGTCACCGCATATCTTTATGCACATAAATTTACAAGCTTTAGGGTATTTGTTTGATCACAAAAATATAAAGAACATTGTGGATTCTCCCACTGCCAAAGAATCTCTCTCTCTCGCTCTCCCCCCCCCCCCAATAGAGAAGAGGAGCCCTGGGTACCCCCTAGAACCAACGGGTTGATCACAAAGAATCTCTAACTCCACAACACTTCTAGAAATAAGCTGTAACCATTTTGTACATTTATTTGAACACAACACTCTTATAAAATTTTGAAAACAAGTATTGGACACCTTTTTAACATTTTATTCCCACCAAACGCCTTTTTGAAGTTTTATGACATTTTCTCAACATTTTATTCAAACTGAGACTAGGAAACTTGATAGATCGTAGTATAGATTCAAACTAAAGCTACAAATCGACGGCATAGATAAAGTATCTAGAGGTAAGTATCATTTATTACTTTATCAGTGTATTAGTAAATTTAATTAGCTACACTAAAACAATGTTTATATTATTTTGTTATGTTTGTCCATGTTAGGTTGTGTCCTCCTATTTTCAGCCCTTCTGCTTCATTTTGTTTGTCCAATATCATCTGTGTGTCCTTCTACATGCTTCACGCATCTTTAACCATGTTTATAGCTACATATCCAGTAATTTTTCTGCCCAACCAAAATCAAACTGTCAAGTCATCCATGAATGGAAAGACTGGAGATGGAACCAAAACCCTAGCTCTGCTGACACAAACCTGAGAACAATACCAATATCTAACCTGAATCTGAGACTTGAGAATACATAGCACAAACGAAAAATGAAAATAAACAGAATCAATCAACACTCCTAATCTGAATGTGAAAAGGTATATTTAATTAGTGAGATCTTCGATCTTACTTAGCATACATTTATGGACTACTTAGCCTAGATTTGATTTGGATACTTAGCCTAGATTTTATTGTGTTACAAAATTTGGGATCTAAATTTTTGCAGAGAGAGAAGATATGTTCCCGCTTTGATCGTAAGTAAGATCATGGATCAGAGGAGAAAAATCTATTTTTCCATGTATTAATTAGGATTGTCAACTAATTCTGTTTTTCTTTTATTCTTTATATATGCTTAAACGTCTCTTCTTGAATTCTGATTAGAATCAGGAAGTTGGTATTGATCTTGAGGGCCGGGTCGGCGGAGATAAGGTGTGGATCCAGCTTTCCATTTGCCATTCATGGACTTGACACTTTGATGTTTGATCTGCATCATTAATGCTTAGTAGTTGATTTTAATGTCTCCAATGTTTTTTCTATTATTATTATTATTATTCAATTAAGCGAGACATGTAAAACTAATTCTGTAAAACTAATTCTGTTTTTTTCACATTCAAAAGAGTGATAATCTTTTATTAAATCTAAAATTCAAAACAATTACAGGTGCTAACATTTTCCTCAATACAGATTGCAATGAAGGCACCAAATACTTTAGCTATTTTGGAACAGTGCTATAGGTCACTTTTATAAATGATGAACACTCAAATTGTAAATGAGGTACGGAAAATTAAGCACAGAGTTGTGAAGAATGAGACATAGAAGATAAGTTGCACAAGCCAGTTTGGTTACCCACAATAAAAACCGGACTAACAAAATCCCTGGAAGGATGGACTGTCCATAAGTAAATCCAGTTTTAAAAAGACTAATGTCATAAAACACTTGTAAACAATCTATAAGCAAACATAAAATATGAATTTCCTATTTCTGATAATTTGTTGAAAGATCTAGTGACTGCAAACGATATAGATCGCATAATATTTATATGAGATGCTACTTCACAAAGCATAGTTTATTGCTACTACCTACTTTGTGAATAACCAAAATGAACAGCTAGCAGCACAGATCAGTAACAGAAATTAGTAAAGTTCTTACCCTTCAGCAGAAAGTAAGATCCCCTGGAGAACAGACTTGAAGGCTCTTGCAGCTGTAGCACTTATACACATAATGAATCCAAACAAATGAAAACCAGGCTCACCCTGTAACAACACAAGACATAATGTGACTTATAACATAAGCAAAAATATGCAAGAATTCAGGAAAATCAAAGCATAGAGGAACATAATGATGTTCACTTTCCACTTTACAGGAAAAAAGTAGCCCGACTGCACATTTCTTGAATCAGTAGAAGAGATGAATCATAAGATTGCATGCTCATTTCTTGAACTACTCTTGTCCTTCCCAACTGAGAACAATCACCTGGAATACTACTTGCTGGGAAGTGCCTTGGTGGCATAACCAAGTTTTTCTCTTATTCTTTTTTCTTGATTGTGTAAAAGCATGTCCAATAAGAGACATCATCTCACCAAATGCTTAAGCTATTACTCAATGGGCCAACTATGTATGTATACAACTTACTCATCCACTATCTACCAAGGATAGAATTCACCGATTCCACGTAACAAAAGAAATTTTCCTGTAATCTTACCATTCAAGGCAAATGATCCTATGACGCAATCAAACCCCACCCCAAACTAGGTTTTCTCCAACCACAGAGCAGGTCATATCTTCCACAACTTATGAATTTAGCAGTGAATGGGTCTTGCTTCTTTTGTATAATGGAACTGCATTGACTTGTAAGTGATTTGGATCATAAAATTCAGCACAAATATTTCCATGCTTACCACCAGTTCTTTAATGATTAATTTAGCATTATTATCAATTTTAGTATCAATATGGTGATTTATTTTCAGCAACAAATGGAGTAGAGTCTTCCTAAGAAAGAGCAGATACAATTTTGTCTACATGTGATAAGCTTTTACACTTTCATCTTTTCTCACATTTAAGTCTGACAATTTCCTCAGGATTTAGTTCTTGGGGATATATGATGTGTCAGATGCAAGAATACTACATAGAGGCAATAAAACCAAATTTATGGCTTTCAGCCATGGAGAGTTTATTGCTACAGATATCATAAGTGATCATAATTGCACCAACAGAAGAGGGGGGGAAAAAACCATCAGCTTCTGAGCGATTTTAGCATACGATGTCTATACCTCTACTAATCATATAACCCAACCTCAGAAAAATAACACAAATAACTGTGCAATTTAGATATAACAATGTGCCTAATATTGAATGCATAAGCAACTAAGACCACTTCCAACATTCTATAGTTTCAGACTATCAGCTTCTCTTGCCAAAATTAAACCATTTCAAAATTTTCTAAATCTAAACAGTCAAAATCACAGAAGCATGAATAAATGGATCAAACTCAAAAAAGGTAGATGCCAATTAGGTTCAGTGTGCTTGAAGAATTGGCAAAAATTATCAGAGTAGTAGTTAGGAATCTATGGTCAATCAAATGAGTAATCAGAAAAACGCCAGCTAATTGTCTCCTATAATTTATCAAAGAAACCAAACACAATAAAATATCAAATCATCCAAATTACACAAAAACAATAAAATTAACAAAAAATCACAAAAAAAAATATTGAAAATAAAGGATAACCCACATTACAATAACCATAATTAAACCACCAAAATAACACAAATCAATAAAATTAATCAAACCCATAAAAAAATTTTGAAAAATGAAACATACCCCACTAGCAATAATCACACCAAGAACGACGGGCACAAGAGCAGCATACGTAATCCAGGCCTCCCTCTTCATTGTCATCAAATAAGCAAACATGGCTGTGAAAAAAGGTGTCGTTGCACCCACCGCCTGATTGAAAGACACAGGGAGATACTTAAGAGAGATATTGCCACCAACCACAGACCCACAAAATACAATGCTCAGAGTTGCAATCTTCAAGAACTGAGACCTAGATGTGATCATTTGGAGAGGCACTGCCTTGAAAACAACAATGGAAATGTAACTGAGGATTGCACAGGCCGACATGTGACACATTGTGAGGAAAATTGGGAAACTGAAATCATAATTGGATAGCAAGAACTTATTCAGCAACAAAACACCAATGTTTGATGAATACCATAGGACTATCAAGGATGTTATGAAAAAGGTTTGCTTTTCTGATGACATCTTTTATGGGTTTCCGATTTGAGGGGTCAGATTTGGAGATTGAAGCTCATTTGAGCTTCAATGGAAATTGGGTATTTGAGAAATCCAAGTGTTTTGTTGTTTCCTCTTTTTGGGATCTAAATTTGTTGTGTCAGTTGTGCAAATTTTTGCTGGACCTGTGTAAGAAGAGAGAGAAAGGGAGGAAATATCTATGCTTGTGTCTGTCGTTTTTGAGGAGGGGTGGCATATGCTACCCTGTACCCTATCATAGTTTTGATGTTTTAAACCAGTACGAATCAAGGTTTTTAACGAATTTATTTCCGGAACAAAAATATTATATTTTTCAAAAAATTATATCTTCAATAATAAATATTATTTTTTATTATCAATATTCATACTCTCCAATATCTCTAAGAAAAATAGGATATAATTTCTTTCACATTTAATATTATTTTTCCTATAATATAAGATATTTTTCAATAAATTATCCCTGATACATCTATTATTTCAAAATTTTCAAAAATTTTAAGAATTATTTTTTAATTCGATATTCTTGATCTCAGTGATATCATCACTCCTTATCTCATTTTACAATTTTTTCTAAAATATTTTCGTTACATAAAAAGTAATTTGGATTTTTTATATTAAAATTAATTTTCTCATAATTTATGCTCTTTGCATCTAACTCATACATAAAAATTAGAAAAAAATATATTTGTAAATGATATAATTATCATTATTGCACTCTTTAAAATGTTTTAGATAATGAACAATTTAAATTAAAAGAAAGTTATGAAAAATTATCTTTATTAATAGTTTCACACTTATATTCACAGTATTGATATTTTTTTACTTAAATTAAAAATATTATATATATATATATTAACTTTTTTTATTGTAAATTATTGTGAATTAATCAATCCATCCAAATAGGCGTAAGTATTTAAAATTAAATTTTCACGGAAAGATAACCATATAGAACAAATTTTGGAGCACTGCGGATCAAGGAAATTCACTCTTTTTTTTCAATAATGTAGAACAATTTTTCTACTTCTCTTTAAAAAAATATATATATATCACCAATAGAATGGTTTTGATAGAAGAAGGTCCAAACGTCAAAAATTAATGAATAGGGGTGTGGGATGTGAAGATCTGGCTGGGAAGAGAAAAATATTGGCTAAATTGAAGCAAGAGAGATGTGATTGGTAGAGACTCTTACTTCTGGTGGTCTTCAATGCACATGATCTCAATGAGGACAACGTCAAGCGCCGACACGTCAAAACTTCGGATTCAAATCCAAAAAAAAAAAAAACTGGTGACCATCGGGCCCATTTTTTCTCTTGCACACCTTAAATGGACCCAATCAGGAAGGCATCCCAGCCATTTGGGCCTTGGAGGGGCCGTGCTGCCTTCCCTTGGAATGCCAATTAATCTTTTTTTCTTTTCCCAAAATAAATGCTGGGAAGAGAAATCGCAGACAGGGCCCACAATTACTCTCTCTGTAAGGCAAGGAGAAAAATAAATGCTAGGGAGAGAGAGACGGAGAGAGAGAGTGAGAGAGAGAGAGATGGTTAGAGCGGTAGCCACCAACCTGGGAACCCATGACAGAGAACTAGATATGGAGGAAGAGGACGAGAACTAGATATGGAGGAAGAGGACCACCTCCAAAGAAGTACCAAAAAGGTCAAGGCCTCTGAAGAGCTCTCCATGCAACAGCAAAAACTATCTTTTAAAGACACGCTATTGGGACCAAGAATCAATGTGCCCGTCAAGCCCTTCAATCAAGAGGTTATGTCAGAATTTAATGAAGAACTGCTTCAACAAGAACCTCAAGATGTTCACATCCAAAGTATGAACTTCCCCTCAGTTGAGATCTCTGATGATAAACTGAAGGAGCTGTGGTAACCATGGAAGCAGGCACTGATCATTAAACTCCTTGGAAAAAGTATTAGTTACCATCTCCTTCTAACAAAAATCTCCTCAATGTGGCAGCCTGAAGGCCAGATTGAACTGTTAGATCTTGGAGAAGGCTACTACCTTAGCAGATTTCCTCTCAAACATGACTACTTTTATGCTCTCACAGGAGGTCCATGGATGATTCACGAGCATTACCTCGTGGTTAGAAAGTGGCGCCCCTGGTTCACCCACAAGACTGCCAAGATTGAGTTAGCTGCAGTCTGGATCCGCCTTCCCAATCTCCCCATTGAGTTCTTCAATGAGGAAGTTCTCTTTGAAATTGGTAAAAGCATAGGCACCCCCCTGAAAATTGATGATAATACTGCAAACACTCTTAGAGGTAAGTTTGTAAGGGTGTGCATTGAATTGGATCTTAACAAACCTCTGGTTCCAAAAGTTGTAATAAGGAAGAGACTTCAAACTATTGAATATGAAGGTCTGCATACAATTTGCTTCAAATGTGGAATGATAGGACACTCTAAGGAAAGCTGTAGAGATGAAGCTACCTTAGACCCCTCCACAGCGTTGGAAAAGGAAAATAGGCCCAAGGAAGGTGACAACCTTGAGAATCTCCGGCAACCGGAAGACGGCCTAGGGCCATGGATGCAGGTCCCGAGGAAGCAAAGGATTGCCAGACATGGAAATGGAAAAGGAAAAACCATAAAGTCATCATTTCACCATAACAAATTTAGCAACCTAGACACTAGCCTCGCTAACTTGGAGCATGTGTCTCCTGATCAAATGTTGGCATCTGATCCTGTTGCTGTCTGCTCTCCTGATAATTCCCAGAGTAAAGTCAACCCTGCTTATTTGGAAAGGCACCTGCCCAATCCCCTGAATAGAAATAAGAAGAATGTGAAAAAAGGTAAAAACATTCAGCAACATCAAAAGGTGAAAATGACTAGGGATAAGAAGAGAGTTAGTCACCTTGAAGAAAGAGAAAACCCTGGCTACATCAACTGCCCTCCTTTAGAAATAACAGAGACAATCAGAGAGCAACCCTTCCATACTTGGGCCTTGGAGCCAACCCAAAAAATCAGACTAATGAGCCCTGCTTTACATTACCAAGCCCACTCCCACAATCTTCCCTCTTCCTCCCATCACTCTCTTACCATCAGACCAGACCCATCGTTAGACCCTGGCCCAAGAACTTTACCCCCCTCCTGCATGACGAAGAAGCTTGGTGCACTGATCTGGGAGAGCATCTCCCACACTGCATGGCCAACCTCCCCCTCCCAAGTGACGATGAGATGACAAACTGTGACGATGATGATGATGAAGCGAAAGATGACTTGGAGTTAAATGATCCAAATGAAGCCCTGGTATAAGTTGGTGATGATAATGCTTCCATGATAGATGAGGACTGACATTTCCTCCCCTCCCTTATTTCCTTCCTTTTCAATGAATACTAAAATCATTGCTCGGAATTGCTGCGGAATTGGCAACAATAGGTTCAGACTTGCCTGCAAGGAACTTTGTAGAACCCATCAGCCTGACATCCTTTGTTTAATGGAAACCAGGACTGAAAAGAAAACTCTCCCTAACTTCTTAAAAGCTCTCGGGTTTGACCAAGAGTTTATTGTCCCAACCACTGGCCTTAGAGGTGGCCTTTGGCTCTGTTGAAACTCCAACAAAACCTCCCTCTCTGGAAGGGATCATTCCAACCAACTCATCTATACTATCATCTCAGAAGAAAACAAGTGCTGGCTCCTTTCCTTTGCTTATGTTCAGCCCTACTCCCCTTGTAAAGAAGCGTTCTGGAATGAAGCTCATAATTATTCCTCCTCAGTTGATTTGCCTTGGTTCATTCTAGACGATTTTAATGATATAGCTTATGAGGACGAAACCACTAACAATTCTCCCAGGATCACCAAACGTTGCAGCAGATTCAGAAACCAGTGGAACAAATGCAACCTTAGGGATCTCGAAGCTGCAGAGCCTAGATTCACTTGGATCAGAAAAACTAATGGTAAAGTCACTCTTTAAGAAAAACTCGATAGATTTCTTGCTAATCACTATGCCTGCACTGCCTTCCTTGATCTGAAAGTCATCAACCTGCCTAGAACCCACGGTGATCACAATTCCATTCTTCTGCAAACTTCCTTAACTCACGCCCCCGATAAACAGCTCAGGCCCTTCAGGTTTGAGGCCGCCTGGATCTCCCACCCTCAATTCAATGATGTCTTTGATAAAGCCTGGTCTGCAGCTGACTCTCTTCTCCAAGCCACTTCAAATACCGCTGATGAATTGAAAATTTGGAATCGTGAGGTCTTCGGTAACATCTTTCAAAGGAAGAAAACCATTGAAGCAAGATTTAGGGGTATCCAATCTTCTCCAAACTACAGGTACTCCTCCTTCTTATAGCAACTTGAAGTTAACCTTATCTCTGATTATCATAAAGTCCTTGCCCAAGAGGAAACTCTGTGGCACCAAAAGTCCAGGATTCAATGGTTTTGCAAAGGGGACAGAAACACTAAATACTACCATACTGTGACTAAAATTAGAAGAAACTACAACCGAATAGCTTGCCTCAAAATTGAAGGCTCTTGGTGCTATGATCAAGATATGCTCCAAGACCATGTTCTCAGCTATTTTAATACTCTCTTCTCCAATCAAAAAAGTTACTCCCTCCAACAGTTCTAGAGTTAGTTTCCAGCTTAAGCTCTCTGCAGATAATCATCTCCAGCTTCTCAAAGATGCCTCTCTTGAAGAAATTAAGGCCGATGTCTTCATTATGAAAAGCCTCAAAGCCCCTGGACCAGACGGAGTCCAACCCCTCTTTACCAACACAGGTGGGACACTATTAAAACCTCAACCTGTAACTTCGTCTCAGAAGCCCTCAGTGATGGTTTCTTTCACCCAGACATCTCTAAAGCCTTCATTGTCCTCATTCCCAAAAAAAAGAACCCTGAGACTGCTAGAGATTTTAGACCCATAAGCCTCCTTAATACTTCTTATAAAATCCTTGCTAAAGTCATTGTTGAAAGGATGAGATCTATTCTTCAAAAGATTATTGGCTCCCATCAATCTAGTTTCCTGCCCAATAGAGGGGCTATGGACAACATCATCACCACTCAAGAACTAATCCATTCCATCCGTAACTCCAGAAGCAAGAAGCATAAAATGGTCCTGAAAATTGACTTGGAGAAGGCCTTTGACAGCCTTAATTGGACCTTCTTGGGAAACACTATTCTTGAGTTCAACTTCCCTCTCCCTATTGTGAAGATCATTATGTTTGCCATCTTTAACTCTGAAGTTGCCATCTTATGAAATGGTGGTTCCCTCCCCCCATCAAACCAGGCAAGGTCTCAGACAAGGGGATCCCCTTTCCCCTACCTATTTATCCTAGCCATGGAAAAGTTGTCTTATATGATAAGAGAAAGAGTGAGAAGTAATTCTTGGAATCCTGTGAAGGCTGCTAAAAGGGCCCCCCTATTTCATATCTCTTTTTTGCTGATGATCTAATGCTCTTCGCTGAAGCCAATCATGCTAATCTATCCTCCATCCTCAGTTGTCTCCAAGACTTCAGTGCAGAAAGCGGCCTCAAAATTAATCCTAACAAATCAAAAATATGGATCTCTCCTAAGGCCCCTCACTCTCTCAAAAGATCCCTCTCAGACACCTCCAATTTTAGTCTGTCTGAAGACCTTGGCTCTTACCTTGGTGTGCCTCTCATTCACCGTAGAATCGACAGATATACTTATAGCTTCCTTGAAAAGAAAGTCCAGTCTAGGCTTGCCAACTGGAAGAAAATGCTCCTGAGCCCGTAGGAAGGGTCACCCTTATTAAAGTTGTGACCAGTGCAATTCCAATCTACTCTATGCAGATTTCTTAGCTCCTAGAGACGACCTGCAACAAGCTGGATAAGCTTTGTCGAGACTTCCTCTGGGGAGATACTCCTAACAAAAGAAAAATCCACCCCATTGACTGGTCTCAAGTTTGCAAAAGAAAGAGCAAGGGTGGCCTTGGTATCAGGAGCACTAGAGGCAATAATGTCGCCCTCCTCTCTAAACTTGTTTGGAAAATTTTCCACAACGACAATGCTCTATGGAGCCTGGTCCTTCGTGGCAAATATCTGTATAAAGAAAGAATTTCCCATGTAAACAAGAAGTCCTGCTCATCCTTGGTCTGGAGAGGAATCATCAAAAGTAAGTACTGCATCATGAAGGGATCAAAATGGAGAGTTGGGAATGGTCAGACTATAAATTTCTGGAATGATCTCTGGGTGGGAAATGATAAACTTATCCATCATGCCCTCATCCCAGATGACCAAATCCTATCTGATGCAAAAGTAAACTCTTTCATCTCCGATAGGATGGATTGGAACATTGAGGAGTATTAGCCATGGAAAAACTTTCTTATATGATAAGAGAAAGAGTGAGAAGCAATTCTTGGATTCCTGTGAAGGCTGCTAAAAGGGCCCCCTATTTCCTATCTCTTTTTTGCTGATGATCTAATACTCTTCGCTGAAGCCAATCATGCTAACCTATCCTCCATCCTTAGTTGTCTCCAAGACTTCAGTGCAGAAAGTGGCCTCAAAATTAATCCTAACAAATCAAAAATATGGATCTCTCCTAAGGCCCCTTACTCTCTCAAAAGATCCCTCTCAGACACCTCCAATTTTAATCTGTCTGAAGACCTTGGCTCTTACCTTGGTGTGCCTCTCATTTACCGTAGAATTGACAGACATACTTATAGCTTCCTTGAAAAGAAAGTCCAGTCCAGGCTTGCCAACTGGAAGAAAATGCTCCTGAGCCCGTAGGAAGGGTCACCCTTATTAAAGCTGTGACTAGTGCAATTCCAATCTACTCTATGCAGATTTCTTGGCTCCCAGAGACAACCTGCAACAAGTTGGATAAGCTTTGCCGAGACTTCCTCTGGGGAGATACTCCTAACAAAAGAAAAATCCACCCCATTGGCTGGTCCCAAGTCTGCAAAAGAAAGAGCGAGGGTGGCCTTGGTATCAAGAGCACTAGAGGCAATAATGTCGCCCTCCTCTCTAAACTTGCTTGGAAAATTTTTCACAATGACAATGCCCTATGGAGCCTGGTCCTTCGTGGCAAATATCTGTACAAAGAAAGCATTTCCCATGTAAACAAGAAGTCCTGCTCATCCTCGGTCTGGAGAGGAATCATCAAAAGCAAGCACTGCATCATGAAGGGATCAAAATGGAGAGTTGAAAATGGTCAGACTACAAATTTCTGGAATGATCTCTAGGTGGGAAATGATAAACTTATCCATCATGCCCTCATCCCAGATGACCAAATCCTATCTGATGCAAAAGTAAACTCTTTCATCTCCGATAGGATGGATTGGAACATTGAGGAGTTGTGCAAAGTCCTTCCCAGAAGCAAAGTGGAAGAAATAAGGGCTCTCATCCTCCCGCTGGACAAGAATACCAGTGACTATCTCTATTGGAAAGCCTCCCCTGATGGCTTCTTCTCCGTGAGCTCAGCCTATAATTTGCTTCATCCCACCTCTTCCTCCAACAACTGGAATTGGATCTGGAAAATCCCTTGTCCAGAAAGAATCAGATTCTTTGTTTAGCTTGCTAGCAAAGACAAGATCCTCACCAACTCTGAAAGAGTCAAAAGAAAGATTGCGATTGACCCCTCCTGCCCCATTTGCAGAGGAGAAGCTGAAACTACCCTTCATATCCTAAGAGATTGCAGCTGGAGCAAAGAAGTCTGGTCTATTCTTGATAACTCCATCCTATCCAATCCTCATTTCAACTCCGTTTCTGCAGCAGAGTGGATAAAATCCAACTGTACTCCTCTTAAAGGCAACTTCTCTTGGTCCTCCAAGTTCGCTTCTGCCATTTGGTTCATTTGGAAGGCGCGATGCAAATCCATCTTTGAAAAGTGTCTCCCAAATGCCACTCTCACTGCAGTTGAAGCTAGATTGTTTACTGCCCATTCTTCTCTCGCCTATGACCTTAGCAACAAGCCCAGAACCCTCAATCCAATCCTGGTCAGTTGGTCTGTCCCTCCCTCTAACATGATCAAGCTCAATTCTGATGGTTCTGTCAAAGCCTCCTCTGGAAAGGCCAGTGGTGGTGGTCTCTTCAGAGATTCGCTCGGTAATTGGACTTTTGGCTATTTGCTTAACTTAGGTATCTCTGACAGCCTCTCAGCTGAGATTTGAAGTCTCAAGGAAGGCCTTAGATTAGCTGTTGAAAGGGGTTATACCAACCTAATCATAGAGTCTGATTCGGCCACTCTCATATCCTTCATCAGAAACGGTGTTCCCATCTCTCACCCTCACTTCCTCGCCATCAAGGATTACAAAAGCTTCATTCCTTCCTTTGGTTCCTTCAAAGCTGTGCATACCTTTAGAGAGGGTAACAAATGTGCTGATCATTTGACAAACCTTGCCCATTCTTTCCCGCCTGGCCTGAGTCTCCTTCCAGCCCCCCCAGCAGCCTTCGCCCCTTCCTGTATGAAGACATGCTTGACACTCCCTCGTAAAGAGCTTAGTCTTGTGTTGTTGGGCCTTGGGTCTGTTTTTCTTTGTTTTGTCTTTCTATTCCCAACCAAAAAAAAAAGAGAGAGAGAGAAGTTGAAGATTTTTTGTGAAAGAGCAAATGCTAGAGAGAGAAGTAGAAAAAAAAAGAGATTATGATCATGTGAGGCAAGGTGAGAGAAAAAAGAGTTATAGAGGAAAAAATATATTATGATTTGAAATCTCACGGTAAAAAAAAAAAAAAAAAAAAGAAGTGAAAGAGATGAAATTGATTTAGCAAAAATATTAGGGGTCCTTGTAAGGATATCGATAAAGAGGCCTAGATCGAATATTTTTCTTGAGATTTCATGTTTAAATATTTATAAACTTATTTATTTTCATGATAAAAAATAATATTAAAATAATAAGAAATAAGGAAGAAAAAGAGACAAACACATGAGAGCAAAGAAAAAGGGGGAAGGATTATATGGGTCGGCCAAATGACACTTTTTTGACACGGTTTAAAATTGAGGAAGGATATTGCCCCCCAAAAAAAAATAGTGTGATAGCTATATTAATAAATTGTCAAATTTAGGGGCTAATTTTGTATTTTTCTCCAAATATTTTTCTCCCTGATTTTTCTAGTAAATACTCTGAGATTTAAATTACTCTCCTTTTGTAAAATATTTAAATCTCTGTTTTTTATTATAATTTTTTTTCAACAATATTTGTGTAATTATTTAAATTATCTACCACATGACGAAAGCAAGTATAATAATCACGTGTTTATGGGGTTTGAGTTGAATAATGGTGGGAAATAATGGTGGGATTTTTGACAAAAAATGATTTGAATAATGGGCGATTATGCTAAACAATTGCAATGATCTAAAATTTCTAAATTTCTTTTTTATATTATTGTGTAAAATATATGGAAAAAAAGTTTTTTAAACACAAAGAAAAGAAATCTTGGAGTTAGTTCGATTTACGGGTAATAACAATTAAGCGGTTTGAAATACAAATAATGGTGACACTTAAAAATACTGATAAAAAAAGATGAAGTTAACTGTAACTAATTTTAGATAATTTTTAATAAAATGATTAATATAATAATTATTTAAATTATTTTATAGAATTTTTTTTTGTAAAATCTTATATTTTTATTGTATTTTTATTTTAATTAAAAATATTAAATTAATTTAAGTTAAAACAAGTAAAGAAAAATAAAGAAATCTAAGGATGTATTTAGTCGTGAAAAATAAAAATGTTTTTTTAAAAATATTTTTTTAAAAAATAAAATTATATTTAAATACTTTATCTTTTTATTTTAGAAAATAAAAATTAAAAAATATGATTTTTTAATTTATAAAGAAAAATAAAAAATAATTTTATAACTGTTTTTTATTATTTTCTATTATAAATAAAATCAATTTTTTTTTTTTTAAACTCGTGTGACTAACTACAATATTTATAAGTTTCATCGATCAACTTTCTATTTTTTGAGTATAGAAACTTGATGCTCGTTACAATACACACTTATTATCGGTATTCAAGTTAATCGACTAATTCGGATCGACATTGTGAAGCTCGAAATAAGAACGTGTTTTTCTAACATCCGTTTTTTTTTTTCAATACTCTAATTAAAAATTTGAATTAAAAGAATTTACTGTTTTGTTATTGAATTTGGTGTTGGTATTAAACTTTTAGTATATATATAAACTCAATTGTGATAATAATAATAATTTGAATGATTTCTTTTTTATTTGGTTTAAATATTTGTGGGGTATGGATGGTTATAATTGAAACAACTCATTCGGTACTTCTACTAATACAGTCTCATGGACAAATAAAGCATTTAATTTGTCTCACCGTATTTGAATGCAACCTAATTTATCAAAATCTTAATAATGGCATGACTTATTTTTCATATTGCATTGTAATTTGAATTTTAGATTATCATTTTAGATTATCGAATTAGAAAAAATATTAAAACTATTAGACTACCACCTTAGAGACATAATAACATGACTTTTAGGCCTCGTCTATGTTTTATTTAATTTCATTTATTGTGAATATTTTTTTATTAGAGTGATTGTTTATAAAAAATCGGATTTTATAAATAGAAATCCTTTTTCATTGAAATAATTAAAATTATGGTTGAATGTGGCTGTGTCCAAGAGGCATAGTAGGAACTACTTGTGGATGTAATCATTAATGCACCATGTTGGCTTTTGTAGCTAATTGTGGAATACTCATTTTCCCAAAAGTTGTTTTCTTAGTTATGTGAATTGTCTTTTTGTGCAAGTTCGTGATGAATGTTGCTCTGCATGTGCTGCCTCTCATTTGCGTCTTATGACACCCACTCATCACGTCACCTACATCTGCACCAACAAAAGCAAACCCAACTAATCGATATGTGCATATGAATCGTTTTAGCATCAAAACAAAAATGTATTTGATGCAGTCACACTGTTTTAGAAATAAAATAAAATAAAACAAAATAAAAATTTTCATCACGGATTTTTATTTTTATTTATTCTTTATAACAAAAATTTTTAATTGTGATTAGAAATATTATAAATACAATAACAATAATCTAGATTTTCTATCCTAAATTTTGAGATCAGTTATATAAGCGACAAATATTGAAATAAAAAAAAAAGGAGAAAAAAAGATTTAGTTTGTGTGGATTCTCCTACGCCACTTATTCCTATCTAAAACCATCTCCTCAACTAAATCCATAACTATCATATCTTTATGAATACATTGCATCTAAGTTTTTAACCTCTTATTCATACATTTTATTAAATTTCCTATATTTAAATTCTCTACCTTCCTAACAGGTGCGTCTTTAGGTTTTCGCTGCACATATCCAAACTATTTGAGACGGTACTCTCTTATCTTATCTACAATTAAGTTAATTCCCAATTTATTACGTATCTTATTGTTTCTAATTCTATCATTTTTAGTTTTTTCACACATCCACCTAAACATTCTCATTTCAGTTACAGTCATTTTTTATTCTTGTTGCTGTTTAGTGATTCAATTTCGGTACCATATAATAAAACATGTCTTATTGCGGTTTTATAAAATTATTCCTTTAAATGTAATGGTATTGTACAATCACAGAAAGCTCCAGATGTTTTTCTCCATTTCATCCAACCCGCTTGAATTCTATTATTTACATCCTATCTATATTATTATCATTCTGGATAATGGAATCAAGATATTTAAATCGTTCGCTATTTGAGACTTCTCTTTCTTCTAATTTAATCATTTTTTCATTATCCTGATGGTTGTCATCAAATTTACATCTCATATACTCAGTTTTAGATCTATTCAATCTAAATTCTTTAAATTCTAACGTGTCCCCCCATAATTCTAATTTAGTAGTCATACTCTCTTTTTATTAGAAATATTATAAATAAATAAGAAAAAAAAATGTTAATGACTTACAAATACATAGGGCCTCCAAGTACCAAAAATTTATACTTGTTTTTAGCAGTTAAGAACTAGGATTTTTTTTAATGTTTTTATTTCTGTAAAACCCATGCGAATGAACGCAGATTGCTCATAATGTTCTCTATTTTAGTTTTTTTCTTTTGATTTATTTAAAGAGTAATAAGAGAAATATGACGAAATCTAAGACTCAATCAAAGGATTGACTCCAAATAAGTTGGACATAGACGGCAAAACCTGAGTCTTTGTCGAGCCGAAACAAGTCAAGCTACGGTCCGGCACTTGCCAAGTACTTTCGTAGGATGTCACGTGACCCCACGACTTAATTCAATTACCTTCTTTTTCTCTCTCTCTCTTTACCCCTGTCCTGCCACGTGTCACTCTCACTCTCTTTTTTGGTTCTCTCTCTCATATCAGATGAAGCCTTTGACACTCTCAAAACTGACTAGCCTTTTAAGTCTCTCTAGGGTGCAAGAAACCCTAAAATTGTTCTTCAGGTCTGTGCTTCTAAAACTCTCCGATCATCGTTTATCAGTGAGATTTTGTTTCTTGTCTGAATTCTTAGTACTAGATAATCTGATGATTCAATTGTTTAATTTTGTGTTTAATAATTTTCTTTTTGGATCCGATCTTTTTTGATCCTATGTCTTGGTTTTTTTTTTTTTTTTTTTCCTAATATGGATGTTCCAATTAGTATCGCTACATTCTGCATTTCTTTTCTTGAACATGATTAGTACATTGTATATTAACATTGTTCATCCAGGTTATTTTGTGCCTTTGGACGTGATAAATTCGAGCAATAGTAGGTAATTGCACAGAACTCTAGGAGAGTTGGGTATTCTTTGATAGGTTATCAATGGCAACTGGGGAGGTTGTGCTTTGGACCTTTAAAATATTCCTTCATATCATATTCATATATTAGGGTATAAGTAAGAAAGACAAAATCCTTTTATATGCAATTTGGTGGAATACGAGAAAGCGACTTTGAAATTCGAGGGGACATTGGGGTTGGAGGATATATCAAGGGTATGCTAACTTGTGTTTTGCTTATGAATTAAGAACAAGTTTCTTTGACCATCTAGAACCTTTGATAGTCCTAGGGTATGTTGATTTCATATACTTTTTCATGCATATCTATCCCCAGATTGTTCAATTTATTGAACTAATCTTCTTTATGATCTCTTTATTTACAGGGCGATTATACTTTTGTCATCTGTTTACTAGGACATAACTTGAGGGAGTAATGGATTTGGATCTTTGGGGTCCATCGTGTTATAAAGGTTTAATCTTCGTTCTCAGCATTTTGATATCTTAAGATTCATTTTCCAAGTTAAATACATCAATTTTAACAGAACTTTTCTTGTTACAGGGAGCGGTTATAATATAGGATACCATTGGGACTATGATGATAGCTTTGGCTGTGGTAACTTCTTGTCTACTAGATTTGGTTTTCACAGTTAATTTCTTTCCACATGTATGTGTTTGTCTGTGATCATGCATGTTTGTTGGGTTCATTGTCCTAAATTCATGTACTGCTCACACTTTTAAATATGATTATGTTTGTGTCGAACACAGTTTTTAGACAACTAGGTGCAAAATGATTGTGTTTGTTGACCCTAAAATAAACATGATTCTAATTTATCTAGCTATGTCCTGTTTCAGACGTGATAGAAGAAGATGTTTTAAATGAAAAATATTGTGTGCAAGTGCTAGAAATACTGATTGTCAAGGCAGACAATGAGATCAACAAACTTGAAGATGATCTTGCCGTCCTTGAAAGCCAGCTAATGTGGACTGAACAGGGCAAATACAAGGAATACTCTGAAATATGCTGTAGCGAATTAAAGGAGAGAATCCAATTTCTTGACATTGCAATTCAAAGTTTGAAGGTTGGGAATACACAAGATGTGCATGATGGTAATGTCAATCCCCTTATGCAGAGGGCACCTGCTGAGAGTTTAAATGAAGTGATAAAAGCATCCCTCAGAAATCACATTTCTAAAATTAGTGAAAAGGTTTGCCTTGGAACTTTTCAGATATTATCTTTTTTCTAGTTGTTGATTTATACATGCTTCACTTATGTGTGCAGAAAAGTTTGAAGTGAACACTAGTATTATCCCGTGCTTGTGGAAAACTGGCAGCTTTTTTTATTCATTATCTTCTTCGATCCGTATAAAATGTTGAACTTTGGGAAACAATTAAATCCATTGTATGTCTATGATGCCCTTTATCCAAAAAGGAAAAAACAAAGTCTATGATGGCCTATTAGAAGGATAATTTCTAACTATTATGGATAGATTGTGATCTACTTATCATCAAAATATTGAAAAGATAGCAGGTAAGTACCAGCAAAATCTCATTTGTAATGCATAAAGATCAACCATTTATCGTTGTGAATTAACTTCAAGTGCCTCATTTTAGCTTAAAGCAATCAAGGCTTGTTCTTCCCGTTTATTTCCTGTCATCAATTGCTTTTGCATTTCAACGGCTTTGCACCTTTATAGGTCTCTTTGAATCATAGGGTTTGCTTGATTTTATGTTTTATTGGTTTAATGCAACATGTTTGAAATTTCTGAGAGCCTCATTTTTCAAGTGACTGCAGGGGTGACAATAAAGGTCTTCCTTTTAGTTAAAGAAATAGTCATGAGATACGTACTCCTTTTTTTTTTTTTAGTAGTCGTGCTGGCCACATCTTTCTTTTGCCCTTCAACATATTGTAATATTTTCATTGTAAGAGTAAGTGCTTACATGGTACTCTAAAAAATGGCCAGGGTTCAAGGGTGACATTCTACTAAAAAACCAACTACCAAGTATGATTCAGGGAAGTAAAAATAGAAAATCTAAGAGAATTCAAATGTGTTACTAACTCCTGAAACAATTCCATGTTAGTATGGGTTACATTATATTTAAAATTTGCTAATGAGTATGCTCAAATTAAGGCAATGGAATGCCTGTGCATGTAATAATATCATATGGCTTCTTAATCACTCTTAAGCAGAGACGTGAAAACAAATTTGGGATGGTTAATAAATGATGGTCAAGTCATAGTTTTTCAAAATCCAGCATCTGGCTGCAATGAGCTTGATGAGTCATATGTTACTACATGTCCTTGTCAAGTCACTGCATGTGAGATTGAGATATGATATCCCATAACCTCGAGGTTGGAGATGTTAAATTGTCATGCTTTATCTCCTTGAAACAGGCAAATGAGCATTCAGATGAGTTAAAATCACAGGAAGGGTCTCATTTGAGCATCACAATGGTTGAAGAAACTAGCAATACTCTGTCAGAAAAAACTACAGGCTTGGATCCATCTTCTGAATCTCAAGGAGCGATAGGGAATGATGTGGAACCAGTTAAGGTACCAGATGTCCGACCTCTTATGTTGTTGATCCTGGCTTTAATTTATTATTCTGTGAAGTTGTTTTTGTTCTAAGCTATTTTTACCTTCTTGAAACAGGCAATTGAGCTATCAAATGAGTTGAAAACAGGGGAAGGGTTGCAATTGAAAACCTCTGTGATTGGCGAACCTAACAATATTTTCTCAGAGAAGACTGAAAGTTTGATTCAATCTTCTGAGTCTCAAGCAATTATGGAAAATAATAGGAAACCAGTTAAGGTACTACTTGCTTGACCTAGTATGCCATTGTTTGCTGGTATCAACACTTCTTGGGAAAAATTGTCTCTTCCTAGTCAAGTTTCCTCTGCTTTATTGTTTCTTATAAAAGACATCTTTAAGAAGGAAACATGATCAATAAATTCAAACATCATTAACCTCGCCCTTACCAAATGTCATCAGATAATTTGTTCCCTTAACAGCTAACAGTGAATGGTCCCTCATTGATCTATCTCATCTTTAAACCCTAAAAACCTAACTATCCTCATAACCGGTAACTGCATAAAATTTATGCAATCTTCCCTCGACTTAAACTCTCTCTCTCTCTCTCTCTCTCTCACACACACACACACACACACACACACACACGCACACGCACACTCGCATGCACGCACATTCATTTATGTCCAGTAGGACTCATGAGTTTCCAGCCTCGAAGACTCAGGAAGAGCTTCCTTTTCACTGCACAAAGGTTGGGAGTTCATATTCTCACCTTTGTTTTGTTAATTTGTTGACTAATTTATTTTTACTTGTCCAGCCAAGACTACCGTGGTTATGAATTTTGACTGTGGCAGTTGATCTAATGCATGAATCCAAGTAAATCAAGTGTACAAATCCAAAGGAGTTTCACAATTTTCCATGAAAGTCCTGTTTATATCTTTTGCCCCTCTCTCTCGATGGAATATGTTATAGGTCGGGTTGGAGTTACATAATGCCATCTCCTTGTCTTTGTCCATAATTTCAACCTATCCTGCATATTGTGCCATAATTATTTATTAAGAAATATTTGTGGTACATTGTCTTCATTTGCTTGTATCTTAATAAGGGGCAGCCTGCAAAAATGGTTGGCAAGAGTTCTGGCTCAGTTTCCTCAAAACACAAAACTGGATTTCCTTATGAGAAGAATTCCAATATTTTCAAGTTCAAAAGTACCAGAACATCTGGAGGCGGTGAAAACCGTGTAGCTACCAAGCAAAAGGTGTTATTTCCAAAATCAGCATCAGAGCAGGCAAAGACAAGAAAATGCTCAGAAAAAGTAAGTTCTTACATCTAACTATAGCTTGACGAAATAAAAGTTTGCAAGCAATCTACATTTGATCTAAAAAAATCTCTTGATTTGCCGGCCTTGAAACTTTACTTTTTCTGGTGCAATAAATTTTCTAAGCCATCCTCCCCCAACAACACACACCAAAAAAAAAAAAAAAAAAGACTAGGGATGCAACTCATGTCCCCGCATTTTGAAGCTTTCAGTTTGTTCTTTAAAAGGCAGAACCATGATTTATGATATTGATTCATGAGGTAATTTTGCTACACTATTGGGATGCTTCTTCTTGGCAGTTCTTCCTTTCATCTACTAAGAAAAAATGTTAATTTGATGGAGTACTGAAGTGATCATGAGTTTTCTTATTGTAAGAATTTCCCCTTGGATAAATGAGTCTTTATACAATATGGTTAAAACTCCAGAAACTAATTGAATTGCAATTCTATAGCAAGAATGCAGCTTCAATGAATGAGATATTGAGTATGAAAATTATATTGTTCAAGCTCCTTTGCACAGTCTCAATGCTTTTTACAAGAGAGTGCATATTAGTGATTGTTAACAAAGACATGATAGGGGTCTTAATGTAGTTAAATGCTGCAAGAAATGCAAGATATTTCTTGCTTCTTTAGGAGAAGGTTTGTCCTTTTCTTGGGTGAAGACATTCCTTTTCAAGATTGATTCTCCATTTTCATTCAATGTGAAAACCATCATCATTTTTTAAAGCATGGATCTCAAGACAGAGATAGCTTTATATAGCAAGAATGTTGTACTGTGGGTACACAATGAAATGGAAAGTTTATACCTTCAGTGAAGGCTCTATTATGTTTGTACCTTTACCTTTTTGGAGTAGACATATTAATGCTATGACCAGAATGGAATCTTTGACCCCAAATCCCATTTCTGAGTGGTGCTTATGCTCATTTGTCATGTTTATTCAACTGTCTACATTGTGGAAATAGGGCTTGAGTAAGGGTTTAAGTTACATGTAGTGCAGACTGAGTAGGTGATGGATTTAGGTGAAAGTGGCACCCAGCTATATAGACAAAACAATATTTGGCTCGAGTATATTGTATGCATAGCAGATGTAACCCATGATATCAAGTTGATCTTCCAAAATGATTAATTCTACTTAAAAACTTTGTTTGAATTTGCTCAGCTAGCTGATGCTGGAGAGAGAGACACCAGCTTGGATGCTTCAAGACAGGCAGTTGGATCTGATAGGGACAAGTTGAGAGATATATCTGGTGAAACAACACAAGTTGGAGCAGATATGATTTCCTCTTCAAGGAAAAGTGAAACCCTGAAATCATCTTCAAGGCCTGCAAAAGATCAGACAGATGCTTCAGAAGCTATAAAGGTAGAACATCCTCATCAAACATCTCATTTTATGTTATTTTGGTATTATCAAACACCGTTCTTGGTGTTCCGGTGATGCCAAGCTCTGCTCAATAGCCCAAATAGTTACCAGAAGCTTATGATGATGGGCCTGTAAGAGATCCTGCTTATGTCTTGAAGGAAGAGGTAATATGGTGTCGAATAGACTAACAATGTAGAATTTTTGAAGTATTGAACCACAATTTTAGGTTTTACAAGGTGTTTATGCAGCTACTGCCGAGTATCTTCAATTTAATAATTCAGATTCTTATCCAAAGTAATAAACCTTTTAGAGGAAAAGAGAAAGACACACATTACATCCAGATTTGGATGAAAAGAAAATGAAAGAAACTTATGCCCATGCTGAAGGCAAATCCAGAAAAACTTGGCAAAAATTGAAAACCCTTTGTTCTCCTTTTGTAATGGATTCCAAGATCTATTCCAATAAATCGGTTTAAGTGTGTGATGGAATGACAGATAGCATCTATGACAATTGGATTTAGCTAATTGATTATAAGCATTTTGATACTTTTGCAGCCTGCAATTATTGAAAATTGGAAGCCTTCTGCAGTTAGAAAGACAACAGGACAGACTAATGTAAAGCCAAACCCATTTAAAGGGCTGAGAGATGCTCGAAAGGAAATGATTGTCTACCCCAATTCATATGATACAAAACCAGACCTCTGCAAAGGGTCAACAGATGCTCCGAAGAGAAAGATTATTTCCAGTTCATGTAAGAAAGACAAGTCTTTGGATTTGTGGAAGCGGGAAAAGCCTTCTTGTTCCTGTAAGAAGAGAGAAAATAAGAGAACAAATCTTATTTTAGTAGCAAAGTCACAAAATACTGTTCATACTCGGATGAAAAACAGAGAGTTGAATTTTGAAGCTGAAGAGAAAGATCATAAAGAGAAAAATCCAGGCGGGCAACAGGTGAAGGAAAATGAAGAAGAAAAAATTGATGATATTCAGAATGCTGAAATATCTGCTGCAGATGACCTCAATTTGATCTCTCTTTTAAAGCAAGAACGGAAGAAAGCCAAAAGGAGAACACTGTCAGATCCTGCCGTTGTTCAACAGCCATGCATACCCTCGAAAGATGATCCCATTTTACCTTTGGTACCAATATCAAAGAGGCCACGGAAAACAAGCATAGCTGGCAGTAATAGTCTAGCTCTAGCTTTGAGCTGCACAACTGTGAAGAAATCTGTCAAGTCAGGTGTATATGCAGCCAACAATCTGAGACTTGCTCCTGCTATCTGTATCAGTCCAGATATTGTTTCAGAGCCTCATGACCAGGTGAAAAAGAATGCAGAATCGATTCTTCTGGAGATTAAAGAATCTTCCATCCTGGAAATCAAACTTTCAAGTGTGTGTGGAGATGCAGCCAAACAAAGAGTAGATGAACATCTTCAGATTGTTAGCTCCTGTCAAACCGAGGGTAGGGTCACAGGATCCTTATCTTCAATAATCGCAGAGCTGAGGTTGCTGACTGTAGTTGATCTGAAGGCTATTGCAAAACAACATGACTTGAAAGGGTATTCCAAGCTACGAAAAGATGCTCTTGTTGAATATTTGGCTGACCGTCTCTTCTGATGTGAACACCAGCCAGGTAAAACAAAAACAGAAACTTGTTTTCCCATTCCTCCATCTCTCCTCATGGAATATATATTCAAGCATGACAAGTGGGTGAAAATGTGCCCTTTTTAGCCGCAGGTAGTAACTGTAGTTGCCTCACTTGACATTGTTAATGCTCTTAACAGGTTTTGGATATATGTCCACGTGAACAAGGTGCGATGGTGATACTAACTCTTAATAATAGGAATAGGAGGCCATATTATAGTAATTTTGACACTCATATCTCGTTAGACTCTTTTTTGTGCTCAATTTCACTAATGTGCTATAGGGGCACTCCCTTAACACCTCTTAGCAAGATCATCCTTTTCAGTGATCATGAAGATGAGCACGATAGCCTCAACTATGGCAGCATTGTAATGTGGAAGTACATTCTTCCATTTTGATACATGATATTTGATGAATTTAAAGCACTTCTTTTGTGGTATTATGCATGTTTGTGTTTTCTGCTACTCGTTTTATCTTGTAGGTTGAAATTTAAGATTTTGATATATTGTTGATGTTGGCTTCTTAGAGAGCTGATTTATCTCAATTTGACGAAGCCTTTTATTTTTGTGTTCATGTGTCTGGTTTAGAATAGGTTATGGCTCAAATCAGATTTTTTGTGATAGCTGTAAGCTTTGATGATAACTAACAAGGATCTAAAGATGTTGGTCACTTCTTCAAATTCACAGAAAAATCTATTTGAAATACACATTGTTAACCTTGATATACATTGCATAATTATTACTTCCCAATCAATTCAGCAAAAGTAATTTCAAGTCACCTGAACCATTCGCTTTACCAACACCATCTTATTAGTGGTTGAATCATAATTAGTTTTACCTAAATAAGTCACGGGACCAATGCCTTGTTGGTCCAACATCAAGGGCATGGATTTTATTGATTAAAATTTTGAATTCAAGTTTTGAAAATTAAAAAAAAATATATCAAATCAGAATAGTTGGGACCAATAAAATTTATTATCAAATGCTAAAAAAAAAAAAAAAAAATAATAAAAAAATTTTTTTTATTTTTTGTTTTTTTTTTTTTTTTTTTTGGGGGGGGGAAAAAAAAAAAGAAAAAAAAAAAAAAAATTTATCATAACTTTTAGCACTTTAATAAATTTCTCTTGATGGAGATTAATGAAGTGACCGCATAAGAATTCAGTCAACATATATAGGATCTCTTGATTGTAAAGATAAAGTATAATACCTTTGCTATCAAAACGAGAATTCAAAATTATATTGGCATACTCACTAACAGTACCATGCAACAGACATAACTATAATCGTTTTATCATGAACCTCTGTCACTTAGGTGGTGTCATTGCACATCACTTCTCCAGTTTGCTATCTGCCTCATTCAATGCCCGCACAAGATGGGAGATCCTATACTGGAGCTTCTGGTTTTCAGCTGCTAGTCTCTGGATCTCTCTTTGAGCCTGAAAAGTCACACACAAATTTTACCTTGTGGCTTCTTTGGTGAATGCAAAGGTGAACCATGATTCCAGGGTAGTAGAGAATGAGAACCTGCTGTCTCTCTGTAACTTGCTGAGCTTCTGCATCTTTTAGCTTTTCTTGAAGGTCATTTACACTCTTCAACAACTCCACATTACCGGCATCTATTAAAAGGTGAAACTTCCTTAATACAGGAAAAGTTGCCATAAACAATTTCTGAGATTAATAAGGTTATTTTACCTTTCCCATTGCCAAGGGCGCTTTCAAGTTTTGACAGGCGGTCCTTTAAAAACAGACAAAGTGTGAAGTTTTTTTAGATCTCTTTATGATAACAAAGTATAATGCTGACTAAGTCAACTTAATAACACACAAACCACAGAAATGGGGAGATCCATGATACTTTGAAATTAATAAGGTTCTGAAAATCCTACTGTTTTCTAGTTCTTCCCCAATATTCTGGTAGTTGGGGAAAGGAAGAGAGTCTCAATGCTATTGCACACAATACATGATGAAACCAAACTTTAGAGCATCCAAAAAGATTAGAGACTAGAGTTTTATTACAAGATGGTCACAACTTACAATTAAAACAATTGTTTCAATTACTCAAAACATATAAACCTTAATTACTAGGAAAAATTCGGCAGCCATCCATCTTTTCAGCTAAATGGGTATTGGATATTCACCCTTTTCAATGACAAAGAATTCTGCATTTGAGTAATCAAATTATACTTTTAAGGATAAAAACACATTCTAAACTCATTGTGAATCCTCACCAAACACCAAAATGGATATCCAATAGAAAACTCATCCAAATGCCCACTACTTAAGCTTTACAATGTAGGATTCAGAACAAGATACATGTTCCGAAATTAAACACAGAGTTTTGAGAACTTTAGCAAGTATTATCAATGAATGAAAATGCTCAGAATATATTGAGAACTTTCAAATAAACACGATTTTTCCAACACCCAGATAGCATTACAGGGTCTATGCAAAAAAAGGCCCTAACTCCCAAAATCCTAAATGATAAAATAACACTAGACATGAAGTTGATAAAGGCCAGAACACCACACTACTTTTAGAGCATTAAAGTCAGTTCAAGTATACTAGGGTTTTGCAAGCGCTGTCAATTGTCCCCAATATCATTATATTCTAACCATAAAATTTAGAACATTATCAGGAAAACAAGATTTTCTCAGAACCCAAATAGAATTTCAGGGCCTCGAAAACCCTAAACCCCTAATGGTTCAAACAACGCCAGAACACATATGCTAACAGTAATACTGCAATAAAAGCAAGACAAAATATATTAGGGTTTTATGAGCATTGCCAATGACCCAACACAAGATTCGACCAACACCCAGATATCATTTCAGGGTTTATGGAAAAACGCTAAATCCCAAAAGTTCTAAATGGTTCAAAAACCTCTAACATTCAATTTAACGCATTTCAAAACAAGTGCATAAAGAACAGTACACATAATAAAACGAAGAGGAAGAAGAAAAGTTCTGTGATGAAAATTGGTGAGTGATTGGTCGGTCTAACCTCAGCTTCAGAAGCTCTTTCATAATAGGGTTTGAGAAGATCTTGCAGATTGTTGGGTTTCTCAATCTCCGCCATTCTCGATGCCCTGATCCAATGACTAATCTCAATCAAATCTGAAATTTCTCAAAAACGTTCGACGGCGGGTCCGATATATATATGTGGGAGCCGGAGGAATATATGCCAAATTTACTAAATTAGCCTCACTAGACCACAGATGACGTTGACGCCTCTCAAATTATTCAACAAGAGCCCTTTTTTTTTTTTCCTTTTTCTTTTTTCTATTTTCGGTGACTCTAAAATAGACTATTTATTTTCACTTGTGAAGGGAATAACTTTAAAAAATTCAGTATTAATCTTTTTTAAAAATTGAAATTAAAGTTATTATATAGCTTATTCATAGACCTTGTGCAATAGTTGTTTTGCACGGAAAAAAGAATGAAATATTCCAAAAAAAAAGAAAAAAAAATTCAAAACTCAAAGATTTAGTTGTAATTTGAGAAAGATTTTGAGGATTTTTATTAAATCTTAACTTAGGTGAAAATGAAGAATATGAATATAAAACTTCAAACTTGTCCTTCGATTTTTGTTTTGCCAAAGAACCCGAGGAATCTAAGGTTTTCTTGGGTTAATGGTGTCATCCCTCCCCCTTGAAACCCCACTCTAAGAAAAACTTATCAAGCAAAAGAGGGATAGATAAGGGCCCCAAGGAATTTACAGAAAACAGCAACACCCTGTATTAACAATCTCTCTTTGCTTAATAGTTGTTCAAAATCACAGAGACGTCTCTCTGCTTCATAGTTTACAATACATGTGGGACTTTCTAGGCAAAAAGAGGAAAGAGATGAGAGAGAGAGAGAGAGAGAGAGAGGGCTTGGGCATTAAATGGCTTATGCAATGTAAAGAAGATATAATATATCAATATATTTAAACTTATTGTTCAGTTCCTTCAACAAAAGCCAAGCTCGAACATAGCGACATCCAATCATACGCCAAGGCAGAGCAGTCAAGGCTGTCCAAGAAGTGAAGGTCTATAAAAAGCATGGGTTTGGGCAATCTCAATCCGATCTCGTGGATCGTTCATGGTTTCATCTCTCAATGCCTGAAGAATGGCCTGCGTGTTTAGCTCCCTGCACCATCAATATTAACATATATTTAGGATTTTGAGGTAAAATATAGTTATATTTAGGGTTGTAATCCATGACCCACAATCAATTTTTACTTTGTCGCCCCCACACGCACACAAAAATAATTTAGATAAAATTATAACCATTTTCAATTCTTCTCAACTCTTATCAATGGGTCGGTCTGGTTTTTTTTCCCTGCTTGGAAAAGAAACTCTCTCTCTCTTCTCAAAAAGAAAAAAGGTATTTGGGCTTTTCTTTTTTCTTTTATTTTTTAATAATATTAATGTCACGATTTTCTTACCCTCCTGCATCAAGATTCTGTCTTTGTCCCTGAAATGGACACAAAAGAATTCTGACTACATCCTTATTATGGTTCCACCTAAGACGTTGATTTGTTTGTGTGTACTGAACAAGCATGGGCATCACAACCAACAGACAATACATTGCACATGCAAAGCATGCTATATGAATAGTGAAGTTCAAAGGGGCCATAAAATTGGTTCTTTTTTTTGAGCCGAGTATGTCAATTAAAAGAAAAGGTCAAGATTACCTTGTTATTAGTATTTTGTATAAGGTTTTTAGGATAGGGCAAAGCTCCACAGGTGCAACAGGCTTTTTCTCTTCTGGATGCAACACACTCAAGCTGGACTGGCTGAGAAGCTCATAAAATGCACCCACCGCTGAGACTCCCTGCAACAAAAAGGGACAGAGGATTTTGCTTTCTAAATGAGTATCACTTCTGAGAAATGAAGAAATCAAGCACCACTATCCAAAACAAAAAGCTCTTTAGGTCATGTTCCCAGAGATCTTCTAGAAAATGTCCGATGTGGTAGAATCATAGAGGATAAGAGGGCTCAGGTTTATGCTTAGTTTTCCAACAAGATGGCAACCTCTCTGCTAATAATTCATCAACTGCCCGCCACATTGAGGATGGTAGGCAAAAGCTAGCAACTGCAATTATTGACAGATACTAGAAAAACATGTATCGCTATTACACTACCTATGACACGTAACAACATTTGGCAGTTTCACTCCTGGTTCCAATTCTTCTTTTTCAGTGGAATAATGATTGAAGGAGGAAAAGTTCAAAACAAGGATTACAATAAAACAAAATCAGAACCTGAATCATTCCCTTGCCGCTAATGCTATCACCCATATCTAGGCTTAGTTGCCCCTTTGCGATCATTTGGCCATACCAGGCATTACGACCCTTCAACAAGGTTACATAAGTATCAGCAAGCAAAGGTCCAGCAAGCTTCTCTGGTTCTTCCGCCAACAAATGAGTAATAAATATCATCTCCGATGTGCAGTGTGCAAAGTATACTGATTTGCTTGTGGCACTCTCATTTGTAAGAGCTGCCACCATTCCTGTTAACACCAAATTCCAAAATGATTGGGCATTGAGTTCAGCTTATAGTTTAACTCCAATAGGTACCATCACTTTCTCAGAAGAAATCAAGTTCACAACGTCTATGGCATATTCTCAAACTTGTAAGTTGTGTCAGTTTCAGTTAGTTTCCTGGCTCTGGACTGACAAGCATTACAAGTGTCACACACGTGGTGAGCAAAAGGTGATTTATATCAATGCCTCAGCGACTATGGTCATACCCAGAAGAAGTATGTCGAGGTTTAGTTGTTATATGCATGTTATTTTTTCAGGTAAAGGAAATTTCTTTTTTTTTTTTGGGGGGGGGGAGACTCTGCTTTTCCCATTCGAAGGTGAACTTGGCCAAGCCATTTTGGACAAGAAGGCCTAGAATTGCTCATGCCCTTTTGTGTAAAGAAGTTTACAGCACGCAGAATTCAACAAACAAGAGACATCAAAGCATGGGAGTGATTTAAAAATCTAGTCTGTAGAAGTTACAGGACATACCAGCACCAATGGCGTAGACATTCTTCAAGCCACCCATAACTTCATGAGTAACAAGATCACTGTTGTCCCATACAATAAAATGAGGCTGCCTCAAAAATTTGGCAAGAGGTTTCCTCCACTTTTCAGCTCCACAAATTCTAGCATTAGCATATTCCTTATTATAAATCTCAGAGGCAATATTTGGTCCACCAAGATAAAGAATGTTCTCCATGGGTATCCCAGCTGCAAGGTTAGAGAGTGACTTAGGATGGGAATAATGATTCCCAATAAGTGAAAAGTCAAGGTGAAAATTAATTAAGAAAAAAAGGACATTCATAAGTGAGGCACAACAACAAATACTGGACCAAGCTTATTTCCGAATAATAGGAGTATAGCATAAAATGTACGATTGAATAAGTCTAACTAGTAATTCTCGGAGACAAATAAAAAGCACAAAACTGTGGCATTTGATGGAATAGAACATAGCTTTGAATTTAGACAAACTTAATAATTCAATTTTGTATCTCAAATATTTCTCTAATCTATGAACTTTATTGAAGGGTTGCTTTATCTATTGCAAGAACTCTCATACTTGAACCCTGCCCTTCCTCAGATTTCTCATTGCTCTAGAACCGAGAATTTAAAGATTTCAGTGCACAATCAACATCCCTTTCCAATATTAAGCTTTCTTTTTTTTTTATAAAAAAAAAAAAAAAAAAAAAAAAAAACCGAGAGAGAGAAAGAAGAAAAGAAGAAAAATGAACCTGGAATTTAAAGTTCTAGGTGCACAATCAACATCCCTTTTCAATATTAAACCATTTTTTTACCCAAAAAGAAAGAAAGAAAGAGGGAAAATGAATATTTCAGGATTTTAGAAATGCTTCCTAAAATTTAACAATTGCGAATGTAATTGGAATGTTCTAGAGTCCACCAGCCAGGATTTCACTCCTCGGAACCTAAGAACCTTCATACTATTATGCAACCAAGTCCATTATTGATAATATATAGTCCAAGAAATTCGTGAATCAAGATAAAGAACAGGGTATAAAGAACTTACTTGCTCGATTAATCATCTGTGTAGGTGTTATTATTCGAGGAACAGGCTTCACTGCAGCCTCTATACCCTTCGCCAGAGAAATTATTATAGGCACCGTGAGTCTCTCCTTCCAATACTTACTAATCTCTTCAAAGACCTCACTAGTTTCGGTTGAGGGCACGCCATTAATAACAATGTCAGCATCCCAAACGGCCTCCTGCAGGTTAGTCACAACCTTCAAAGGACAAAGAGGCGTATCAATCATGTTCAAGCAAAATCCATCTTTCAAAATCTCATCAGCATACAGAGTTCGGTCACCAAGCCTTGCCTCAACATACTTCAAATATGCACAACGCCGAATCAACCTCCTCAATACATCCTCCCTCGAATTGATCACTTCAAAGAGATGCTCTGCTGTAGCCCTATCGACTTTCCTCTCAGGTCTTCTCCATATAAGGATCTGCACCTTATCCCTAAGATGACCATAGCTATCTTGCAAGAGGGCAGCAAAGACACTACCCCAAGCACCTGCACCAACACCCACAATCTTCAACAAGTCCCCGTCGCCCTTACCCAGAAGGCGTCGAAGCTCATCAAGCTTCTCTTCCGCCATGCCGTTATGGCTTGGCAAAATCCCATTTGAATGCCCATTATTCACCATTCCTTCAAAACTTCCAACCATCTTCTAAATAAAACTCAATCTACACTTTCCCAGACGGATCAATTAAATGGACAACTTAGTATCTTTTGTGGGATTTTCAATGAATTCAACTTCCAATTTCTTGTTAATACCTAAATTTTATCAAAGACCCACTTGTAGTTTTTTTTTTTAATAGGTATTGTTTTCCCAAATCACAATTTATAGTGTTGTTCTGTCGTGGATTATAAACAGCACCAAATAAGAATATGATCTTTTATAGGTAAAATTTCACACCGAAAACAAAACTAATCCTTCTTCGCTCAGATTTTCACACCCAACTAATCAAAAATTTTTGTCATCTACCCACAAATTTATGAGCAATGTTGACTAAGAATGACTCGAATACAGGGTTTCTGTACATGGGTTTTCTTATAAGAATCAAAATGGCAAATCCAAATAAAGTAAAATAAATTCGAGTACAGCACAGAAATCTCCGTCCTGGGTTTGTTCAGCTACCCACCAATAAATCTCACACTAGTGCCAAAAAAGCAAATGGTTCAATTCAAGAAAACATAATAAAAAATTGAAATTGAATCCCGTAAAAACTTACGTGTCGGATACTACAAGGTATAATAGATGTCAACGATAAGAAATTGTGTTTTTCGTTTGAATTTCCTATCAGCCAAAACCAACCAAAAATTTTTAATAAGTGAGGGAGAGAGGCACGAGTATTGCATGCAGGGGAGGGAAAAGAAAATGAGAATTCAGGGGAGGCACGAAAAAGTTCATATGCTACTCATTGCTGGAGAGAGAGAGAGAGATGGGTGTTGAAGGGAATCATGTTCTCGAGTTCAGTTGGGAATTGGGTTGAGCACCCACCTAATTTTTGAAGCATTAAAAGTTTGCCAACCTCCCAACGGTCATTTAATACCGGGATGGCTAAATGAATGCTCTCTCTCTCTCTCTCTCTCTCTCTCTCTCCGGTCAACATCTCTCACTTTCCATTTTCCACATCCCCAAAATTTCTGGCATCCCTTTTTTTCTGTTCCCATGGTCCAATTATACATTGCCACGTTACCCAATAGAACAAATGTCCTAGGCGACGACTTATTTTTATTTTTCTTGAATAATTGTTTGTCCCAGTTTAATACAATTTTCCCCTTCCAAAGGCATTTCTGCCGATCATTTTGATATTTTTAAACTTCAAAAATAAAACTTCTATTTGCGTTAGAATTCCAACTTTATTATTATTCTGAAACATTCATTTGACTTATTTAGAAAAAAATGGAACTAAAAATATACTATTTATGTTAAAAATAAAATTATTATTTATATTAGAATTTGTAACTTATTATTATTTAGAAACATTATTTGACTTATTTAAGAAGTAAGGGGGTTTGAATTTGAGGACGGCCATTGGTTGACAAGTTTAGGAACATTTTATTTAGTCAATTAATAAAAGATATTGATTATAAAAATGTTTTGAACTCTTAATAAATAATTCTTATTTGCAGGCAAGATTATTTAAAAAGTGAACCAAATTATTGGATAATGACCCATTTTTAGAAGTTTCATCGGGTCCTTTTAGGGCCCAAAGACTCTTATTTTCGTTTGCTTAGTGGGCTCAAAGACTACTTGAACATTAACAGTTTTGTTTAAAAGTTTTGGTGAGAGAAAAAAAAAATAATTAAAAGAGAAAAAAAAGAAAAGAAAATTTTAATTTTTTCTCTATCTTATTTGGAAGTTTTATGAAAGAAAAAAAAGATAGGATTCATTGGAAATAACAAATTTTACTTTCAGTTTTTAAAAAATAAATTTGATATATCTATGAGATAACTTTTTTTTTCCTATCATTTTCTTTCCTTTTCTTGTCACTTTTGGGAAGAAAAATTTGATATTAAAAATCACTCTATTTTTCTCATTTTCTTCCCACATAAAACTTTCAAACGAAAAAAAATAAGTAATTTTCTTTCATAATCTTTTCTTTTCTTTCCAAATCTTTCCATCCAAACATATCATAAATGAAAAAGAAAAAAAAAAAGAAAAGAAAAAAATAATAAATTACATGTCCAGTTCTTAAACTTTGCATCAATTTCATAAATTAGTTTTTACAGTTAAAAATGTTATCTTGTGATTCTTAAACTTTCAAAAGTGTAACGAGTTGATCTTTCCATCAATAACGATGATAGTTTAGCCGTTAGGTGCTAATGTGGTAGTTTACATGGCATATAGACACTGATTTGTCGTTATGTCAGTAACTGAAGATATTTCATGTCGTTATGTCAACAATTTGCTGGTGTGGTAATGCCATGTAACCAATGAGCTTATGTGACTCTGACGTGACAAGCCACGTCAACATGGGGTTTAATAAAAAAATCTCTCTCTCTCTCTCTCTCTCTCTCTTCTCTCTCTCTCTCTCTCTCTCGCTCGAATACTCCACCCAATCATCGTCTTTGATTTGCCATGAAGTTTAGAAATTTCCTCTTCGATTTCCAATCGTCTGAAGTTTCAATCATTGTGTCATCATCCAATTGCCATTCGAGTTTCCAATTGCCACTGTCATCCTTTTGTTCGATTTCGCATTTGCAGCCTTCGAGCTTCGTCATCTCCCTAATCTTTGAAAGACCAGTTAAAATCGTCATCACTAGCTATCACCATCCGCTTTCATCTCCGTGAAATCGACTTCGGCACTGTTCTTCAAATCGCTGCCAACTTGAGTTCCACAGTCATTGTCGTTGCTGCATCTTCATCTCAACATCGAACTTGCCCCTTTTTTGCATTCCTTTTCCAATTGAAGTGTTGTTTAGTTCGAAACCCAAATCTGTTGACTAGCCTTGGAGAGAGAGAGCAGAAATTGTGGATGTTGAACTCTGTCTTACATTCAAACCCAAATTGGTCGGTCGGCTGGAATTCATTCGATCACCACAACCCCTAATTCGCCAGATGACTTTGATTTCGTCATCACAACCATTCAGTTTTCGTTGTCACCTTCAATTACTCTTCTTCTCTGAAACACCCTCTTTTTTATTCATACTCTGCTACACAAAGAAGAAGAACCCACCGTCAATACCTCCAAAATCTCCTCAACTTTTTCTTGGAACAAGCTCATTAGGGTATGATCCCTAGGGTTTTTTACCAAAATGGGATTTTTTGGAAAAAATTTCCCCAAATAGTGTGATTTTTTTGGGGATTCCAAAACTTGTGATTTCGCGATTGGGAATTGCGATTTCATCAAAGTTTTTTTAAACAATTGTATTAAAAAAAATCAGAAAGTGAGACCGGCAATGGCGCTTTCTGAAAGCGCCACTACCAATTTCGCTTTTAACGAGATTGGGCGTTTTTTTTTTATTAAATAATTTTTTTAATTTTAAGTTTTTTCAAAAATAAAAATAAAATTAATAAAATTTTTAATTAATAAAATTTTTTATTAATATTTATATATTTTAATAATAATAATAACAACTTTTTATTTCAAAAATTAAAAATAATTTTTTATTTTTAATTAATTTATTTATAATTTTTAATAATATTGATTAATATTTAATTTTTATTAATTTTAAGTTTTTTCAAAAATGAAAATGAAGTTAATAAAAATTTTTAATTAATAATTTTTTTAATATTTATATATTTTAATAATAATAATAATAATAATAATTTTTATTTCAAAAATTAAAAAAAAAAAAACCGACATGAGGTTGGTGCCAGTGGTGCTTTCAGAAAGCGCCACTGTCGGTGTCACTTTCTTATTTTTTTTTTTATACAATTGTAAAAAAAAAAAAAATTGATAAAGTCACGATTCCTAATCACGAAATCACTACTTTTGAAAAACTCAAAAAAATCACACTATTTGAGGAAATTTTTTTCAAAAAACCCTCATTTTGATAAAAAAACCCTGATCGCTGTGGTCTATGATTATTAAAATAGATGAGTAATTGTTAGGCGGAGGATTTTGGTCATAATATGATGGTTTTGGTTTGTTCTGTGTTTGTCCATGGGTTTCACCTGACGGCTAGAAATTGAGGGTAAACCTTGCAAGGTTAGGCCTAGGCCTGGGCTAACATTTCCAATATTTTAAATTTGGGCCAGGCCTGTATCTTTGGTTTCCTTTCCCAAGCCCGGTCTGCCAAGAAAAAGCTGGGAAAGCCAGGCCCATCCCTATGTTGGGTCCACGCTAGTTTCCATCAGCTTTTGTTTGGCTGACTTGGTCCCACACTTGCCCATGACTTATTACTCTCATTTTTCGATTTTCAAGGGGGTGGCGAAAACGAAAAATTCCGACTTTCGTGTAAACCCAGGACCATCACGTTGGTATGGTATTATTTTTTTTTGTCACATTTAAAAAATAATAATAATTTAAAAATTTTATTGTGAAAAACTATTTTAAAATATTATGTCAATTTGTTATTTAGAAAGTTTGTTAAAAAAATTTTAATAGAGTGATCCGACAAAAAAACCACCGATTAAAAATTATCATATTAAATAATGGTTAAGCATCGTGCTGATATGACGAGTTAAACTCTAAAGCAAAAATAATATAAAAAAAATCACTAAAATTTGGATGTTTTTCACAACCACCAAAATTATGATTTTTTTCATAATTATGTAAATAAGGTTTGACTATGGTGATCTTAGATTCCGTTTAATAAACCGAAGGTTGGCAAATTTAAGGCCTGTGAAAATAATATTTATTTTATTTTATTTTATTTTATTGATTTTTATTGATCGGTATTCGAATTTTGTTTAACTAATCCAGTCTGAGTATTGTGGGGTTCAAATAATATTTATGTAGCATAAGGTTTCTGCATTTTAATGGGGTCAAAACAGGTCATGTTAATAAAAATTAAAAGAGGAAAAACAGTTAATATTCTTATAGATACACCTATTTAAAATATAATAGAGTAAAATTTGCATAGAAAAATAATTAAAATAAATCTTTCTTGCACAACCAAACATACCTTAACGGTAGATGTATTTCATAATTTTCTTTAAAAGAGCATTTTTGAATTTAAGTGATAATTTTAATTTATTTAATAATTGTATAGAAAGATCATCTTTCATCATGTAATCCTAAATTTACAAATCTGAAAAAATAAAATAAATTGTATCTCCTCTCTCTCTCTCTCTCTCTAACGTGACAAGCATTCGAATATGATTCTACAATTACATTTTCATTTGGGTGGTTGATGGGTTGAGTTTATGAATAGCATGATAGAAAATGCCCATATCTATTAGTTTTCCCTACCCTCATACCTCAGAGACACAGGGGGGCAATTAATGACATGGGGATTGGGGGGTGGGCGGAGGTTTCCCTCTATTATCCTGTGGCACACCAATTTATGAAATTGGAATTTGATAAGCTTCACTTTTCAAAGAGAGAGCCAAACCTTGGCTTGGGAGGCCATCCCATTGAAACACCAACAAGTGTCATCTTGGACCCTTGTGCCCTCTGATTTTAGAACCAATTTCTAAAAGAATTTATATCTCGAATATCTTGCTTTAACAAGTAATACACTTTATTAGGAGGAGAGATAAACTTGTGAAAATTCAGAAGGGAGAATAGTCCTACTTACCTCAGAGCATCTGCATAATTACTATGCCCTATGACTTCTAATAACTAATTGCTAAACTTTGTTCCTAAGTTTTTAACCCCATGCAAAGAAAATCTCTGCCGATATGTCTGATATTTTCTATTGAAATATTTGGAATGGTCCATTTTCTTTCCATCTTTGTATTAGAAAAAGGGCAAACTTCAAAGAAAATGTTGATTTTGACTTTAGAATTAAAAATTAATTGGCACATTTTATTTTTTTTGTCACTTTCAGTAGGTTGTGTTGATAGTGAAAACAGGTTCTTTGAACGCCTCAACGTCACATGAATGCCAAAATAATATCGGAGATTATCATGTTTAAATTAATTAATTAATCTTAATCTTGTTGTTATTCAGATATTTTTATTTTACTTGGTTTTGAAAATAGGAGTCAAGGATTTTGGCACATGAAACACTTAAATATTTCTTTTCTCCTTCGTACTTTTTAACTAGAAATGAATCAAATCACTTGTTCTTTTAGCAGATTTGTAATGTTTGAGTCAATTTCCTATCAGACCAAATGAATGAAAAACAACATTTTCCTATTTATTAAACAGCTTCTTTTCTTTTCTTTTTAAAAATTTAATAAAAAAAAATTATCAACTTAGAGCACAATGGTAAGCTATTTTTTTTCTATACAACAATTAAATAAGTTAGAATTATTATTTGAATTTGAACTCACTTCCTCTAAAAGAATTACCGGATATATTAATTGCTCGGATATCTCTGTTGGTGTATTTTCTTGTATTTATCTAGATTCGACGTCATAAAATGCATAAATTAGGCTATATGTATTGACTATATATATTTTTTTCATAACCAACTGGTATCCAGAACTAAATTCTGACTAATTCGATTCAAACATTGTTGTGTCTAATTTGAGGGAAAACTTTTCTAATATAGTATTTTCTATTTTCAAATTTTGAATTTGAGATTTGATTAAAATATTTAATATTCTTATCCATTAGATCAGCTTTCTGTTGATATTAGCTAGATGTTTAAGATAGACCAAATTTGGTATCAATGTTTGGTTGACGCAGTGGGAAAGACGCTGTGATCCCTTAACCAAACGTTTGAGTTTGAATTTTCTTGGAAATAGAAAAAAACACTTGGGAGAGCTCCCTTTCGATTGGGACCTGACAATAGCTCAATCAAGAGTAGTCAGAATGAAACTCGAAATATTCAGCGGTGAACCAACTCTCCAAAAAAAAAAAAAAAGAGGACCATAATTTGGTCTTAAGAATTTTATTTCGTCCAAATCAGGCTCGCCCCAACAGAAGCCCAACAAATGTTGGGCCTATTTCAAACCCAAACCCTTCACAAACCGGTCCTTATTGGGTCCATATAGCCCATGAAGAATCTCACTTTTGTTCGGATGGCCCATTATATTTCATTTTTGTAGGGCTAAAAAAAGTGATTGGGTCAGTCGTATTTGTCGTTTTCCCTTCAGGAAAGCATCTAACCAAACGACGCCGTTTTATCACTCACAAGCCTCACTACTTAAGTTCAGTGTTGAGTGTCAGTCGAGAAAAAGGTTAAAGACTTATGATAGATAGATAGAGAGAGAGAGAGAGAGATGGAGACGAAGCCGACAGAGATCAGCAGCTCAAAGATGTTCGGAGGATTCAACAAGAGATACAAACACTACAGTCCCATCCTTGGCTGCAATATGACCTTCCACATCTATTTCCCTCCTGCTTCTTCAACTTCTAATAAAGTCCCCGTAAGTCCTTTACTCATCCTACCAAAACAATTTCTAGGGTTTTCTTTTTCTTTTTTTAATTTCTTGATTTAGATTCCATATCTTTCTAGTGTTTTACATATTACGTATCCACTGTTAAAGTATCGATGTTTTAGTAAGTTGCTTGAGGTTTCTGTGATTCAAATTACTAAAAGGAATTCTCTGTATCTGCGCTTTTTTTTCCTTGCTATAATTTTAATTTCTTTGTGGGGTTTTATATATCAAGTCAATTTTGTCCACATGGGGGTTTTGTGATGAAGATCACCTTCATTAATATTAATATTGACGTTGATGGTATTAGCCGTGTTTCGCGAATCTCAACAATCAGATCTTATAATGCAGAAATCAAGTCATCTTTGTAATTGTGGTGAAACTTTGGTACCTATTACTTACGATTGAAACCAGGATTTCCCAATTGGGAGGCCGCGGAGTCGGGGGGACATTCAATGATAATATTGTTGTATAATTAGTAAAACACTAAAGCATTTTATTAATACTTAATTATTTTCTTAAACAAGTGTTAAGTATAGATTTTTTTTTTATTTTTATTTTTTTTTATTTTTGTATTGCAAAATTTTGGCTTCCTTTCATCAATGGAAAGCCTCGAAACTTGAAATTTCAATTCTCAAAATTTTAAGAAAAAAATAACAAGCTAAAAGTTATATAAAATTATCAAAATAAAAATCATTAAAATAGAAAACATTTCCGCATCAAGAAGCGAAAAAGCATGACAAATTTGTGCTAAATTATTCAATAATATGCAATTAACATGGTAAACAAAAAATGACAGAGATGTTTTCTTTAAACAAACAAACCAAAAGGTGGAAAGAGTCTCTTTTGTTTCTATTCCAAAATATGTATTGTTGATTTATCAAAAATCTTATTTCTAGAAGAAAGATAGAGAGAAAATTATGTGTTTGATTTTGATAATTGTATTACATTTTTCTCAATGCTGTAGAAAGAATGGATAATTGTATTTAAAAGAGGCCAAATTGATTAAATGAAGGATCCAAAAAGTAACCCATAGTATAAGTGAAAATGGGAATTTTTTTTTACTAGTTAGGGGGCCATGATGTCCTCCCCTTGCCTTGTTTATGCCAAAATCCCTACTGTTACTATATTTTTTGAACTTAGAAGAACTTCAACACACAATCATAGATTGAACTCATTTTAGAATTTTGAAGATTCTTGTTCTGATCATATGATTGCTAAATAGGATTGTCTGAATTTTCAGTGACTGAGGTTCTTTCTGTTATCAGTTAATGACTTCTTTGAAGACATAAGTCCTTAATTAAATGTGGGTTGTCATCTACATCCAAATTTGGTGATGTATTTCTTATGGAGAAGAGAGTTAGTGATGTAATCAACTATGTTGTAAATGACTCAAATGTGTCTTGTATTTGTAAACAAGCAGGTGGTGTATTTTCTTTCTGGATTGTCATGCACAGATGAGAATTTTATTATTAAGTCTGGAGCACAACGAGCTGCTTCAATTGAGGGGGTTGCTCTGATTGTCCCTGATACTTCTCCAAGTAAGTTGGTAGCTCTGGAAGATATTTTCCTCGTCTTTCAAGCTCAGACAAAGTTTCCCCAATCTGTTCTCTTTGTTGGAGTTGAATTGCTGCTAAGATAGGAGCATGGGGCTTGCATTTGCTTTACCTGTATTTTGGGAACTTGTTATTGTGTTACACTTTGCATGTCTTTTTGCCTGTCATCTCACTTTCTCTTATATTATATCTTGTGTTCACATGTGCTTAAAGCATCCCAGTAAACATTCAACTGCAATGTAGACAATTTTACCTTCTTTTTATTAAGAATAGCTTGATTCTAGAATCTAATCTGGGACATCGAGCAACTATGCAAAATACTTTCACATCACACTATAGTTTAGTGCATTTAAAATCATATTGTTTGTCTGTAGGATATTTTGAGGTAGAAAAGGGGCTGGTCTCCATTTTGAAAGCTCAATATAACTGCAGATTTTTTCCACAATTCCATTGATTTGAGAGATTTGTATGTGGTAGACACTTATGTTTGCACATTGTTTAACATCAACGGACAGTCTTGTTATTCTCTCAATCTTGTTAAGATCTGAATTAAGATGCTGCCCTGGTACAGATCTCCATATTTCTTTTGCATGATTAGGCTATGAAGTGAGTGGTCTTCTTAGCTATCATAGCCCACTTTGAAAGCATCTGGGTATGTGTGTTCTCACAATTCAGTCTGCATGTATGCCCTGTGGTAAGTTGGCTCTGGGTCCCACTCAGATATTTATGGGCTTATGTGCTAAAGCCCTTCAACAATGTTTAGTTGGAGTGTCTTCATTAGATTTGCTAAGATTGATATCAAAGTAGAGGAGAATTCCAGCGTTACAACAATTACTTTTTCAGCACTATATACCCAACCAAGAATAGGAGGTGCTTGTTATTCTTGCTGTTCTTCTTTTCATGCTCGTGCGTCAATGCGCTCATCTCCCTCTTTTTACTTTTTGATTTTGCATAACTTTTTTTGCTAAAGGAGAAAATTTACCTTAGTGGTTGTAGTGGCATTTGAAAATGTACCTGCATGTGTCTTCTATCAAAAATAAAAAATAAAAACAAAACAAAACAAAATAAAAAAATAAAAAATAAAAAGAAAATATACCTGCATGAGTCGTGTCCATATGTTTGGGTTGGTAAGTTTTTACAAAGGATGGAATACATGTTATTGGACAAACACTTTGTCAAATTTTTATTCATTTCTTGGAACTAAGGGAATTACTTATCTTGTCATGAGTAAAATACAACGCCCAGCCCCTATAGTTGGTTTTAAATTCATTATTTGGCTTAATTTCCACTCAATTTAAGTTGCCATCTTCTGCTATTGAAGCTGAGTAAAATTGCTATAACCCACTCACAAATGAATTTAATTTGTCATGTATTTTTAGATTATGCCATTCCATTCTTCCTAGATTTCTCTTATATTCAGATGTTTTTATCTACCTCAATGCATGTGATTTGCTTACTGTCTCTTGATCTTAGTTGGCCTTGCATGAAATTTTATTGATATGAAGGTACACTCTTCTTTCTCTTGTCGATTAGAGGGCTGCATTACTTTACCGTATTGTTTCTACAATTGTTATTTAATACTATGAAGATGTCTTGCTGAAGTATTTAGCTAATATATTCTTGCATCTTGTGCCACTCCCTACTTTCATCGAAGCAATTTCGGGAAAAAGGGATATTAGAACAACAAGATTCCATGCCTTCAAATCCAAGTGTCTGATTGTTTGGGTGGGAAGGTGGTTTGCATTATGCACTGAAAATTGCAGCACTGACTTTTACCACCTCTGCTTCCATTTATAGGAGGTCTGAATGTGGAAGGCGAGGCTGACAACTGGGATTTTGGAATAGGTATGAACATGCATAAAAATGTCAAAAATTGGTTGAAATTATACTGTTGATGTGATTCTACTAAACAACTGTTATGACTTCATGGACTGATCCTACTTAACAACTCTCAACATGTAACTTGCTGATACTATGTGACAAAATGTGATTGGTAAAAAGGAGAACAAAAGAGAGGCTAGGGAAGAAGAGAGAGAGAGAAACCAGAAGGAGAGCGTATAGGAGAGAAACAAACGTGAGGGAGAAGACAAAGGACCTAGAGAGAGAAGCAATTCCATAATCAATTCATATTCCTTCTAAAACATAGAAAAATCAAATCACCATTAAAAGCCTAGCCAATATTTATAGGCTACAAAACCCTAATCAGAATAGAAACTTAATAACTTCTAAAACATAGAAAAATCAAATAATAATTATTAAATCCTATTCTTGCTATTCTTGAGCTACAACTGTTCTATTAACAAATCATAAAACCTCAGTCAGTTTTTGCAGTTTGTCTTTAACTTTTTCCACCCTTAAGGATGTGGGTTCCATATTGGACGACAATATTTACACAGCTGGACCTTCTTTCATTAGGAAGAGGTTGTTTCCAAAGGATGAATGGACCTTATATAAGCATGCAAGCAACTTTATCATTGGTTCATCCATAGAAGCACACCATTACATATATCTTCCAAATTATTGCTCATATTTGTTTCAACATTAAGGCGTTCAGGTACAAATTTGATACTTGTTGAATAAAGAGACAAATAAATTGGTGTTATTCATTGAGCTTTGTAAAGTTTGTGGATCTCAAGTCCAAGGTCATAAGATATCCTTTTCAAATATATGTGATAAATTTTACAAATTCCTTTCTGTCACTCCGAATTGTTCTGTTTATGTATTCTACTCGATGTCTTCATCACTGTCTTCATCAAGTTTTTCCAGCTTCCAGCAATGAAGGATGTTCAGTTGCTCTCTAGCCTTCCCAAACGTTCTTTTGGCAAACATGTGTAGAAATAGTACCTCAGATCACTATTGTTAAAAGATGTTTTGTGGATCCTGAGAAATATAATAATGCAAAAATATATGACCTGTTGTTTCCTTTGTCTCAATGAAGATAGTGCAGGTTGTGCCAAAACATATTAGGGAATGTATATCGAATGCAGTGAAGTATAATAACATGATGCCATCAAACACGACTTAAGTTGTAATTAAGATAAGCTGGTATGATGTCATACTTGTATTTGGAAACCATGGTGATTTCATTTTCATTGTTTCTTCACCAGGCGCTGGGTTCTATTTGAATGCCACCGAAGAGAAATGGAAGAACTGGCGAATGTATGACTATGTGGTCAAGGAATTGCCCAAACTTTTGAGTGAAAATTTCAGAGAGCTTGATACATCACGAGCATCAATATCTGGTCACTCTATGGGTGGGCATGGAGCTTTAACAATTTATCTTAAAAACCTTGAAAAATACAAGGTACATTTTTATCATGGTTGGTTTCATATGAACCTAAAACAACAAATGCGATGTTTGATGAAACTTCATTTCCGCCTGTTATATTTTTTGGCCATACAAATAATGTTAAACCTGCGTTTTTTTTTTTTTTTTTTTTTTTTTTTTTTTTTTTTAACTGGTTTTGCCTGATGTGGTATCTGCTTTCTCTTAAAACTCTTGGACTCACTCTGTTACTACAATGCTGGATTGCTGGTGGTGATTTTGACCAAAATAAAGACTGCCGCTTAATGTTGCATTCTTCCAGCTCTTTTGCTCAATCATCTTTTCGTGCTTCTGGTAATTGACCCTCATTTTTTAATGATGTCTCAAAATTTGCAGTCAGTTTCTGCGTTTGCACCAATTGCCAACCCAATGAACTGTCCTTGGGGTCAGAAGGCCTTTACTAATTATCTTGGCACCAATAAGGCTGATTGGGAGGTAATAATATTGGCAATTGGATAAACGCACTTTGAAAAGTACTTCAAATCAACTGCATCTGATGAATCAGTAACATGCAGGAATATGATGCCACTTCTTTGGTTGCGAAGTACCATGATGTTTCTGCTACCATCCTTATTGATCAGGTAAATGTTTGAGCCTTTTTCGAAACTTGTAAAACATGTATCTCAAGAACTGAATGCTAATTCCCCCTCCCAATGCCATTCATATATGAAGATGCATTTTAGCTTTGGAAGGCACTGGCAGAAGTCCAATTTTGCTCAGAGCAAAAGATATGGCAAACATTAATTTGTAGCTGGATTTTGAGAAATTATGTTGGCCCTAGCTCTTCATATTTATGTTTGCTATCCGATAGAGAGAGTTCAATCCCCCCCCCCCCAAAGTTAGATTTCTCAAGAAGAGATTGGCCCGCTTACTTGGTTGCCATTCAAAACATTTCCATCCAGAGATGTCTGATGGTTGTTGAAATTTAATAATTTTAAATGTAATAGGTAACTTAGTTGCTTTAAGAGCCTGGTAAATGATCTGTTATCACTGATTGATGACATTTAGTCCTATGTTGTGGAAAAAGAATGGAGGGGCGCAAAGAGGCTGAATAAGATCTAGGGCAAGAGGCTGAGTGAATTGTTTAAAATGAACAAAGATATATATGAAATGCTTGGACAGAGATTAGACTTTGTTTATGTTTCTAACAATTGTTTCAGGCACGATAAAAAGGAACTTCCAGCTTAGAAGTAGTTAAGATGGTCTGGGGTGTTTGACCTCTTCCCAGACACCAAAAAACAAATATTTTATTTTATTTTATTTATTTATTTTTTTTAAAAAAAAAGAGCCACCACCACCTGTAGGACCTCAAAACTGGTTCAATGGATCATGACTGATGAAAGTTATCCTGCTTGTGCAATTTGCTTCTATTTGAGTGTTTGCATTTGTGATGTACTTTCCAACAATGATCTTCTGTTGAATATGTACAGGGAGAGGATGATAAATTCCTGCATGATCAACTTCATCCGCACAAATTTGAGGAGGCATGTAGGGGAGCTGGTGTTCCACTCCTCCTTCGATTGCAGCCTGGTTATGATCACTCCTACTTCTTCATCGCCACTTTCATAGATGACCACATCAAACACCATGCACAAGCTCTTCGACTTTTGTAAATCGAGATGTGTTTGAATGCTAGAGACCTTTAACCTCTTGTTGGTCGTGGGCCATCTTGAAAAGTTATGTTTGCTAAATTGGGCATAAATATGGAAATAATGGTACTCATGACATGAACATTAGGAGGGAAAAAAGGAACCGTATGTTGTGGCTGAATTTCGGTTTTTACTCTGCATTTTGTGGAAATGATGTGGTGGAATTTTCTTACAGAGAACATCCCAAAACCAACCTCGGAATATTATTATGGGCAACGCTTACTCCGAAATCAAGTACTTATAGCTCTGAACTGCGTTTGCAGGGTATATATCATAAGTAAACCCAAATTTTTTTAAAAAAAATTCAGCCGGTGCACAAAGTTAACCCTTACATGCAAACCCTTATTTGAGGAAAAAAAAAAAAAAAAAACAGAAGAAGAAAAGAAAGAGACGAGAAAAATTTGCAAAACACTTGCTAACTCTGTCAGTCCGCCGGCATGCTTACTTGACTGCTACGGTAGTTGTAGTTCGCGGTCGGGAATAATGCTTGGAATGTGAGCAATTTTAGACCAATCCTCCCCTGCTTCAGCCCTGTATCATGTAATCAGCTCAGGACAATTCACAATCTTGAGAATTCTGAGTCCGGGGAGGCATTGGATTCCCAACTGCCAAGCCGACAAATACCGGAGAGTAATGTTAGCATCAGCCCCTCGAGGAAGAAGCCACCTTGGCAAAATCTCCAATTGCGATAACCTGCCAACAACAAATGACCGAAGGTTCACAAGATCAATGTCTTTCTCAATGCTCCATTGTTCCATGCTAAGATCTGCACATCCAAGAATTGACAAATTCTCCAAAGAAGACAAGTGTTTCTTTCTTCTTTCCCTTAGAATTCTTGGACTGAAGTATTAATTCAAATATCGGTCTCTGGTGGGAAAGGCCAAAAAAATGATTTACTCGAGATTAATAATTTATCAAGATTATATTGTATTACAAGTAAACCTTTAATAAAATAATAATAAATAACTTGTATCAAGCCATGCAAACCCTGTAAATCTACCCGGAGGCTCAGTGACCGTCACTAAAGGTGTAGCTCACCGTCCAGAAGAATCCGAGAAACGTGAGCAATTTTAGGCCAACTCTCCCCCGTTTCTGCTCTGCATCTTGTAATCAGCTCAGTACAGTCTTTAATCTGGAGAAATCTGAATCCTGTGAGGCATCGGATTCCCTCTGGCAGAACCGATAGGTTAGGGCAGCCTACAATCTGAAGGTGTTGAAGTGATGTGAGACTTCTTATCCACTCTGGCAGTGACATTACCGACCAATATACAGAGATTTCAGAGTAGCATTAATATTAGCCCCTTGAAGAAGAAGCGACCTTAGCAAAACCTCCAACTGCGGTAACCCAAAAACAGCAAATGACCGAAGCTTTCCAAGATCCATGTCTCCATCTGAACCCCATTCTTGCATGTCAAGTTTTGCACATTCAACAATTGCAAAGGTCTCCAAAGATGACAGATATTTAAGAGCACTCACCGGCAAACATGTCAGCTCTGGGCAAAATGCTAGTTCTGAGGGCAGTGAGGTTTTGCAGGGAATCCTCAGAATCAGAGGAACACAAACTTGTCAGGTTCTGACAACTGAAAATATTGAGGGATTGGAGAGAGGTCAAGCCTCCAATCCCTCTCTCTGGTTTTTCACAGCGACACACAAGTGTCAGAGACTCACCAACTTCTCCATTCCTCTAGGCAGTTCTTCAAGTTCCCTGCAGGCCTAAGTCGCAGAGTCTGCAAATTGCAAAGACTGCAGACAGAATTTGTAAGTCTCTTGATCCTAGTATTTCCACTTCGGTCGAGAAATCTGAGATGCTTTAAGGTACCAATGGAATCTGGCAGCACTTCAAACAATAACTCAAGGACTCGCAAGCACTGGCAGCTCAAAGTGCACCTCTCCACAAACAACTCGCATAGTCTCTCTCTCTCTCTCTTTGTGCCCGAATTAGGACCCAGAAGAGAGCATTTTGAACTGGTCTGTGTACCAATCGGTTGAAAATGCTGTCATCTGAGCTTTGTGTACGAAGTGTAGCCTTTTGAGGCACAAATTTACTCGGAATTTACTTCAATTCCTTGGGTTGTCAAGGTTTTTGGGGGCTTTCCCACGGCTGTTCCCATTGTTGGATACTGTACAAGACCTTAATACAATTTTAGAGTTATGTAGGGAAATAAGTTTAAAAATTAAAAAAATTTTTGAAAAACGGAAAGAAATTCTACTTTTAATACTCACATATTAAGTTTTTAAAACTCGATATGCACTGTTCACGTAAACAGTACATGTTACGTTTTGAAAACCCGACATGAATAACATTTTTCATCTATTTCTAATGAAAATCTGGTATCACACTATTCACGTAAACAGTATATATTGGGTTTTGAAAACCCGATACGTAGATACTAGAAATAAAATTTTTTTCCCTCTGATATTGTTTTAATTTTTTTTTTTAATTTTTAAAGTTATATATGTATATTTCTCTATAATTTTACATTATTTAGGGTTTGATTTTCAATATGCATTCAGAAATAATTGGTTTAAGGATCTCATGTGATTCGATCATTACGGAAGTCTTCCCTCATACTCATTTACTTCAACGCAAACCAAGTATTCGATTAAATGCGTGAAAAAAATGTGTTTATAATTAGTTGTTGTTTTATTTCTCGAGACTGATAAAGAAAAAAAGAAAAGTGTGTGTGTTTTTTTTTTTGATAAATCACATATTTAGTAACTATTTTAAATTTAATTAAATTCAATTTGAGATGAATTAGGATTTTAAGTAAAAAAACTTTCACAAAATCTGTTTTTTCTATACATAAAATCTTATTTAAAGAATCAAAACATTCATAAAAGTGTAAGTATCTATTTATTTATGTTGGAGAAGGTAGAATTCAAGTCTTTAAATTTGTTATATAATTTTTTCTGTCGGATGATATATTTATTATACCACAGTTTAATTGATATATTTTGAATTTAAATGCCATTAATTCATACAATTGGAATATTTTAGGGAACAGAATGTAATGGCTGGTAAAATGTAATGAGAAATAGTTATACCGTTTGAATTAGTCATTTTACATAATTAACAAAAATTTGACAAACCCTCCTCCGACTACAAAAAAAAAAAAAAAAAAGGCCCATCAATATCATAAGGTAAAAAGAATTTTGAAATAGGTCTATTTTGAATACAATTTTAATTTTGATAAATGGGCACATTTTTTTTTAAATTTTTCATAAGAAAACAAAAACCGAAAATAGAGCAAAAAATTGAAATTAAAAATTGAAAAACATTTCCTGTTACGGAATTCTTATATCTTCATTGATGCCTACCAAATTATGAATCACTCACTTGTTTTACTCTTGTGGTTCATGGCTTCCACGGTCGAGAGTATTTGGCCCCGATATTTTGAAACCTGAATGGAGTATGAATTGTCACTAGATCAAACTAATCGAATATGTTGAAATAATCGAATGATGTCATAAATAAATTTTAGTTATAATATATTAATAATCTAAAAATTCTGTATATTTAGTCATCACTTTTTACCAAAGAAAAAAATGAGTTATGGGATTGGTCAAAATAAAATGATATTTAAGTTACAGAAGTCTTTGAAAGATCAATAAAAAAAAATCAAATTGATAAAAGAAACGGTAGAATTAGTGATTATTCTTTTTTTCAACCTCCCCTCAAGTAGCAGAAGGCAAACAATAGTAGGAGGCGACTAGGGCAAGCGAAGGCAAACCCGAGACAAAGTAAAGAAATAAAGAGACGAAAGTGAGATAAAAAGAAAAGGAAAAAGAAAAGAAAATCCAGATAAGCCATTTCAATTCGATTCCTGATCCAACTCAGATTTCAATCGTTTTTTATCGATTTTTTTAAATTCTGACTATGTTAAGAAATTTGGATTTGTACCGGTCTAGTTGTCAGTTGGATCAATTGGATTGACCAGTCTAGTCCGGATTTCAAAACCATAATTCACTCTCTGGGATCTAACATATGAGTGAGAGAATATGTTGGGTTCGATTAACTCAAACATGAACGGAAAGATTGTTAAGATTTTATAAGTGAAATGGTACTTCACATCATAAGCACAGTTAAAAAAAGTGATGTGTAAGTATATAGAATTAATCATATAGCCAATAACCTAAATTTTTAGGTTAAAGTTTAACTTCTTTAATTGGATTTCTTTCTCTCTCTCTTTACCACTAGAAACTCCAAACACATCAATTTGGCATTTTCTCTCTCTTCCACTAGAATCAAAGGCCCAAATTCTAAAAAGTTTGCATCGAACAATCCAAATTTAAACCCCCCCTTTTTGTGGCAATCCGAGAAGGAAAGCTTGCTTGCTCGCAACTTTTGTATCATTTCAAGTATTATTCATTAGGAAATTACATGCCATTTATGAAGTACTCTTCTATTCTATGTGCCATACATGTATGGAATTTTCAAATGAGCGTAAAAAATACATATAAGCTTCTGATATATGATCCCTTGCAAAAGCAACATGCCGATTTTGAAGGGACAGATTACAAGAAAGCTTTATTTAGAGAAGAAAAACTAAAGCAAAATAAAAGTTGGGCTGATTATTATTTCTTAGCTTATGCTAATAGTGGGCCCTATCATGGGGTAACCCTAATTAAAATTGATGGGGTACTTGGGCTGTTTATCAGGAGAAAAGAGTCCCCAGTGCTTCTCAACTTCTGGGCCTGGTTTCTGATTCTCATCAAACATGGCAAAGATGTAAGTCTCTATAGGTCCTCCAGGCCTTCTTGGAGTCCCTCCTTTCACATGCTGAATCAGATTGTTATTGTAAGTACTAGCATTGTCGATCAAAGTTGCAGGGCGACCGTCCGATGAGGTTGCAGTGCCACCATCCGATGGCCAACCACTCTCTGTCACCACAATCTGTAAAGAACCGCCACCGGACTTTTCAAGTGCCACGTAAAGTGCGTCCAGCATGGCATCAAACAGATTCCGGTATTCAAGATTATCATCAGTGAACACGACCGAGGGAGATATGAAAAGAGCATATTCCAAGCTTATATCTTGAGGGTGGTCAGTATAGCTAAAATAAGGATAAACGTTTGCAAGCAATGGCGAATTAATGTTCACTAGGAATTCAATGATGGGGCCCATAAATCCTTGAGCCTTTGGATCAAATGCACCTTCAGATGGAGGGTATGACTGTCCAAGCAGTTCTGTTTGAATGGGAGTAGAGACTTTGATTTGGTTGGCCAATCCTGCTGAAGAAATCGCGTTGTAAATGTTACTCATGGCGGGGAGAAGATCTGGAATATACTGGGCATTGTCAGTAAAAGGGCTTATTTCATTGCCAACTGCTATGTACTTGAATCTGACATTAGGATAGTTCTTAACATTGTTTTGAACCCAGGAATTGGCAGCATCTTGGCTGGAGGCAATGCCCGGCAAGTCCTTGTTGTCGACACCAAGTATGACCTCTATGTTAGAGCCTCCGAGTGCATTGAGAGTATCAGCATCTGGCCAAAAGAGTCTCATCCTTTGGATGTTGGATTGTTTGCAAAGGGTTATGACGTCTGGCTTGGATGGTAAGTTGTCATCAAGGATGCCATAGTTAACGCCAATCTGAGCGTCTGCATTAGATTTAAAGTTAAAAATTAATTTTAAGAATGACATTAGCACGAGAGATGGATTTAATTAGTACAACTAATTGATGATCATTGCACTTTTATAGACCTAAAAATTTATACGAAGAAAAATTTTATTTTTGATTATCGCAAATCCTATGGCGCGGGAACTCCCTAAGTCCAGTGCCTAACACTGTAAGCCCCAAAAGAAGTTGATTGGGACCAAAAAATAAAAAGGGAAAAAAATGTCTCCTACTACAAAAATAAACATTGTTTGGGAAAAAAATATGATGTCCCAAATAAAAGTCCCCTTCCATAGGTCAATGATAAAGAGTGTTTGCTTGTGCTGCCCAACACAAGAAGGGAGAGCACAAAACAAAATGTTCTTTCCTTAAAAGCCTAAAAACAGGGTTATCTAGCCCCCATATATATATATAAAACAATTTTCATATTGATACACACCTGGTAGCCATTAAATGAATTAGAAATCCTAATTGTTTGTTTTAATTTTTGGAGATCTTTTATAAAAAAAAAAATTAATTATAATTCATTTAATAACTACCGACCTTTATAATTATATACACTGTGCTCAAGAAAACATATAACGAAAGGGAAGTTTGCTTTCTGGTTCCACAGGACCACTTTCAATTTTGATGAGTCTACGATGCCAAATTAGACATGCCCCCATGACAATATATATGTATTCCACAACAAAGTTAGTCATAAAATTTTCATGAGCAAAAAGTTCAAAATAAAATATAAAAAATCAAAAAGAAAAGAAAACCTGTTGATACCAGGAAATTACAATAAATCACAAAAACTTGTGGCATTTATAACCATTATAAAAGGGTTTCTCTATCATAAATTATAAAAACTAAAAGTAATGAGCCTGATCTCAAATGTTGTAAGAGATAAGAGAGAGTGAGAGGGAGGACCAGCAATGTTTATGGTAGTCGCCAGGACCCCAAGTAGTAATAGCACTACGGAAGCCATGGGAGAAGACCCAGAAGCTAAAATGAAATTAGCCATTAGAGACTAATAGGAATGAGGGAGAGGATGATCACTTGCTTGTGTCTTTGCAGTACAAATCAGCTGGCCTTTTATAGTGAAGGAGGGGAGTGCAAGAAATCAATGCTTGCTTAGACATTTCGGGTTCCACTCCTTGCAGGTCAAGTACTCCAAGGAAAATTCCAATGGAAAACCAAAAAAACAATTCTATCGCCATGGATGCCAATTCATATGATAAATTTACCTGTGATACCCTTCATAACCATATTTTAGAAAAGTCTTGAGCTGACCCTCCTCTATGAACACCGACTCTTTTTTCCCTCTCCATTCAAAATAATATTTGAACATTTCAACGTAAAATTTATTTTTCTTTTTTCTAAGGTTCTAGCATTATTTGCTTAGTCAAAAATCCGAAGTCAATACGTATTTGAAAACAGAAGGGAAGTAAAGGATTGCAGTATTTCAGAATTCTTCTGTGGTGATTCCAACTTGAAAATTCTAAAAAGTTTTAATCTCCCCATTTTGAGCAAGCCATATTCATTCAAAAAATTTTGAGCAGAAGACATGCAATCAATTTGGACACAAAGATGCATGATTCTTTTTCTTTTTTTTTTTCCCGGAAGGATCTAGAAAAATCTAACAATGTTGAATGTGATTGCAATTGTAACTTGTCAGGATGTTGTGTTAAATCTAGGACATCATCTTTTTTATTTGCTAAATTTTGGAATGTAGTCAACCGACTTCTCTTTAATGCAGATTGAAAGAGGGGGGGGGGGGAGAAAAAGAGATTTTGACAAGTATGATCATGTCGAATTATAAACTTAATTGGGTGAAACATCGAATTGTAAACCTCCAAACTCGGGTGTTACCACAGCTGAAGGTAGGGTAAAGGGGAGAAAAAAAAAAGCATAATAATAATAATAATAATAATTCTCTGTTTTCTTACTTTCTCTCTCCTTAAAAATGGGGAACTATTAAGAAAGAAAAGGTTAATGGTAAAATTTCCTAATAATTCAATTGTACAGGAGAGAGAGAATACTTTTTATGAAAGTAAATTTAATGAAATAATTTTTACAAGAGTAAATTTTATATTTAAATTATTATATTTGGTATAGGTGCTAAACTGAAAAAAGAAAACAAAATGTCAAATAGTAATAGAGTTTTCTCATTTTTATTCTCATTTTTATAATTTAATTTTATTTAATTATATCATTTTTTTAAAAAAAAAAACAAACAAACAAAATATTACGGTAGTAGTATAGCATTTTTGAGGTTGATGGAGTAAGAAGACAAGTTCTCGGCATTAATGCAGTGTTGAACGCCATACATGAATAGTCCAGTACAACCAGCCGATCTATTGTCAACTGGGGCCATGTCATGTGGGTATCTCTCTCTTCTCTTGTCTAATTAGGCTTTATCTTTAAGATCTAGGCTTCCTCGACCCAGTCATAAGATCGGCGGACCATATGACAACCGCAAATTACGCGGTCACGAATCGAAAATCATCATAATAAAAATATTAAATCTTTTTAATTAAATTTAAAATTTAAAAATAAAAAATAATATATTAATTTTTTTTTTAAATTAAACCCGATAATACGCTCTTTCTAAATTATATTGAAAAAAATTCAAATCGGATTATTAAGAAGTATGATTTTAGATAACATTTAATTATTAAAAAAAATAAAAAACCACCACCGATGAAATACTTGCAAGCCTAACCCTTGACTGACCTTTGAAATTTGTTTGTTTGAAAAATTATTTCAAACTCCCTTTATCTTTCAGTTTATGAGTCTCTTTATAAATTAAAAAAAAAGTAATGATAGTTTTTTAATTATTCTTTTCAAATATTTCCATCAAACCCCAAGAAACTTCACAATAGAACACCCACATGCTATGGTCATTTTGCCAAGACAATTCTTTGCCTTTCTTGGGTTCTGACGGTACCCGTCCTAAGGCCCATCACGCGGCCCAGAAGCCACCCGAACCAAAACCTCGCCCTATGGGCCCCATAATCAGGGATACTCACTCAAGGCCACTTGCAACTTTTCGGTTATTTTTTTTTTATCTTAGTACTCGTATTCCTCGGTCACTTTGCTCCTCAACAAAGTAGTTTTAGACCTGTAAGATAAATAATCAAAGAGATAAATATAAATTAGGGTAATCTGCAAAGGAAATAAATCTTCAAATAAATTCAAACTTCTCTTATGAAAACAAGAATTCTCACCATTCTCAAAGTAATTCCCAAAATACAAAGATCTATCCTAATAAATGTATCAACTAAAGAGAGAAATCCCACTGGTTATGAACTTCAAGTAAACACCAAAAGCATCCAATCTCCATGGAATTTTAAATAATACTTCCCACAATTTCAGGGATTCTCTTAAATTCCCTAAAAGGAAATTAGGGTTATGAGATTTCTAAAGTCCTAGGACACTGTCCACAAAAAAGTAGATATATAAGCAAAACAATGACCGTCATTCAAATATGTTCTTCAGAACTCTACACAGAAAACATACATATTGCTATCCCAAAACTGGAACTCTTTTATGTCTATTTATTATATACAAAAATTGCTCTTTTTGACTTGATGATCGAATCTCCCCCGTCAGAGTGTCCTTCATCAACTTTTTACAAGTTATGCCCTTTGGATCATCCCCAATTCAAGAACTGCTTAACCAGACGAGGGCAGGTATTTATGGAGAAACCCACCTCCATTAGGTTCTTATATGGTATCATTTTTTATGGAGGTGGATTTTCTCCATGGATACCTACCCTTGTCTGCTACAGCACCGATAGGACCTCAAAACTGGTTCAATGGATCATGACCGATGAATTTTATCCTGCTTGTGCAAGCAGCTTCTGAGTGTTTGCATTTGTGACGCACTTACCAACAATGATCTTCTGTTGAATATGTACAGGGAGAGGATGATAAATTCCTGCATGATCAACTTCTTCCGCACAAATTTGAGGAGGCATGTAGGGGAGCCGGTGTTCCACTCCTCCTCCGATTGCAGCCCGGTTATGATCACTCCTACTTCTTCATCTCCACTTTCATAGATGACCACATCAGACACCATGCACAAGCTCTTCGACTTTGAGTTTGTAATTCGAGATGTGTTTGAATGCTAGAGACCTTTAGCCTTTTGTTGGTTATGGGCCATCTTGAAAAGTTATGTTAGCTAAATCGGGCATGAATATGGAAATAATGGTAATCATGAACATTAGGAGTGAAAAAAAGGAACCTATGTTGTTGATGAATTTCGGTTTTGTACCCTGTATTTTTTGTAAATGATGTGCGAATAATAGGTGGTGGATTTGCTTACAGAGAACATCCCAAAACCCACCTCGAAATATTATTATAAGCAATACTTACTCCGAAATCAAGTACATATAGCTCAGCACTGCTTTTGCAGGGGATATATTACAAACAAACCTTTATTTTAAAAAAAAAAAAGACAAGAAAAATTTGCAAAACACCTGCAAACTCGGTCAATCCACCCGCATGCTCACTTGACTGCTACGGTTGTTGTAGCTCACGGTCGAGAATAATGCTTGGAATGTGAGCAATTTTAGACCAATCCTCCCCTGCTTCAGCCCTGCATCTTGTAATCAGCTCTGGACAATTCACCATCTGGGGAATTCTGAGTCCGGTGAGGCATTGGATTCCCTCTGGCAAAGCTGACAGATTCACACATCCACCAATAAACAAATACTGGAGAGTGGTGTTAGCATTAGCCCCTTGAGGAAGAAGTCACCTTGGCAAAATCTCCACCTACGGTAACCCAAAAACAACAAATGGCCGAAGCTTTCCAAGATCAATTGTTAGATGGCTCACCCATCCTTTGCTTTTGTCCCACATCGATTACTTGAAGAGTTCATCTCCCCTTTGCCAAGTACATGAACCCCATCCCACATTGGTAGGTTGTAAAGTCAACATCCAAGTTAGCAACTCTATACAGATAGCTTTGGTTATGGTTTAAAATTATCACCGGTTTAAATGAGTTAGTAAAATCTATTTTGATTTTTTATTATTTTATTTTACTATCTCTCTTGTATGATGATCATTTGGAGTCCAGCAATATTTTCATAAGGTATTTGTAATCTTCTTCTTTAGTAAAATTTTACTCATCTCGTGCTCGTGGACGTAGATCTATTTAACTAAATCACATAAATTTTGTCTCTTTTTTATTTAAATTCTGTCATTTTATTTTTCCTATTTATTTAAATTTTATATTTTGTTATTTATCTATTGAATTGTCAAAGAGCTCTCTGATTAACTTCCTATTTGTCATGGGTAGATCCTAACAAACTGGTATCAGAGTTTTGAGCTATTTTAACTATTTGAGGAAATTTTTGGGTAATTATTTTTTGACAACATGATAATAACAAAAATTATGATCGAGAAATTCGATAGAAATATCAACTTTGATATGTGACAACTTAAGATGAAGGCTATTTTTGTTCAGGATGTAATTGATTTGGCATTACAGGGAGTAGAGACTAAACCAGCCAATGTGACAAATTTAGAGTTTGTTGTGATAGATAAAAGGACGAGATTTGGGATTATTTTGAACCTCTCTGATGATGTTTTGTAGGAGGTTGCTATGGAGATCACGACTAAGACCATGCGAGATAAATTTAAGATTTTGTATATGAAGAAAACAATTAAGAACAGATTTTATCTGAAATAAAGTTTGTATATACTGCGTATGGTAAAAAATACATTTATATTCTTTCATCTTGATAAATTTAATTTTTTTATTATGGATTTGGAGAATATAGATTCGAAAATTGATGATGAAGATATGACTCTTTTGTTATTGTGTTATATTCCCCAATCTTTTAAATATTTTCGTGATATTATAATTTATGGTAAAGAAACCATTTCATATCAGGAAATAAAATTTGTATTAAAATCTAAAGAGCAGATTGATAGAGATATTATTGGGAAAATTAACAATGGTCAAGTCGATTATTTGGTTGTTAAGGGCAGAACTGATAAAAAGGAATTTGAGAATAGTGAATCTAAGAATAAAAATTTGGTGTGCAATTAATGTCACAAATTATGGCACATTAAGTTCAATTAATTTAAGTTGAAAAATAAGCAAAAATAAAAATTTAGTTAGAAAAATACTAAAATTGCTGAGACTAGTGTTGTGACAGATGAGGAAAATAGAGATATTTTTTGTATAACTGATGACAGGATAAGATTTAAAAATAAATGGATTTTGGATTCGACTTGTTCTTATCACATGTGTCTCAATAGAGATTTATTTTCCACTTATGAATCTGTTAATAGTGAAATTATTTTTTATGGGAAATGATACTGTTTCTAATGTTGTTGGTAAGAGTACAATTTGAATTAAAATGTATGATGGTATTATGAGAACGCTCACTCATATTAGACATGTTCCTGATTTGAAGAAAAATTTCATCTCTTTAGACATTTTAAAGACTTTTGGGTGTAGACACACAGATGAAGATAGAGTTAAAAATATGTTTTATGGTACTCTTGTTGTTATGAAAGCTTGCAGGTCGGGTAAATTGTATTCTTTGTAGGGATCTACTGTTATTGGTTCAGTTGCAACCTCATCATCAGTGTCTGATTCTGACATCTGTTCAGATTTGTAAAAACCATCTCGTGTTTAATTTAAGGAAGGTATCAGATATTTGTTGACCTTCATTAATAATTATTTAAGAGGCATGTTTGACAGTTTTGTTTTTTTCCGAAAGTTAAGTGATGAGTCATTTATTTATTTGATGTCTTATATTGCTAACATGTTTATTGCTATCAAGAATTTATCAGAGATATTCACTTTAAAATTGCAGTTAAGCAGTGAATTTGTTATGAAAAATTTTGAAACAGTTAAGAAGATTTTTAGTTTGAAAATTAAAAGAGATTATGGAATTGAAAAATTATTCTTGACCCAAAATAATTATTTTGAAAGTTTTAACATGAAAAATACTAAGTTTCTGAATACTCCGTTTGTTAGACTTTTTCAGCTATTTGCTGCTAAGTCATTTGAAAAGGAGGATTTGACACAAATTTCATATTTTAATGCAATTGACAGTATGATGTGTGCAATCGTTTGTTTGAATTCAGACGACAATTTTGCATATTTATTTATGAAGCCTCCTTCAATCTATAAGTTCAAGCAGTGTTTGGATTTGTTTTGTTTGGTATCCGCTGCTATTGATTAGCCCATTGGAGCTTTTATGAAGCAAGTGGAACAGATTTATTATTTATTATTTGCTAATATTGAGATTCGTCAAGGTGGAGATTTGTTAGATGACTCACCCATCCTTTGCTTTTGTCCCACATCGATTACTTGAAGAGTGCATCTCCCCTTTGCCAAGTACATGAACCCCATCCCACATTCGTTGGTTGTAGAGAAAACATCCAAGTTTGCAACTATACGTAGATAGCTTTGGTTATGGTTTAAAATTATTACTAGGTCAAGTGAGTTAGTAAAATATGTTGTGATTTTTTAATATCTCATTTTGTTATCCATTTTGTATGGTAATCATTTGGGATCTAGAAATATTTTTCTAAGACATTTGTAATCTTTTTTTTTAGTGAAACTCTGTTCCTCTCTTCCGTAAACGTAGGTCTATTTGACCGAACCACGTAAATTTTGTCTCTTTTTTTTATTTAAATTTTGTCATTTTATTTTTTCTATTTATTTAATTCTGTCTTTTGTTATTTGTCTATTGAGTTATCAAAGAACTTTCCGATAAACTTCATATTTGTCCTGAGTCTGGTCCGGTCCTAACGTCAATGTCTCACCCCATTTGGCATATCAAGTTTTGCCCATTGAACAATTGCAATAGTCTCCAAAGAGGACAGATGTTTATGACCACTCACCGGCAAACATGTCAGCTCGGGGCAAAATGCTATAACAAATGTTCTGAGGGCAGTGACGTTTTGCAGGGAACTCTCAGAATCAGAGGAACACAAACTTGTCAAGTTCTGACGACTGAAAATGTTAAGAGGTTGGAGAGAGGTCAAGCCTCCAATTCCTCTAGGCAGTTCTTCAAGTTCCCTGCATGCCCCAGGTCGCAGAGTCTGCAAATTGCAAAGACTGCAGACAGAATTTGGAAGTCTCTTGATCCTAGTATTTCCACTTCGTTCGAGAAATCTCAGATGCTTTAAAGTACCAATGGAATCTGGTAGCACTTCAAACAATAACTGGGTTAGACCAAGAACTCGCAAGTACTGGCAGCTCAAAGTGCACCTCTCTACAAACAACTCACTTGCATAGTCTCTCTTTCTCTCTCCCTTTGTGTCCGAAATAGGATCCAGAAGAGAGCTTTTTGTAACTGGTCTGTGTACCAATCGGTTGAAAATGCTGTCATCTGAGCTTTGTGTAGAAAGTGTATCCTTTTGAGGCACTCTGAAGTTGTCAAGGTTTTTGGGGGCTTTCTCACGGTTGTTACCATTGTTGGATACTGTTCAAGAACTTAATACAATTTTACATTATTTAGGATTTGATTTTCAATATGCTTTTTGAAATAATTGGTTTAAGGATCTCACCGATTTCTATCATTAACGTAGTCTTCCCTCGTTCTCATTTACTTCAACGTATTCGGTTAGATGTATGAAATTGTGTGTACAATTAGTCGTTATTTTATTTCTTTTGAGACCAATAAAGAGAAATAGAACAGTATAAGTGTCTGTTTGTGTTGGACAATGATATATTTATTATACCGTTGACATATTTTGAATTTAAATGTGATTAATTCATACAATTTGAATCGTTTAGGGAAGTCAATGTAATGGCAGGTAAAATATAATGAAAAATGGTTAGAGTGTTTGAATTAGTCATTTTACATAATTAACAAAAATTTGACAACCCCTTCTTCGAGTGAAAAAAAAAAATACATCAATATCATAAGGTAAAAATAATTTTGAAATTGAATTATTTTGAATACAATTTTAAATTTGATAAATAAGCACTTTTTTTTTTTTTAATTTTTCATAAGAAAATAAAAACCAAAAATAGAGCAAAAAATTGAAATTAAAAATGGAAAACATTTCCCATTACGGAATGCTTATGTCTTCATTGATGCCTACCAAATTATGAATCACTCTTTTGCTTTACTCTTGTGGTTCATTGCTTCCTAGTGAGATAAGTCGGCTCCATAATTCGCTTTCCATGAGCTCTCAACATATAAGTGGGAGAATATATCGGATTTAATTAACTCAAATATGAACGGAAAGATTGTTAGGGTTTTATATGTGAATTAGTATTTCACATCACATGCACAGTTAAAAAAAGTGATGCGTAAATATGTAGAATTAATCATATGCAATTTGGTGGGGTACTTGGGCTGTTTATCAGGGGAAAAGAGTCCCCAGTGCTTCTCATATTCTGGGCCTGTTTTCTGATTCTCATCAAACAAGGCAAAGATGTAAGTCTCTATAGGTCTTCCAGGCCTTCTTGGAGTCCCTCCTTTCACATGCTGAATCAGATTGTTATTGTAAGTCCTAGCATTGTCAATCGAGGTTGCATTGCCACCACCCGATGGCCAACCACTTTCTGTCACCACAATCTGTAAAGAGCCGCCACCATACTTGTCAAGTGCAGCGTAAAGTGCGTCCAGCAGGGCATCAAACAGATTCTGATACTCAAGATTATCATCAGGGAACACAACCGAGGGAGATGTGAAAAGAGCATATTCCAAGCTGATATCTTGAGGGTTGTCAATATAGGCAAGATAAGGATAAACATTTGCAAGCAATGGCAAAGTCATGTTCACTAGGAATTGAATGATAGGGCCTATAAATCCTTGTGCATCAGATTTAAATGCACCTTGAGATGGAGGGTATGACTTTCCAAGCAATCCTGTTTCAATGGGAGTAGAAACTTTGATTTGATTGGCCAATCCCGCTGAAGAAATCGCTTTGTAAATGTTACTTATGGCGGGGAGAAGATCTGGAGCATACTGAGCATTGTCGTTAAAAGGGCTTATTTCATTACCAACTGCTATATACTTGAATCTGACATTAGGATAGTTTTTAACATTGTTTTGAACCCAGGAATTGGCAGCGTCTTGGCTGGAGGCAATGCCCGGCAAATCCTCGTTCTCCACACCAAGTATGACCTCTATGTTAGAGCCTCCAAGGGCACTGAGAGCATCAGCATCTGGCCAAAAGAGTCTCATTCTTTGGATGTTGTATTGTTTGTAAAGCGCTATGACGTCTGGCTTTGATGGTAAGTTGTCACCAAGCATGCCGTAGTTAACGCCTATCTGAGTTTCTGCATTGGATTTAAAGTTAATAAGTTAATTTTAAGAATGAAATTAACATGAGAAATGGATTTAATTAGTACAACTAATTGATGATTATTGCAAATCATAATATTACTCGCATGGACTAGAAAATCAATACGAAGAAAATTTTACAGTCCTGCGCCTAACACTGTAAGCCCCAAAAGAAGTTGATTGGGACCAAAAATTAAGAAGGGAAAAGAATGTCCCCTACTACAAAAACAAACATTGCTTGGGACAAAAATATGATGTCCCAAATAGAAGTCCCCTTCCATAGGTCGTAATAAAGAGTGTTTGCACAAATATTTGTGTTGCCCAATATAAAAGCATGACACAAGATGGGAGAGCACAAAACAAAATGTTTTTTCCTTAAAAGCCTAAAAACAGGGTTATCCAGCCCTCCTACTACATATATATAACAATTTTCGTATCGATACGCCCATGGTAACCATTAAATGAGTTAGAATTAAATCCCAATTGTTTATTTTAATTTTGGAGATCTTTTATTAAAAAAAAATTAATGAATATTATAATTCATTTAATAACTACTGACCTTTATAATTATACACTGTATTATGTGTGCTTAAAAAATAAAAATAAAAATAAAAATAAAAATAAAAATAAATAAAAACAAACAAACAAACAAACAGGGAAGTTTGCTTTCTGGTTCCACAGGACCACTTCCAGTTTTGATGAGTCTAAGATACCAAATTGGACATGCCCCCATGACAATATATATATTCCACAACAAAGTTAGTCATAAAATATTCAGGGGCAAAAAGTTTAAATTAAAATATAAAAAGGCAAAAGCAAAGAAAACCTGTTGTACTAGGAAATTACAATAAATCACAAAACTTGTGGTATTTATAACCATTATAAAAGGATTTCTCTGTCATATATTATAAAAACTAAAAGTAATAAGCCTGATCTCAAATATTGTAAGAGATAAGAGAGAGTGAGAGAGAGGACCAGCAATGTTTATAGTAGTCGCTAGGACCCCAAGTAGTAATAGCACTACGGAAGCCATGGGAGAAGACCCAGAAGCCAAAAAGAAAGTAGCCATTAGAGACTAATAGGAATGAGGAAGAGGATGATAACTTGCTTGTGTCCTTATGCGATACAAATCAGCTGGTCTTTTATAGTGAAGGAGGGGAGTGCAAGACATCAATGCTTGCTTAGACATTTCGGGCTCCACTGCTTGCAGGTCAAGTACTCCAACGAAAATTCTAATGGAAAACCAAAAGAAATTCTATCGCATTGGATGCCAAGTCATATGATAAATTTACCTATGATACCCTTCAGAACCATTTAGTTAGAAAAGTCTTGAGCTGGCCCTCCTTTATGAACACAGACTCTTTTTTTCCCTCTCCATTCAAAATAATATTTGAACATTTCAAGGTAAAATTTATTTTTCTTTTTTCCAATGTTCTAACATTATTTGCTTAGGCAAAAAGCCGTAGTCAATACGTAATTGAAAACAGAAGGGAAGTAAAGGATTTAAGTATTTCAGAATTCTTCTATGGTGACTCCAATTTGAAAATTCTTAAAAGGTCTTAATCTCCCCATTTTGAGCAAGCCATATTCATTCTAAAAATTTAGAGCAGAAGACATGCAATCAATTTGGACACTAAGATGATTCTTTTTCTTTTTCTTTTTTTCCCCCCCGAAGGATCTAGAAAAATCTAACAATGTTGAATGTGATTGCAATTGTAACTTGTCATGATGTTTTGTTAAAATCTAAGGACATCATCTTTTTTATTTGCTAAATTTTGGAATGCAGTCGGCCGACTTCTCTTTAATACAGATAGAAGGGAGGTGAGAGAGAGAGTTTTTGACAACTATGATCATGTCGAATTATAAACTTAATTGGGTGAAACAACGAATTATAAACCTCCAAAGTGGGCTGTTACCACAGCTGAAGGTAGCGTAGGGGGTAGGGCTGTGTCTGGATCGGGTACCTGAATCCGAATATATCATTTTGACTCGAATCTAAGATATTTGAGTTATATATTTTTTTTATCCGAACCCAAGTAAAATACTTAAATTCGGACGGTACCCAAACCCGAAAATTATTTTTTTTTAACCCAAAAATTTACAATAATATTTTTTTAGTGAACATAATAAGGGGATTTTTTTTTTTTTTGCTAGTAGAAGTCAAAGAATTTTTTTTTTTCCTAAAGAATCTTATATTTATAGTATTCAAAAAAAAAATCAAAAAATTTAAAATTTTTAAAAAAAAACTCTATATACAAATCAAAAAAGAAAGAAAACTATAGTCCTTACAAAATATTTTTTTTGCCATAATTTCACTTTTATCCTTATGAATATATGTGTATGGGTTGAATCGAGTAAGTTGGGTTAATTCGGATTTTTTAATTACCGACCCGAACCCGACACGATATAATAAAAAAAAATCCAAATTAATCCGACCTGAACATCTCGGGTTCAGACGGATCACGAGTTTTGTTCGGGGTCGAACCCAACTCTAGTAGGGGGAAAACAAAGCAAAATAATAATAATAATAATAATAATAATAATAATAATAATAATTCTCTATTTTCTTACTTTCTCTCCCTTCAAAATGGGGAACTATTAAGAAAAAAACTGTTAATGGTAAAACTTTCTCATGATTCAATTAGAGGTGTTGTGACACCAGGGTCGAATTCGGATATCATGATACCCGAGTTCTGCTTGAGTGTTTTTTAGGTGGGCTCAAGCTCGAGTTCAAGCTCGTCGAGCTCGATTTCAAACTCGAAGTGTCATCGGATAATGTCGTCGACTAGTATCGTTAGATAGCATGATCTAGATTTATATTTCTTGAGCTCGAGTTTGAATTCAAAGTGTCGCGGATAGTGTTATCGGATAGTATCGTCGGATAATATCATCAGATATTTAATATATAAAAAATATTTTTTAAAAAAATTCGGGTAACTCGTTGAACTTTCGAGCCCGACACATTTGGGCTCAAACTCGAGTCAATACTTGGTCGGGTAGTGTCATAGGTTACTAATCAGATATCATAACAGCCCTAGATTCAATTGTTGGAGAGAGAGAGAATAATTTTTATGAAAGTAATTTTTACGAGAGTAAATTTTATATCCAAATTATTAGACTTGGCACACCTGCTAAACTGAAAAAAGAAAACAACATGTCGCTGTTGAGTATTTTCGAGGTTGATGGACTAAGAAGGCTTTAAGTCCTCGGCATTAATGCATCGTTGAACGCCATTCATGATGGGTCCGGTACGACCGGCCGATCCATTCTCAATTGGGACCGTGTGGTGTGGGTCTCTTCTCTTGACTAATTAGGCTTTATCTTTAAGATCTTGGCGAGATCGGCGGACCATATGACATTCGTAGATAAAATATATTAAAATTTTTAATTAAATTTAAATTTAAAAATTTAAAAATAAAAAAAATATAAATTTAGATAACTTTATCTAAATTAGATCTTGATAATGTGTTTTTCCTAAATTATATCAGATAATACTCAAATCAAATTAATGAGGAATATGATTTTAGATATTTTTTTGATTATTAAAAAAAAATTGAGAAACCAACACCGGTGAAATACTTGCAATTGCAAGCCCAACTCTTGACTGACCTTTGAAATTTGTATGCTTGAAAAATTATTTCAAACTCTGTTTATCTTTATTATGTAATTTCAGTTCATGAGTCTCTTTATAAATTAAAAAAATAATAATAATGATAGTTTTTTAATTATTCTTTTTAAATATTTTCATCAAACCCAAAGAAACTTCACAATAGAACACCCACATGCTATGGTCATTTTGCCAAGACAATTCTTTGCCTTTCTTGGGTTCTGATGGTACCTGTCCTAAGGCTCATCACGCGGCCAGAAACCACCCGAACCAAAACCTCACCCTATGGGCCCCCATGACCAAGGATATTCACTCGAGACCACTTATAGCTTCTTCGTTATTTCTTTTTCTCGGTTACTTTGCTCCTCAGCAAAATAGCCTTAGACCCGTAATATGTTGCATGAAAATGACAAGCAAAAAATAAAAATGGATACAAAATAATACGGTAAAACGATATTTTATGAAAATATAAGGAACAAAAATGTGAATAAATATATAAATATAAAAAATATAAATATTTTTATATAAATATTAATTATTTTATAAAAATAATACAATGACCATATTTTATAATAAAAATAAAAAATAATCAAAAATATTATTTTTAATCATAACATAAATAATATAAAAATAAAAATTATGGTTAAATAAAATAAATAATTCACTAAATATGAAAAAATATACAAATGTAGAAAATATATAAACTTTTATATAAATATCAATTAATTTAATATGTTGCAATATTTTGAAAATAAGAAACGTTTCGAAAACGGAAAAATACTAGTATTGAGAAATTTTTATATATCATAACCCATAAGATAAACAATCAAAGAGATAAGTATAATTCAAGGTAACCCGCAAAGGAAAAGAATCTTTAAATAAATTCAAACCTCTTACGAGAATAAGAATTCTCACTATTCTCAAAGTAATTCGCAAAATGTAAAGACCTACCCCTAATAGACATTGACTAAAGGAGAAAGTCCCCCTAATTACGAACTTCCTGTAAACACCAAAAACATCATATTTTCATGGAACTTCAAACAATACTTTCTGCAATTTCTTGGATTCTCATAAATCCTTTAAAAGGAAACTATAGTTATGAGACTTCTGAAATCTAGGATATCGCAAGAGAGCAGATATATAAACAAAATAGCGACCGTCATTCAGGTAAGTTTTTCGAAACTCTACATAGAAAACAAACACATTGCTATCCCAAAGTCGAGACTCTTCTTTGTCTATTTACTATATACAAAAACCGCTATTCTATTTGAGCATTAAAGTCTCCGCACCGTCTGATGGCTTTTTGTAGGTAACGCCCTTTGGATCATCCCCAGTTCAGTAACTCTTGCTTAACCAAACGAAGGCAGATATCTGTGGAGAAACCCACCTCCATCAGGATCTTATATGGTTTCATTTTTTATGGATTCTCCACAGATACTTGCCCTCGTCTGCTACAGCACCGGTAGGACCTCAAAACTAGTTCAATGGATCATGACTGTTGAATGTTATCCTGGTTGTGCAAGCAGCTTCTATTTGAGTGTTTGCATTTGTGATGCACTTACCAACAATGATCTTCTGTTGAATACGTACAGGGAGAGGATGATAAATTCCTGCATAATCAACTTCTTTCTCACAAATTTGAGGAGGCATGTAGGGGAGCCGGTGTTCCACTCGTCCTCCAATTGCAGCCCGGTTATGATCACTCCTACTTCTTTCAGACACCATGCACAAGCTCTTCAACTTTGAGTTTGTAAGTCGAGATGTGTTTGAATGCTAGAGACCTTTAACCTTTTGTTGGTTATGGGCCATCTTGAAAAGTAATGTTAGCTAAATCGGGCATGAATATGGAAACAATGGTACTTATGAACATTAGGAGTGAAAAAATGAACCTATGTTGTCGATGAATTTCGGTTTTGTACTCTGTATTTTCTGGAAATGACGTGCGAATAATAGGTGGTGGAATTTGCTTACAGAGAACATCCCAAAACCAACCTCATAATATTATTATAAGCAATACTTACTCCGAAATCAAGTACATATAGCTCTGCACTGCTTTTGCAGGGGATATATTACAAACAAACCCTTATCAAAAAAAAAGAAAAAAAAAAAAAAAAAACAAGAAAATTTCATAAAACACTTGCAAACTCTGTCAATCCACCCGCATGCTCACTTTACTGATATGGTTGTTGTAGCTCACGGTCGAGAATAATGCTTGGAATGTGAGCAATTTTAGACCAATCCTCCCCTGCTTCAGCCATGCATCTTGTAATCATCTCTGGACAATTCACCATCTGGGGAATTCTGAGTCCGGTGAGGCATTGGATTCCCTCTGGCAAAGCCGACAGGTTCGCACATCCACCAATAAACAAATACTGGAGAGTAGTGTTAGCATTAGCCCCTTGTGGAAGAAGCCACCTTGGCAATATTTCCACCTGCGGTAACACAGAAACAGCAAATGGCCGAAGCTTTCCAAGATCAATGTCTCACCCCATTTGGCATATCAAGTTTTGCACATTGAACAATTGCAATAGTCTCCAAAGAGGACAGATGTTTAAGACCACTCACCGGCAAACATGTCAGCTCTGGGCAAAATGCTATAACAAATGCTTTGAGGGAAGTGAGGTTTTGCAGGGAATCCTCAGAATCAGAGGAACACAAACTTGTCAGGTTCTGACAACTGAAAATATTAGATTGGAGAGAGGTCAAGCCTCCGATCCCTCTCTCTGGTTTTCCACAGCGACATACAAGTGTCAGAGACTCACCTTCTTCTCCACTCCTCCAGGCAGTCCTTCAAGTTCCCTGCATGCCCCATGTCGCAGAGTCTGCAAATTGCAAAGACTGCAGACAGAATTTGAAAGTCTCTTGATCCTAGTATATCCACTTCGGTCGAGAAATCTGAGATGCTATAAGGTACCTATGGAATTTGGTAGCACTTCAAACAATAACTGGGTTAGATCAAGGACTCGCAAGTACTGGCAGCTCAAAGTGCACCTCCCTACAAACAACTCACTTGCATAGTCTCTCTTTCTCTCTCCCTTTGTGCCCGAAATAGGATCCGGAAGAGAGCTTTTTGTATCTGGTCTGTGTACCAATAGAAAATGTAGCCTTTTGGGGCACAAATTTACTCAGAAAATGTCAAGCTTTCTGGGGGCTTTCTCATGGTTGTTACCATTGTTGGATACTGTACAAGACCTTAATGCAGTTTTACATTATTTAGGGTTTGATTTTCAATATGCTTTTCGAAATAATTAGTTTAAGGATCTCACCGAATTCGATCATTAACGTAGTCTTCCCTCGTACTCATTTACTTTAACGTATTTGATTAAATGTATGAAATTGTGTATATAATTAGTCGTTATTTTATTTCTTTGAGACCAAAAAGGAGAAATAGAAAAGTGTAAGTGTCTATTTGTATTAGACAAGGATATATTTATTATACCATTGTTATATTTTTGAATTTAAATGTGATTAATCCATACAATTGGAATCATTTAGGGAAGTCAATGCAATGGCAGGTAAAACATAATGAAAAATGGTTATAGTGTTTGAATTAGCCATTTTACATAATTAACAAAAATTTGACGACCCTTTCTTCGAGTGAAAAAAATACATCAATATCATAAGGTAAAAAATAATTTTGAAATATGTTTATTTTGAATACAATTTTAAATTTGATAAATGAGCACATTTAAAAAAAAAAATCATAAGAAAATAAAAGCCGAAAATAGAGCAAAAAATTGAAATTAAAAATGGAAAACATTTCCCATTACGGAATGCTTATATCTTCATTGATGCCTACCAAATTACGAATCACACGTTTGCTTTACTCTTGTAGTTCATGGATAGTTGTATTTAATTAACTCAAACATAAATGGGAAACCAGATTATGTTAGGATAGCTTTCTTTAAATTAGAATTGACAATACTCTTGACCCTACTATTTGATATATAGAATTAATCATATAGCTAATAATTTAAATTTTTATGTCAAAGTTTAACTTCTTGGATTTCCTTCTCTCTCTTTACCGCTAGAAACTCCAAACACTTCAATTTGTCATTTTCTATTTCTTCTGCTAGAATCAAAGACCCAAATTCTAAAATGTTTACATTGGACAATCCAAATTTAAACCGTACTACAGACGACCTTTTAGTGGCAATCCGAGAAGCCAAGCGCTCACTCGCAGCTTTGTGTCATTTCAGGTATTATTCATTAGGAAATTACATGCCATTTATGAAGTACTCTTCTACGTGCCATACATGTATGGAATTTTCAAATGAGCGTAAAAAGTACATATAAGCTTCTGCTGCATGATCCCTTGCAAAAGCAACATGCCGATTTCGAAGGGACAGATTACAAGAAAGCTTTATTTAGAGTAGAAAAACTAGTGCAAAATAGAAGTTGGGCTGATTATTATTTCTTTGCTTATGCTAATAGTGGGCCTATAATGGGGTAGCCCTAATTAAAATTGGTGGGGTACTTGGGCTGTTTATCAGGGGAAAAGAGTCCCCAGTGCTTCTCATATTCTGGGCCTGTTTTCTGATTCTCATCAAACATGGCAAAGATGTAAGTCTCTATAGGTCCTCCAGGCCTTCTTGGAGTCCCTCCTTTCACATGCTGAATCAGATTGTTATTGTAAGTGCTAGCATTGTCGATCGAGGTTGCAGTGCCACCATCCGATGGCCAACCACTCTCTGTCACCACAATCTGTAGAGAACTGCCACCAGACTTTTCAAGTGCCGCGTAAAGTGCGTCCAGCAGGGCATCAAACAGGTTCCGGTACTCAAGATTATCATCAGTGAACACGACTGAGGGAGATGTGAAAAGAGCATATTCCAAGCTGATCTCTTGAGGGTCGTAAATATAGCTAAAATAAGGATAAACGTTTGCAAGCAATGGCGAATTAATGTTCACTAGGAATTGAATGATAGGGCCTATAAATCCTTGAGCATTAGGATCAAATGCACCTTCAGATGGAGGGTATGACTTTCCAAGCAATCCTGTTTCAATGGGAGTAGAGACTTTGATTTGGTTGGCCAACCCTGCTGAAGAAATTGCGTTGTAAATGTTACTCATGGCAGGGAGAAGATCTGGAGCATACTGGGCTTTGTCGTTCAAAGGGCTTATTTCATTGCCAACTGCTATGTACTTGAATCTGACATTAGGATAGTTCTTAACATTGTTTTGAACCCAGGAATTGGCAGTGTCTTGGCTGGAGGCAATGCCCGACAAATCACTGTTGTCGACACCAAGTATGACCTCTATGTTAGAGCCTCCAAGGGCACTGAGAGCATCAGCATCTGGCCAAAAGAGTCTCATTCTTTGGATGTTGTATTGTTTGTAGAGCGCTATAACGTCTGGCTTGGATGGTAAGTTGTCACCAAGCATACCGTAGTTAACGCCTATCTGAGCTTCTGCATTGGATTTAAAGTTAACAAATTAATTTTAAGAATGACATTAGCATGAGAGATGGATTTAATTCGTCCAAATAATTGATGATTATTGCAAATCATAATATTACTCAGATAGACTAGAAAATTTATACAAAGAAAAATTTTGTTTGATTTTGGGCAAATCCTATGGCGCGGGAACTCCCAGGTCCTCTGCCTTACACTGTAAGCCCCAAAAGAAGTTGATTGGGACCATAAAATAAGAAGGGAAAAGAGGTCTCCCAGTACAAAAATAAACATTGTTTGGGACAAAAATCCCAAATAAAAATCTCGTTCCATATGTCATAATAAAGAGTGTTTGCACAAATATGTGTTGCCCAATATAGAAGTATGACACAAGAATGGAGAGCACAAAACAAAATGGTTATCTACCCCCCCCCCCAAAGCACATAAATACGCACCTAGTAACCATTAAATGAACTAGAATCAAATCCCAATTGTTTATTTTAATTTTTGGAGATATTTTATAAAAAAAATAATAATTATAATTCATTTGATAACTACTGACCTTTATAATTATATACACTGTATTATGTGTGCTCAAGAAAACATATAACGAAAGGGAAGTTTGCTTTCTGATTCCACAGGACCACTTTCAAATTTGATGGGTCTAAAATACCAAATTAGGCATGCCCCCAGGGCAGCAAATATATTCCACAACAAAGTTAGTCATAAAATTTTCATGGGCAAAAAGTTTAAAATAAAATATAAGAAGGCAAAAGCAAAGAAAACCTGTTGTACAAGGAAACTACAATAAATCACAAAAACTTGTGGCACTTATAATCATTATAAAAGGATTTCTCCATCATAAATTACAAATACCAAAAGTAATGAGCCTGATCTCAAATGTTATAAGAGATGAGAGAGAGAGAGAGAGAGAGAGAGGACCAGCAATGTTTATGGTAGTCGCTAGGACCCCAAGTAGTAATAGCACTACGGAAGCAATGGGAGAAGACCCAGAAGCTAAAATGAAATTAGCCATTAGAGACTAATAGGGATGAGGAAGAGGAAGATAACTTGCTTGTGTCTTTGCAGTACAAATCAGCTGGCCTTTTATAGTGAAGGAGGGGAGTGCAAGACATCAATGCTTGCAGACATTTCGGGCTCCACTACTTGCAGGTCAAGTACTCCAAGGAAAATTCTAATGGCAAACAAAAAATTCTATCGCCATGGATGCCAATTCATATGATAAATTTACGTGCGATACCCTTCATAACCATATGTTAGAAAAGTCTAGACCTGGCGCTCCTCTATGAACACTGACTCTTTTTTCCCTCTCCATTCAAAATAATATTTGAACATTTCAACGTAAAATTTGTTTTTCCTTTTTCTAAGGTTCTAACATTATTTGTTTAGGCAAAAGGCCGTAGTCAATACGTATTTGAAAACAGAAGGGAAGTAAAGGGTTACAGTATTTCAGAATTCTTCTGTGGTGACTCCAATTTGAAAATTCTTAAAGTTTTAATCTCCCCATTTTGGACCAGCCATATTCGTTCTCAAAATTTTGAGCAGAAGACATGCAATCAATTTCTCCAATGTGGGGAAATGTACCCCAGTTGAAGGAAGGGTAAAGGGAGGAAAAAAAGCAAAAAAATAAAAATAAAAATAAAAATCCTCTATTTTCCTACTCTGTCTCTCTTTAAAAATGCGGAAATAGCCGAAAACCATGAAGAAAAAATTTGTTGAAGGTAAAATTTCCTTATAATTCAATTGCAGAAGGGGAAAGAATAATTTTTATGAAAGAGTAAATTTTTCCTCTGAAGTATTATACTTGGTACACATGCTAGATTCAAAATGGCAAAACAAAATGTTACTGCAGGAGTATCTATCATGAAAACTCTTTTTTTTGTTTTTTGGTTTTTACCTACCGATATTCGGGTTTACTAATTTGGTTCGAAAATTATGAGACTCATTGAGAAGTTAATTTTTAAAAAAAAAAAATTTATTCTTAAGAGTCAAACTTAAGACTTTTAATTAAGAAAATAAAATATTTAACTATTCAATTCAAAGGGTTTATTTTATCACAAAAACTCTTGGATTCAAGCACAGAGAGAGATAAGTTGATGGACCAAGAAAACAAGTCCTGGGCATTAAGATCTTGGCTTCCTCGTCGGACCATAAGACAATACAAACATAAAATAAAATAAAATAAAATTACCCGGTTCTTGTCCTAACTTCTTAGAAATTGCAATCTCAGTTATCATAATGTGAAATCTGTTCCTCAAATAGATAGTCTAGTATTTTTAATCCTGTAATTCAGAGTTGAAATCCAAATTAAGAAAAAAAAAAGTGAAATCTGCGGAGCAACCCAAATACCAAAATTTCTTTTTCCAACTTAATCATGAAGAAAATTTTGACAAGCCCAACTCCTATTACGGGGTATGGCCGAATCAGTGACCCACAATTTTATGATGCAAACAACTTTGAATTGAAAATCCGCAGGAGCCATTTCCACAATAACCATGACTAATTTCATTCAACCCACGCACTTGGCAACACATGACATGGCCACCCCAAAGTCAAGCCATACAACTACAAAGTTCCGTTCTGGGTAGGGTAGCGTGTCGGCTCTGCCTGCGCTGTTGCGAGGGTGTCAAAATATTTTGGTTTCTTCCCATAGAAGGCTATCTGGGTGAGATCAAAATTTGCACTTCCTGGTTTTTTTTTTTTTTCTCCTTTTAGGATTTCATCTGTCCTTAATTTTTATTGGTGTCAAATTTTTGTGAAATATGTAACTGATGGACCAAGTTATTTTTTTTTTAAACTCCAAAAATACTAATATAACGTACAAACATTTTTCAAATAATAAACCTCTCCACAGAAAACGCTTCAAACGGTAAATTGCATTCATCAAGGACTCATAAGTAGTGGCAGCTCGAAATGCACCTCTCCACAAACAAAGCCTTCTAACATTTTTCAAATTTGAGAATAAACCTAAATTCTTGTGATTCTTCCCCAGATTTTCATCATAGTCTAAAAATGACAATCCCATGAAGGACACGCCTTGGGTAACAAGCTGGGCTGGACCATTCACCATTCTGTACAAATCCATGACTCACAACATCTTCAGGCTGATCAAGTCCATTCGCCATTCGTATTTGTACGAACAACATCCTCTCCATATCAGGTGTAAAAGAAGCAAAAAGCCACTATCTCTTACAAATAACCGCGGAATAACCGCACATGCTCATCTGATTTCAACCCAAATTTTCGGCTCGAGCGTCCCAAGATCTATTTCCTTAATCAAAGGTCTCAAAATTGACCCTTAGAAATAAAAATAAAAAATTTCAGAAAACCGACCTCTAAATTACGTCCCTGAATTAATTCGACCAAATCCAAATAATAGTTGATAAAAAAAAAAAAAAAAAAAAAAAAAATCTGTTTTCATAAAAGACAAGAAACCTAGGGTCTTTACTGCTACAGGACCTCCCCTCCCCTCCCCCCCCCCCTTTTGTTTTTTTCCCAAATTCCCTCGGTGGGGGCTGCAATACACGCCTCACGGTCGCTTCCTTATCATTAATTCTTCCAATCACATCTCCCCGCCCCACCCCCGGGAGAACAAATGAACGAGTCAAATCCCTTTGTCTTTCCGTACTGACCTTATTATCTAGTGATCCCTCCATTTCCATGAAATGATATCTCTCTAGGAGAATGTGAATGAACACTGCAGACTCAAATTTGTACAAATTTAATTGCATGAGGAATCCTAAGTTGGGGCGTTTTATGTTAAATGCCAACTAGAACTGACATCATTACAAGTACAATTTTATCTTCTTGAAGCATACTCTAAGGTCTTTAATGCAGTTACCTTATCTCCTTAAGCAAATTTGTGCAGTATACTTGGAAGCAAAAGTGTCTTGAAACTGATGTCTTGTTCTATTTTAAGATAATAGCTGAGACAAATTTTGCGACATTTTATTTTTCAAATAATGTACTTCCCATGACCCAAGTTCTCAGCTAAAGCAATTTCTCATTAATTTCTCATTGCACTAATGCCGATTACAAGATATCAGTATGTAGTTTTTATACTTACCAAAACGAAAATAGAGAGCCAGGGGGGGGGGGTAATCCCGCCTGTACATATATTATATTCCCGGTGCCGCCTGGCCCCAATAATAACAAATAATCTGTACAAAACTACTATACAGTGCTCTGCTGCCTCTGCATATTGTTGCCTTAACTTTTGCTCAGCCATGCTGGTCGCTCATGAGGAGAGCTTGATAATGTCCATTCGGGTGAAGTCAGGGCAGTATGATAAATTGGATAGTATCTTTCCACTTTCTAATTTTATCAAATCAAAAAGTCACTATGCTGCGAGATTCCTTCGGTGGCTTCAGTTCGAGTATCAACAGAACCAAACTCAGGGCTAGGAGGGTACTGGATCTGCTCCAAAGACATCATTGGGGTGGCCGCGAATGCAGGTTCAAGATTTTCATTTATGCTCTTCTTGGGCCTCTTCGGCCTCTTTGGTCTTTGTGATTGTAGAGCATTATTGTTTTGAAGAGGATCATCCACGTCAAAGTCAACCTCTGCTGAGTTGGGTTCATTCATACCAACATAAGAGTCAGCATTTTTCAAAGCCCGCTGTGAATTCCTCGCCTTTGGAGGAGTTTGCTTGTCTCCAGGGGGCTTCCTCTGCAGATACAGAAGAATTTCTAACACAAGATGACTTCAAAGGGCAAAATTCCAACTCCAAATAATAAAATTATCCGTAAAATTTCTCAGGATGCATCTAACAAACCCACCAGCAAAAGGGAAACTAGTGTCAGGAGGCAGACTGTTATTAGCCTACTCTACTATCCCACAAGCTGGTGGAGAACTCCAGGCACTGAAGTTGGGGGGGCTTTGCTCCGGTTAAAGCCCCTACACCCATGGGTCGGTCACTGACATGGAATCCTGCCGGTGGTGCCACATTGCCCAACAAAGGGACCCACCAAAAGCTGCTTTGTGTGGGGTAACTATCAGCCGACATGGCACCACTATCCAGTCACCGTGTCAGCAACCAGGTGACGGGAAGGCTGCTAGAAATGCAGCAAATCCACTCCCGGCCTGGTCTGAAATAGTATCTCATTGTAAACCTAGGGAAAGTACTACAAATATAACTAAACACCAACAGAAAGAGAAGGAAATTGTTTCAACCAAAATAAATTTATCAACACATTATACCTTTTTATTGTTGGGTTTGGCTTTCTCCTCTTCTGGTGAGGGCTCAACTCCATTAGTTTTAGTTGCAATGTTGGTTAGATCTTCCAAAGATGCATCACCTTCAGCATCAAGCCGTATACCCTTTGTTCCACGTTTTTTCTTTTGTGAATCCCTACCCTGGAAGCAGAAGGAACTACAATATTAGGTGGGAGCCTGAAACAATCCATTGGGAATGACACAATCAAGTAAACAAGCAAAATGTTACTTGTTCAATCAATAGCATACATCAAAACTTTTATCATATGACAAATGATAAACCACTGCAGCAACAAAAATTAAACAATTTTCACTTGAAGCCGCTATCTTGTAGTTGCTTAGATGAGGCAGATTAAGTGCATTTGAGAAGGGATATCCAAGGATGTCTTTCCTGAAAAGGGTCACCCGAGGAAAACCCTTACATTTTCATCACTGTGTTTTAGAAGTGGAAGTCCAAACTGGTTAGCAAAGATGAACTGTGGGAGACATCCCCATCCCCCCGCCCCGGGGGGGGGGGGGAATGGAACTTCTGTAAATTATTTGTAGAAAAATTTTGACTTTTTCATTGCCCTTTATAAAATCAAATATATATATATATATGGCTTGGCCTCCCCGGTGTTTATCACCGGGATCTGTCCCCGCTGATTTGGCAAAGAACATATTATCTTTCAGTTTCTTCAAGTGATTTTGAGCAAGAGACGGAGGAGGTTTTTCACACACTCATGAATGCACATGCAATAACCACATGGAGTTCAAGTACCTAGATAAGTACCTGTACTGGTAGTTCTCTCAACTTTTGCTCCAACTGAGCATCATCCAAAAGCAAAGAAACAACGTCCTCAGGGGCCAAGAGATCGCCCTGAACATGACCACCAGTCATGACAAGCTGCTGGACAGTACTTTTTTGACTTGCTCTCTGCAAAATTTTCTCTTCCACAGTTTCTTTACAGATCAACCGGTAGACAGTGACCTAAACCACATAAACACGATATTAATAATGCACATAAATAGATCCAAACCATAATGGATGGCAGATTCCATGAGCAACCAATAAAACACTCCCACATGCATGACATGGTTAGCCGAAAATCATTGCACCTGTAAAAAGCACAACAATTTTTGTAATTCCGCACCCAGCTTCCCCAAAATAAATAAATAAGGTCCCACAATTCTCATAACATGGTCATGTATACATTGAGTGTGGGCATCTCAAATGGACATACTAGTGCTCTTAGATTTGTGAAGCAGTTAACTTTATTTGACTAAGTGGAATCAGGAAAGTCTACAAATCAACCAAATCAAGAAAGAAAGAAAAAGATCAAATGGTCACAGGAAAATATATATATATATTAAGAAACATTTCAAACCAGATGCTCATTAGGCATGCCAGCCCTTGTGCCATGTTTCAAAAATGATGATTATGACTGGTGAACATTAAAACAACAAGACAAACACGCATAGATGGAGACTAGTCAAACAATAACAAGAAACAAACCTCCTTAGTTTGACCAAGCCGATGAGCTCTGTCCATTGCTTGTAAATCTAATGTTGGATTCCAGTCACTCTCATAGAATATGACAGTGTCAGCAGCTGTCAAGTTGATGCCAAGCCCACCAGCTCGGGTGCTCAGCAAGAACACAAAGATATCACTTCTGCATGAATACAAGCAATTTTCAGGATCACCATAATACAGGGTATCCTATTAGTGAGCCATAAGAGAAATCGAAGCGCAGAAAAGTAACAATCAAAGTAAGGCCCTCACCGATGCTGGAAATCTCTAACCATGTCTCGACGATCCATGATGGTGGAAGATCCATCAAGTCTAAGGTATCTATACTTCCTATAATTCATATAATCCTGCAAATGATGAAAGAATCAATGGTCAAACAAAGTTAACAGAGCCAAAAAAAAAAAAAATACCATGAGTAGCATAAAGGTGCTAAAGCAAGGATATTGCAACTATAGATAACTACAACAAGCTTGATATTCAACCAAGATAACTCTAGGATGACAAAGCCATGCTACTGCACTTCAGCCATCCTATCGAACCGCCACTTCAACGACAGGTTCCAACCATTGAACTATGATACAGCTTTTGATGAGATTAAAACCCAAATGAGCTTAGAATAAGTATAATGATAACAACCAATATCCAATAGTATTAACTTCCTAGATTATTTACCACACAATAATTATAGTCAAATCATATGGAGTCATGGACCCTATAAACTAAACACTTCAACTCAGAATATCTAACTTCCGAAAATTGCACCTTAAGTGCTTGCAGTAATTTTTTTTTTTTCAAGCAACAATAGGTTCTCACAATAATCCGTAAATGAAAGCAGTCTGTTGTTATAGTCCAAAAAAACATGGGAACAAGTATCGTATAAGATGCTCAACCAACGAAACCTAATTTTTGATACGTGATCCTTTCCAAAGAGTTACTTTTCAATTACTGCTGCTCTAAGCTTTCCTACAAGGGCTCTGAAATTAGAAGATTAAGAACACAAAAGGAACTGTCCTCACAAAAAGATTTTCTCACTTTACAATGAGTAGCCAGTTCTAAAAAAACAAATTTAAAACATAAAAATTAATAAAGAAAGCAAAGCAACCCGTACAAACTCTGCCCCAAGTCAATGTCCATCCAAATAAAGCTGTAATAAGGTCATTGGAACTTAGCTATTTAGACTTATAAAAATTAATAAGCCAGATATACCTCAAGAATATTCAGCATCTTGGTCATTTGAGCAAACAGGAGGACACGGTGATTTTCTGCCCGCAAGCGTTTCAGTAATATATCCAGTGTTTGAAGCTTGCCCGAATCCTGCAGAAAAGAAAGTATTTTTTAAATACTGCACCTTGAAGATTTTAGTATTAATAAAACAAAAGCAGAAGAGTATTTGTCATACTGTAAGCATCTTTGCAGGATCGAAACTTTGCATGGGTGGAGATGATCCAAATATCTTGTGTGTGAGCTGAAGAGCAGGCTGTGAAACTATTACTTCAGAGTCAATCTCCTGAATCAGGCAATGCTGTTTCTCTGGCTTTCTGGGTCCACTACTGTCAGATGTGCGTGCAAATCCAACTAACAATCTCTTAACCCAGGGATGATGAAGTTCTTCAAGCATTTTGTAGGTGAAATTTCTATCCGGGCAATGGCCATTAATCTACAATTCATCATGCATGTGAAACTTATGGTCAATATGTGAAAGATGAGTAATTTGTTAGATATATAACACAACAGAGACAAGCATATCCTGAACTCTCAAACAGTAAGTGTTGCTGACACTAAAATAAGTTTAGAATTGTTAACTAAAGCAGTCAAGCAAGAGAAATTTCAGTTATATTGCCTCAAAAATAAATCACGTACGCATGTCACAGCTGTGTTTTTCATTGTGACAGGGCATTTGCCCAAATTCTAAAGGTGCCCTGTTGCTACCAATAGTGGCAATTAGTTTAGATTCAGTTCTACAGACTAATTGTCTCATAACAGATGCACACACTTTAGATTGAACTTTCTGACAACAGAAGAACTAAAAGAACCAAAAAGAGTCATGTCTAGTGCCGACCCCCCAAGCCACAAAGGGGGAAAATACACCAGTATCATTGCAAAATATTCATCTCAAATAATATTTATGTTGAAATAAAACAAAATTAAAGAGCCAAGAAAACTCACCGGAGGAGCTCTGGATCGTGGGATGAAAGTGTATGCAGAATGCAGAAGTTTAATATCAGAAATAAGCCTGTCCTGATGAGAAACAACTAAAGCCTCGAAAAGAGCATTGCCAGGACCAGTAGGAACACGTCTTTGAAGCATAGTTGCCTCAGATTTTGAAGGTGTCAGCAACAATCTGGTAACAGATCTAACTTTTCCGCTATCTATGTCACTATATTGAGGATCATTCTCATCAACTTCCAGGAGTAAATTTATAATGTCATCCAGAAACTGTCTTCCCCATCTCACAATGGAAAATAACAGTCTCTCCATGAAAGAACCAGTTGCCAGAAATCCAACCTCTGCGGGAGATAAATCCATCAAACGGGTGAAGCCAAAACCTTCACTTCTAATGACAAAATCACTGGCATTATTCACCAGAGGGACTGCAGATCGATATACATTATCAGGGTTAAATACATTAAAATGTTTGACAAAAAATTCTCTAGTAAGACCATGTCCCTCCCCTGTACAAAGCATTCCACCATAACGAATAATTTCTTCATATATCAGTTTTGGTATCTGCAAAGTAGGAATGAACATCAGAAACAGAAGGGTGAAAAGAAAAATATCGGAGAGTGCACATGGCTAAAACAGAGACTGCTGCATACACAAAGTACTCTCGCATGCTTATATAGCTTCAAATCCCTTTAGAAACCTTAACCAGTATTGATGCGAAATTATGAACTGCATGTTTATCTACTCGCACAAGAAACAATTTTATACATGCTCAATTACAACCCCCACGTGTTCTAAACAGCAGCAAAATTGAGAAGATTAAAAGTAAATAGATAAATTGCCAATTTGACTCTAAGCAAGAACCTTGTAATAATTTACCTATTTCTCCTTTTCTCCCTTTTCTTTTTGTCTTTTTTTTTCCTTCTCTCTTCTAATCACTTGCTCGTCCTTGACTTTCTTGCCTTTTTCTTGCAAATCATCTCTCAGATCTGATAACTAGTTCCTCTTTCCAGCTAGGTTTTTTATACTTTTTTTTCATTCTTCCCGTGAAGTATTAATCATAAAATTGTAACGTACACGTTCCCTCTGAAATCTGGTTTGATTGTTCTTCAATTTGGTTCAATTTAAGAGAAAATATTGAATTCCACGATTGTTTAATGAGAATTATGCATATTATAGTAAAGTTTGCAACCAAGTAGGAAATATGAAACTTAACTATCAAATTATAGAAAAGTCCTAAAATTCACCTAGTTTGCTAGGTATAAACTATTATCATTTTAATTGTTTTTATACTAACAAATATATACCACATAATAATCACATCATCACTTCAAACTGCAGTTGAAATGATGACTCACAACCCAGTCAGTTTTCACACTGGATGTTTGGGTCTGGGTTTAAAATTTTGTTCTTTACAAGAAGATTTTTTTTTTTTTCTCTCTATCAAAAAGAAATAATTTCCGTAACTACAGCCTGTGAATACTTTCATCTAAATGAAACAAACAGAAAGAAGTCAGCTAGAATTTCCTTCATAAAGCAGCCATTCATTCATAACCAAAACCAAATTAGAATGCCTGATGAGTATATCTTTCAATTCCTACTTCTTTATCAACCTTTCAGCGTTTGTTTAAGTCTTTGGAATAACAAAAACAAAAAAATTCTCTTATTTGCCTAAATATATCCCAAAGAGTGTAAGACAAAGCCCTACCTCTCTATTTTAAGTTTCCAACCAGCTCTTCTATTTCTCTTCCTTTTCTATTAGATACAAAAACGGAAACAAAACCAAAACCAAAACCAAAACCAAAACCAAATATAGGTATTAGAAACAAAGGTTCCAAATATATATATATAAGATAGCCCTTCTTCCCAATTGTTCTTTTAGCTTTTATGGAGTGACTATCTATCAGACCAAAAACAGCACTTCAAAATATCGAATCTTGAAAGCCAACACTTTTTTCTAGAATTGGTAGATAGATCAGTTGCAAGTAGTCCTACTAGGAAGTAGCCCAACAAAAAAAAAAAAAAAAAAAAAAAAAAAAAAAAAAAAACATTGCAGAGCAATGGGAAAATAAACAAGCACACAAGGTCATAGATATCAATATTTGGGAAGGATTTAAAAATAAAATAAAATAAAATAAAACTAAAAAAAACAAAAACAAAAACAAAATAAAGGAGTTCAGAAAATGAAAATCTTGCTCAAATACCTGATATGTAATAGGATTCTGACCACCAGAGTAATGCACGTCCTCCAACTCCCCAAAGGGAGCAGGCTGAAGAGAATTGGGAATCTCCGCAAAGTAAAAGTATGTACTGCCTTCGTTTCTTTCAAACAACTCCGGGTGGTTGCAAACCTGAAATTCACAAGACACATAAGTGATTACAGAGAAATATGATAATTAACTATGAAGAGACCATTAGACCTCATATCTCAATATCTGAATCCAAATATTCACAGACCTCTCATCTCAATATCTGAATCCAAATATTCACAAACTTAACAAGATACATAAAGCTAGAACTGACAGCATACCTTTCGCAGTTGGATAACAATATTCATCAGATTCAGAATTTTCTTCTCATTAAGATGCCCGCGGCTACCGTCAAACAGCTCAGCAAGGGATATCTTGTTCTTGATAGCCTGATAAAATGCCTGCTGCCTAGAACTCAACTTGCAGTGAACTGTAACTTCTGTCTTTCCTGTCAACTCAGAGATCACATCTTTTTTGACCCGCCGCAGCATAAAAGGCTTTAGAATAGCATGCTATTCACAGAAGGAAAAAAAGGAAACAACCTAAATTAGATCATAATCTGAAGTATCTTTGCATAAATGTCAAGAAAACACACTTCTAAGATGCCAACAAGAGCACTACTACAGCTATCTAATTAACAAGAGAATAAACTAGCAAATAAATCAAGCACTTCATGAACAGGTTGGACTCAGCTACACAATCCATGGCCCAAACTCATTTCTTCATTAAGAAAGATGAGCATGGGCTGTATTTCAAATATTAGCAACCAATTTAAAGCTTAGCTCATAAAATCTTGTGAACAAGGCTGTTAAAGAGCTTGAGAAGCTCATACTCCCCGAACTGCTTGATCATACTCCTAGTGGAAAGTCACTTGAGCAAGATCAAGCCACTTTGTGAATTAAGATCTAGATAAAATTGTTTCCAAATGTATAGATCAATATGTAGCCAGAAGATAGTGCTTGTTTCATCTTACATAATGGCTTAAAAAACAATATCCTGGACGAAAGAAAAGTCATAAAGATATGACCCTAAAGAAGATTTACATGCATCAAGGATTATGAAGTGAACAAAAATGCCAGAAGCAAGATAATAGTCAGAAGACATGCATGCAGGGGAATTCTGTCCTAAGCAGAACACTTACCAGTCTATTAAGCTGGTGCTCATTCAAAGTGCCACCATGTTCTGCATGGTTCTCGATGCTGGTGATAAAAGGATAGAAGATGAGGAAATAGGGAAAGTATATACAAGTTCTAGTGACTTAAACAGGTCAAGGACAAATAGAGACTTTGCAACTTGGAACTTACCCTTTTGAAAACCACTCATTAAATTGCTCATGGCTGTCAAATAAGGTAGGCATAATAAAATGCAGAAGGGCCCATAACTCCGCCATATTGTTCTGGATAGGTGTACCAGTCAGAAGCAAACGATTGCGGCAATTAAAACTGAGCAGTGTCTTCCACCTTATACTGTATACAATCAAGCAATAAGAGGTAAGAATCACAGAACACAAAATAAAGTATATCACAAGGCTATTCTGCTGGTAAGCTGTCTAAGTGACTTAACAAGAACTAAATGAGTCCCCAATCCATAAGATAAGTTACTAGAGTTACCAGGGTACACAGTCTATAATATTAATAAAGCATAGGTAATCCTTAAAAAAGAAAAAAGATGGCGCAGAGACAAATGATGCCACAACAATCAAATGACACACATCATAGACTTCCATAAGATCAGGCAAGAGAAGCAAGAAAAGATATTATATGCAGATACAATCTACATGATTTAGACGGATATGGTAGTAATAAAAACACAATTTGTGGTATCTTTTCACATTTTTTTAGCAATAAGAAATTAGAAGTAATTTGAAGGGGAATATGTTCAAATGCCTAAGGTTTCAAGTTCCAAATCAGGGTTCACATTCTGCAACAAAGTGGACTGGCACTCCAGAGAATGAAAGACATAAGAATTAAACAACACTATGATCTAACATTGCTGAGCTGATTAGAATAACCTCATATAGTTAAAAACCTACGTTCCGCATTTTAAGAAGGAATACCTGTTTGAACTCTTGATTGCCTGTGCTTCATCCAGTACCATGTACTGCCATTTCACCCGCCGAAAATACTTCTCGTCAGAGACTAACAGTTGATAGCTGGTGATGAGAATATGGAATCCAGCATCCCTGGAGAAAAGAAGGTAAAGTCACAGCAAAATAGGGAAAAAATGAAAGGTTAAATTGCTAAAATTTTACTCCTCCTTTAAGAGTAACCGTGATGTGCCTCAAATACAAAAAGGAGACCATTTCCAGGTCTAAGATTAACTGGACTCAAACTTCAACTTTCTAAGACAAAAAAGAAAATTCAAAAAAATAAAAACTAAACTGTCAGTGGTGTCCAGTTACCTCCGATAAAGGCGCTTTGGATTAATGTTTTTCCTAAGCACCATTCGCTCCTGAAGGCCACCCCAATATGGAAGGGTCTTCAAGTCAGGGCAGAAACGACTGATTTCATCAGCCCAGTTGTTCAAGACAGAAGCAGGTGCAACAACCAAAAACGGTCCCCAAATATTTTTCTCCTGCATGGGTGGTTACAGCCATTCAAATTCAGATACAGAGCAAGAACGTAATAAGAATATATATTTTATAGGAACTGAAATTTTTTCACAAAAAGACACCAAGGAGGTGCCCACTTACAAAGGCAACATAAAAAGAAAGCTCACAAAAAGGACATGGTATGTATCACAAAGAAGATCAAATACCTCAGCCAAATGAGCCAAGAATGCCATGGCTTGAATTGTCTTTCCCAATCCCATTTCATCAGCCAGAATGCCATTTAAACCCTAAATAACAAGAATTATCTCCTCAGAATAACCAACATTTAAGCCCTAGGTGACTTTGTCAAATGAATTATGACATATTAGTACAGACACATATACAGACATTAGCAAATAATAAAAATGTTAATATCTGTGTACACATCAAACAGAAGGGATACAATTAGTCTTTCGAAACCTGTTCATAACAGTTGACCAGCCATTGAAGACCTTTCAGCTGATACCCTTTGAGGGAACCTTTGAACATCTCTGGTGTTTGCACTGAGGATGTTACAGGCATCGTTGAGCTGCAATAAGTGAACCATAATGATTCAAAGTTGCACTTTAACGTGTAAAAGAAGTATCAAAATGAGAGCAGTTGCAACTGCTCTTTCTCCACCACTTTAACTTCATCACAAATTTCAAAGGGAAAAAGTATATTTAGATAACAAAAGAAAAAAATATATATATCCACTTACGGATGCAGTAGATCTATGTTATTAGATCCAGCAATGGAAGGATCATGAATAGCCTCGGCATCTGCAGCTTGGCGAAACTTTGAGCACTCATCATCAAATGCACTTGTAATCATTTTCTGCTTAGAGACTGCATCTTGTGCAGCTCTCAAGGCCTCCCATTTTAATTTAGCCTCCTCAGGATCTTCTTCTTCTTCAGGAATATCATCTGAAGGGCTCATGGGCACTTCTGTGGCAGCTGGTATTTCACCACCAACAGATAAAGCTTCAGAAGGTTGCGAAGTTGACTTGTTTTGCATGAAGTGACTATAGAGTTCTGTTTGTGACAACAGAAAATTAAGTCTCTGCTGTTGTCTCTTAGCTTCACGAAGTTCCTGCTCACGTTTCAATGCCTCGGCAGCTTCTTTTTCCTCCTTTTTCCTCAACTCTGCCTGCAAGAAAAGGTATTTGATGCCATTACAGTCAAGCTCAGAATTGGCAACTTCACGACCTGATGCTGCATTCCTTCTCTTTCAGATTTGAAAATAGAAAAGAAGAATAATAGGAAGAGAGAAAATCAAGCAAACAATAAAAATCTGCTTGATCATTCTGCTTAGCACAATCAAAGGATTTGCTAAAGAGACCAAAAAAAAAAGTAAAAAAGAAAACGATAATAATAATTTAATTAAAACTTCCACCCGGATAACCAGGAGAAGTATTGCTCAATCCAAATAAACCATGGGGAAGGGAGGTACTGTCCTGTAAGCTAAATCGCCATTTAGTTGTAATCTAAATTGCTGTCAGGTGAAAAGCAGTGCTTCAAACCAGACATCAGTAGGACCAGTGTGCAAATTTTGAGGAATAGTGCCAACAACCTAATCCACAAAATTTCAGGAGCATTCAAGAATAAACAAGAACCAAAGGCATGCCATTTTGTTTAAACCTTTCTCAAGCGTATTTTGTCCCCCAAAAAAAAAAATGCAAATCCCGAACCATTTAGCTGCTTACCATCATTGCAACCAAAAAAAAAAGGCAGGAAAAAAAAATGAAATGGATGAGATTACCATCTCCTTATCCACTCTTTTCCAGAAGACCAACATATCTCTAGCTAGTTTCCTCGTGCGGATTGAAGACCCTCTCATAAGTCTAAGTGATCTGCTAACCTTATTTTTCACCTGCAAAAGAGAATTGAACATCAAACAGTCTGCTCCAAATATACAGAGATCTACTTCATGTATTAGCAGAGGGAAATACCTATTACATGCCCAAATAAAGGATACATACCTCCCTTTGACAGAATTCTGAGCACTTCTTGGCATCAGTTAGTTGTTTTCTGTGGAAATTGTTGAAAATCCTATGATACTTTGGTATATCTCGTTTTGCTATATTTACCCAGACTTTCCCAACTTTCTCCATTTCCTCCTTTTCAATCATAGAAGCATCTTTCTTGACTGGTTGTTTCTTTGGTAGACTTCTCTCAATAATCTGTGAGAAGCCAAGGAAACAAATGCTTCAGAATACTGGTTTGAGCAGTGAGGGGAATGAAACACACTAGAACACCATGCACTTGACAGAGCACATAAGGAGAATTGTCATAATATCAAGTCGGTGTGGTACTATAATATATATCAATGGAAAACACAGACCTCATATGTATCTCCTTTCTCCAAGACCTTGACATAGTATATCTGCAACTGGCCTCCCTCAGACAAGATAGACCGTTGAATCCCTCCAGCTGCCCCCTCTGGAATGGAGGATGAATTCAACCCAGCATCTGAAATTTTCAGACTGAACTTCTGAACTGAATTAGAAGCTGACAGGGCTTTCAATTTCGCTTGAAGTGATTCATACTGAGGCTGGGGCTCACCCATTCCAGCCCTGCTTCTAGATCCAAACCGTCTATCAGCCGCCATCATTGCTGCTAAGGATCCCAAATCAAGAGTACCCTTCAGATAATAGTCCTCAACTCGAATGTCGGAAAATGTTGGCAAGTTCAGTTGTGGTGCCAGCTTTTCATAAGGAGGAGGGATCCTATAACTGTTGCCTTCCCCAATATCCAGATAGGATGAGTCATAATTTGTTCTGCGAAGCAAATAAACATTTTGCAGAATTAAAAATAACAGATTAAAAGAAGACCAAATGCAAATGTTAAGAGTACTTAAGAGGCATTTCAAGCTGCAAGACAAACCTATCAGCCACATAATCTGAAGCAAAGTCTGTCTCGTGATAGTTTCCCAGCTTCTGTGGACTGATGGAAGTAACGTAATCAGCAGTAGCGGTTTCTACTTCATGCAGTCCTCCTCTAAGCTCGTGACCTGATTTCCTACTCTTGGAACCTAAATTATTCTTGGGGGTTGGAACAGCCATCCGACTAGATGCAGGACTGGATGAGTTGTCTTTAAACCTCCTCTTGTACCTTTGTACATGCTCCCCTAACATTGTCCGGTATCGCTCCTCCGTCATTTGTATCCCACGACCACCGTGCTCCTCGTCCTCACTGGCGTCAGCCTCAACGTTAGGACGCCTCTTCTTCCTCAAAGAACCGAATTCCCTCTCTGACATAACCCCATTAGACAAATTGGCCATCACTCCCCCTGTACATATAAACAACCACAACAAACCATAATGGATGCTATGTAAGCCCATGGCTCTCGACTCCATACTTCTTAAAATGGTACATACCTAACATCTACCACATACACACATGAACTTAAGCTACATTGTGCGAATGAATTCAAGCATTGTCTTCAGGAAATAAACTCTCAGAACTATAATATAAAAAATAATAAATAGAATATAAAATTTGTAGAACTGAAAGAGAAAACAAAAGGAATTAAAAATATATAGGAAATAACAGTGCCTACCTTGGCTACTTCTGCTCTCATCCTGACTACTATTGCCATAATAATCAAAATCATCATCTTGTTGTGGAAGTTGAAAGTTCATCAAAGACTACAATACAACCCAAAACAAAAAAAACACCCTAAATATACACCAAAATTTACACTTTAGCAAAGAAAAGACAAGTAAATCACAACATACTAAATTTCACATAAGCCACTAAAACCCAGAAAAATTTAAGATAAAAATCACCGAGAAAATTCAAGAACCCTAATTTTTGCTTAAGCGATAAAATCTTCAATCCCAACAAACCGCGTTCGGATCGGAGATAACAACAATGACCCAATTGAGAAAATCGAAAACCCAAATGACTAACCTCGAGATTGAAGAGAGCAGCGAAGGAAAATCCACTGTGAGAGTGCGGCTTCGAGTCCATGTTTTGTTAATATTCAGCCAAGAAGAAGATGAAGAGTGTCAGAAAAAAGCCCCAAGAGGTGAAACCCTAGGCCTGATTCTTTTACCATGAAAAAATAGAAAGGATAGAAGTTTGAGAACGAGAGAAGAGAAAATGGAAAAGAAGAAACCCTAGGTGGAAAAGAAGGGCTATGAAGACAATGAAGAAGAAGCGCGCGGGATAAGAGGAGAAGGACCGTAGGCGAAGACGGTAGACAGGAAGGCATCCCCGTGTGGCTAACGTGAGCTGCAGGGGTGTATGTTTGCTTATCGTGCACCCTCAGTTCCTTTTTCGTGTTTTTAGTAATTTTGAATTTTAATTTTCTTTTTTTCCTTGCTTCCTCTGCGTGCGTTTGAACCGGAGAGAGACGGACACAACTGCAAAAGTTAGAGAGAGAGAGAGAGAGCGTTTTGATTGCCTGTGGGCAGGTGTATGGATTCTTGGACCAGTTTCATCTAACGGTCTGGAAATGTTTACGAGTGTAATTGGCCACCTTAAAGCCAGCATTTTTAGATTATTATTATTATAAAATATGTCATTTCTTTATTTTCACGAATTCATTAACATTTATATAAAAAATCTTATATTTTTTATATTTACATATTTTTTTCATACTTTTATTTTTTAATTTTTACTAAATGTCATTTCTCTATAATATTTCTTATTTATTTTTGTTTTCATACAATTTAATAGTTTATTTGGATCTAGAGAGAGTATTTAAGTGAAAAAAAAAGAGAGATTTTAAAGAATTGGTAAGACAAGATTTGAAGGATTTCTATGAAACCCTCCAAACCATATTTTGGAGGGGGAGAGATTCTTTTTAATTTATTTTTATATATTTTATTTTAAAAAAAATTAAAATAATAAATTTATACACTTTTAATATATTTACTTTTTTTACTCATTTAATTAAATATGATTTTTTTATTTTATTTTTTTTTCCTTTCTTTATCACATTTTTTATTGTGGACTATAATTTTTTATTTTATCCTATTTCTCTTTATTAACTATAATTTTTTATTTTACCCTATTTTTCTTGTTTTTTTTTTTATTTCTTTTTTTCTTTTTACCTCCTTTTTGCATGAGATTGCCAAACACAATGCAACCGTGGTTGCCAATTTTATCACGTGGAGGTAAATACAGGAAGGATTGGCCGCGCATGGAAGACAAGGTCGCCTTTTGCATGCAAATACAAGAAAGAGAATGTAACTGGAAACTTAGAATTTTTTTTTTTTTCAAATGTAATTTTAGAATAAACCCTAATAGTGGTATAAAAGGGAAAAAAAAAATCTTAATTTTAGGATTCCCTCAAATTTATTTTCAGAGTCAGAGTTTGATTAGTTATATTAGTGATAATGACATAAAAAATACTTTCTTTGCTAAATGAAAGTAAAATTAATCCCACAAAATGATGGTTTTAAAACATCATCCAACATGAATGTTTCAGCCTATCTTCCCCCCCTAATACATTGCTTTCTCTTGATCCCTCTTCCCCCTTTTGCAAAGAAACTTAGAAATTGTGTCTTTTCACCGTCAGTATCACCACCGAAGACGGAAGTCACTGAATTCTTGTTAGGAAGCCTCTGTCACACCCCACCTCTTCGGTTGCTCTTGCATGGCATCATCAAGAAAGTCATCGGTAACATCTCCAACTAGCGGATGAGGGTCGTGTCAATAATTTTCTCTGGTACATTACTTTGTAAAATTACTTGCAGAGAATTGAGAATAAGCTGTGAGGCAGAGAGATAAAGAAGAGAAAAACAAGATAGAGTATATGTTTTGTCAAATGGGTTTTCTTCATCGGTACCACCATTGTTTCTAGAATTCTTCTTCTTCTCCGTCAAAATCGTCGACTCTTCCCATTATTTCTCCCACAGATTGTTGGAACCAACCCTTTCAGCGACGAAAATTATGGATGAAAAAAAATTCGTCGTTATTAGCGACGGATTAACAACGGAAAAATCAATGACGAATTTAGCGACGAAAATTTTTCATCGTTAAAATTTTAAAAAAAAATTATTTTTGTTAAATATATATTTTTTGTTTTTATTAAATATAATTTGTATTTTTATTAAATATAATTGTGTCTTTTTATTAAATATAATTTTATGTTTTTATTAAATATAATATTGTATTTTTATTAAATATAATTTTATATTTTTATTAAATATAAATTTTGGTTTTTATTAAATATAATTTTGTATTTTTATTAAATATAATTTTGTATTTTTATTAAATATAATTTTTGTATTTTTATTAAATATAATTTTTGTTTTTATTAAATATAATTTTTTATTTTTATTAAATATAATTTTTTATTTTTATTAAATATAATTTTGTGTTTTTATTAAATATAATTTTTATTTTTATTAAATATAATTTTTTTATTAAATATAATTTTTTTGTTTTTATTAAATATAATTTTGTGTTTTTATTAAATATAATTTTTTTATTTTATTAAATATAATTTTATTTTTTTATTAAATATAATTTTGTATTTTTATTAAATATAATTTTATTTTTTTATTAAATATAATTTTGTATTTTTATTAAATATAATTTTGTATTTTTATTAAATATAATTTTTTGTTTTTATTAAATATAATTTTGTATTTTTATTGAATATAATTTTGTGTTTTTATTAAATATAATTTTTATTTTTATTAAATATAATTTTATTTTTTATTAAATATAATTTTGTATTTTTATTAAATATAATTTTGTATTTTTATTAAATATAATTTTTTATTTTTATTAGATATAATTTTTTGTTTTTTAAATATAATTTTATATTTTTATTAAATAAGGGTATTGTATTTTTAATATTGAGAGTTACAAATAAAGTATAGAAATAAAAAATAAATAAACCAATAACACAAATGTAATAGTGGTATGATGGTTAAAACTCTCAAGTTCTCTCTCTCACACCCGGGTTTGAACTTGAGTGAGAGCATTTTTCAGAACATTTTCAGCACATTCACAAGTGGGCGGGTCGGGTTCCGGATGGTGGTGGAAGCGGGTCGGGCGTCCAGCTTCCGACATTTGGGTTTGATCTTACTAACTTCACCGACGGATTAGCGACGAAAATTTTTCGTCGCTAATTCGATAATTTGAAAATTTTAAAATAAAATTAGCGATGGAATTTTCCGTCGATAATTAGCGAAGAAAAAATTCTGTCGCTAAAATTAGCGATGTGATTTTCAGCGACGGAAATTTAAGTATAAATGACGGAAACATCCGTCGCTGATTTTCCATCGCTGATATTTTGAGCGACGGAAATTTGGGTATCAACGACGGAAAAATCCATCGCTGATACTCGTTTTTCTAGTAGTGCGACCATAGTTTTGACTTGAAGAAGTTTGGAGATGCAGCTATTTAAAGCCATCATTTTGAATGATTGTTTTAAAATCATATGTTTCGGTCTCACGTGGTAAAAGAAAAGTACGGCAATGCCAGTGTGGAAGTGCGGCATTGACATCGGCAGATCAAACCACCATCCTTTCACTCCTTTTTCTAGGACTATGTTTGTTATGCTGCCCATAAACCATGTCTTTTTTTTTTTACACTCGGTGATTTGAATTCTGGATGTTAGAGGTGGAAGAGGGAGATTGTGACTGCTAGTTTATCCCTCTGAGAACCATAAACCATGTCATTCCTTGTCCCCACTTTTTTTTATTCTCTCTATCTCACTTTCTCTCTCTCAATAGCTCTGTCTCTCTCAATCAATTTGTTAGAAATCGATCGCAAGAGAATCCTATCTCTCCCCTTTTGTTTCCATCAATTTTGCCTTTAGATCCTTGTATTTTATGGTTGGATGGGCATGTGTTCCCTCTATATTGCACCTATGGGTCATGTGTGTCGAGCTTAGTGTTACGAATCTCACATTAGATTCATAAAAAAATATAGAAGTCTACTTAAATTCAATAGACTTTCACACTTAACAGATCGATATTTTAAACTGAGTTTTTCTATTGGACTTAAATTTATCGCATGGATCCGTGACAAATTGATATCAGAACCTCTGGTTCAACATGGAAATGGGCTAATTGGAAGAGAGCTACTCGGTGTTTGATAAGATCCTAAATGAGAGCTGTCTAAAGGGGAAAAAGACTGCCGATATCGTAAAGAGTCCAAAATGAGAGTCGTCCAATAGAAAAAAAAAAAAAAAGGCTACCTGATGTCATAAAAAACTTTAGAGTGAGAACCATCCATAAATGATTTTTTGAACTGAGTTTTTCTTTTGAGATTGAGTTCATCACGTGGATCTAAAACACTTAGTCCAATGTTGGGTTTCAACCGCATGCCAAGTTCCTAAGGTTTGGGCCAAGAGGCCCATTTTAGAAAAAGCCTTAATTTTTGGTAGGTTACCTTGGGCCAAAGTTCGATTAATGGTTCCAACACACGAACACGGGGGGTCATTGTTTTGGCCCATTGACTTTCACGCGCCGAAACAAAATGCCCATTTGAGTCTACGGTCCATCTCAAGAATTCGGCGGCCGAACCATTTGACAAAAAGAAAAACAAGTTGGCCGGAAAACCCAAGAGAGTCCCACCGCAGACAAACCACTTTCGGCCACCTGATCGTTGATAATCATGAAGTTGACTTCTGGCTCCATGATTGGCTACAAATTGAAGAATTCGGTGGCACCGTGTGAGGATGTGGGCGCGCACCAACGCGTAACCCCATATTTTTCTCTGGCTTTGTCCCCCTCCTAATTTGATATTTGTCCTTAAAAGTAATATTAAATGGAATAAATAAACTTTTAAATCAAGTAGACCAAATGCTTATTTCACCATAAGAATATTTTGACCAATTTTTTAAAATACTTTTTCCTTTTTTTTTTTAATCTCTAAACCCACATTTCTTTTTCCTTTTTCTAAGTTATTTTTTTTGCACTGTCTTTAAACCCAATTCTTTTTTAAACACTTCTCTCTCTAATTCTATGTTCATTTCCTTTTCCTTTTTTTTCTAAACCTAATTCCATTTGAAAATTTTGAATGTAGTTTTTATGTCACTCTTTCTCCATCTAATTCTTATATATATATATATATCTTGAAAGCGTAATCAAACATACATAATTTGTACTAGTTTGGTGATACAAAGAGTTCTTGTAGTTGGTGAGTTGCTTGGAAATTTTGGGAGATCTATAAAAGTAGTTGATGTGGGAGGAAGAATTGGTTGATTATACGTACAAAAGATTGACCGCATTGGGAGAATATGGCAAATTGTGCAAGACTTCTATAAAAATATGTCTTTGCTAGAAATACAAAAAGTACTGGATTGTGGAAGTCTTCTTAGTTTCCTCCATATTAGATAATTTACGATAAAACATTTAAGGTTTTTCATACCAATCTTCCCATTTTCAGACTCATCTGACAGTCTTAAATGCACGATGAATGCATAATCTTCCTTTTTTTTTGTTTTCATTAACAAGTATTCAGATTTTGTTCGATTAATCTAGTACGAGCGTTATGAGATCCATTAAGAAGTTGATTCTCTTAAACTTTTTTTTTTCGATCTTTCCATTTTTTATTTCGGATATTGGCATGGCATGTCTTCTCCATGCATTCTCTATTCAAATAAACAACTCATGGAATCCAAATCGCATATTAATGTAAGACTAACATGGATAAGTCAACTATCTCGCTATACTAAAATTTCAAATGGGTTATTTGTTCGATGAAAAATAGAAGACCAAGAAGAAAAAGGGAAAGGTACGTGCATGATTGCATTAACCAATAAAAAAGCAACCATTGTTTCATTCTAATTTCGTAGCACTTAGGACATGGTATCAATGTTGTTTTTCTGAAGTTTTAATTTATTTTAACTAAATTTAATTTATTTTTAATTTATATTTTATTTTACTTGTAATATTTATTAATTAAAATTTAAAATATATAGAAAATAAAATATTTCTTATAAAAAATATTTTTTATTTTAAAAATTTTACTGAGTCTCAACTTTTCTCAAATGGTATTATATAAACTCAAACCTTGTATGACCATTTTTATTTTGTGTTGTCGTACAAAAACATCAATTTCGTAGGAAAGTGGTATTTGATTTCTAACCGTTAAGTTTTCACATGGGTGATACTTCGTCCGAGACCCAAAATGTAATAAAAAATTTAGAAGCACCAACACACTTATATTATAAGATACACGTTAACTTAACCGATAAAATCTTTTTATTTTTATCATTTTTTTTATTTGATCTCATTTATTTACATATTCTTTTATCAAAAAAAAAAAATAACACACACTCGGAGATCGATTTATTGAAATTTGGTTGAAAAAATATCAATCTATGCAAATCAAGCGATACGAGAAAAATAATCTTTTTATAAGCAGAGACAAAGAATGCAAGGGAGAGAATTCTCTTAATTTTCAGGTGTTGAATGCATCGAATAAAAAAGTATTTATATAAGTTAGAGTATATACATTTAAGTAAAAATTATAGAATCAAACTAATAAATATTTTCTCTAATATATGATATATCGATATATTATGATATATATGATAAAATAATTTGATATATATAAAAATATACTGATAATAGCAATCAGTGGTGAAAGAATCGCATTATATATGTCCATATATATATGGTAGAGTGGCGTCATATATAGCCATACATGTTAAAGAGGTACAATGCATATGTAGTGGGCGAAAGAAACAAATAAGGTTAGAATCTCTACCTTTTCCCATGTAAGTCATTTAAATCATACATTGCCTCTTCTCTTCCTCTTTGCTAAATTCCTTTTTTTTTTTTTTATTTTGCATAGCAACCAATACACTGTATTATTCACAATTTTAAAGTAGCATGGTGTAGACAAGCTTAAACGGATCTCTTCCCCACTATGTTGTGCAAATGTTATGACTCTTTATAATTGTTTACCCTTTTCAGGCAGTTATTTTATATTTTTGAATTTCAAAAATAAAGGGCAATGGATAGAACCATTACCTACTCCCCCCTTATCTCTCTACAACTTTCACGGTAATTAACACTCTCCAATAAATTGACTCTTGAATTGTGGAAGTAAAAACTATTCTTTGCTTCAGAGAATACAATTTTTTTTAGAGTGAGACAATTAATTGTTACGTAGAATAATTAATAGTGAAAATTTTCAGATTATTTACGAATCATCGGGTTAAGGGTTGGATCATTGTGGTATTGCGGTGATAGTTCATTTATTGTGACTATCATCCCGACTTCGAGAAGTTCGTGTTCATAGTTCGCGATTCTAAAAATTTTCTGAATCACCGATTGAGGTATATCACGAACTCAAACTTTTACGGTTCCGAAATTTTATTTATCGTTTCCGCTACGTGTATGAGTCACGTTTAAATTCTAACAAAAAGAGATTTAAATATGAAATCTTCAAATTGAGAAAAGAAATTGTGATCACTAGACTGTCTTTTTAAAACCTATTTGATGGTATCATGAGTCAAGAATTACTTCTTATTCTCTAAATGAACGAACTTCTTATTAAGTGAATTATCATTTAAATCATATATCTTATCCTTCATTTTTCAGACACGCATTGAATCACTCTTTTGTTTGTGTGTGTGTATTAATAGACGAGTTGATATGTCTTATTTCTACGCAACGGATCACCGCAAGTTGTTACAAAAAATAGAGTGGCATGCCAACAAGTTGCATATGAATGTGTTGAAACTTAATGAGTTTTGACTTATTATAAATAAATTAAATATTTTGTTGAAGATTTTTTTTTGACTTTTTAAATAAATGAAGTTGACTCACATTCTATTAAAGTTCAATTTGTTCAAAAAACGAATCTAAAAGTTTCATTCACAGTATGACTTATTTAATTAATTAAATTAACTAAACCCAGAGAAAATACATTGTTTCATTCACTTATAGTTCTAATTAGAAAGAAAAGTAATATATATATATATATATATATATTAAATATTTCAGTAAAATTCAAAATAATAATAAATTATCAAAAAGGATAAACTTGGAAAACAATTTGTCCATTCCACCCCGTAATCAATAGAATCCACCGACACCATTTACAACCCAACCACCCTCTTTCAATATAAAACCGCCTCGCCTCTCCAAAATCCACAATCTCTCTCTCTCTCTCAAGCAACAATGGCAGGATACCCACAGGGCCCACCAAACTACGGCTACGGCGCGCCACCGCCAGCCCAACCCTACTCCCCCTACGGTGGACCTCCACCACCGCAAAACCCCTATGCTCCAGTTGCTTCCCCTTACGGTACACCCTCCGCGCCCTATGAAAAACCCCCAAAAGACAAACCCCACTCGGGAGGAGCCACGCCCTCTGCTCCTCCGCCTGGCGCCGGTTACCCTCATCCTCCAGGTGGGGCCTACGGCAGCCCCTTCGCGTCGTTGCTCCCTTCGGTTTTCCCACCGGGAACCGACCCGAGTATCGTGGCGTGCTTTCAAATGGCGGATCAGGATGGAAGCGGGTTCATTGATGACAAGGAGTTGCAGAAGGCTTTGTCTTCGTACAATCAGAGCTTTAGCATGAGGACTGTTCATCTTCTTATGTATCTATTCACCAATACCAATACAAGAAAGATCGGTAAATTCTCTCTCTCCCTCTCAAATCTTAGGGTTTATGTTTATGTTGCTCACATTAGCAACTTAGGGTTAGGGAAGCTAGAACAGGCCGGGGGTGACTTTCACCACCGATAACGACGGAAAAGGTAATGCAAGGGTGCGGTTCACAGCTCGGAGTGCAAGTTGTCTTTCTATTACACGTGTTGAGTATGAGATCACTACAATCGCGAGGAATCTTTTTGAAATTAAAATGACGATAATGGCCTTTTCTTGGTCCTTAAGACTTTAACTTTATTTATTCTTCTTATTCTATTTCATTAAGATAATCCTATGAAATGCGTGGGACCCGGAAATTTTCGACTCATACGCGGTTTTCGTACAAGATTTTGAGACCTTTCTTTTTCTAGCTAAAATCTTAGTGACCCATTTTCAATGGATAATATGCGACAAACCTATGGTAGATAAATCCATTTCCGCATCAATGTACTCGTTGACTATGGTACTAAATTATTAGACCATAGTTATCAAACCGTGATAGGTTTTTGCTTTCGTTACATGGACATGAATCATGATTCTATTGATCATAAATTTGGTATCTATGGTATATTGATGAGTGAATGTATGAGGTGTATGTACCTTAGATGTATCAAGAAGCCGTTTTCCCTGTGAAGCTTAGTATGTTATATTCCCTTGAAGACATATTGAGGTCTTGATGATGATGGTGGAGCCTTTCCTCCTTAAGCTTTGCCAAATATTGCATGTGTCACGAAGAAGATATTGGGATTTTGTATAACTTGTTAATCTTCTATATTTTCTCCCGAGCTTTGGAATGGAATAAATTTGATTTGTTGAGGTGTTCTATGTTTCTTCTTCTGAGATGTTTGTTGAATTTTTGTATGGCAGGACCAAAAGAATTTACTGAAGTATTTTACAGCCTTCAAAATTGGAGGGTAAGCAGAAACACAAGAATTTTAACTAGTTTATTTCCATTAAACTCTGGTCTGCCCATATGACAAAATGTTGCATTTGTATGGACAAGCAGGCCATATTTGAGCGATTTGATAGGGACCGTAGTGGCAGAATTGATAGTTCCGAGTTGCGAGAGGCTCTGTTGAGTCTGGGATTTTTCGTCTCTCCTGTCGTCTTGGATTTACTGGTGTCCAAGTATGACAAATCTGGAGGCAAAAATAAGGCCATTGAATATGATAATTTCATCGAGTATGCTCAAACTTGTCTAATTCTTTGTAATTTTCTTTTTCTGATATGTTTTTCTTTCTAATTATGTTCCTTTTTTGTGTGTTCAATGCAGGTGCTGCCTGACTGTCAAGGTTAATCATTGATCAAAATTCTTGACTATTTTTTTTTTTTTATGAAACTAAACGATATTTATGCTGACCTGATTTGGTGCATGGAAATTTGCAGGGTTTAACTGAGAAATTCAAGGAGAAGGACACCACGTACTCTGGTTCAGTAACATTCACATACGAGAATTTCATGTTGACCGTTCTGCCCTTCCTCATTGCATAGGCTGTGACCGTGAACAGTGGGTCTGGGCTCGCTGTATAATTTGGGTTGTGGGTTGTGGGGAGTGTGATTGTGCATTCCAAGCTCTACTTCCGTCATGTTTGATACCTGTTCTGTGCTGTTAAGTTTGAATATTTAATGTCATTTTCTTGCTAGACATCAGATTTTATCCCTCGAGACTGTTCTTTAAATATCTGAATTTTTTTTTTCTCAATTTCCTATCCCAAAAGACAAAATAATTGCTAAGCAGATCTGTTCAGACTAAAATAGTGGGGTTGTTCTACTACTTTCGGAGGTAGGCCCCTCTCACTAATTGTTCTCAAAAGTTTTAACTCCTGGGGCAGTAGTAAGTGGGAAGATTCTCACATTATGAGTGCATTTGGTATATAAACACTATGAAGGACTTCTTGCTCTTGACATCCCAACCAAGCCACACTAAATGGAAATTGAATTTGAAATTTGAAGACGCAATAGGTGTCATCATTTGATGGGATAAGAAAGAGGCGCACATCATCACTTGTGCATCCATCAAATCTTCTTTCGTGGAGTGCAGGGACATAATAATACTCTTATCTTTCCAATAACATATGCATTAACATTGTAAGAAATTTGGGGGGGGGGGGAGAGAGAGAGAGAAAATGACACATAGTCAGGGGCTTTCTATTTATGCATACATATATAAAAAAATAATATTTATAGTTATTTGTTATGATTAGGGCGTGGGTTCAAAATTTATCGAATAAATCTCTTAAAGAGATGGATGCTCAAATCCTGATTAGGTTGGGCAGCCCCCGCTCCTGCTATCACTTTTGACTCTTCAGGATTAGGGCTGGTTGATGTGGCCTTTTTGCCCTTACATGCTCTTACATAGGTAATGGGAAATAGAAAATTTCATTAAACTTCGGTGAGTTATTATATTTCGGTAATTATAGATTTCAAATTTAAATTATAAAATTAAAAAAATAAAATTTTAGAGAATAAATCTCTTATAACTTTTATAATATTTAAATTAAATTAGTTAAATAAAAATTGGATATCCATTGATCGGTGATAACATTCTGCTTAAAAGAATAAATACATAAAAGAAAAGAAAACGGAAAATTTCACCCTTTCTAATATTTCTGATATTCTTAAGAGATTGTGTCAGAGTGGAATTATATTTCTAATATTCTTTTCCGTTATCGGTCCGAAAATAGAACTTTTCCCAAACGAAGGATACCAAGCGCCCGCGCTCTCTCTCTCTCTCTCTCTACGCGCTTTAGGGTTCGCAGACTTGTTCTTCGGCCGCAACCATGGCGGAGTACGACCTAACTTCACGAATTGCTCCGCTGCTTGACCGCCACTTGGTATTCCCTCTCCTCGAATTCCTACAGATGCTCCAACTCTATCCCGAGGAACAGATTCTCAAAGCCAAAATCGAACTTTTGAAGAACACTAACATGGTCGACTATGCTATGGACATTCACAAGTCTCTTTATCACACCGAAGACGTCCCTCAAGGTTCGATTTATTCTCTCTCCGTCTCGATCCATTGGTTTATGACAAAGTTGTTTCCTTTTTCTTAGGGTTTTGACTTTGTGAGTGTAGATATGGTGGATAGACGGGCTGAAGTTGTGGCCAGATTGAAGACTTTGGAGGAGGCTGCTGCTCCTTTGGTGTCGTTTTTGCAAAACCCTAGTTCGGTTCAGGAGTTGAGGGCTGACAAGCATTATAATCTTCAGATGCTGAATGATCGTTACCAGGTTTCAGAAATTTTCCCATCTGTTTCTTTATTTGCTTGTTTGTGTATGTGTTTTTTCGGGTGTTATGAGTTATTTTTGAGATGGAGACTATTTGATATTCTCTGAGAGGTATAATTTCTAGGGCAGAATTTAAAAGCTCACAAACTATTCCTGATTTCAAGTTATTCAATTGCAAAAGGAATTTTTCCTAATTTTGGGACTGAATTTGATGTTTCTTCATGTATATTTGTGAAAATATTTTCAATTTTCAGGCTTGACACTCTAAATTTTCATGTATATTTGGGATGCCTGATAGCTTAATTTGCCCTATTATTGTTTTTTATTTTATTTATTTATTTTTGGTTGGAGCAATATGAATAATAAAGGCCCCGTCTTGTTTTTCTTTTTGAAGTTCTTGCACATGGTGTACGACTTGTTTAGGATGTAATATTTTGTGATAAATTTTCCCTTTTAATCAGATTGGGCTTGACCAGATTGAAGCGCTGTATCAGTATGCGAAGTTCCAGTTTGAATGTGGTAACTATTCTGGTGCTGCTGATTACCTGTATCAGTACAGAGCGTTGTGTACCAATAGTGAAAGGAGCTTGAGTGCCTTGTGGGGAAAGTTGGCTGCTGAAATACTGATGCAAAACTGGGATATTGCTCTTGAAGAATTGAATAGGCTTAAAGAGATAATTGACTCAAAAGTTTGTTTCATTCACCCGACTGTCCTTATATTGCTTTGGTGATACCTTTCTTCTTTATGAGATAAAAATGTGTTGTGCTTGGCTTTTTTGTTGCAGAGTTTTTCATCGCCGATGAATCAGATGCAAAATAGAATTTGGCTTATGCACTGGAGTCTTTTCATCTTCTTTAATCATGATAATGGCAGGACGCAGATTATTGACCTCTTTAGCCAGGACAAGTTTGTCATCTAAACTTGCTCATCCAAATTTTTAATTTTGAAATTGTTGATTCATCGATAACTATTCATTGAGAGAATTTTTGGTTCTCATTTGATGGTCTGTTACATTGTGGCTGGTTCTTTTAAGGATGGTGTTGAAGAATCATTTGGGTGGAAAAAGTACCAAAAAATCTGGACATGTTGAAACATGTCTGATTCAAGTGTTTAAAGTGTCACGATAGAGTCTGTCAATGAAAATGGCTGTCATGGATTTACTCCTCCGTAACAATGTCCATATCTTTCATCTAAAAATGCTATTGAAATTGAGATTAAAAAACATACGTGAACTGTTTTAATTTTTTATCCGCGTTGCAGACTAGTGACCTCGAGAGTGAACCTTGGTGCAACGGTGGAGTTGCTCCTTTGGTGATCTTGAGGTCACGGGTTCGAGGTGTGAAAATAGTGTCTTTGCAAAATACAAGGGGAAGGTTGCGTACATATATGCCTACCCTCCCCCTGCCTCCCGTACTAAGTCAGGGAGCACTTTGTGCACTAGATGAGCTCTTATCGCAAACTAGCGATCTACTCAGGCAAACAAATGCTATAGATGTTTTTGTGTGTTAAGTAGATAAATTTTGGAAGAGGTTGTGACTTTTGCATGAACTTGCTCTTTTTAGGTATCTTAATGCAATCCAAACTAATGCTCCTCATCTTCTGCGTTACCTGGCCACTGCCTTCATTGTCAACAAAAGGAGAAGGCCTCAATTCAAAGATTTTATAAAGGTCATCCAGCCCGATCAATACTCCTACAAGGACCCCATCACAGAATTTTTGGCGTGCATTTACATCAATTATGACTTTGATGGTGCACAAAAGAAGATGAAAGAGTGTGAAACAGTAAGCTTCTTATTCGGTGGACTCTCATGAGAATTTTGATGGTTTCAATTTTACTATATTCTGATCGTTGTTGAATGCCTCTTGATGTTTACAATGTTCTATTGTAATTTTTGAAATGTGTTCGAATTTTAGAACTAGTGGTATCTACATCCCCATATTAATTACTGTTGCTAATGTAGTCAAAATGTAGCTCTAGGTCTAGATATTCTCACTGTTAAGCCTTCTCTAGTAATGGATGCTACAATGAAGGAATGAATTCTGCCTTCCCCTTTTATCATTTCTGCTAGTCAAAATGTGTCTCTTTACTCAAGCATGTTTAGGTTAGCTGACAACTGTTACCTGGATTTATCTTAAGGTGCTTGAATGCTCAAGTCAAACCTTATTAGCAATTTAGCATTATACTTTTGTGGGTAAGAGTTTAACAAAGCAATCTGGTTCTTGATCATTTTAGAGTCAATAACAGCAATTGACTTGATTGCTAGGCACAAATTGCTGGCAGTAGGATTTCTCCCTCTTCCTAAACAAAATAAATAAGGGGATTTTTTTTTCATTAGCATTCTACCCTTTTTTATCTCCTTTTTTTGTCTCAACATTTGTCAAATTTAATTTCTGTATTAAAATGTAGGTTATATTGAACGACCCATTCCTTGGAAAACCTGTTGAAGATGGAAACTTTTCTAACATACCACTGAGAGATGAATTCCTTGAAAATGCCCGGCTATTTATATTTGAGACGTATTGTAGGATACATCAACGCATAGATATGGGGTAAGTTTCTCTGTTCAAATTCATTCTTAGCTTAAAGTCTGAAATACAATACTTCATTGCTTTGACATGTAAAGATTATCTTCTTTGTTACTTTTATCTTGAAATGTGTGGAAGAGGTTATATTTTTCCGCAATCCACTTCAGTGCATAATATACATGCCATTTCCATTTCCCACTCCATGACTGCCCGCTTTGCTTCTTCCTCTTGGATGTAATGATTGCAATTCTTTTTTCATAACAGCATCAACATCAATAAATTTATAGTCAGCATCCGGTCCCTATATCATTTTTAATGAGGTTAATCTGCTAAGAAGTTATTGATGACAATTTTGTGTCGCTATATTGCTAGTGAAGCATTAAATCATTTTATAGTTTTATTTTCATAGATTCTTTTGCCGGCTTGGTTCTTCATTATGTTTAATGTGTCTCCTTAGGTAGAATTTCAAGTCTTAGTTCTTTCTGGATATATTGATGGCCTTTCCCCTCAATCTCTTCTTGCATTTCATCTATGCCACATCTCTATGGAACTTTATGTTGTGGTTCAAAGGTGAGGAAGGGGAGGGTCAGATACAGAAGGTAAAATACCTTTCCATCCTTTGGATGTTCTAATTATTGCCGGAGGGTTTGGAGGAGTTATTATTCTCTGAATTATATGAACATTTCCAACAGTAAGTTTCTGATAATGGGTCTCAATGGAAATTTGTTCTTACCCATCCTCCCCCCCCCCCCCCCAAAAAAAAAAAAAATTCTGTAGAAGGGTGTCCAATCTCTATTTTGTAATCGATTAGAAAAAGTAACTTATTCCTGCCACAATTGAGGAATGAATTGCCTCCATCCACATCCTTCCTAACATTCGTCAAGTTACACATGTCATGCACATGGCTCTCGACAAATTTATGCTTAATTTGTCGTTTTGCTTGTACTGCAGAGTGCTAGCCGAGAAATTGAATTTGAATTATGAGGAAGCAGAGAGATGGATCGTGAATCTCATTAGGAGTTCAAAGCTTGATGCCAAGATTGATTCAGAGGCAGGAACCGTTATCATGGAGCCTAACAATCCCAATGTGTAAGTCTTGCAAACTAGACTAGTTTGCGAATGTGTGATTTTGCATTTGCTTTTTTGTGTTGTTTCCTTTCCTCACCCCTCTCTCGGTCCACAATATTATTGATGTTATTTCTGCATTGCAGGTATGAGCAGCTTATAGACCACACCAAAGCGCTTTCAGTGCGCACATATAATTTAGTGAGCCAGGTGATGGAGCATTCCCAGGCACAGGCTGCCCGGTAGATTGGTGAAGAAGTTGTTTGCACAATTGTTGCGACTTTTATTATGTTGGTATATTCTTAGAACATCAGGGAGAAAGAAGCAGCAAATTGCAAGAGGAATGTTGTGGTTGTGAGTGATATTGCTTACTATTCACTGCAAGTAGTTTCTGTTCCACTTGCCTAGATTTTGGAAGACGTGTATTCTTAGGTGTTCTGCAATCAAAGTTTTATGCTCTTCTTACTTTCTTCATGTGTATTTGCATGGATTTCTTATTTTTGCTCTCTAAATTATCACCCTGTGGAATGGATTGCCGTCGACTTGAATGAAATTACTAGCTGCTCACCTTGCTCGTGCAATGTGCATCTATATGTGTCAACTGTATTATTTTTTATTTTTTATTTTTTTTAGCTTTGTAAAACTATAATTATCTCATATAAGTTTTTTCATTTGACATTTAGTAGGAAATTTTTATCAAAATAGCGATGGAATTATTTTTTAAGCAAAAAGAATTATTAACCATTGTTTGCTTAATGACAGACAACAAATTCATATTCATTATTTGATAGGATTAAGTCTGATTACTTGACAATAATGATAATAAAATGTGTACTAATTTATGTTTTTTACTAGCTGATAACTTTGAACTGTTGTGATTTTAAATGATAGAATCAATTTTTATTTTTTTGTTTTTTTTTGTTTTTTTTTTAATTTGGCTCTTTTTGGGCTACATGTCGCACTTCATGATTAGACTGGGCTTAGATTATCAATTATTCAGACGTCCTGCAAAATGTCAAAAGCCCCACTTATGATCAGGTTAATATCATCGCTTTGAAGTGTCGTGTTTAGCATTCAAAGCGTGTAATATCCTTTTCCCCCTTCTTGAGTCTATCTTAACGCAATTGCCTCTTTTGAATTATCTCAATCCAAGAACTTCACAGGAACGTGGAGTCTGATATTTATTTACAAGAAGATGCATCCGGAAACATACTTGGGCAACTATTAAAATTGGGAGTTTTGTTTTCCAAATTAAAACCCTAGTTGTGGTTGAGATCAAATTGCTCATGTACGCAATCCGCTGGCCTTCGTTCATAATTTTCTAGCCAAGTAAACTTTTTTTATTACCTTTTTTCAAAAATTATAAAAATAAAATAAAATTGGAGACAATCTAAGGAGATGCGTGTAGAGGAAGAACCAAGAGAGCCACTAACGATATTAAAGGCCATCTTAGCATCAACGAGGGTCAGGTGAACCTTGCTTCATTCCCTCTCTCTTCCCCCCACCCCCCAAAAGAAAAAAAAAAAAATTAAATGATTCATCAAAATTGCTTACTGTTTTCAAAACTCCCAGGGATTATCTGCAATACATGACATTTTCAGTAGATTATGTCGATCTTCATTTTGAGTTTTTCCAAATTCCCCCACTGTTCGATAGTTTGGCCACTCAAGTGGTGCATCTTCAATAGTTTGGCCTCTCCGCCTCCAATTATTGTATAAACTTAATTTTTTGTTCAGTACAACAATATCCGAACTCCTACAACATTGGCATCGACATAAAATCTTTACTCACCACCAATTTTAGTATAAGCACTATTCACCAGATGTGAAAATGCTCTGTGCTTTGACTTCTGAACCAGAAGTGTCCTATCTTTTCTCCGCTTTCCATGACGGCAAAACTTGGCCCTAAACTCGGCACCCATATGAAGTGCTATACAACATTCCACTCTGACATTTGTTTTCACTTAATTTTGGTAAGCAGGGTGTCCTAACTCCAAATCTCACAAACTTCTGAGCAGAACTTCCAAGTAGACAGATGGCAAGAGTAATCAGGATCCGCCATCAGGCTTGAGCCATCAAAAAATTGAGTAAGGTAGCAGCGGCGGCCATACTCTGATCACACCAGGTTTCTTGGGCAAATTATAATACTTAATTGGAAAATATCCATCCAATCCATGGCTAGGACAGTTGAACATGGCCTTTTTGGCATAGATCACTTACCATCGAGAATAATACGAGCTTCCGTATGTTTTCCATCTCTCTCGGCAATACTGCTCAGTGTCTCTCTTGAATGGATGGCTATAAACATCTGAAGGTCTTCCTGTGTGCCTTCTGATGTCCTTAGGTTGAATCCTCAGTTCCTCTTCAAGATCATAATCAGAACGCTGCAAACAAAATGTTTGTTGGCTCAGTGAGCACAGAGAATGACCATAAATAAGTGTAACACAAAACACTGAATAGAATAGATTCAAGTCTTTGAGACAAAATAGTTGATATAAAGGGTATATTAAGTCCAATAAACCAATTTCAAAAACTTTGCACACCATGGCTTAACTCTGCCCTAGACTGGTGCACTAGAGTACACGCCCTGCCATAATTAAGACCTAATAGAGAGAGATTCACGTTAACCCTTATAGGTCTATAATCCAGATACAAATGAAATTCTATTAAACAGGAGTAACTTCCAAAGAAAAGAACAGTTTTTTATTTTTTATTTTTTCAAAAAAGGATCTGCGAATCAACAATAGAAAGATGGACAAACTTGGAGTCCTAAAAGAAGCCACATCTGAGCAATTATAAAAGATTGCCATAATAAACTAATCAACTTACTTATAGCGCAATTAGAAAACAGAGATGCATGTGTTCCGTCTTTATTGAAAAATAATACATTTATACTTGGGGCACGGCCTGGGGAAGGATTCTGACCATTGACATTTTACTCAAAGGGAGAAGTCCAGGCAAATACCCTTCATCCATGAAAAAAGAAACCAGGCTAATGCTTCAATTTGTTTACCCCTCTTTTTTTTTTGTTTTGTTTTGTTGGGGGGGTTTTCTACGAAATTATAAACGAAAGGGGTTCTAATCATCAAGAAGTAGAATCATGTTATGAACCACTGTGTTCTTAATGGTGAATAAAAGGTAGAACTTGAATTCTCCGCTTTAAAATTCTGCCAAATAGTAGCTTGCTTGACAAAATACACAAAGGCATGGGGGAGCTATGTGTATCATGTTGTACAAAATATTCATTCAACTACATATTCGCATTCTCGTGTTGTACAAAATTTGATATACCCACCACTTTTGGCATGTGTAAAGGGAAATAACAGAAAGGCTTTTAAAAAGTAAAATCTAACCTGTGTTCTAAATGATTGATATAAGCCCTCTCTTTTTTGGTAAAAGACAACAAAATGCAGTTATCTGCTATTCTGTGTAATTTTGCAGATTACTTCCATTTTTCAATAGGAAATTATTTTTTACATTACCATATTATCCAATTATTGAGCTTCTATATAGGCAGCACTCATTTAATGTTTTTAATCTATGTTGCACTAACACTTCTAGAAATAACCAAGTTCGTATTGTGTTTGTGTGGGAGACAATTCTTATGCACGGCACTGTATAACACTTCATAATTTATAATAGTGTAAAAATCTTTTCTGTCATTCTCTTCATGCTTGTTTTCGTTTTTGTGCTTCATAGCTTCTGATCAATTTCCAGTTTTTTCCTTTCTATTCAATAGATTGGTTTTTCTTCACCATTTATGCCTTGAAGTTAAATGCCCAAATATATATATCCGTTTTCTGTTATGTGTGCCATGTTGTTTATAACTCAAATAGCTGTTAATCATACAGCCATGGAAATGCCATGAATCTAGTTGGCAAACCTTGGTTGGATCCGAAAGTACTGCATATGCCTCTCCAATCATTTTGAAAAGCCTATCAGCATCTTTATAGACCACTTCAGCAATTTCCTTCCAAAGCTGCCCATCATTTCCACCTTCACTTCTTGCTAGGTACTGACCAGCCTATGTAAACAGAAAGCTTATTAGCCCCAAAGTTCGGGCTTATTATAAAGATGATATATCAAAGCTAAGGTGAAATTTGACACCTTGTCTGGGTGATGTCTGAGTGCTGCTTTACGGTATGCCTTCTTAATATCAGATGCTACATCAGACCGTTTCACACCCCTGCCATTGGGATTTGAACAAGTTTATCAGATACTCAGACAAAATTCCCTTTTTTTTGGGAGGGGGGACGAAGTGATAAAAAGAACATGCTAAAAGAATTAGCAAGAAAAACTTACAAAATGAGGTACATATCCAGGGACTTTTCCTTTTTGGCTTCCTCATCCATTAACGAAAGACGTTTACGAGCTTGCCTTAATTCCTTCCCTGTGTTTGTTGGCCTATCAGATGAACCAGAATTATCAGCCCTCCGATGAGATTGCCCTTCCAGTAGTGATACAAGTTTCTGGAGGTCAGCCACTGCTTGTCCAAAATCTCTTATCTTCTCATACAAGGAAGCTCTTCTAGAAATTGCCTGCACAACAATTTGTTTGGAGAGGGAGCAATTAAAGCCATAAACATTGCAGCAAGTTTGAGACAAAAACGATTAATGCAAAGAAAATAATAGCCCATTCTGGTTATTTTCTTCTAAATTTTCTTTTTTCACTTCATTTAAAATCTTAGAAATTATGAAGACCACTGAAAAACAAAGAAAGAACAAACGATGCTCGTGGATCATGGACAAAAGAGGAAGAGAGTGACTATCAAAAGAAAAATGTGCTGCTGCTTTTAGAAACAAAATGAAGATTTAAAGAACGTAAGGAAAGCAACACAAACATAACAAAAACCAGATTATGTGCCCACTAACAAAATGTTATTTTTATTTCTCATTTAGAAGCTAGTTAGTGATACAGCCTAAAAATGTTGTACAACAAAGAGCGATTCAAAAAGCGGACACCGACAACACTGGAGCTAGCCGAACGAAGAAGCTTATAGATGCAAACAATTAACCATGGATGTAAATTGAATGACATAAGAATTATATTAAGTGAATTTTTGTTGATAAGGGAAAGTAAAAAATGTATGTAAAAGTCAAGGTTGCTGGCTTTGAGCTTCAGCTTGATCGTCCAAGAGCCAAAACCAAGCTCTGTTGGCTTGAGCTTGTTAGGTTTTAAGCAACACAAACACAAGTACCTGCAGAGTGCATTGAACCCTTAAACTGATATTGGTTAACAAGATTTCTCTCAGAGAAGAAGAGCGTTTATATGAATCTGCTATAACAGTCATTTTACACACTTGCAAAAAAACTCAAATAGGGTGGGCACAAACTTATGCTTATATTGGAAAATGGCAAGAATGTGAAGGAACTCAGTGGAAAGACAAGAAAAAATAAAAATAAAACAGCTTCCTAGAATTGCGACAGGTGACAAAAGCATTTTTTTAATCAGAAGAAAGAAAATTTTATTCATGAGATTCTAGAAGAATAAGAGAGCAGAGTACCAAGAAGGTGCTCATCTACCTTAATTACAAAAGAAAGAATCTACAGAGTCAGCAAACTTGATGAAGGATTCAAACTAGAGGAAGAACGATAAGAACAGACAGACAAGAAAATTGCCCACAAAAAGGTTGAAGGGTCTCTTGACACCTTCAAAAGTCTCCCTATTCTGTTGCCTCCGGACCAACCAAATTACAGCCAGAGGAAGCATCCTGAACACTCTCCTCTTTGCTATACAAAAGCACATCGTCTTCCAAGCCCATTATGCACTCTCTCCTGAGCTTGCAGTCACCTACTTCATGTTCTTTAAAGCAAAGATCTTCTCCCACAAGGATCAAGTCAAAGTGCAGCGAGTCAACAAATGGTCCAGTCTCATTTAAAAGAAAAAAAAATGTTGAAAGAGGTGACAACAAACTTCATCTAAAAAAAATAAAATTCTTATAATCCACTCTCTTATCCAGATGTTTGCTTGAGGATCAACAAATGAAAATAAAGGATAGAGCAGGACAAAATATCATGCAGAAAATCATAACAGTTTATCCAGAGCAAAAGAGCATCTAAAATGGAACTTATAATCCACCCTAAACGGGTACCTTTTGGTAATTTCCATCAAGAGCTATCGCTATACTGCAATCTGCAATTGCATCTGCTATTTGGCCCAAAGCTTGGTATGCAGCAGCACGATTGCAAAAGCAAATTGCCACAAAAGGACGTGACTCAACATTGGCTAGTAATGCAGCGCTATAACACTCTACAGCTTCTTCATATCTTCCTGATTTAAATGCCTCATTCCCTGCATTCTGCGGTTGACAATTATTGTAAATCATATTTATCACTTCACTTAAGGATGTAAGTTAGAAGTACTTGTCAAGTTAAAAGAAGAATTTAGCAGTAAGATATATAAGAGAGTAGCATAAACCACTACTTAGATGGGAAAAAAATCTCTAAAATAAAAGGCAGTTAGCCTGCTTTAAATGGTTAACCCTGAGGATAAAATAAGAATTTTGGTGCATAGTTGGCAAGTTACAAGCAAATAACATCCAGCCATCATGGTAACAAAAACAAGTTCATAAAATTCACAAAATAAAAAGGCTTCTTTAAATATTCGACTGCAGGGTTGTACAAATTGCTGCATGCTTATAAGCTCTAAGTTGCACTCATTCAGAAAGTATATCATCCAGCATTGGAGTCTGGCGACTTTCATCTTCCTAGGCAATATTTGCACTAACTGAACTCTCGTGGTCAGCTCAAAACTGTAATTAGTTCATATGAATGTTGTCCTAATAATTAGCCAGCAGAGCACTTCAATGGAATAAAACATATAAACAGAACTGCAAAATGAATGAACAGCCTTTAAACTTTGAATTGCATAGTTTCTCTTGGAATTCTGGATACACTACCTTGCGCTTTGTGACTGTGCTTCACTTATCAAAAGCAAATGGTAGGAGCATCACAAAACTTTCTTTCTTATAACTCTGTAAGATTATGAGAAAGCTAAACACAATCGCACGGTTGGATGTTCTTGCATTACGCTTTTAAAATTTTGTTTGTCTACCAAGTACTTTGACAATGTTTTTATGTTTTGAACTCTGCAGATTCTTTCTAATAATTAGAATTTCTCCTTCATTTAGGTATTAACTTCCTAATGCTTCAGTGGATTTATTTTTTCATATATGCATATAAAATCTCATTAAACATCTAAACATTTCCAATATGCCATACATTCTGACAACTGTAGCCCCATTAACTGGAAGAAAAATAAATGGGCAGAGTGATAATGTGGATACCTTGAGTCGTAAAAGCTCACGGATAGTGACAGCAAATGAGATTGACGGTTCTGAAATTGTGCTCTGACACCTACACAAGTAGCATTGCTTTGAAAACTATAAACAGCTTTTCTTTTTAAAAGAAGAATGTTTATAAGACAAAGACAGAATTTGCTATTAGCCCTCTGCTGTATTTATTACTTTTTTGAGATAGATCCAGCTTGTTCTTGCTTCTCAAGCATGTCAAGAGCCAAATCAAGTCTCCCCAAATGAAAGTAACACCTAGATATCAGCTGCAACCTCCAGGAACTTATAAAGGAGCCTTCTTTGCCTTTAGTACCACCTGACTGGTCATCAGTCATATCTGATGAAAAATTTTTTTCAGCAAAGTTGAGTGTCTGCTCACACAGCCGAATCACTTCATCGTATTTACGCAACTGGCAGATGGCACAGAAAAGGGAAAATAAATAAATGAGCAAGTGGCATAACAAACAAATAGAATAAAATTATGGTTGCAAATATAACAATAACAAGTCTCCTAACATATGATGCATAAATTTAACTGGTCATAGAAATTGCAAAAGAAAAAGGTTAATAATATTTTAGAAACAGGGAATGAAAACTCAGTAGCAGCTCATAATGGCCATGCAATGGGCACAAATCTCTAATGCAGCTCCCTGACAGGCTGTGGCCATTAAGTCATGTTAATGGTCATTACAGTCATCACATTCTAACGTTTAATTTCATGATAAGGACAAGCTAAGTGGGTATATAATGGGATAAATTGGTACAGACCACAAAAAGTGCAGTGGCTTTCATTTCAAGTAACTTCTCTGAGTACAGACATAGTGACAAGGCCTCTGTAATAAGTTCTAGGGCACTAGCAGCAGCAATGCATGTTCTCTCTTGTAAAAGTTCAGCCGAACGAGTCATTAACGCAGTCACTTTCTGCAAGCCAGGAACACACCCACAGAAAAGAAGAGGATGTAAATCTTGTACCAATTATGAAATAGTTGGGAAAAAAAAAATCAAAACAAACAAATTGACCAGAATATGCATAATATTACAAATATCAACTGCAGTACCTTAGCTTTTTGTAAGCCATCAGAAGCTTCTATTGTGATCCGTCGATCCAAACACACATCTGTCCCTGATTCCAAGCACCTCCTAAAATATTTCTCCGCATCTTCAACTTCTCCCATCATAAGATGACAGCTGAAAAGATATTATGTCATATGGAGAATATAGTTATAGTAAAATCAGATGAAATGGTCTAGTACATCTTCAGCACAGCAGCATGTAGAATACAAACCAAAATATACAACTTGAAATGTCATGCAAGCAAGAATAAGCAATTGGCCATGGTTACATGTGATGATTATTCAACAAACAAAAGAAATATAAAAATCATTAGATAAGCTACTAAAAACATCTAAAAATGAGAACAGTGAAAGGACTTACTTTGCAGCTCTATTTTGAACTTTGAGAAAGTTGGGATCTAGCTTAATAGCCATCAAACAGTCCGCTAAGGCTTCCCTTATCCTCCCAAGACGCATTCTTGTTGCTGCACGGTTGCTATAGCACATGACCACAGGCTCAAGACAGCGCCCATTTTTCTTACTTTTGGAAATGCAATTGATACCACGAGTGTAGAAATCCTCAGCTTTAGACAGATCCCCACTCTTGTAAGCTTGATTTCCCCTAATAGAATGAAAATCGTGTTAAACATAAAAAATAATCTTATAACCGTCCACAAGGAAAATTTGGTGGTTGGCTGCAGAAAATGAAGGACAAGTGAACAAGTAACTAAAAAAGAAAGATTTGATACCAAGAATTTTGACAGGTGATGGTATCACTAATTTCATTGTCATTCAAGTTTTGCAGGGCAAGAGAAGTATCGTGTAGCAACATGACATGAGATATACCTGACTCTCAATTTCTCACAGGCTTCCTCAGATGTACCAGAGGCAGATAGGCTTTGCTTTGTCTGCTCTTCTGCCTTAGGTTTATCTGTAATTTTGCTTTGAGCAATAGGAAAATCCTCTTTCTGACACTGCTTAGCGTCATTGCATGTAGAAGTACTCGTAGGTGGTGATGACAGAACAGAGGAAGAAGGAGGATTAGCTTCGAGATGCAAAGTATTTGGATTATTACGGCCAACTTTCACCTTTTGTTTCTTTTTGTGTTTAACCTTTGCTGGTTGAGGCCCTCCTTGTGCAAAGGATGATGCATTGAAGATGAAGTTACTCCCATTAGAACTTGACACAAAAGGAAACTGTAATGTACCATTCTCTTGTTCACCCATTTTAAAGCCAAGATCAGCTCTTGGTTCTGTTGAAGCAACACAACACCCACTGGTACTGCAGGCCTGTGTGGTTCTAGAGTTGAAGCATTTTGTTTCAGCTTTACCACCAGGCTTTGCATGATTCAAACTAGTGAAAAAACTATTGTATTTATTATTCACAGACCCTCCGTTGTTCAACTTTACACCTTGACTACCATCAGTTTTGATGTCAAACATGTCCCTTTCAGTAGCTAGCCCTCCATCTTTTATCTCGGTAGAAAAAAGGGATCTCACATTAGGGGGTGCACAGCTACTGTCTGGGTGAGAGGACTCATTAAACGCCAAAGAACTTTCCCTAGAATGTTGCTCAGCATCCACATAAGGAGAAAAATCCATTGGTGAGCCACATTCAGGTGAGTGCAAGGCCTCTTGGGAATTATCTTCCCTTGACTGGGATTTTGGCCTTCGCAACTGATGCGACAGGGTAGCTTGTCTCTGCTTTCCTTTCTTATTCTTTGATCGTTTGTCCTTCATTGATTTACTCATTCCACATTTCTGGCTTAATGCAGAAAAATCAAGCGACGTGAACAAAGAAGAGGCATGCAACCTGGAGTCGGTGAAGGGATTCCCTAATTTTTCACTTGTAAATGAAAAACAAGACTCTGATTTGTCTCCACCATTATTGGTTGGATCACTGGAAGTTTGTAAGTCAACACCAGCAGTTGCGAATGCAGATGCTACAGAGTTGTTATTCAGAACAGCAATATGATCTGCTGGAGCTTGCACGAATTTGTCTCCTTCAAAATGCTTTCTAGCTCCTTCATGAAGAGCAATGTGAGGTGGAATAGAAATATTAGGACTATGGTCCTTGAAAATTTCAGATTCCAAATCTGGGGGTTGCTTTTGTATTGTAGGTGTTTGGAAAAATGAGCAACTTGAATCTGTTTCTTTCTTGTTATCTCCCACCACAATGCCAATGTTAGTTGATTTCTCAGGTATTTTATGCTCATGCCAGCCAGAAAAAGAGAAAACATCACTCTTAGCACTTGCAAATACAGATATGCCATTTTCAGGGGCTTCGAGATCAGCCTCATCAGTTTTCCCAATGGCCACACCACTTCCATGGCAATCTGAATTCAAACTCTTGGTCAGATTGACTGAAGTCCTTGCTGAGTTTTCTGTTGAAAAATCGTAAGTCATCTTATTGCTACCAGAAACACTACCGCTCTCAAACTTCAAAGAGTGACAGTTATTTGATTCTTTCACATTGAACAGCCCAACATTCTCAAAATCTCTGATATGCAACTTTGTCATATCATCTGCAAGTCCAACATCTGGCATTGTGGAAGATGAACAAGTTTTCTTATTTTCTGTCTCTCCAGTTCTCATGCTCTCATCACAACTGGAGCTTTTTCCGCTACTTTGTCCAAATATGAAAACACCATTATTACTATTATGGCCAAGTCCAAAGGTATTACCATTTTCTTTTGGAAACTTTGTCGAGACCCCCTTTCCACTCTGTTTCCTATAGTCGGATTCCACATTCCCATTGGTGGTTTCCTTTTCAAGATTCAAATTCAAGAAAGAAGCACTATGTGTATCAGTAAACGCAATGCCTGAAGTAACAGACTTTGCAGTGGATTCCCCAATCTTCGAAGACAAATTCACAGCCGGAGAATTAGTCCTAATAGCACCAAACACAAAACCCTCATTGTCAATCTTCCTAGTTTCAAATTTAATCGTATTCTTAAACTTCTCTATATCTTCTTGAATGCCAATTTTCACTTCATCCTTACCACCGGAATCCAAACTCTCCTTCTTATCGTGAAATTCTCTCTTTCCAGAATCTGAATTCACTTCCGAAGCACTCCGACTAGCTCCAAAAACAAAACCAACATTTTCAAACTTCCCAAACTTATCAAACACGCCAGAAATTGCATTACAGTTACTAGTACGAAAATTACTACCGCTATTAGCATCATGAACGAAGTCCGAAGAACTCACTGACACAGGTTTAAACGGATTAAACCCTAATTCAGAGGTCGACGATGAAACTGACGTCTTAGTGGAGCGAGATTGTTGAGAACTCGACCGTCTTCTCACCTTCGCAAATCTCGGCTTCGTTTGCTTCGCCACGCCACCAACACCGAAACCTCCATTGTGATGATCCAGCAAGCGCGAAAAGCTTGATTGGCAAACAGAATTGGAAGAAGAGAAATCGAAGTTGAAACTAGGGTTAAGGTTTGGATTTTGAGTCGGTTGAGTTTGTGAAGATGACATCGGGGATCGGACATTAACTGCCGCCGGCGACATTTCGCCGGAAACGGCCGTGGAGGCAATATGGATTTGGAGTTAGGGTTAGGGTTTCGAAAGGATTTTGGCGTGTGTTTAATTTAAATTTTGTAATTTTGGGTTTTCTTATTTGCTTTTTAAGCTGAGATTGTTGCTTCGTTTGGAAGTAATATAGGGACGCGAGTCGTTCATTTATGGCCACGTGTGAATGTGGTTACATCAAAAATAAAATCACTCTCTCTTTCTTTTTTTTCTTTTTTTTAACAATTGATATTCATATCTGGGTATTTATATAAATATCATAAAAAAATAAAAAAATTGATAAATATTTTTTTTTTTTTAAACTAGTAAAGTCGATATCTAAAAGTCGATATTTTGAACGTCGATTTCAATCGTACCCAAAAAACTACCAATGAAACATTTATTTTTTTTAAATAGAAGTTGACATTCAGGACGTCGACTTTAAAGTTGATATTCTGGATATCGACTTCAATAGTTCCCTATATTTCTTTTTTTTTAAATAATATCATATGGGTGATGTTTGGAAACCATTGAATTCGATATTTAAGATGTTGACTTCAAAATCGATATCCTGAATGTCGACTTTAAAGTCGATATCTTGGATATCGACTTCATTCTTTAAAAAAAAAAAAAAATCCTTCACACATAGTTTTTTGGACACGATTGAAGTTGATGTTCAAGATATCGACTTTATTAGTTTGAGAATAAAAAAAAAAAGTATAGTATTTGTTAGATTTTTTATTTTTTTGACAATATCTACGTAAATAACCCTATTCATATTCATATTTTTTATTAATATATATATTTTTTAATTTTAAAATAAAAAATTGATTAAAGAAAAACATCCTATTCAATTAAATTCACCATCCGTTAATAAATCACTCTTTCAAATCATGGGTTATGGACCTCTCCCAAGCGACGTGGAGGCGTATCTCTCATGGGTCATCACAATTTGAACTCTCGTAATCTCCCCTTTTCCTATTATTTTTTTATACAGAAATATAATTAAATGAATCAAATCAAAAAAATAAAAAATAAAATTAGAAGATTTCATCATTTAAATTGTTCCTAAAATACATTTTTAAAGGATATTACCTCCATGAGATTGTTGGGTAAATTCAATAATCTAATAATATATTTATACTGATTATTGTTAAATTATTTAAATTAAAAAATATTAAAATTTTAAGATATTCGAGATCTAGAAAAAAAAAAAAAGATTATTGAATGTTACAAGGAGAAGAGACTCGCCACCTACAGCTCTTTACGAATATGATAACTTGTCACAAGCTGCACTGCTTTGGTTCTATTTGTCCCTTACGGTGTTTAAGTGAATTAAAATTTTTCGGTTTTAAAATTTATTTAATTTTGTATTTAGTATGGATTTTTTGATTATATAATTTTAGTATCACTTTATATATATAATTATGATAAATTTTGATTGACATTGTATCAAATTTGAAATTTGATTTTGAATTATCTGAATAATTGAGATTTTGGTGGTAATGAGGTGCACAAAAGGCATGATATGTTCATCTCTATCATTTTACATTTTAGAGTTTTTAAGAGAAAAGAAAAAATTAGTTAGGAGAGAAAAGAAAAGAAAAGAAAATTATAATTTTTTCTCCATCTTGCTTGAGAGTTTTATGAAAGAAAAAAAAATGGGATTCATTGAAAATAAAAATTTTTTCTTTCAATTTTTAAAGGGTATTTTTGAAATATAAAAATGTTTGAACTCTAACATTTTCTTTTTTCTCCATTTCTCTCTACTTTTAGGAGAGAAAAAATTTTAAATTGAAATCCCTTATTTTCTTTTCTTTTTTTTTTCTCGTATTAAAACTCTCAAACGAAAAAAAAAAATCATAACTTTCTCTTTAAATTTTTTTTTTTAAAAAATTTTTCTTCAAAAAAAAAAAAAATCATGTTTCAGCTAATTCCGTATAAGATTTAGTTAAAAAAATTTTACGCACTACAAAAATCGTACATCGCCAATATCAACATTCAAAATAAAAAAAAGAGAGACAAATAATATTCAAAATAAGATTTGAGATTCAGTGCTTGTATTAAAAAAAATAATAAAAAAGATTCGCTTGGTCCAAAAGCATGGCCCATGGGCTTTGATTGGTCCTTTTTTTTTTATTATTATTTTTCAGTGCGACTTGATTGGTTCTTTGCACTCGGGTTTCGAAAGAGCCCATGTTCGAGTTGTTGAGAGATGATCGAGATAGGATTTTTACTTCTTCTTCTAACTCAAACCAATGAACTATTTACTAAACTAGTGATAATTTAAATAAAAATTAAAAAAATAGGATTTTTTTTTTTTTGTTTTCAAAGCATAGATTTCGTACTCTGTGAACGCGACATAGGCTTGACCCACCTTCTCCTAAAAAAAGAAAAAAAAAATTAAGGTTGCGCGGTCTCGGATCACGATCTACATCTCCTACGACATTGCTTGTACTCCATCAAACTGGTTCTTGTAAAAATCAAAACGTCATTTTTATTTTGGTAGGTAATACCATATTATCACTTTGTTTAATCTCATGTACTTTTCGAATCCTTCACAAAAAACATACAGTTTTTTTGCTCTCTCTCCCATCACATGATCTATTCACTTTATTCCATTGAATAATTGCACCCCCCACTTTTGTTGTACAACCATTGCAGGTAGAATAAAATGTTAATTTCTTATAAAATTGAACAAATTAGGGTTAGGGTTAGGGTTAGGGGTTAAGTGTTAGGGTTAGGGTTAGGGTATCTATTTGTTTATTCTGTTGTCTTTGATTGTTTTTTGCTTCTCTTTTTCGTGAAGTATGTTAGGGTTATGTATCTATTTGTTTATTCTGTTGTCTTTGCTTGTCTCATACTTCTCTCTTTCGTGAAGTATGTTAGGGTTAGGGTTATGGTTGTATATCTATTTGTTTATTCTGTTGTCTTTACTTGTCTTATGTTTCTCTCTTTTGTGAAATATGTTAAGGTCAGGGTTAGGGTTGTGTATCTATTTATTTATTTTGTTGTCTTTACTTGTCTCTTACTTCTCTTTCTCGTGAAGTATGTTAAGGTTATGGTTAGGGATTTATTGCTATAAATGTTTTGAATATTTATCTTGTTTGTATATCGATGTTGATTTTAATACTGACATTTATTGTAATTTTCATGATGTTTGAAGGGAGATGACTGATAACCGTGTGAGACTTGTGCTTTATTGGGTGGGGTCAAATTAGTGGACCTGAAAATGAGTATCGGTATAGTGTCGGACCTAAAACGGGTGTTGTAGTTTGTAATAATATTGAATGAGAGGAGTTTATAAATGTATTGCATCATAAATGTAGGATTGATTTTAGACAATTTAAACTGAATGTTTTATGTAGATATCCTCTTTGATTTGGTAATTCTCTTTCATATTATATATTACCGGTGGAGACAGATTTTTTATCGGAGGTGTTGTCACTGTCTACATATATATCGGGTATGTCAGCAGTTGAAGTTTTCTTAGAGCATGAACTAATTATAAATGCTACCGTAGTGCACCAATTCATATGGTAGAACATGAGTCAGAGGTCACAGGTAGTTCATTCAGTAGGATTTCTGGCCGACCGCAGATGACGTAACATTCATGGTAAGTCATAAGCAATTGATCATTTTATAATACTTTTATTTTTTACTATCTATACTTACAAATATATTTTTTTTGCAGAGTTACCAGCTCAAGGATCTCCATTTAGTAGCCTTTGATGTTCTCACTATCCCAGGAATGGATTTTCGAGTTGGTTATATCAGAGATGACATATGGGACACATTGCAACGCTTCGGACATACAGTATATTGGAGAGATTGTCCTTTGACATCTACACAGGGACATATAGATCCAGACGTTCCCTTTACTTCTGGTGCTACGGGTGCCTTTGAAGAGCATATAGAGACGCAGATATATTTGTATCCAACTCCACCCAATCCGACATTTACACAAATGCTAGCATTCGAGGAGCATATGAACACTCAGATATATTCGTACTCGACTCCTTTACCCATCCCGACGTTTACACAGACACCTGCCGCCAAGGAGCATGATGACGCTATGCCAGGTAAGCCTCCACGACTTAATGTTTATAAGCGGCGAAGGAGGCGTCGATATTTAGAGGATAGTACGACTGTCGTGTTTCAGTTTTCTGAGAGTCATGAGGGTACGCAGGATCAGACTTTAGTTCTAGTTCCTACTAGACTTCAGCCACATAGAAATGTTAGACGACCTAGATGCGATACTTAGTGTAGTCTGTCTTATTTGTATATATCGGTGTTTCTCTTGTATTATTGTAACTTAAATATTTATTAATTGTAATTTTATAACTTTTGTTTCATATTTATGTGATATGTATTTGTTGATAATTTTACTTTTGGAGTATTGATCGCTGATTTTTTAGTTTGGAATTTGTGAAATTTAATGATTGATATTTGTGAAGTTTTGTGATATTTCAGGAGTTTGGATGTTTGCTATTTGATATTTATGAAATTTGGTGATTGAAATGTCTGTAATTTGATGATGTGAGAAATGTCGTTTTGCTGTAGCTGTATCTGTGAAATTTTTATTACAGGATGACTGAATGGAAACAGACTGCACGGGGTGGCGTGCAAGTGTGTTGCGCACTCCACAAGCACGCAATAGGTTACGCGGTCCTAGATCGCATAACCTTAAATGTTTTTTTTTCTTCTTCTTTTTGGTAAAGGTGGGTCAAGTCTATGTCGCGTTCACAGAGCGCAAAATCTCTATTTTAAAAACAAAAAAAAGTCTTATTTTTTAATTTTTATTTATATTATCACTATTTTAATAAAAACGTATAAAATCAAGTATGATAAAAAATTAAAAATTTAGTAAAAAATTCTCTCTCTCTCTCTCTGGAAAGCAAAACACGATACACACACCCACAAATTTCATCATTCTATGCTCGTATCTCTGTAGTCGTTTCTTTTTTGTTTTTTTTTTTTGTTTTTTCTTCTCATCTCTTGCATGAATTAAGTCTCACTGTAGTAGTGTCAAAAGAAAGAGATTAGCGATGATAAGAGCGCCATACCCTAACCTAGCTTGTCAAAGAAGCCCTACGGCCATGGGCTTTGATTTGTCCCATACGGTCGGTGGCCCATGTTGAATTGTTGAGACATGATCCAAAACTTAATTTTCGTTTTTTGTTTAACTCAAACTAAGTACGGTAACAAAAAATTAATAAAAAAATATAAAATTTTTTATAACGTTAAGAAAAGTAAGACACACTCACCACGCACAAATTTCATCTCAAATAAATTTTATATTTTATATTATTTTGTTGTTTTTCTACTAATTATAAAAGATTTTTAAGAAAGAAAAACTTTGATTTTTGAGAATAAATAATAATTTTGTAAAGAAAATCTCTACAACAAAAATGTTGTATCTGAATGTTATGCTCTTTTTCTTTTTGCACTTAAGTAATTGATATTCGAATTACTTAATTAATCTGTTTCAAGTGTTATGAATCTCATTTAGAGATCGACTCTTTTAATATCTGAATTTTTTTAACCTTAGCATGTTTTAAGCTTGCAAAATGTAATCAAAATTTGATGAATTTGGATTTCTATTGTGAAAAGTGGGATTTTTTTTTTCTTCCTTCTCTCCAAGAACAAGGATGACAGAAGTTGCTATCATTCCTAACCTTTTCAAGTCCCAAGTAACCATAAATTTTTTTAATTGGATATTTTGATAATAATTTTGCCAAGTATATTTAATTAATCAATTTTGAATTTAAAAAATAAAGACTATAATATATATGTTATATCCGCTTAAACAATTCTGTGATTTAAGCTCTCATCCTAATGTATATTAAGTTTAGTTGATCTTAATAATAATTTCAATTATTTTAATAAAACCTGATTTTAATTACACATTTTATATTCTTTATTATGTTTCAAGTAAAAAAATATTGTAAATAGAATAAATAAAAATAAATTAATAAATTATAAATTATAAATTATAAATTAAATGTGTGCAAATAATGGGGCTCCCATTAAAGTTGTAATTTTGTTCATTAATGGGCATAAAGGCTGAGATATCATTTCACTCAGCTTATATTGAAAATTTTGGTTAAATATCGGCCTAAACATTATTTATATCTTCCACCTATTTTATTTTAGGACAAAATCATAATTTATTATCTATATAACCTAAAGCTTAATTTTTATGTTAAGAAGAAAGATGAGGTTTAATATTTTGATTAATACTTCTTCTAAATTTCTTAATTTGTATAATTTATCTATGCCAAATTAATTTAAGGATTATTGAGTTTTTAATTATTTGAAAATTAAAGTTTAAAACTTATTTTTAGATGCTTGATATTGTTTTTATACTTCACAATTTAGAAACTTATTTTTAGAATTAAATTAAATATATGATTATTAAATTATATTTTAAATAAATAGTATTAATATTTTTGTATATATTACTTCATTTTGGCATTGAAATATATCCTACCAATAATAAAAATAAAATATCAAGTGCTAACGCGGCGGGCTGGCTCCCAACGACTCTCAACTCGCAAGAAGAAACTCACTGACTCAACCAACTCAGGTACATGAAAGCTTCTCTGAAACCCAAGTCATTTGCAATGTGAACTTGTCTTCAGTTTCACCTTTTTCTCATAATATATTCCTTTTTTTAAGGGATTCATGAGTTGTTTGTCATGTTAGAATAGTTTCAAGAATCTCTTGCCTGAATTCAGAGAATTTGAAATCTTGTTTAGTTTAGGGTAATTATTCTTTTGCAGACAACTAAATTAATAAACAACCATTGCGAATGATTGAAGAGCACAAATCGCATTGGTTAAAGGATCTTATGTTTGATTGGTGGGCGAGAGAACGAACTATAAATCTTGTCGTAGTAATTCGAACAAGTTCTTCTTCAGACGATTATTAAAAGAACAACCGGCAGGGATTTTCTCCCACTCTTATATGTCGAATGTTGTTTTACATGGGATGCTGGTATCTTGTTGCGGGACTCAAATCTTTTTTGAGGTTGACATTTACGAAGGCATGATAAAGCCAAAGTGTGCCACTTGATATGGAGCATGAGGCAGCTGGAGTGTCACGTGGTACATACTCATAAATTTTTCCCACAAATAAATTTCTTTTGTGACCCTTTTTTTATATTATTTTTTTACTCCAATATTAGAATTAAATTATAGTATATGAACAGTAGATTGTTATATTATTTTTATGGGTAACATCAAATAGAAGGATAAATCTAATAGTTCTTCAATGGCTTAAACTTTTTGGACCTGGTACTATACATTTGGCATCAAAATTGGGTCTCTGGGTCTAGTGTTCAAATCTTATTAAGGACTTCTTTGCCTGATTTTTGTAGTCCAGATGAGTAATGAGCCGTACTTGTTATGTTAGTGGGAGTTTGGGTCCACACGTGGGACAGATGTGAGCTTCATCTCTTTAAAAATAGTCAGGTTTTCGATACATCTGTCAATACAATAGTTTCTTAACAGCACTTGCAAAAGTTTCTACTGGATGTTTATGCCCTCTACATTGGATTGTCAAAGGTGTAGTTTCCTCTCTATGCTAGAACATGGACATCTGTTTCTGGTGCTGGCATTACTAGTAGCACGCAAACTTGCTTGTGAGAGTGGAACACTTGGTTTCCTGTGGAAGTGAAGGAAGATAACTTAAATGAAGTTTTCAATGTTAATGCAAAGGACAATGACAGTTTGGTTGATTCTTATTTTCCGATTTATCTAGTACATTAACATTGAGATTTGTTTCTTATTCTAACCTTCTGTCCGTCCTATATAAGGAAGTCATCTCTGGTGAAATAAACATCTAAATGTACCTAATTTGTGCCTTTTCTTTTTCTTATTCCTGCAACTTGTACCCAAAGTTGGCTCTACTGATGTCTTTCTACTGAAGTCATTGTTTCCGAGGAATATAATTTGCAAGATTTGCTTTTGAAATGTCTTGTGTCTTGAGTAGGGAACGTTGCATAAATTATAAATTTGTCCTTCATACTTTCGAGAAAGTCTGTTTTTCCATCAATGAGCTAATGGTTCGGATAAATATCTTATATGTGCAAATTTCGGCTGCATTACCTTGTGTCCTACCAAGTTGTATGATGCAGGTAGTGAGAAACTTGTAGGGTAATTAAAAAATGGAGTAGTTGCAGAATGGAGCCTAAGAAGAGAGTGAAACTAAAGGATCATAAAGGATTTTGAAACTTCCTTGTAGTGACTGTACAGCTTATAACTGAAAAACTGTAAATTGACAAAGTGATTAAACAAGGTAATTATAAGGTGTAAATATTTGTACATGGCAGCAGGTTCAACAAAAGAAAACTTATAACTTTGTCTGAGAAGTGTGAATTTACCTGTGATGGACTCAGAGAATCTGGGGGTAAAAAGGAATTTAACTTATTAGAAATAGTATCAGAATGTCCGTGTGATGCAGAACCAGTGAGGAAGAGAAGAAAAGAGGGAGAGAAACCTGCAGAGAAGAAGATAGCATAGGGAGGAAGGATAGGGGAAGACAGATTAACCAGAGAGGAGAGGAAAAGATAACTAAGAGGAAGAGAGAGTCACAGACAGAGAGATTTGATGCATTAGGATGGAAACGAATTCACAGATTCTTGAGAATCAGCCTTTCATGGATCTCTTTTATGCATCCTTGTGGTCTTTTGCAGTTGGAGGCTTTCGCATCTTGTTTTTCTATACTTCTCCCCCTTACATTTTAAGAAAGGGATTCATCTCATTTCTTGCTTCATTTTCCTCCCTACATCAATGGTACCTTCTTTTTCAATATCAGAAAATTCTCACTTGAATCCTGGGCACTCCGTTCTTACCCAGTTTGTTCATGTGACGCAATCTACTGAATGTAGATTGAGGCCTTTCATCCCTAGCATCTTTTTTTTAATTCTGGCCTTTTGGATTGTTGCTCTGGAAAGAATTTTCTCAACCACCCAGACAATTCATGTTTGAAATAATTTTGTGAAAGTCTGTGATTTATTTGTTATTGGGATATACATGCTTCTACTTTTTAAGTTAATACTCTGCTGAATCTAGTTGGGAAATAATTTGAGCCTTCTATTTTTCAGATGAGGGTAAAAATGGTGGGAGAAATGAAGTAGCTGAGCATAATGTTGCTGCAACCAGTTTGATGGGTACTACAAATTAATCCTAGCAATACTGAAAAGATTGTGAAAACTCGTACTCATGATCCCATAGAAGCGGAAAGGGAAACAGATGGGGCAGCTATTGAAGACATAGATAATTCTGGGGACGTGAACATGGAAGCTTATATTATGCCAGATGATGTCCTAAGAGCTGGAGGTTTTGGTGGAAAGGATGATATTGGGAGTTTTCTTCCAGCTGCAATTGATTCCACTGACTTTGAGACTTATCAGCGTGATGCCCAGGATTATGAAGAACCACTAGGGGAAATCAGTGGACCTGGTCTTGGATGGACAGAAGGAGAGTCAGAATAGTGTAGCCTCATGTTATTGCATAACCATGGCCTTATGTTCCAATGAACTCTTTGGTGCTTTCTGCTGCAGGGCCTTGAAGGTGTGTCTGAATATGTTGTCAATAACTTCTTTTGTCTCATTCAATAAACGGAAGTTGTTGCTTTATGTTTTTCTTCAATATAGATGCTACTTCTTTCCTCATAATATATATTTCTTTGAGTTTTGTTGGTTCAGTATATTTTACTATATGTGAATGTAAACTTGCCTTTTTTTAACATTTAATTTCATTTTCATTCCAAAACATATCGCACCTTGGTCATAGAGGTAATAATATGATTTTACAGTCTTATGTGAATAAACCATGTGCTTATGAAGGATCATTTTTGTACATTTGGGGGGCAACTGTTATTGAAAGGGCATTGCCTTCGGGAAAATTCTTTGGCCGGGGGCAAGGGTTGCCAAAGGGTCATAAGTCACTTTCCTTTGGACAAAAGCTTCCCATTTAGGACCAAAGTGAGCTCGCCATTCTTCTCGGGTGCTGTAATGAGGCAGATATTGCTTGACCCCGAGATGGCTCATTTCACAGAAATCTAGAATCCTTTTGTTTTGGGCTAGCATGTGCTCCAAGCTATCTTTCCCAGTTGAAGATGGCATTGCAGAGAATAAGAATGCAACCAAATAGAAAATATCTTCTTCCGGGGTAACCATAGATGTTCTGTTATTCCACCTGAATCACAAGATAAGCAACAGTTAGATTGTCAATGTATTTTTCATGAATTCCTTGGATAGCTATTTGTTGTGCTAAAGTAAATACTTGGACTGGTTGACAGGATACATGAGAATGGGACCGCTGCTAGTGTCGATTAAGATGTTACCAAAGACCTCTTTAGCAAAGTCATCTATCCTGCTTTTAGGAACAAGAAGATTCAGCCATGGGTGAGGAACTTCCCATAAACCTTTTTCCCGGAGCTTCATCTCTGACACATGGACTCTATCAAGGAAGTCCCTGTATGAGACTTCTGATATGAAGAGTGTGGATGGAATATAACCTAGTGCAGATAATAATTCTTCAACTTGCTGCAACAGAAAATGGAGTTTGATGTTAGTTCTTCAATAAAATGAGATTCACTAGAGTGTTTTTGATATATCTCACCTCGTCTATGATATTGCTTTCATCTGGATTGAAGTATTTAGCCATTTCTAGGCAGAAGAGAGTCCTTCCATCTGAAATGAACTGATTGGCTTGGATTGGATCTTTGGGATTGAAGGAAGATCTCCAGTTATTGAGGAGACCAGTTCTGTTTATTATTACAAAACCTTCAATATAGTCAAATGAAGTGTCTGATGCTATTAAATACTCTTGGTCCTTGGTAAATGTGGAGAACTCGGAGTAGAGTACCCTGACCCATTTAACCTGTGAAAAGTATTGTCACATCACATCATGGACCATTCATAGAGACAAAATTTGCTTGATGACATTATACTTTTGGAGAGTATATACGTATATCTACCATTCTAGGAGCTGGTTCTAAAGCAATTCTTGCTTGTGTGATGATGCCAAATTGTCCAAGTCCTCCAAGAACTGCATAGAAAAGGTCAGCGCTTTGGTTTTCTGAACAAATAACCACCTCTCCCGTCCCTGCGCTTGAACAAAGTGCAGCTTAGCTCCTTGTTTGTGGCATTAGTATTTTGTGCGAACTAAAATGTTGATTTTAAAGCGTTGTGCCGAAAGACAGTTACAGCATAACTGAGCATCATGGTTGCTTATCATTCACCAAAGTCAAGCATGGTGAATTACCAAGAATTCCTTTTTGTTGATATTTCACTATCTTTATTGCATCCCTTCTGTGGTGTGTTAAGGTTTTATGTCCAATCATTTTTTAAGTAGCTAAACTGAATGTGTTGCTTGAGCATACCTGTAACAACCTCTAGCTGGTAGACATTATTGATTTGTGGCCCGTAGAGAAATGCCTGCCCACTAATCCCAGCATTTGATAAGGTGCCTCCAACGGTTAGATGAAGGTAATCAGTCCAAGACTTTGGTGTTAGCCCGTATCGTAGACTCTCATGCAGAATATTAATCCACAGCTCGCCACCAGAAGCATCAATGTAAGGGAGCTTTCCTGTGTGAACTTGCATTTTAGGACCCTTCAGTGATTCCATAGCGATAACAATGCCTTGATGGGCCTGAGCTTGGCCTTGAAGAGAATGGCCATGGCCTCTGGCAGCTATAGTGAGTTTTGTAGAAGTTCCCATATCAAAAACATACTTGATAGTTGAAGAAATATCAAGAACAGATAGGGGATGTAGTATAGCTAATGGGACAGAATGGTATCTATTGCCAAAGTCGTGAGATGCATAATGAACAATATCGAAGCTTAAGTGTCCGTGTAAACTGAGTGCTTTCAGCGGTGAAGTGATATTAGAGGAGCTTAAATGAGGTGCCACTTTTTGGGCAGGGAAAGGGTGTCTAGAGAAAAGGTTGGTTCTGTCAGTAATACAGCTCAAGAATAAGATTATGAATATCCTTAGCTTTTTTAAAATTTTCTGTTCAAGGAAGTTGAATGGTGATGATCCCATTCTCCAGGGAAGCAAGGATCCTTTTTTTTTTGTTGGAGGGGGGGGGGTTGGGGGATATGATGAGCTTTCTTGTTTAGCAAAGGAGGTTTGGAAGCTTGAGAAAATTGAGGGGTGGGATTAGAATTTAAAGGGAAGGTTTGAGTGGTATAGTCCGCCAACTCTCAACAGTGAATCTGTATAAAATTCCCCTTTAGCCTCCTTGTTTCTTAAAGTGAACAGATACAAGTCACAAGGGGACGCTGTCAGATATCTTTTGTACGTCATTCATTAGTGGAGTCACATATCCACCTTTTTCTATTTCTTTCTCACAATCTTACTCGAATGATATTTCCATTTCAAGAAAACGTGCTTGTAGTTGTACATAATGACCGACCAGAACCAATAACTGTCAGTGACCCCGATACCCTCTGTTTTTCTTTCTGCGAGATTGAATATGTTGTTTGTATCTATCCAATCAGTTCAACTCACCAGAAATGGTTCTGATTTTCAGGCTGAGAGTGATTAGTGGGTCGGCCCCTACCAAGTTGCATTCCATACAGCCAAGTGTGCCTAGATAAACCATTGGGTTTGAATGTAAGGTGGGTCCGCCCTTGGATACCATGGAGAAGTATAGTTTGAGGGAATTTGGATATTGATGATTGGTAGTTGTGAATGAACAATTGTGCTGCACCTAATTTAGCTAAATGTGAAATTGTACATAATTTTTCCGGTTTTAAAATGGTAGTTGATGCCTTCAGATAAATCTAGGAAAATACATAATGGATGTTGGATGCTTTAATCTCTTCTACAACCCCTAAGATAGGCATAGATTATTAGTTTTCATATTCAGCTGCACAAATATAACTCATGAAGGTTGGGTACGATAAAAGGACCATTCTTGTCAAGAAACTACGATCATTTGGTGGAAGTTCTTGTTACATTGTCTTAGTTGGTATTGCTTAAGCATAAAGTTGAAATCTAAATATTGACTGAATGCTGCACGGTGATATTTCATGGTAAGGGTGATATGTACTAGCAGAGGATGCATCATCCTTAAGTCATTCTACCATTTCTTTGTTCAAGTTCTATCTGTGGTTGGGTTTGTAGGGGCCTGGGGAGTTTAGAAACATTGTGGAGAGGGCACGGAAAGAGGAGGGGCGTCCAGGGGTGGACATTGTGGATGACGGTTCGAATAGAGGAGACAATAGAAAAAGGCTACTTCTTATCAATTAGAGAGGAGACAGTAGAAAAGACTACCTGTTATAGGCCAGATTGGCTTTGGAGTCCTAGATTCCAGCAGTGGGACAACCCAAAATGATGCTCACTTTTTGTATTTCAAGTCCATCCTTTTTGTGCCCTACAGGTGACAGTTTTTAGAAATTATTTGCTCCTCCTCAATTTTCCCATTTGCCTTTGGTGTTGAGCCACTTGAGGACTACTCATGAATTTTGCAGGTCTTTTGGGAAAAAAATCTGTTCCCATTTGAGATTGGCCTCTGTTAATTATCATTTTAAGTATTGCTTTATAATAAATTTTGTTTTTTTTTTTAATTTCAATCCCAACATGCCGAATAAAAAATTGATACATTATTCCTTCGTGCAAAGGTTGGGCACTTGTATCTATCAATGGCTCTCCATGTAGGTGCTATGCCTTGTTAAAGCCACTTGCAGTTGGCTGCCTTTTTTTTTTATTTCTTCTTTTCAAACTTTAGAGTTTACCTTTTCTCATACAGGTTGAAGATCTTGCATTCTTTAATTTTCAGGATTACCCACAGGCTTTGGGCTTGCATGCATGTGCGCTCACATAAAGGTGTGTGTGTTGTTTGTTTGTTGTTTGTTGAACCACCAGTAGATGCTGTTTTTTGTTTTCTGTCATGCACAGGTGCACCTACAAGCATGCACTTATATTTCTGTTAGTCACAAGAGTTTTTATCAATTTCACAGACACCATCTCAACTTTCATGTAGGGCATCCCCCCTTTAGTATGTTTTCTTGTTGATCTATATTTTGCATTATATATGCATTAATATTATATTTGTTGAGATAGCACTTATTTCATATTGCGCAATCTTTGAAATTCAATGGTCAGATTTGAAAGAAGAAATTGGGAGGGAGATTTTCAAAGGCCTAAAACTAGAACCTTTGAAAACATCTCATGCATAGAAGGAAATTTGTCAAAGGTAGGACTTCTTTTGCCTTTTGGTGTCTCACTAGTTGTTTCCCCAGAAATGAATATGATATTTTGAGCTCACCAAAAAGAAACCACTGTATTTTTCAATCCAATAGGCTAGCCTAAGCTATGAGGATAAAATTCTAGGTAATCCACTTTATTTAACTAGACTTTTTGTGCCAAGTCCATGGTTACAATTTTTTTTTTTGGGGGGGGGGGTGAGTTCCAGTTGCTTTTGTCAATTTGTGCTTGTTACTTGCAGCAGCTCTTTTGGAAATTTCAAGTACTTGGCCTATATAAAGATATCTATGAAGGAGTTGGAGAGTCTAGAAATACTAATTAAAACTGTAGGGTTGATTATTAACCTGCCAACAAGCTTTTTAGGCATTTTTCAATGGACATAATCAAGATTGAACTTTTCCTAGATCACTTAGATCTTACACTTTGGTACTCCTGTGTTTTTTAAATGTATTCTTTTTTCTGCACCACAAAAAAAGCCCTCAAACGAATGATTCAAAATCTAAAAATTGCTACTGATGTGATTTGGTATAGATATTCCACTCAAACCTCCGATCAAGAACGTGTTGCCCGTAGAACCCCAAGCATAATGTGAAATGGGTCTGGGGTGATAACCTTGAAAACTCGACATTTGCCTTTATGGTGCAAATATATGATGCCAATGTAGAGGAGTTGAGTAGGGATTGAAAAGCAATTGGCTCATTAGCCTTCTATTTCTTTTTATTTTTTCATCTTTCCAAGAATTTTTTGTCTTTATATATTTGGTAGATATACATCAAAATGAATTTGAGGCCAAAAAGCATGTGATAGCCCACAGCATGTGAACCCCTAGGGAGGTATTGTGCCAAAAAAAATGTGTGGAGTAGGCAAGGAGGGCATATTTCCCTCAGTTTGATGATCAACTACGGTACTACTAATAATAATCATTACGCACATCACACCAGCGTCAGTTAGCCCAAAAAAAATGGATTGGAGGTGACAAATTCACCACAAAAATATTGGGATTTAAAGTAAAGGTTTGGTGGGGTTCAATTATTGAAATATACTAATTGTAGTCATTTTTTATTTTTTAAAAAATAACTTTTATCTGTAAATTTGATATTTTTGTAAGAAAATTTCAGTTAGATTGGGGTAAAATGAAAAGTAATTTGAAGCAAAAAGGGGGGTTTCCTATTTTCTAAACAGGGCAGGCGATGTACCTCAGGAATTTTATTTGCCGGAAATTTATGTTGGGTGAAGTCATTGTGTTGGCCATGGAAATTACATTCCACATAAATCATGTCTGGTGGACCCATTCCACTCCTTAGTTTTTGCTTAAATTATTCAAAACAACATTTGGCGTTGTGAATTAGTAAAACATGCAATCCTTCTGTCTAGGCCTTGCAGCCAACATGTGAGTGCTTCCAACATCATAAACAACATAAACTCTCTCTCTCTCTCTCCATGGTTAAGTTTGGCAAACGTGCTTTCTTAAGTCCTTGTCTTGCCACATCAGCCTCACTTGGAAATCCGTGACCATGAAGCGGCCAGCTAGCCCGCCCACCACAGGGCTAATAGGCTTACGTCCAAAGGCCAACCTTAAGAGGCTATCAGCAAATGAAAACTACCTCCAACTTCGATGAATGACTTCATCATTTTTGTCTGGTTCAACAAATCGTTCTTCACCCTGCAAGCCACAAATGACCCAAGGGGAAAAAAAAATCAACCCTCTTGTTCAATCGATAAGATCAAACTTTGGATTTGTGTTTTGGGATTTCCAAGGTTGAAACTCGATTGTAAGTGTTTCCCTTAAGTGAAACCAGGAAGCAAAAACATTAACTCAGCTTTATAACTGTGATTGAAGTTCTGAAACCTCTTAAAACCAACGATGACATGGGGAGTGGCCAACACAACTAGTGAGATGGGGGGGGGGGGGAGAAGAGAGAGAGCCATATGGCTGGTGTTTAATCAATGGGCCTCTGCAAAACAACTAGCACCCATCCAACGAACGAAGGGATGTCTAAAAGTTTTGAAAAAGAATTTCAACCTTGCCAAGTTTTAGATTCTGTGACAAAATGTACGAAAGCAACACTCGTCCGTCACATAAATAAGGGGGGTCCTAAATTGCATGCTTGCCACGTGGCAACGTAAATTCAAGATCGAAGGTAGGGGATTTAAAATAAAATTAAAAAAGAATAAACAAAAGCACATGAACTGATTTAGTCGATAAAATCTTTTTAATCGGAAATACTAAAAATCAAATCCAACTTATAAAAAAATTGAGCGTTTATAAATATTTAAAGTATGGCCAAAAAAAGAAAAAAAAAAAACTCTTGGAATCTCATGTGTTACTATTCCACCATAATTATAAGAAGTAGGCAAGATGAGATCTTTCTTCTTCGTTTTCTCGAGTAAAATAGAGCCACTTGCATTTAGATTTCTTGGCCAATAAATCAAGAATTCTCTAATCCATATCGTGTGGGAGGCTTTTTGATGCATGAGTCTTCCCATTCCCCATCATCTACTATCTTCATACATCAATTTTGATTTCCCAACAGACTATTGATTTAGTAAGAAGAAAACTAAATTCCTTAATTAAGAGTTTGATTTGAATTTTAGGAATATAAAGTACATTAGGAAATCCCCTATTTAAAGAAGGTTCGACGATAATTTAAATTAAATTAATTAAAATATAATTTTAAAATCTTTAAAGAGATAATCCAGTAATAATAATCTTCTCATCCGATCTTATGATTCAAAATTTAATTTTTATTATAATAAAAATAAATATAATTATAAATATCGATTTACCTTCACGTTCACTTAACCACATAAGGCTCTTATTTAAACATTCAAAATATTGTGCACCGTCCCTTTTGCGCTCTTCTTTTAGGCCCGTGGGCCTAGTCCAACCCAATAAGGTCAAGAATTCGAGGATTTCATCCGGTTATTTTATACTTGTCCACAAAGACAAACAATTATGGCTATTATTAAAAATTGTTTTCGTACAAGTAAATAAATTTTGATAATTAATATTTTTAATAAAATTTTAAAATAATTAATTTAAATTTTAATAATAATTTTATATTAAAAAGTATTATTTCGAATCATGTATTGATTTTTTTTTTTTAAAAAAAAAAACTCATCTCAAATATGTGGAGGTTCCGAGAGAGAAGGTTGGTGCTTCATGATGAGGAGGTAAATTTATTTCAACGAACAAGTCATAATTTCCAAATGCATGGCTTATGCAATATGTGCAAAATTTTAAATGAAAATAAAGAATAATTCATTAAAAAAATTTCAAAATTAAACTTGAAAGAAAAATGGAAAAAAGAAATTCAGAAGTCCTCATGTAGTTTCTTTTTTTTTTTTTAAAAAAAAGAACTAGATATTTAAATCTTCATTTTGTTCCTTTATTTTTGACAAAAAATTATAGAATTCGAGATTATTTTGATCCAAAAAAATACTAATAACTGATAAATCATATGTTTTTTGTAATATTAATAAAGTTATAATATAGAAAAAAGATTATTTGATACCTTGAGTTGAGCCTACATTAAGGATTTAGGGTTCATTCAGAGAATCTTAACTTACTGAACTTAGCTCATTTAAAACTAATTTGTTTTAATTTACTTATTTTTCAATTAAAATAAAAATTATAGTAAAAAGAGATTTGCAAGTAAAAAATTTTTATATAAAAAATTAAAATTATTATTCTATTATTTTGTATTAAAATTTTTAATTAATTTGAGTTAAACATTATATAATCTTTTTTTAAAGAGGTACAAAACTTATTCGATGTATAAAATATTTTTTAATTTAGTGTAGAGACAGAAGAAAGTAATTGTATATATGATAATATTTCTCTTATATTTTGTAAAGAAGCTCTTTTCATATCTCAAACTCAGCTATCTAAAGATTGAAACAACTTTACCATTATATCTAATTTTATTCCAATGAAATATTATTAAAATTTAGATAAATTTTTATATTTAATTTAAAATAATTATAAATCAAATAGATATCGAAAGGACCACGTGTTACCAATATATTACTTGAGAAGTTCACATTGACTCGGCCTTAATCCCAATTTTTTTTTTTATTATTTTATAATTTTTATAAAGAAAGTAAAAGTATTAAGTAAAAAACTAAAATTTAAATAGTTATTAGGTGAGTAATTTGGCATTCCCTCGTTCGTGTCCGGGTTGGGATTCAAAAGAGATGTCACGACTCATAAACCCTAATATCAGTTCGTCACTTTGATTTTGTCAAATTCATCAGAAATTATGTCCGTACCTTCTCCATTTCTTCAATCTCTTTGCTTCAATTGCTTTCACAGATGCCGACGTTCATCTCTCTTCTCACCTCTCCATCAGGTCTCCTCTCTCTCTCTCCCCGCATACATTGCTTTATTTACAATGTGGATAGCACGTAGTTTTGATAAAATTGAAATTCCTGTGGTTTTCTAAAGTCTGGGGATAGTGTAAAGACTAGTGATTGGTTTATGGATTCTGCAACAAATTGGATTCTTCAAAATATTAGCATTTTTACCCTGTTTTATGATGGGGTTCTTTTTTATCTCCAGGATATTAAAAGGGAAATCACTTATATCAGCAGGCATATGCAATCTTTTTCTTCTCTAGGTAATTACTGACCTTTATCATTTCCCCTTTCTCCTCATTGATCATTAATTTTTGTAGCTCGGCGTCTGTGAGCATTGTTGATAAGTTTAGCCATCTGACTGCACAACTTCAAACTTATTGCTTAAATTGTTTTATTTGCCGGCATGCTTAATTACTTTGGGAATATGATAAAGTCGTTATTTGTTATTGATGCCTGTGGATGGGAAAATCCAGTGTTCCATTTGGCCTCAAGCGGTGTTGTGGACTCCTGTTGCTTGCCCATGTGTGACCAATGTATGTTTATCAAAGACAGGATGATCCAAGGTGTGTTAGAGCTCAGGGCGGGAGTGGGTCGGAGGGAAATGGTAGAGGCATGAGGTGATGGTGGGATTAGAGCAACTCGGTGCCATAGAAGTGGGACAGGAGGTATGGTCCGAGTGGGAAGGATCACTAATGGGAGACCTATGTATAGTGGTATCATATTTTTCTTCGAATTTGAAGCCCTCCACAGTTGCTGAAAACAGAATAGGACTGTTTAAAGATTGTCTGTTGTTCTTCTTTACTGCATTATGCTTTGGTGCCTCCTGTGAATTTACTCTCTTGCATTTAGCAAGATGTATGAAGTTATTACCGATGTATAATGTGAAAGACAAAGTTCGAGAAATGCTTTAGTTGGTTGGACTATCTGTAGTTGTATGTTTCCTTTCTTTTTTCTTCTCTCTCGTTCTGTTTCTGGTACAGTAACCTGTCTATTTTCTGTCTGATTGCTTGTTGAAAGATTAATGATTTTTAGATTGATTTTCTGAATATGTCTTGCCCATTTCTTTGGTGAACTTGCAGCTTAATCCTAAATTTTTTTAAGTCAATTTTGTAATTTTTATTCCATTATTATCTAAAGTTGAGATATCAGAATTCGATGAAGTCCACGATGATGCCAAAGTAATGGAGAAGGATTCTGCACTTCGATTGGCTCTCTCACAACTTGTAGGTGAGTTTGGGAAGGAATCTATGTTGTCTTTGCAGCGCTTTTTTCGTTCAAGATGTGCACCAGTGATATCTACGGGCTCATTGAAGCTTGATTTAGCTCTGGGCATTGGAGGATTGCCAAAGGTGACTTGCCTAGACTACAGTTTTGAAAAATAGTATGATTGAACTAATTACTCATGTATGCATATATACATGTTTAGGCTATTCTTTGGCGCATGGCATAGAGGTAAATGTGTCTTTTTGGACAAGGTGGGGGGGGGAATTGAACAAACTGGCTGTCCATGCTATATGTAATATGCATGATGTAATTAAAATATTGATCTCCACTAACTTTCATGTTGTGGTCATGATCATGGCTTCAATGATTATGGATGGTTTCTGTTATTTTACTAGTCATTGGGCACACACAACTTGTGTGCATCATTTTTTTTCTTTTTTTGGGAGATAACTAATACATTAATTGCATTCATTTTAGTGTCTAAGAACAAAAAGAAAAAATGCTGATAGGAAAACAAAAGCAAAGCCAAAGAAGGCAAATAAGAAACACAAAAAAGAAGTGAGACTTACTAATTGATATGTGAGGTAAAAAATAAAAATGGTGGGATATTTCGAGTAGTTGATTGAGTTTCCATGGAATAAGGTCGGCTCATGTATTTTGGAGGCCACTCTAGGTGTGAGAGAGTTGAAATGGAATTAGACTTTCAGTTTGCCTTTTATAATTTCTGACACAACTGCTTTAGTTTGCAGCTTTTGTTTTTAAAACTGCCACTTCTTTTTCATCTGTAGGCATTGTACAATAACAACAACAGCAACCTGAGTTTTAATCCCAAAATTTGGGGTTGGCTATTTAAGAGATAAAATTGGGTTAGTCAAAATAATAATAATAATAATAAAAATAATTAAAAAATAATTAAAAATAAAAATAAAAATAACTATGCATATAGATCTTCTGGCATTGTATGCCAATTTAATTCTAGAAGTTGGTTTGTAGTAGTTAAATATAGACTTGGTTTTGAGATAAGCTACAGGGGTAAATTTGTCCAGGAAAGTGTGACGGTTTCTCACTTTTCAGAGGGGCAAGTTCCCTCTGTAATGGTAGTGGATTTTGCATATAGTTGTCAAATTGTGCACTTTCTTCCAAATTCTTTAATGTCAAAGAAAATGTTTTGGGTTAGTGTTTCTAATTGTGGAGATCTGTTAATGGCATGTTTCGCGCCTCCTTTTTTCCTCTACAACGCATCAAAGTTGTTTTTTTGCTACTCTTTTTGATAACTCCTTGATTTTCTGCCCCTCTTTTGTCTTCTGTGTCTTATAATTTCAAATTTTAATGCCCTTTGGAAATAAATATGGTTTGTTCTTGTCAAATAATTTTGAGGTCTCTTATGCACCATGCAGGGAAGAATTGTTGAGATATATGGACGAGAAGCATCAGGCAAAACAACTCTTGCTCTTCACATTATCAAGGAAGCTCAAAAACTGGGAGGTGCAGTATTACGTTTTACCCCTCGTTTTGTGATGTGTTATGATCAATTATGATTACCATTGCTATTATATCATGGAGACACTTTGTTATTTTGATATGTGAAAAGTTGGAAAATTGCATTTTGTAGTAAGGTATCATTTATAGATTGTTAGCCACTATCTTTGTCATTTTGAGTCCCAAAATTCCTTTGTCCACCTTTATTGCCTTAATATAGTGAGTTTGAGAATAGGATGTATTTGATAACTTGAGTTTTGGGTTTGAGGATAGAATTATCAAATAAGAAACAACAAATTATGATCATTTTCTATTTGATTACTCCTTTGGCAGGATATTGTGCATATCTTGACGCCGAGAATGCAATGGACCCTTCGCTTGCAACTTCGATTGGTGTAAACACCGACAAACTTCTTATCGCACCTCCAGATTCTGCTGAGAATTTGCTCAGCATGGTTGATACTTTGACAAAGAGTGGGTCCGTAGATGTTATCGTGGTGGATAGTGTGAGTGATAATTATTGGTACATTCTTACTGGAATCATTATTGCCATTTTTTTTTCTTGGTTTACTAAAACTGATTACTTGCAATGGCAAAATGTTTAACTGGTCTAATTCTGTACACGATGTCATCTCGCGATTGCACATTAGTCTTGCAGTGTAGTAGTAAACATGTTTATTAGTAGGATTTAATGTGTCATAGCTGTTAGAATAAATAAAAGGGTTGATCCTTTATCATCACATAATTTAATTATACTCATGCATGAGAGAGGCTCAACCAGTAGGAAAAGTGAACACATCATACTTGCAGCCTCAGCTGCCTGCAACATGTCTTCTATCACTATAATAAAAATGTTTACAATATTACAGTGATATCTTAGTAGAGATGTTGCCACCACCTCAACAAGCTCCACTGCTATATATGCTACCATCATGTTGTTGAGTGGATCACATATGTGCAGTCCTTGCCTGTTACTTGAGGCTTGAGGCTTGAGGCTTGATGCATTTATTCCATATGCTTGCTTGTAAAAATTAGAGCTTGTCCCCCGATTGTTTGATGTCTTGGTGCTGGTTAAAACATTGGGATGCTCATTTACACAACACTATTAATTTTCCTCACAGTATTCAAATTAATAATACTTTAATTTTTTTATTATATTTTTCCAGGTTGCTGCTCTTGTTCCTCAACTAGAACTTGACAGTGTGATCGGGGGGACCAAAGGTGATGTGCAATCACAAATAATGACCCAAGCTTTGCGAAAAATTCATTATTCCTTATGTCAGTCTGGGACTCTCATCATTTTTGTAAATCAGGTCCGAAGCTTAATTACTCATATTTTTATTGATACTTTCCGTTTTGCATTTCTCTTGGTAATCTGCATGGACAAAATGTGTTAAACCATCTATTAGCATAAAAAATTTCAGGTTAGGTCAAATGTCAAATTGGGTCAAAGCTTTAATTATGGGGAGGTAACATGTGGAGGAAATGCATTGAAATTTTATGCAGCTGTACGGATGAGATTAATAAGAAAGGGATTGCTTAGGACTAATGACATGGTAAGTACTCTGATTCTTGACACTGGCTGGTTATATAGATAAATTTTATACTGATTTGTACTTGTGCTTCAGAGTTTATAAATAGATTCAAGTTTTGATGTTTATGAATAATATGTGATAGCTTTTCTTAGGCACCTAGAAATACACAAAACTGTAGTGAAGACATTTGTTAAGTTTGTATCAAACTTCTTTGGCATAGAAATATTTGTATTAAACTTATAGTACAGCTTCCATGGCACATTCTATTTGCTAATTTGTTAAGAGCAATGTTTCCAAGGATTGTGGTTTGCTATAGCACTGAGCATGGCTGCGATAATGTGGTACAATACCATCCCCAATGCTCTATGCATGGAAAGTAGGCTTTGCTAGATATTTATATTACAATATTTAGTGTTAATTTGCTTTCACTCAAATATTTCACATTTTTTAAATGGTTTTACAAATAAAAAAAGGAAAAACAAGTATTAAATATCATATTTACTCTTTAAATGAGATTTTTTTTCCCTATTTATGTGGGTTGTGTTTTGTCAATTTTTGAACCTATATTAAGTTGAGATTGCTGGTTATTTAGGTCCTGTCATACCAAATACTGGATAGTGCTTTGTTAGGGGATGTCATGATCCTCCTAACTATGATTAAGAATGTTCACCTTTTAGCTATCTCTGCTATTGTTATTTATTTATTTATTTTTTAAAATGTAATTAGGGTAGGATTCTTTTCATGGACACTTTTTAGCTTTGGCTAAAGCTCAACTAGCCATCACGGTCTATTTCATGAGAGTGTGTGTGATTAGATCAATGCAATGCATCTTGTTTTCACATGGACATGTTTCAAAAATCATTATCTGGATTATCGTTTTCCAAATATCCTTGTTTATCTTCTTGTTTTTGACGTTTGTTAGCTCCATTTTTTTTCCTTATTTCTTATGCACCAAACGGTCTTATTGATGCCTCTTTCTAGGTAACAGGTCTTGGAGTTTGTGTGCAAGTGGTGAAAAACAAATTGGCACCTTCAATGAAAAATGCTGAACTTGCAATAAGATTTGGTAGTGGTATATCTCTTGAATCTGAGGTTTTAGATTTCGCTTGTGAGCATGGGATAATTATGAAAGATGGAAGCAACTACTTTATAGAAGGGGAAGTCTTTAATGATAGAGAGGAAGCTGAGTGGCATCTGGCTGAAAATGATGAGGTTTTAGAGAAGATTCTGAAAACTTTAAGAAGTGAACTGTTTCAGAGAACATGATTTCCGGTGATACTAGACGAAATAAGTTATTCAGATGAGCATTTGGTTTGCAAGCTACATGCCTAGAAAAATGGCCCTCGGGATTGCATATGATGTACTAAACTTGTGGGGGCCATTCACTAATCCATCATGGCATCTGCTCTATTCCTCAGATGGCTTGTAGTTCACATGGTGATGGTTAGGCATCTCTCATCTGGGTGTAGTCTATTAACCGACAACAATCTTTCATTTACCTGGATGAACAAAAAGAGGCCTTCATTTCTCCTTTGGCCGAAGGAAAATGTAAAAATGGAACACCGGATGTGTTCAATATATGTGCTGATGGTAAAAGGCCAATTTCAGGGCCCTTGTTGGGAGTATATACATCTCAGCCAGGAACTGCTACAGAGATGTTCACAAGCCCCGGGAAAACATTTACTGGTTATCCCCCTATTGTTCATACAATTGTTAGGATTGGCCGCGTATACATTTTTATTAGATTGTAGCATTTATTTTTTCTTCCTTAAATCATCCACCAAATTTTTTATTAGAGGAGTTTGTCAATTGCTATTTTCAAGTATTTCGTGCAATAACAGAACTTTTGCAGAAAACAGCTGTTGTATCTGACTTTTTATTTATTTGCTTGTTTATTTCCAAGCTTCTCATCTTCAGACAGAAACTATAAACCTTAAATGTAGATCTGATCGTTGAAGCTGAATGTTTTGTGCTGGCAAGCTATAGTGATTCCCAATGTGCTTGATAGGAAGTTGTAATTGAATCTTCATGAAAATCCGACAAAAAGGATGATAAGGCCTACTTGAACCTGTTCTTTGTTTACCTTGGTGTCAACTGATTTCTGTTTTAGTTAGTATGATTTAGGATGAGGTGTTAACAGATTTTCAACGTAAATCATATAAGATTAACGATTTGATTAGATAATATACTTAAGATTTTGTATTGTTTTTATGTTGAGGGGAGTTGTTCTTTTAAGTATTTAACTTAATCACTCTGAAAAAATATATAAATGTATATTTAAGTGTCTAATCAAATAAAAACAAGAAGAAAATCCTAATCAGGGTGATTCTTTCGCATTCCTCATGACCCTGGGAGTGGTAAGGGTCCTTGGATTGTAGCTCTTGCTTAATATTCATCGGGAATTATTTGGTCCATATCTGGTTATGGGCAAATGGAAAAAGAAAAATAGAGCTATCCCCCACAAGACTCTGGAGTGATATTACTGCTTTATTGGGAGATGTACTCATTAAATTTTTAGTTTCTATCATACCATGGAGTGCTAGACCTCTTTCCTTTGCAAGAGTGAATGAGTCTTTAGTTGGGTCAGAAGCAAGTCCTACTTTTCTCGTAGGCTATGTTTATTCATCTTTCTTCAATAAATTCTTGGCAGGACCTCTTGCACAAAACAAAAGGATTAAGACGGGCTGGCATTCAATTTCTGGCCAAGACGACCCTACCTTAAATAATTAACAAGCTCAACTAAAAACTCACAACCTGTCCATATGGGCCATTGCAGGAATGGTAGAAACAAGCAAGACAAAGCAATCAAAATAGAGAAAAAGAAAAACCGGACCAATATATATCCAGTATAATATTTTTAATTATCGGTATCTGTAACTTATGAATTATTATACATATTTTATGAATTTAATAATATATAGTTAGAAAATAATTTACCATCATTTAAAAGAAAAATTGGCATGAAGGGCCTAGAAATCTAGGGTGGGCGAGGTCTGATTTTTAGAGTGGGGTCATCAATCTGAATTCAAGACCCATAACCATAAAATATTGGGTCACCGGTTTGTCTTCTTTAATCTTTTTTTTTTTTTTTTTTTTTTAATTTTTGATTAGGTAGAGAATAGAAACTAAAATTTTCAAGTTAGGGTGAAAAGTTGTAATTATTAAATTGTTTTTGTGGCGTTTGTTTTCTTTAATATTGAAAATGTATAACGTCACAATTAAAGTTTGCCTAGTAAAATATGTGCCCATTTATAGCTTACAAGGTATTCTTTTTATTATTATTGAAAAGGGTTAGCAGAAATTAAATTTAAATTCTCCCCAAAATTTGACGATCAAATTACAAGATCCACTTATAATAATCCTATATTATAATTGGGATCAAATTACATTATTGTCTCTTTAAATGTTCAATTTCAACATATGATAAAATTGGCTTTTTAAAACAGTAATTTAGCTATTAATATTTTTTAATTTTGTTTATCCATTCTTTAAAAAAAAAATTGTGCAATAACTTTAAAAAATATTTAAAATGGAGTTGAGAGAATAACTTGTAAGTGTATCCTCACATAGTTTTAAAAGTTAAAAGTCCGATATGGTTATATTTTATTTAGTTTTTATCTGTCGGTATTTAAGTTATATTGATTAATTCGAGTCGAGTATTGTACGATTTGTTATAAGATTGGTTTTTAAATTTTTTTTTAAAATCATTTTTTTCTATTCTTACAATTAAAACTCGAGATCTCTGATTAAATAAGTAAAATATTTAATCATTCAATTCAAAAGAATTTTGTATCGACGTGATTATATTGTTTGATGTAAGACACCAATGGATCCCAAGCTCACTCGATAGTACCACAAATATTAAATTTTAGTGAAATTGAGTGTTTAAAATTGGTACAGTTTCTTGCCTGATATCCCAAGGAGAAGGGCTTGTCTAAGATTGGCCCACAGCTCTCTCTCACTCTCTCTCTGATACACACACACAAATGCTATTTTATAATTTGTTAACAAAGGAAACCGTCACAAATATAACATCATGATTTGAAAGAAAATTTCTATAATCCCATTGAATATTGATAGATACGAGGTTGTAACTATTGAATTCTCTATTATTAAGTTTTCACCCATCAATAGTAAAATGATTTGTGATTGCTGAATGAGTATTACAAAGTAAGAAACCTCATGGGTATCGATACCCCCGTGATAGTAGAAATCTAATTATTTGGAAAGGGTCCGGTAGGGTTGTATGTCACGGTGTGGCTTGCTTTTGCCATTCTAGGTGCGATGGTTAATAGCACCGCAGAAGTTGTTGGGCAAATGTATGGCTGAGGAAAAGAGGAATATTGAGGATGTCACCCCATATTTGTTTATTAGGACTTTCAAAAAGTAATTTCGGTTAAAATCTGAATTCAATGATCTTTCAAAGTTGGTTACATGTTTGAATGAACATGGCTGGTCCCAAATGGCTAGAGAAGGACTAAGAAACTTTCAATCTCAGTTCCCGTCCCATACCGAGAAATGCCACAATCTATTGCCTTTCTGATTTAGTTCACAAATTGGTTATGGAGGAAGGCCAACCCTGGACTTTTCAAAGATATATGGTTAGGGAGATTACTGTAGATGAATTGGCGCTGAAGGTGGTGTTTTATTTTGTTTGCTAGTTAGAATTTTCCATGGAGAGAGTGACCTGCAAGTAGTGGAGCCAACGATGTCTGTAACAACTTGGACTCTGTCTTGCTTCCCAATTCTCTCTATAAAAGGAGACACCGATTGTAGGGCAAGAGACATATACAAGCAGTATAGAATACATCCTTTGCTATCATTCCTTATCAAAGTCTCCAATGGCCAAATTCAAATTTCGTGCTGGGTTTTCCCCAATTGCTTCCACAATGCTGTTGCTAATGGGTGTCTTGCTAGCTGCCGTAGACATTAATGGTCTCTCTCTCTCTCTCTCTCTCACACACACACACACACACCCACCTCATACAACTTTTAAGGCTATGCAGAGTAGTATTGTTCATAACAAGTTTTTGTGTCGCTTGAGGTATTTCTCTGCAGCACGGAAGACTAGCACTTCGCTCAGTGTTCGTAGGAACAACTTTACCTCCATAAAAGTTTCATGTCTATGTCATGTTTCTAAAACAAATGCGGACCCTGTGCTTAATTTGTTACCTCCTACCCTCATCAAACAAGAACTCTCTCTTTCCGTGAACCCCCAAGTTTGGTGGGACTAATTTATTTCGCGTTTTCCGATTTTATCATTTCATTCAATAATTTTTTTTTTTTAAATAATACTACATGATACAATTTTTTTTCTTTTATTTTTGATTACATAAAGATTTAAATTTAAAATTTTCAGATTAAATAGAAAGTTGTGACCACTACACTGTTTCTTTAAGGTAATATAATTTCCTTTTAGTTCCCTTATATTTTTCTTCACATTTCCTTTTTCTTTTTCTTTTCTCCCCTCTCTTGTAGAGGGGCGGGTGTACGTAGAGGTATCAAACAAATTATGTCGGCATTAAGATTGTTACACGAATCGAGTCGAGTTCAAATCGCTCGTGAGTTGTTCGGTCAACGGCTCAACTTGACTTGAGTTTATCCGAGTTCGAGTCAAATTTGTCATGTATTGAATTGAGATCGAGTAGCAGAATTTTACACTTAAAAACTCAATGAGTAATTTGATTGCATATATTAATATATATTTATATATGATTATAATATGAAAAATAAAATATATTAATATATTATATAATAAGAGTTTAGGGATACTCGAGATCGACTCGACTCGATTACACCCCTAGTTGGCACCAATGTTTAATTGGTCTAATGGCTGACATGATACCAGATCTTGAATTTGAGTCTTGTATTACAAAAATAGGAGTCGGAAGAGTTGGATCTAACTCGAATCAAATCGAATTTAATCGGATCTAATATAATTATATGTACTAGTGTTTATAATAATAATAATAATAATAATAATAATAATTATATGTACTAGTGTTTAACTGCTTCAGTGTTTCCATGGTAAAAGTATGATTAGCAAATATATTGTCATCTGCTAGTGAACCTGAATATGAGATTTCATATGTACTAACAATCACATTATTTTTGCTCAATCTGAATCCGACGCAGAAGCTCAGATAGGCGTCAATTACGGCATGCTTGGTGAGAATTTACCATCCAAACCAGAAGTCATAGCTCTTTACAAACAGTACAACATCCAAAGAATGAGACTGTTTTGGCCAGATGCAGATGCTCTCCAAGCCCTTGGAGGCTCTAACATTGAGGTCGTACTTGGTGTCGGAAACGAGGACCTGCCGGGCATTGCCTCAAGCCAAACCAATGCTAATACATGGGTCCAAAACAATGTCAAAACCCATCCCAACGTCAGAATCAAGTATATAGCAGTTGGCAATGAAATAAGTCCTTTTAACATCAATGCTCAATATGTACAAGTTCTCCTTCCTGCCATGAGAAACATTTACAATGCGATTGCCTCGGCAGGTTTAGTCAACCAAATTAAAGTCTCTACTCCCATCGAAACAGGACTTCTTGGAGAGTCATACCCTCCATCTAAGGGTGCTTTTAGAACAGATGCGCAAGGATTCATCAATCCCATCATTCAGTTCCTAGTGAGCATTCAATCACCGTTGCTCGCAAATGTTTATCCTTATTTTGCCTATAGTCAAAACACACAAAATATCAGACTGGACTACGCTCTTTTTACAGCTCCGTCAGTTGTGGTTATTGACCCTGATGGTAATCGCGGGTACCAGAATCTGTTTGATGCCATGTTAGATTCAATTTATGCTGCGCTTGAAAAGTCTGGTGGTGCGTCTTTACAGATTGTGGTGACAGAAAGCGGTTGGCCTTCAGCTGATGGGACCTCAACAACAATTGACAATGCCAGAACTTACAATAACAATCTGATTCAACATGTGAAAAATGGGACCCCAAGAAGGCCTGGAAGGCCCATAGAGACCTATATCTTTGCGATGTTCAATGAGAATAAGAAAAACCCCGATTATGAAAAGCATTGGGGACTCTTTTTCCTGAATAAACAACCCAAGTACCCCGTCAATTTCAATTAAGAGCATCCCATTGTGGGCCAATTATTAGCATGAGCTAAGGAATAATAATCAGCCCACCATTAGATTTGCATCAGTTTTTTTTCTTATATTAAATATGCCCTGCTTGTAACATGTCTCCTCCAAAAGTAGGTGGCAGAGCTACATATGTATTTCAATTAAGAGAAACTATTGCTTTGCTTATATGTAGAAGGGGCAAATAGCAGTAATAAGATTTGAGGTCAATGGTTTTGGTTCTCATTGTTCTTGCATGAGGATCATTATCTACATCAGAAGAAACTTGTGTGCATATGTAATGCCCTTAGGCCATATATGCTCATTGGTATTATTTCACAAACATGCACAGACACGGAAGAGTAGTGCTCGAATGCCATATGCTCGGCTTGCATGATGGAGCAATATAGGGTGACAAATTTTTGAGATTTAAGTGAATGAAAGAAAAGATGCCAAATGTTTCAACTTTGTACAAGTACAGTATAAGTAAAGTTATTCCGATAACGCTGATCAGTTTCAACTCAAGTGGCATCACTTCCCGTCTTCTTGTAATAAGTTTGGGTTCGAACCTCGTTGTGTACCCAAAAAAAAAAGTTATTCGGATAATATATGGAAATTGGGCCTTTTACAATGAGGTGCAGCATTAAGACCCCACTTTTATTTCTCTAAATTTAAAAAATAATAATGATAAAATGACGTCATTAAAAATGGAGGAGCAAGTCATTATTTTTTTTGTTTTAAAATTCCTTTCTATAGAAAATTAATATTATTTATTTTGTTATTTTTTCTTTTAAAATTTAAATATTTTTTTTTTAAAAGAAAAGGGTAACGAGAGTTATTAGCATTAATGGTTCTTTCAAACACAAAGGATTTCATTAAAAAAATCTAATTTAAATAATAATTACTACTTTTTCATTTTGTAAAACATTTATTTCCAGATAGACATTTATGCTCCAAGGTAGCAAAAGTGGGAGTGGCAGCTTTAGTAGAAAGAGCATTCAACAAAAATTTGGCTGGTGAGGTGCTTCCGCAAGGGTTTTATAATATTTTCGGGCAATATGGGAACCTCTTATCTTCGGTTGCCATATCCACAGCAGCCATTGACAGGTTACTTGTCAATTTCATTGAGATTACCAAATTGCATTTGTTTGATATTTCTAAAGGGAAATCGAGTGTAACACTATGTGTCAAAGTGAAATTTCAAAATATATCTTATTAAAACAACATAATGGAAAGGCTGGTTTGAAGTTTAGTTCTTTTTCTAAAGTCTAGCTAATGAAGCCTGATGAAAAAAATGTATTTTAGAATGGACCAACCAGCAAAAGGGTCATTATTATTTTATTATTATTTTTTATTACACAAAGATTTACACTCAGATCATAAGATTAGGAAATAGTGATTGTGACCACTAGATTATCCCTATAAGATTAGGAAATAGTGATTGTGACTACTAGATTATCCCCCAAAAAGATCATTATGGTGATACTATATTTTGCAGTTCCTAAGCACATGCTTATGCATTATGCATGCATCTCATCTAATGCTACACATCACAATCCTTTTTTTTTTTTTTGAACATCACAATCATTTTCCATATACATGACTTACAAGATTGATGCTTCCCCCTGTTACCATTTATTGCAGCCGGTGAAACAGTGAACTTGAGCAATCGAGAAGCAGTCAATGTTTGTTTGAATATTTGGATTGAAGAACCAAATCTATGACCTGTGTGTTCGATTTCAGGCGCTTCAAATTTCTTCGTGCAACAAATTTTGAGGCACATTTAAGAATTCCCCTGGGTCATGGTGACGGAACATGACACGATCAATACCTTTGCGCGCGAGCATGAGTGCATTTCTTCTTGTATTCAGAATAGACAAGAACCATCCATTTGCATAAAATAAGACTGACTGATAATTTACAAGCTCTTTACAATTAATAATAGTGGGTGATTTTTCGTTTTTCTGTCGGAATCCATTATGGACACAAATGTTTATTTCTGAACAATGTATAAATCCATTACGTCAAGAGCTCAAGATAACTTCACTGTGAGACTTGCCATCCTCCATTCTTATCCACGATTTGAGAGAGAAAGGTTGCCGGGTGATCTCCAGAATTCTAGCTCCCCTTGGCCAATTTCCATACCCGCCATAACCGGTATGCCTAGCATAGCACAACCAGAGCTTATTGTAAGGACAACACCAATCCAGTCCATGGTTGTGACCTACAAACACTGCCTGCAAAAGTTGACTCTTTTAGTAGCAATGCTTCGAATATGCAGAGACTTGTGTGCATGTGTGTTTTTGTGGGTGTCTGTAAGAAAGAACGTCACTTTAGTCATGTCTCACCTTGACTGATGGCCTCTTCACAAGTAGGTCCATGATGCCCATTTCAGCTTCTTGTGCAGCAACACTCTCCTTATTGATTGAACCCACACAAGGCTTCCATATATACAACATTGGTGCCACCTTCTTATATGCAGTACTTGGAATGTGCCAGAACATTATCTCCGGTATACTGTTATGAAATGCGTCATACAATTGGCAATCAACTAAACCAAGGCTTGGCGTTCCTTCAATTTGTGGGAAGAGACGATAAAACTAGAGATCCATGCTAAGCAAAGCAGAGTTGTGCTTTTTCATCTTCTTATAAAACAGAACAAATGCAACCTAGGATCTTGGATATATATACATATTATGTATAAAATAAATGAGAAGATCAAATTATTAACCTTTCAGTGTTTACGTAAAGAGACCTAACAATCAGCATTGTGCAATTCCAGTGGCAATTCTATTCTTTTTTTTTTCTTTTTTTTGGCGGCGGGGGGGAGGGGCGAGGTGAGGCAGGTGGTTCTTTATTTCTTGCATCAAAAATACAAATGGGTGGAAGATAACATACAGCAATTTTTGTCTTTACGACATTGCGCCAGAGAAGGGCAATAGAGAGAGCATATTAAGATGAAAAGTGCCTTTACCTTGAATCAGGGTTGATCTCTTGCGATTTATGTTTGAACCAATCCGCTTGAGCACTTGAAATGATCTCTGGATAGGAGCCCCCACCAGAATCTAGAAAATACAGGAAAGCTACAGGTTTTTCGGGATCATCAGAGGAAGAGAGCCGCAAAACATAGTTGGACACACTTGGCCAAAGGTCTCTAGGGCCAAATTTGGAGAAGGACAAGGCATTCTGCTCAATCTCATTTTTCATCAGTTGCAGACGTGGTGTGCCTTTGAAGCTGCAATCTTCCTCCCCTGATGTTGACATGATATACAATATCTCTAATTATATCAGAAATTCTGAAAAGCAGCTATGCACAAGGAATATAGTAAATGATTTTTTTTTTTTAGTATTACCAAGATTCATACAGAAATGAATTCACAGATAAATCTCGGGTTTTAGAAATAAAGTCTATATTCAGATGGACATGGAAACTAAATTTTGCCAACACTATTGCAATCTGGACATTTGTTACTTGGAAGTCAAACACAATCCGAGGGAACAAGAGTATGAACATATATATTATACCCTACTATAAGTTATTAATTCCAATTTATTGGATGACCAACTTCTTTCTGAACTCAAAACTTTGCACCATCAAATGACACACAGACTAAATATTCAGTGATCATTTTTTTGCTGGTGTATAACATCTATTTCTGCAGCATTCACTAAAGGAAATTAATTTTCCCCCTGAAACCTATCAAGTTAAGTGATTTTCAATAGAAGTCTCTCAGTTGGATCTATGAAAGATTAATAACAAAAATGCCATTAAAAGAACAATTATATTCCATATTCAAGCAAAGCACTAAAATACTTATGCAAACTTGGCTACACATGATATACATATAATCTCGTGTTCGAGAAAGCAAGATATATCTTTGGCGTTACTTAGCTCTATTTGTTAAATCCCACCCCCACCCCCCAAAAAAAAATCAGAAAGAGAAGAAAAAGGAAAAAGGGTTCTGATTTCAAGTGTTATATTTACCGGAATATGAAGAACTTTTATCTGCACAATGAAGCTGAGGAACTCCGGTGGCTGAAAACCACTCGATCGGCCACTCAAATGGTGCATCATCATGGTTCCCGAATACACTGGCCCACGGAATTCCCCTAGCTTTTGTTGGAGAAATTGCCTGCTCCCAATACAAGCTCGCATTAGGAATGGCCACATTGTTGGCAGTGATGACATCTCCAAGATAAATTACAAAATCTGCAAATTCGAATAATTCTCAGAATTCTAACATGAAAGATATCTCTCTCTATCAAGGCAACAAGTAGATATCCATTTCCAAGCATCTGCATATTCAATCTTCAGGGCAATATGCAGACACCCGCAAATCCCATAGCCAACCTTGCTTGAAAATCTCACTGCAACCATTGGGATCATCCGACGGAAGTTGATCAATCAAGTGCATGTCCGACAGAACACAACATGTTTAAAACGTGATCAATGTAGGATTGCTTCATATAAAGTTCAAATAGACCAGCAGACACACACATGATCACAAACAACTCAGTAACAGAACTAAATCACTGTTTGCCCTTCACAACCTTAACGGTGTTGCACTTGAGCTAATGCTATTCATTGTTGTGCATCACATTTGTAAGCATTCCACTTTTTCTAGTGGGGCGAGGGGATCATCTTCCTCTTCATTATAATTGAACATGGCGATCTTCATATTAACTATTAAAGTCTAAATTCAATTAAAACTCTAAACATTAATAAGTTTCAATCTACCCCCTTGAATCACCAGAATTAGCAGCAAAAATAATTAAGGAACAGAGATGGTAACGCGACCTGGAGATTCACGATCGAGAATCGTGGACATGACTTTAAGAGAGTTGACATCTTGCTTAGGTCCCCAATCAGTCCACGCGTCCTCCCCAAAATGCAGGTCAGCGAACACGGCTATCTTGAACGATGAATCTGGCTGTAGCTCTAGATATTTCTCCGGTGGTGTTCGAAGCTCGACGCTCTCTCGGGCTTCATTATGATTCTCCGCTCCGTCATCGGATTCGAATGTCGTGATGCATTGGCAGAGGAGCGCAAGCGTTAGTAAGTAGATTAGGAGGATAATCGGACGGATGAGGTAAGTTCCCATCTCCGGAGCTGTTTTACGACATGGGGTTGTTTTTCATCAAAGGGGTTTGCTTTTGGGAGTTGCTGAACCAGGAAGTGAGTCTGTCAGACAACCGCGTGATCACCCCAGCCAACTATCTCGCGGCCATGATTCGTCCACCAGAATTTGGTTCCTGTCTCCATTGTAATCAAAGATACAGAGATACGAGCCCAATAGGACAGATCCCGTTCAAGTAAAGTCGCTACCCGTGAATGATTGGGTTGACAATTCTTTTTTTAATAATCAATTGTTGTTATTCAGAATATAATTAATCTGGTTCAGTATCGTCGAGTCTAATTTATAATTTTTTTCCATTTTCGATCTTCAACTCGACCCAGCACCTCATCCATGACCGTCCGTTGGCATTGGGTTGACAGAGACAGCTACCCTTGTGACCACTACATATCCTTTCTCGGGCTTTTGACTAACAAACTTGAATATGAATGTGGTGATGGATGGCTAGCTAAACCCAGCCCGATGGCACAAAGAGCCCATCCTAAGAATGAATGGGTTGGGCCTAAGCTAATCTAGAAGCCTTTACCTGGTTGAACCAAATACCATTTTTTTTTTCTTTCCTGCGGAGTGGTTGAACCAGATGGTTTTAAAAGTGTGTCATCCAAAAAAGCTATTTGAAGCTTATAAAAAACCAAGCTCAAGTTAGGGTTGACAAAAATATTTTAAATCAGTTATTTTTTAATTCAACTCTGCTCGTGTTTAACTTCCTTCACTTTGCTACTATATACAATATATATGTGAAAATATTATATATCAAAAAATAAATCCTCTCCAATAACTATCCAACACAATTCAAAGACATTGCCGATGCCTTGAATTTATGGGGGGCTTGAGTTGAGAGAGAATCCGAAAGTTGACACAGACTCTTAAAAGTTGGGTTAAACGGAATTAAATTTATTTATTCTGTTTTTTAAGTTAATATATACTTGAAAATTACTAAACAGAGTATTATTTAAAAATTACTAGACCATTGTGACAATATCTGATTAGTTTATTTTATGAAAAATAATCTAATCAAAGCAGGATTAATTAACCCTAAAGAATAGCGTGTCTATAAAGTCTAAAACACCCTTGGGGGGATTTTAGTAGGAGAGTGAGGAAAATGCAAATTGGGTTACCTCCACGATCAAATAATCATGAAGGATATAATGGTCTTTTCAATTCAAATTATCATGGAATATTCCGAGGGCATATCTTAGGTTTGTAAAAATTAATGCAAACGTCATGCACATCGCCAATGATGAAGGCTCAACATATGCAAAATCTAGCATAACTCAATATATATATGTATATAAGACGTTTGCATAATCAATTGCTTAGATCAAAGAATCGAGCCCAATCACAACAGATGACACATAAATGGCATCAGAGGAGGCGTACCTGGATTTTCTGTGTCCAACAGAACAGACATAGCATTGGTGGAGTTGATGTCTTGTTGGAGACCCCAGTCGGTCGATTCAGCTTCTCCATAGTGCAAGTCTGCAAATAAAGCGATCTTGAAAGAGGTGCTGATTGGAGGGAAGTTTATAACTTCTTTGGGATGTCCATTAATGGTGGTTGAGCAGGATAAGAACACAATCCAGATGAAACTAAACAACATCTCTCTCTCTCTCATAGAAGACGGTTTTGTCTTTGTACTATATTCCATTTTATGATGCTTTATTTTGTTTTATTAGGCATAATGGGCTCCATACACACCTTGAGCTTGAGTCTCCGCTCTGACTATGTTTTACTCTCTTTTTTTTTCCTTTTTTGGGCGAAACAGAGCTCTTTTTTTATTTTTTTTATTTTTTATACCATCGTTATTCGGAGTATGCTATGATTAATTTAGTTTGTGATTTGCAGTAATCCATTTTGGGGTTACCCTCTCAGTATAATCTTTTTCATTCTTAAGAGTCGAATCTGAAATCTTAATTAAAAAATTTAATGTTATATTTCACTCAACTAACAATACGGTGAAACGGAGCTCTGTTTTTTCCCATTAGCAAAACTCATTGTTGAATAAAGCCAAGAAAGTACAAATTTCCTTCCATTCGGAAAATATACATCCATTTCTCACTCAGCCCAATCCAAAACTGATATATTGGGCTCCTGGAGCCGATCATAAATGGATTGAGCTCAAAGCCCGGAGCCCATCATTTCTCCGAGTTTTGTTCCATTGTTGCAATTCATTCCTTGACTTTTTCTGGTAGAATCCTGCAATTTGGAGCACATGCAGACGTGAGGATTGAGCTCAAGGCCCTTCTGTTGACACTAATGGAGGAAGATCAGCAAATTTGTTGTTTCCGTGTAGCTTCTGTAAATTTTAAGTCCTGCACAAGCATAAACCTGTTTTTCTTCAGAGTGAGAGAGAAAGGGAGAAGGAGGATGAGGAGGAGGAGGAGAAGAAGGAGAAGAGGAATGGGAAGTTGAGATACAATTATGCATTCGAGTTCGAGCCTGAGCCGAAACAGATTCAAGACCCTTTTAATTTTTTAGGCCGAGTTCAAGTTTCAATTATTTGAGTTTTCGGATTTAGACCCATAAAATTTTAAACGGACTGAACCCGAGCTTTGTAAGTCCCTGATCAAGTGTATAACATTTTGCCTTCACCCAAAAGTAGAATATTGCCTCAATGAAATCAGTAAGTTGCACCTACTACAATTATGTACTTGGAAATAAATCAATCACATTAAATTGTTTGATGAACAATATCTACATCCACAACCTTTATTTTATACAGTCCATTCATTAATACCAATCAATCATTATATCAATTGATCTCACCCTTCCTCACTATAACTTTACTTACATAGCCCAATCATAAATTTCAGAATCATATTAAATCCCATAAAAACGACACCGCTTCCATCACTTTCTACTATAGGCCCATCCCCTCATCTCGATAAACCCCCTTACAAAATTATTCTCTTCTTGGTAAAGCCCAATGAACAGCACTCCAATCCAACATACCATTTCTATATTTATATGTTTAACAAATATCATAAGAATATATACACACATACACCCTTCAAAACAAATTTGACAATCGGACTTTCAAAAACTTACCAATTGAGTCGATAACTTTTCGTTGTAAGCTTCTTTGAATTTCTAATAATTTATTAATTTTTATAAGAGTAGTAACTAAAATTTCTAATATTATGAACAAGAAAACCAAAACTCTACCTTTTCTTCTAATCCACCCATGAGTTACGACGCGTTAGGCTGATCATAATGCTAGTACGTTATTTTTTTTAATATAAAGAGATGCAATCAAGTGAAATCGAAATAAAAAAATGATAAAAATAAAAAAGTTCTGTCGCTTGAGTTAAAGTAACTTAGCACGAAAGAGAGTTAGAACCCAGTAGAGAAAAGTTTTTTGAAAGAGTTTGTTTTCATATAAAAAGTTAAAGCTTTTTTTTTTTTTTTTTCCCTTATATCATTTATGAAGTAGAAAAAATAAAATAGTGATCTTAAAGAAAAATCTTGAGACTTAACTTTGAATCAAAAGAACAATCCAATTTGAATAAGGTCGCAACTTCTCCTATAAAATATTCATATCTCTAAAAATAAACTCATTTCTCCACATCCACACAATCACATTACTGTAAAAAGAACACAGTAGTCAAGCCTCTTCCACACTTTTCATCCCTTTAGATACTAAACCCTTTCACTAGAGTCAAGCATCACATTCATAGACCCCCCCCCCCAACCCAACGAGGTTTCTTCCAAACCATAGAGGTTGCTTCACATGAAAGGAATGAGCGCCTTTATATAAAAAATTTATTGTTATAAATATATAAATATAAAAATAAAAAAATGAATTTTGATATAATGATCGAATTATTCATTTAGTGATTTTCAGATAACGGATCCGAGACGTAAAAATAGTTTATTTATAAAATATAAGAGAAAAACTGTATACATATATGTCCATACTCTCTACTCTCATATTAAATTAGAGAGTATTTTATGTATTGAATAAGTTTTTTTTTAATAAAAATATAAAAATAAAAAAATCAAATATTTTCAAAATATATAATATCTCCCGACGCTTAATTTCATAACCTGAGCATAACCATTCAATAGCACGACTTCAAAACTTCTATTTGCTAGAAAAATACAAATAAGACAAAAAGACAATTGAATTATATACGTACTAATCATGTAATCGGTGATTCAAGTATAGATTATATTTTTTTAGGAAATATATTATTTCGACTAGTACTATAATTTTGACCAACCCCAAAAGAGAAAAGAGAAATATGTAAAAATGGGTCTGCAATGTCTACATAATTCGATTCCCAGCTCAAATTAATCCTATGCCTATTTAAGATTTTAATATTTTCATTTCGACACAATTAACTAACTTCAAACAAAACAAAAGATATCCACAGTTTAGTGGTCATAATCTATTCACCCAATTCAATAATTTCAGATTTAAATCTCAATATAATTAAAAAAAACAAAACAAACAAAAAATTCTTAAACAAATTTAACATTTGCATCCTACTTTAGCCGGCAAGGTATACATTAATTTATTTATTTGATATTTATTTCTTCCTATGATACTAAGAATTAATTTTTTTAAATATATACTAAAAATTTATTAATATGTATAAAATTCTTAAAGTACACATGCTAAATAAATATATTTTATTTTCTACTTGGATCAAAAGTTTTTTACTATAATTTATATATTTTTCCTAATTTAATTATTATTTTGATACTTTGAATATACGTTATTTATAAATATATAATAATATTTTTTTTAAAAAAAAAAAAGGAAGGAAAAAACTCAAACACGAAAACAATGGCGTGTTGCATTAGAAGAACGTCAAAAAGTTTCCAGAAATTATCGAGGGCATTTTTGGTCAATGTAGTCTAACACTTTCCAAGTCCGCGGTCCTTCTTTACGCCTTTTTTGTCCTTCTGCTATCAGACACGCTTTGAAGTAATTTGGTGGAACTGGTAAGGGTGATTTAGTCAATTCGAAAGGTCTGCTCTGTTTTAGCGCGTGTCTGTCTGTGTGCGCGTCACCGACACACGGACACACGCGCGTAGTGTTCTGAAGTTGGGCTAAGCCAAATTGATGGATCTCCGATGTTTAGCAACAGCCCTTAACATTTTTCATGTTTACATTTATTTACTTCTCAAATTTCTACTTTGACTCTCCCCAAAACTCCTTATTTGCATTTTCGTCCTAAACGCGTATCATTTTTGGTAAGTCCTTTTCCTTTTTCCTTTTTCCTTTTTCCTTTTTCCCCCCTCAACAATGGAAGGAACAAAACCCCATTCTCTATAAACAAGAATTCTAGTTCCTTTTGAATAAAAAAATTTCGATCATATTTTGAGATTTTTTAAAAAAAAATTTTCAATTTTTTTTAATTTATGTTAATTATTTTTTATTTTATCTTCTTTTTTAAGTAAAAATCAGAGAATTTTGCAAGAATGATCCAACATTTGATAGAAGAAAGTAAAATTATCTATGTTATTAATTTTTATTTTATATTGAACTTTCTAAACATATTTGAATATAGACTCAATTTTATCAAATAGCACGATTATGAAAAACTAATGAAAGTAAAGTTTGATTCAGCATTAATGCTGCATTCAAATTCATACCAACCAAGAAAGGATATAAGAAGGGGTGTGAGAAACAGGAATGAGTAATCATAAACCCTTTAGTAGTATTTTATTTCAAAAATAAATTGATATGGTATGGTGGCGGAATCACATATATAAGGCAGAGTGGATAATCATCTTCATTGAACTAAAATAATTTTATTAATTTTTATATGTTAAATAAATATTATCTCCATTTAACTCAAAATATTACTCTTATTTAATTCAAGATATATGTCATTCTATTTTATAAAAATATTTTACTCTTACTGTCCTTGGATCCTAGAGACCGGTACCATATGTTCTTGTATTTCTAAAAAATAAAAAATAAAAACTAACCGAGAAAAATAATAATAAATAAGACTTGTTTAAGGGTCATGCATAAATATCAATATATAATATCAAAATTGAACGTATTAAGGTTTAGGAAAAAAAATATTGAGCCATAATTAGGGTTTTAACATATACTTTTATTAGAGTAGTACTATAATATATTAATGTTGATTCTCCCATATTAAATAATATTTTAAAGGTAAATTATCCCTTTCGTTTAAAGAATTCTTAAGGGAGTCGATAAGATTGAGATTACATAATAGAAAGTATCATTGGTATATAATTATATAAAATAAATTGTCTTAAATAGATTTCAAACTTTTTAAAAAAATAATTAGATACATATGATATGAACCCGTTAGATATAGAAATCCTAAAACCTACGAATAAGTTAATTTAGTTTAAAAATCATCCCAACGAATTATTTGAACCGGTAAAATTAAAGATCTCAACTCTTGTCCTAAAGGAGGAAGAATTTAAGATATATGACCTTAAACCCGTTTTTCACTAGAACAAGAACGTTGATATAAAGATGAAATGAATGACGCCACAATTTAGGTGTTTCGAAACCTAGATTGATAAGTCAAAAAACTAAATAAAACTCCTATTTTGAATAAGTTTAAAAATTCTCAAAAAAAAAAAAGATTTGTGTGGAGAAATTTCACAATTTTACTAATTTTCTCAAAGTTGTGTTTTACACATGTGTAATGGCCTATTTATAGATTAAAGATAAAGACTAAATTAACAACTAAAAATTTAATAACTCTTAAACAATTAAAAAAATAGGAAACTAAAATATAAATTATAAAGAATAATTAGGAAACTAAATAAACCAAACTATTTTGACCAAATTTTTCTGTTATTTTTCTTTATTTTCGTCCTCCCTTGATTTTGGGTAGTTTTTGGTCATTTATTCTTCCAATTGGGATTGTATGAACATAATTAAGACCCCTTTTGGTTTTTCATTCATTTGGCCTCCAATTTTTTGTTGTAAAACCCTCTTAATTAAGTTATTCAGTACTTTTTTGAATCTTTTTACTTGAGTTTTTGTCACCGACCCAATTGGAACTTGAGTTGGATATTGTGAATTCCTTACAATCTTGATGACCTCATCATTTCCCCCTCTTGAGAAGGATTTGTTCTCAAATCGTCACCTACATCAAAAGGACTCAAGTTAGTAATATTGAAAGTAACACTAATATTATATTCACTGGTAAATCAAGTTTGTAAGCATTGTCGTTGATCCTTTCTTACACTTGAAAAGGACTATCTCCTCGGGGTAACAATTTAGAACGTTTTTGTGCCGTAAATCTTTCTTTTCGCATATGTAACCAAACCCAATCACCGGATTCAAAAATCAGCTTGTGACATCCCTTGTTCGCTTGCTTGATATATTGTTCGGTCCTCTTCTCTATGTTGAACCGTACTTTCTCATGAAATTGCTTTATAAATTCTGTCTTTTTCTTACCATCTGAATTCACTTGCTCAGAAATAGGTAAACGTAATAAATCCAAAGGAGTTAAAGAATTAAAACCATAAACAATTTCAAATGGTGAGAACTTGGTAGTAGAGTGAACAGTACGATTATATGCAAACTCAACATGTGAAAAACATTCTTCTCAAATTTTAATATTTTTACTAATGACAGCTTTCAACAAAGTGGATAAAGTCCTATTGACTACTTCTGTTTGATCATCAGTTTGAGAATGACAAGCTATTGAAAATAAAAGTTTCGTTCCTAACTTTTCCCATAATGTCTTCCAAAAGTAACTCAAGAATTTAGCATCCCAATCTGAAACGATTGTTCTAGACATCCCATATAACCTTACAATCTCCCTAAAGAATAAATCTGCAATATGAGAAGCATAATCAGACTTATGACAAGGAATAAAATGAGCCATCTACAACCACAAAGATCGAATCTCGTCCATATCTACTCCTAGATAAATCCAAAACAAAATCTATCGAAATGTCAATCCAAGGTGAACTAGGAATAGATAGGAGTGTGTAAAGACCATTAGGTTAAACTCTAGATTTAGCTTGCCTACAAGTAATACATCTACTACAAAATTTCTCAACATCTCGTTTCATGTGTAGCCAATAAAAGTGTTCTTGTAAAATAGCCAAGATTTTGGCGACTCCAAAATGTCTCATTAACCATCCACTATGAGATTTTCGAACTAACAAATTTCTTAATGAATAATTTGGCACGCATAACTTATTTTCTCTAAACAAAAAGTTCTCATGCTATAGAATTTACCCTATGCAGATTTTTCACAAGCACTATAAATTTCTCCAAAATCGTGGTCAGCATGATAAAGTTCCTTTATATGCTCAAAATCAAGAAATTTAGCATCAAGAGTAGAGATTAAGGCATACTTACGTGAAAGTGCATTCGCGACCACATTCTCCTTACCTTGTTTATATCGAATGACATAAGGAAAAGTTTCGATAAATTCTATCCATCGAGTATGTCTCTAATTCAATTTATGTTGGCTTTTTAAATGTTTCAAAGATTTATGATCCGTACGAATCATAAATTCTTTTGGCCACAAATAGTATTATCATATCTCCAAAGCTCGAACCAAGGCGTACAATTCTTTGTCATAGGCATGATAGTTAAGTGCAACCCCTCTTAACTTCTCGCTAAAGTACGCAAGCAGTCTTTCATCCTGCATAAGAACAACGCCTATACCTACACCAAAAGCATCATATTTAATTTCAAACGTTTTAGAAAAATTAGGTAAAACAAGTAAAGGAGCATGAGTAAGTTTATGTTTAATAAGTTGAAACGTCTTCTCTTACTTTTCACTCTATTTGAATGCAATGTTCTTCTTGATGATTTGTGTAAGCGGTGCAGCGATGGTGCTAAAATCTTTCATGAACCTTTTATAAAAACTAGCAAGCCTATGAAAACTTCTAACATCACCGATACTGGAGGGGGTCGGCCAATCTTGGATGGCTTTGATTTTTTCTTCATCAACCTCAATTCCTTTAACACTCATAACAAAACCTAGAAAAACAAGTTTATCGATGCAGAAAGTACACTTTTTAAGGTTAGCATATAACTTTTCCTTTCTAAACACATCCAAAACCGAATGTAAATGTGAAACATGATCATACAAACTTTTACTATAAACCAGAATATCATCAAAGTAAACAACTACGAATTTACCAATAAAAGCACGTAAAACATGATTCATTAAGCGCATGAATGTACTAGGAGTATTGGTTAATCCAAAAAGCATGACTAACCACTCATACAATCCATATTTAGTTTTAAATATTGTTTTCCATTCATCTCCTTCTTTTATTCATATTTGATGATATCCACTCTTAAGGTCAATCTTAGAAAACACACAAGCACCATGCAATTCATCTAACATATCATCTAATCGAGAAATATGGTGTCGATATCTTACCGTTATATTGTTGATGGCTTGACAATCAACACACGTCCTCCATGTCTCATCTTTCTTAGGTACTAAAATTACTGGAACTGCGCATGGACTCATGCTTTCTCTCACATATCCTTTTTTCATCAACTATTCGATTTGCCTTTGTAGCTCCTTCACCTCTTCTGGGTTGATTCTATATGTTGGACGATTTAGAATTGATGCACCGGGTATAAAATCGATTTGATGTTCAATCCCTTGGATCAGTGGCAATCCTTGGGGTAAATTTTAGGGAAATACATTTTCGAATTCCTGTAAAAGAGAAACAACAGTACTAGGCAAAGAAGGGTTAAGTTGGTCAGTGCTTAAAAGGGATTCCTTATATATAAGTATAATCATCGGCCGTTTTGAGAGCATCGCTCACTTAACCTTATTTGTTTTGGCATAAAAATTCCTTTGTTTTCTCTCGAATTTTATCTCATTGGCCGAACTTTTCTCTATTTTTTCTTCCTCACCAAAGTCAGCCTCTCTTTCTTCTTTTCTCTCTTTTTTCTCTTCTCTCAACTCATTTTGATCTCTCTGTTTCTTTTATTCACTCAATTTTTGCAATCCCACTCGGTCTTCATAGACTTGTGTTGGTGTCATCGGAATCAGAGTGATTTTTCGTTGATTGAATATGAATGAATACTTGTTGATGAAGCCATCATGTTGTACATGTCGATCAAATTGCTAAAGCCTTCCTAACAAAATATGCCTAGCTTGCATTGGCACCACATCACATAACACCTCATCCTCATATTTCCCAATTCGGAATGGCACAACAACTTACTTTGTAATCCTTATTTCTCCATTATCATTCAACAATTGTAGTTGTATGGTTGAGAATGTTTAGTGGTTGATAAATTCAACTTTTTCACTAAAGTCGTACTCGCAACATTAGTAAAACTACCACCGTCAATAATTAAAATACATACTTTATCTTTCATATGACAACGAGTGTGAAAGATATTCTCCTATTATATTTCTTTTTTATCTCCTCTGGTTTGTAAGCTTAAAACTCGGCACGTAACTAATACTAACATCTCACCGTGTTCAGCCCTGTACTCCTCCTCATCTCCGATGGTGGCATCTTCCAATGGTGGCAAACAATCAATGTCATCTTCATCTTCGGGCTCGATTGCACCATTTTCCCGAATCACCATAACTTGCTTGTTTGGACATTGGCTGACTATATGTCCCCTTCCTTAATACCTGAAGCATTTAATCTCACTAGAACGAGTTAAAGTGGAGACTGCCTTACCTTGAGAAGTTGTGATGTAGGCAGTTGGTTTGTGTTTAGATTTAACTTAGGAAGTGACTAAATTTTTTTCTTTTTTTGGATTGCTTGTTCTCCAAGATGTTGCACTCGGAATCTGTGGGGCTGGTCTTGGCCGTGTGCTGCCTCTCTTGAGCTACCTCTTAACCTTGATTGCCATATGTACTAAATCCTCCAACTTCACATAATGATGAAACTCGATCATGTTAGCAATCTCTCAATTTAAACCATTCAAAAATTTAGCCATCGTTGATTTTCCATCTTCTTCCACATTTGCCATAATCATAGCCATCTTCATCTCTTTGTAATACTCGTCTACACTTCGGTTACCTTGGTAGAGACTCTGTAACTTGGGATATAAATCCCTATAGTAATGACTCGGCATAAATCGTCGTCTCATTACCCTCTTCATCTCATCCCAAGTTTCAATAGGTCGATCCCTATTCCGCCTTCTATTGATGTACAACTGATCCCACCATACAATTGCATAATTAGTAAACTCAATAATAATCAGTTTTACTTTCTTTAATTCGGAATAGTTGTGACAATAAAAAACCAACTCAATCTTCTTTTCCCACTCAAGATATGCTTCGGGATCACTTTTACCTTGAAACGACAAAATTTTCATCTTGATACTACATAAATTATTGTCTACCCGATTCCTAACTTCTCCATCCCGACCCAATCTCCTATGACTACCCACTGATAACCTATCAAACTCCTCCTCTAACCCATCCCCTTCAAAATCATTCATAATTTCAGTTTTCCTTTGATAAAACCTATTTCTTCTTGAGGGGCTTGGCCCTATTGATGGCTGTCCTTTTTGCGATCCCTCTTCTACCTTATTCAACCATTCATGTATAAGATCTAACTCACTCTTCATCATCTGTCTCATTTCCCCCATAAATGCTTATAGTTGTAGATTCGGCTCAACGTGTGGTTGAACCTCATCACTTGTGTTATCATTTTGATTTTGAGACATGATTGGAATCTGCAAGACAATGTTAAAATAAAATAGGAAAAAACTTCACTACACTCCCCCACTTGTTTCACTCAAAAATAATGATTCACTCAAATTCACTCGTGTTTCACTCTTTGAATTTGGCTTTTATCTTTAATGAATTCTCTATTGTCTTTTATCACTCCTCTTCACTTAGTCAAGTTTTTTATTGAACTCAAGAATTCAACTCAAGAATAATTGTCGTGTGAAATTCAAAGAGTTATATAAAAAAATATTAATAAGAGGCACAAAGAAAGAAAGATCAAGAAAGGAAAAAAATGAGAAAAAGGGAAAGTTACAAATTTGGAAAAAATTTCAATTTAAGAGGAAACAAATAAGGAATGAAACAAATAATAAGGAAAGCAAATAAGGGAAGAGATCGAGAATGAAAAACGATTATAGAAAGTTTTGAATTTAATAAAATGTACAAATTTAGAAAAATGCACAAATAAGGAAATATTTCAATCTCAACCAAAAAATTTAGAAAATTTTAATTCAAATTTGGTAATAACACTTTAGAACTTGTCAAATTTGAACAAAATCACAAAATGAAAAATTATCAATTTTGCAAAATTTGGAAGCTGCCCTTTTTTTTCACAGCTTTTTTTTTTGTGGACCTTCTTCTTTTTTTTTGGGCCTCTTTTTTTTTTTTTTTTGCCTTTCCTTTTTTTTGCCTCTTTTTTTTTTTGTCATTCCTTTTTTTGGAGCTATAGCAGCACAAAATAAAGAATGAAATACACAAAAAACAAGAAATAAACCAATGAATGAAAAAAGATGATAAATAGAGTTTGGAATTAGAATTTTAAGACACAAACAAGGACAAAAGAAATAAGAAAAAAAAATGAAATAAGAATAATTCGAAAGGAAAAAAAACCTGAATTAGCTCTTATACCAACTGATATGAACCCTTTAGATGTGGAAACCCTAGAATCCACAAACAAGTTAATTTAGTTCAAAAATTGTCCCAACGAATTATTTGAGTCGGTGGAATTAAAGACCTCAACTCTTGTCCTAAAGGAGGAAAAACCTAAGGTATATGACCTTAAACCCGTTTCTCACTAGAACAATAATCTTGGTATAAAGTTTGAATGAATGACGCCATAACCTAAGTGGTTCAAAATCTAGATTGATAAGTCAAAGAACTAAACAAGACTCGTATTTTGAATAAATTCAAAAGTTCTTAAAAGAACAAGACTTGTGTGAAAAAACCTCACAATTTTATTAATTTTCTCAAAATTGTGTTTTACACAATGTATAATGATCTATTTATAGGTTAAAGGTAAAAACTAAATTAGCAACTAAAAATTTAGTAACCCTTAAACAATTAAAAAAAATAAGAAACTAAAATATAAACTATAAAGAAGAATTAAGAAACTAAATAAACTAAACTATTTTGATTAAATTTTGCTGCTATTTTTTTTTATTTTCATCATCCCTTGGTCTTGGGTAGTTTTGGGTCATTTATTCTTCCAATTGAACTTGTATGAGCATAATTAAAGCACATTTTGGTTCTTCATTCATTTGGACTCTAATTTTTTGTTGTAAAACCATTTGAATTAAATTATTTAGTATTTTTTTGAATTTTTTAACTCGAACTTTTGTCACCGGCCCAACTGAAATTTGAGTTGGATCTTATGAATTACTTGCAATCTTGATGACCTCATCAACGTATCTATCAAATTATGCACACTTATTCAATATCTTATGTTGGAGGTGAGTTTCAACTCCATAGATCCGGCTTCTTGTGACTTGAACGGGTGCTCAATGAAGAGGCTTGAAATTTGCAAAAAATTGTCAGAAGGTGATCCGACGGGAGAGATTCCGATACTTAATTCAGAAAGAACGGTTTTCGAAAAGAAAAACAAACTGAGAAGGAGGAAGAATAGATCTCCCTGTGATCTTTGTGTATCCTGTGTTAAGTTAGAGGATTTACCTGACTTGATGTCTCGAAAGCTTTTATATAGCGTCCCTTTCAGAGCCGTATCATTGTGGAGCGTTGTAACCTTAGTTTCCTTATGGAGTGATCCTGGGATTCCGAATCATCAAAAATTTGATATTGTTATCATTTAGAAAGTTGAATTATACGGAGAGATTCTTTATCCTATCGATTAGATTCTTAACGTTTCCTTCCTTATCCGGAAAATCCGTTTCATTCTGAAATACAATCAAAGCAAGATTCAGTTCGTGTATTACCGATTGGGAACAGAAGTATTTGATTCCTTTAGTATTCATTAGTCATCGGTCGGATAGAGATGATAAGCGTTTGGTCTCACCGAATGTATCCGCTTGTCGGTTGCGCTGTCCAAGTTGATGTATGGTTCGAAGGGATGAGACCCTCTGGGACCACGAATGCTTTGTTGGGTATCGGGCACCCGAATGCAATACAGATTGATATTTGGATTATGTCTCATCATTTGTCCCTGACTTATGGTGTCGATTTATAGGAGAGCCACTATGAGTGAAGTTCGCTTTTCAAGAAGTTGGAAAGGCATGAAAACTTGCGACACGTGTCTCCTGAGGTCATCCGAATCATCCGTAATTGATACGAAATTAAAGTTGATGGAATATGAATCCCCCTTTTGCCCCAACCATCTTGTACTCCCCAGGTATTTTTATATTCCACTTTCCACTTGATTCAATTCAAAATTGACGTGGTGTAGGAAGGCGAGACAGCATGCACTCCTTTTAATTCGCACGCTTTTCATGGAGGCGTTTCAACTGCCCCAAGATATTGAAGAGATCTTTTTGTACCTATAAATAGGGACTGTTGGATTTCTTGTGTTTCAACAAATTTTTTCCTACGCTTGAGGGTCTTTTTCTTGTGAGATTTGTCTTCCATGCGAAGTCTTCAAAGGGATGCTTCAGTTTTGCAAAACTCGATAGCGTAAATCACTTATGTTGGTATGAGGTCTCGTCAAGAACGGGGACTATGGGTATGAGATCTTTCCATGTTATTCACTATCCGAATGTCGTGATGGGCTTCATCAAGGTTCTTGTTAGGGGTCCCTGTCTTGGATTTAAAAAAAGAGTCCCCTTTCGAGTCGAGTGGCAGGGCATGCCGGTTGCATGTAAGGAGTTAGGCGATATAAGAAAGTATGATGATATTCTGATGCATCCTCCGACTCCCTTCTCAATCGGTTTGTTTCCTCTTTTGGCAATCCCGTTGTATCAGTAGGGATGTAGATTGTCACATATAAGTTTCACTTGTGGCTTCTGTGATTTTTAATACTTGAGGCTACTGTTTGTTTTTCATTGTTCCTTTTTTTTTTTTTTTTACTATTTTTGTACTTTTCAGTGTTGCCAAACGATAAAGGTGAGGTAGCCTTATGTATTTCTTTTGATGTAATCGGCCCGACCAAGAGACTTGTAAAGTGTAATTACTCATGTAATTGAATAGGTATAAAATAAAAGAGATTAGCTCTACTTATTTGTTGTCTGTTGTGTCTGTCAGAACTTTTTTGTAGGTTGGTCCACTTTTGTGATCGACCCACTTCTATGAAGGACACTGGGGGTTGTCCTTGCACCTTCCAGGTTGATAGAGGTATGTTCTGTTTGTCCATTGATACAGATTTAGCCGATGACGCTAGTTCTTTTGACCAAAGTTCATCCAAGAGATTGAATTCTCTCGCTAGGACGGGGCGACCAAGACCTTTTAGGGATACAAGTGCTTCCGGTAGGACAAGGCGACTAAAGCCCATTTAGGGAGATGCATTCTTTCGATATGTCGGGGCGACTGAGGCCATTCAGTGAGATAGAGTTCTTTGATAGGATGGGACGACCAAGATCTTTCGGGAAGATGGATCCCTTCGATAGGACAGAGTGACTGAGACCCTTCAAAGAGAAAGATCCATTCAATAGGACGGAGCGACTAAGACCCTTCGGAGAGATTGATCTCTTTGATTGGACGGGACGATTGAGGCCCTTTGGAGAGATAGATCCCTTCGATAGGACGGGGTGATTGAGGCCCTTCGGGGAGATAGTTCCATTCGATGGGATGCTTTGGGGAGATAAATTCATTCGATAGGACGGCGTGACTGAGACTCTTCGTGAAGATAGATCCCTTCAATAGGACGGGACGACTAAGACTCTTCGAAAAGATAAATCCCTTCGATAGGATGGGGTGACTAAGACTCTTCAGAGAGATAGATCCCTTCGATAGGACGAGGTGATTGAGGTCTTTCAGGGAGATAGATCCTTTCGATAGGTAATCACTGACTAAAACGAAAGCTTTAGGAATCAAATAGATAGAACTGACGAAAGGAGAATCATAAGAGACTTACTCGATAGGAGGTACCTCTGTTAAAAGAGAAACGATGTGGCTCACTGATAGTAGATTCGCAGGTTCTTTGCGTTCCAAGTCCTGAGTATGGTCAATTCGTCTAAATTGTTGAGATGATAAGCCATCGAGCGAATCACAGACCGTATCTGATAAGCGTTTTCCCAATTGGGAGTTAGTTTGCCCCCGGGTTGAAGTTGGCCGGTAGGTTCCACTTTTCTTAGTACCAAGTCACCTGGTTTGAACGTTCGGCTTCTGACTCGTCGGTCATAATATCATGCTATCTATTGCTAATATGTACCCATTCGGGTGGATGCGGATTCCCGTAGTTCAGGAAGCATGTCTAGATGTTCACACAAGATTGATTCGTTTGTTTCTGAATCATACTGGGTTACCCAAAGGGAAGGGATCCTGATCTCCATTAGTATAGCAGCTTCATTTCCGTACGTCAGGCTGAACGGAGTCTCTTCTGTTGCTCTTCTGGGTGTGATGCGGTACGATCAGAGGATGTTATAGAGTTCGTTTACCCATCGTCTTTTGGCTTTATCTAGCATTGTCTTTAGCCCTTGAAAGATCGTCCTGTTGGTTATTTCCGTGAGTTCGTTGGTCTGTGGATGAGCAACTGATGAGAACCGATGATCTATCTCTAGTTTTACGCAGAGCTCTTGGAAATTAGCATTATCAAACTGTTTTCCGTTGTTCATGATAAGAACGTGAGACATACCAAACCAAGGGATGATGTGTGCCTATACGAACTGTTGGGCCTTAGTTGTTGTTATATGGGTCAAAGGTTCGGCCTCTACCCACTTAGTAAAGTAGTCTATGGTCACTATGAAGAACTTTCTTTGCCAGGTAGGCAGCGGGAACGGTCCGAAAATGTCCATTCCCCATTAAGTGAACGGCTACGGTCCGGTGGGGGGTTAAGCTCGGTAGAAGGTGTCCTGGGAATGGAGGAGAGTGTTGGCACTAGTCGTATTTTTTGACATAATCATTCGAATTGTTATTCATGATCGGCCAGTAGTACCCTTGTCATAAAACTTTGTGTGCCAGATTGCGAGCTCTTAGGTAGCTACCGCATATCCCTTCATGGATCTCCTACTAAATGTAGCTCTCTTCTTCTGGGGTTAGACATCTCAAATAGGGATGAGTGAAAGACTTTCGGTATAGCTTTCCATTGATGATCGCGTAGTGAGCGACCTTTCGCTTTAGTTTAGCTACTTCTAGTGGTATGTCAGGCAATCGGTTGTCTCTTAAGTATGTTTTGATCGGGTCTTTCCAATTAGGAGGTTGGTCCGTTGCCAGGACTCTTTCAGGTTCATCGATACTGGGGTATGGTAAACTTTTGATATAGATTGTTCGGCTAGAAACGACCGAATCTGAGCTGACCAACTTGGAGAGTGTATCGGCTCTCGTGTTTTTTGAACGTGGGATTTGTTGGATGTCGACCCTTTTCAGCCTTGTCATCATCTCGTGCAGTTTACTTACGTATTTGGTCATAGTTGGGTCTTTTGTCTCATAAACCCACTCGATCTGCTTTACTATTAACTGGCTATCAGTGAATACCTGAGCACTTCGGGCTCCCATGTCTACTGCAATCCAGAGTCCTGTCAATAAGGTTTCGTATTCTGTCTGGTTATTGGTGGCCCTAAAGTCAAAACGGAAGGTATATTCTATTTTGAAGTTGTCTGAACCCATTATTATGAGCCCGACGCCACTACCCGAAGAATTTGAGGACCGGTCAACATGTATGATCCAGTCTGGCAGTGACCATTCGTTAGGATCTTCAGTGGGCTTAGACATGATCATGATCGAAAGAGTACACTTGAGAATGAAATCAGCCCAAGCCTGGCCTTCGATTGCTGGTCGAGGTTGGTATTGGATGTCAAATTCGACCAATTCGATACTCCACTTGATTAAACGAGCAGACGTGTCTCTCTTTGAAAGATTTGCTTCAACGGCTGATCGGTAAGTATCACAACGATGTGGGCTTGGAAGTACGGTCGAAGTCATTTGGCCGAGATGACCAGTGCATATACCATCTTTTCGATCGGTCGATAATTAATCTTAGCTTCCTTAAGTATCCGATTGATGTAATAGATGGGTTTCTGAAGAGTTGAATCTTATCTTACAAGGATAGAGTAAAGTGTTTGATCGGAAATAGAGAGATAAATGTAGAGTTTTTCACCAGAAATCAGTCGGGGAAGCAACAGAGAGGCCATAAGATACTCTTTGAGTCGTTCGAAAGCTGTTTGACACTCAAGTATCCATGTGAATCATTGAGATCTCTTCAAAGCGTCAAAAATGAGTTTGTACTTCTCTCTAACTTTTGATATGTATCGGCTTAAAGTCGCTATCTGACCAGTGAGACGCTATACCTCCTTTATGTTCAAGATAGTAACATATCCAGAATAGTTTGTATCTTTTTGGGTTTTGCCTCAATCCCACGGTTGGTGATCATAAAACCCAAGAATTTGTCTGATGAGATTCTGAGCGTGTACTTGGCAGAGTTCGGTCGCATGTTATAGTATTCTAGCATCTGAAAGGTTTCCTCAAGGTTAGCATCGCGATTCTTAGCATCAGTGCTTTTTACAAACATGTTATCCACATATGTTTCTATATTGCGACCAAACTGATCCTTGAAGACTTCGTTAACCAGCCGTTGGAAGATCGCCCACGCATTCTTTAGACCAATGTGCATGACTCGATAGCAGTATGTACCAAACTCAATAATGACGCTTGTTTTCTCTTCATCCTTGGGTGCCATACGTATCTGATTGTAACTCGAGTAGGCGTCCATAAAGCTCAAGAGTTGGTGGCCTGAGGAGTTGTCCATCAACTTGTTGATATTCGGGAGAAGATAACTGTTATTTGGGTAGGTTTTGTTAAGATCCGTGAAATCCACGCACATTCTTCATTTACCATCAGTTTTTTTTACCAAGACTACATTGGCTAACCATTCGGGATATTTAACTTCATGAATGAACTAGGCAGTTAGTAACTTTTGGATCTCTTCTTGAATAGCTCGTTGACCGGCTTGTAGTCGGGGTTTACTGTTAATTTGTGAGTAATGACAGAGGAATCAATGTCATGCATGTCCTCAGAGGACCAAGCGAAAACCTTGGAGTGCCGCTGTAGGCAACTAACAATAGCATCTCGTAGGAGCGCAAACAGAGTAGCCCCGATCCAAACAGTCTGGTTGGGGTCGTTCGCTAAAGGAATTTCAATCACATTTTCTCTTGGTTCTGGTTTGCTCATCGATTCGATGTCACCTCTGAGTTCTAGAGTATCGATAGAAAAGCTTTCTTACCTATCTCGGTCAGCGAAGAAGGTGTAGGGATCGGGATTGCTGCAGATAGTTGCGATCCCCTCCAACGTTTTGAACTTCATCTTCATGTGCTGAGTGCTAGGTAAGGTTTCTAGTTCGTCCAAACTCGGTCGACTGAGAATGACATTGTACGGTAAGAATAGTTTTACCACGTGAAAGGTGGCCATGACAGTTATATGGTTAGGGGGAGTCCCTAAAGTTACAGTGAGTGGAATGATCTCCTCTGGATAACTGCATTCATCAGATAATTCCTTGAGGGATCTGATTGGGGGTTGAAAGTGTGAAGAGCTGAGACCCATTCGATAGAGTGCGTCCCAAGTAAGGATATCGCAATCTACGCCTTAGTTGACGAGAACCCTTTTTTATCGTATAAGACTCTATTTTGATAGTAACAACTATGTGATCATTGCGGCTAGGGTCAACCCCAATCAAATCATCGTCATCGAACCCGACGACAAACCGTTTTCTTTTAGCTGTAACCATTTTTATTTGGTGATAGGAAGTTGGTGAAAAGGACTAATGACTAGCCTAACTTCCCACAAACAGCGCCAATCTGTTAGAAGTGGTTTTCGACTTCACAGATCCGGCTCCTTATGACTCGAACGGGTGCTCAATGAAGAAGTTTGAAACCTACAAAAGACCGCTGGAGGGTGCTCTGACGGGGGAGGGTCCGATGCTTAAGTTAGAAAGAGCGGTTTTCAAAAGAATAAACAAATTGAGAAGGAGGGAGAACAGATCTCCATGTTATCATTGTGTGTCCTGTGTCGAATTAGATGACTTACCTGATTTGATGTTTCAAAAACTTTTATACAGTGTCTCTCTCAAAGTCATGCCGTCGCGAGGCGTTGTAACCCTAGTTTTCTTATGGAGTGATCTGAGGATTCCGGATTATCAAAAATTTGATGTTGTTATCATTTAAAAAGTTAAATTATACGGAGAGATTTTTTCTCTTATCGATTAGATTCTCAGGGTTTTCTTCCTTATTCGAAAGATCCGTTTCGTGCTGAAATAGGAAGTTCAATCAGAACAAAATTCATTTCATGTACTATTGATTGGGAACAGAAGTATTTGATTTCTTTAGTATTCGTTAGTCATTGGTCGGATAGAGAAGATAAGTGTTCGGTCTAGCCAAATGTATCCACTCGTCAGTTGCACTGTCCAAGTCATTGTGTGGTTCAAAGGAACTAGGCCTTCTAGGACCATGAATGTTTTATCAGGTATTGGGCACCAGTACGAGTTGGTATTTGGATTACGTCTCATCACCCTTTTTAGATAGATCAAATTTAATGAAGGTAGACATTATAGGTTAGCTTGAACAAGATCTCTTAAGTGTTTTGTGAGTTCGAGTGTGCCTGGCTGGTTCTATCCTTGACTTAAAAGAAAAAGCCTGCAAAGAATTTTCAATTTTGTATCAAGTCTCGCCAAAATGACGCAAACCGCTCTCTAAAATGACAATCATTACAATAATTAATTATACCGAGTAAATGATAGGCAGTTAATCTCTTAAGATATATATTACTAATTTCGAAATTGTACATAAAATTTTTTTGTTTGGATTGAGTTCAGAAACCTGACCAAGCTTTTTTATTTTATAAATATGCAATTCAAGTTCATAAAATATGAAATTGTTAATCCCATGCAAAGTAAAATTTATATAAGAGTTAACCAGTTTAAGGTGCACCTTAGACAAAAAAAAAAAAAAAAAAAAAAAAAAAAAGATTATGACATAAACTGCATTTTACCAATAACTTGAATGCAAGCAAAAAGGCATTTTTAGAATTAGTAATACCCTATTGTAGAAAATGTACAAATCTATAAAATTGTTGGTTTCAGTGACAACCAAGAAGAGAGTTGAATTAGTTGTCAAAAATTTGATTTTTCAAAAAATTATCTAACTCCACTTAGATCTAGTTTAATCCTATAGTCAATTTATATATATGCAGGAGAAAATAAAATTAGGGATAGAGATATAAATCCTTTTTATAGTGGTTCGGATTTATGCCTATGTCCACTCTTTTGACCAGCAAGTCGAGATCTAACAATCTGTTAGTTTCCGCTATGAATCTTGATTGCAAATTACAATCCACTTGTTGATTTCTGATCTTCACACCATGAAGATAATTCCGTCCAATAATGAAAGACTAAACTCAAACTCACAATCCAATACACAATCCAATACTCAACATAATTCAACACTCAACAAAATACAAGTGTACAAGAATTTATTTTCAACCCAGAAGACAGCATACGTATGAAGACTTAAAGTACAGAAATTTGCTCTTTCTTTATTGTAAGATTTCTCAAAATGATGCTGAATATTTCTTTCAAAAGTATGCTTCACGTCCCCCAATTTTTTGCATTTTTTAGACTTAAAAGCCTACTGTAAATTATGAATTTACTGCATTAAAAATGTTGTTGTAACTTCACAAAATTATCAGCAAAAGCAGCAGTAATTTTCAGCAAAACAGTTCTAATTTATAGACTAAACAACCTCTTGATTTTTTGAGATTTTATAGCTGTTGTCACTCACATTTGAAGTTTAAATATCAAACTTGAAATTTGAAAACCCAAATTTGAATTTGACCCAATGATGAGTAAGCTAAAAATTCGAAATACTCTTCAAAGAATCAGCCACAATTCAAGAAATTGTTGAACAATTTGCTGACTTTGCACACTTGTTTCTTCACCAAAATCTTGAAATAATTGTACTGTAAATCATCATATTTGTTATCCAACAATAGTACTATAATATAGAATTATCGAATTCAAAAATATTTAACCAATGGTGAAGATATTGAAGGCCAAATACCTCTTGAAAATCAAGTTCAAAAAAATATTCCTACCGTAAAATATGAGTGAGCAGCCCATTTTACCTTGATTTTTCTTCAACATATCAAACAAATTTTTGGATTATAAAAACTTAAAATTGGAGTCTCTCACACCTTCTTTGAAATGCAATTTTCAGATTTAAAAATATTTCATCACATAAGTAAATATAGTTGTCCAAACATATCCAAATGATCATATTTCAACACTTAAAAAAAAATTTGAAGTGTTAGAATGCTAAGTGTCCTCTTATTGTGAGATCTTATATATATATCTTGACTCAATTATAGACTAAGTATAGTATTCAAACTATACTTACCTTGTTGACTGGTTTTTCAATAAATATTAAAAATTCAACTTCCATGATCTAGAAATGTCTTGCTTTTATGACTGGTTTTATAACTGTTTTCATGACTTATTTTTAATAAAAGTTATTTATTGAATATATCATCTGTATATTAAATAAAATTATTAAAATAATATAAAAAATTTTATTACCATCAAAATTACAGAAATAATAATTTCCTTGACAAAAATAAAAGAATAAGGAAAGGGGAAACTAAAGAGCCGACGATACTCTCCTTGTAACAAAGGATAAGGGTCCAACCCAAAAAAAAGGGATAAAGGAATGGCTTTTGAGTGTAATTCGATTCTATCTTGTGGTATATTTGTTTGTGGTGGGAAGGATTTTCTTGTTGACTAATTCAAGAAAATTCATTCCTTACGTCGGCTGGCAGAAAGCACCGCGAGAGAGCTCGACCGACCTCACCCTTTAAAGGCGGCCTTGCCTTTGTTGGGTGCTCCTCTAACTTTAAGGCTTTCAGGATCGCTTTCTTCCAATGGACTCATGCCGATTAACCTAAGAATTTTTTATCAAACTGAATTGTAACACCAGTGAAAATTAAGATAAATTGTATTCTGATACCAATTATTACAGAAACTCAGATTATATCCATCAATAACTATTAAAGAGACAAATAAAAAATATCAAAATTTAATGAGGTTCGATCAAGAATGTTTATATTTTGAGAAACTATTAAAATAATTTTTGAGGTCTCGCTTCCCATCCAAAAGAAAGACCTTGTTGTCTGAAAAACTTTCACCAAATTGGTTCTAGTAAGGGGAGCATAATATCTGCAAGCATGGCTTGCAAACTTTCCCCATACTTTCTATTTTGTCTTGTCGAGCCTTATTTTGTTGACCTTTGTTTTGATTGTTGTTCACTTTCAAGGGTCATATCCGATGTTTTAAAATCCAAATTGGAATGGAATCTATCATTGATCAAATCGATGGGAGCAAATAAAAAAATCGATCGATATTATTATAAAATTATCAATAAATTTAAATTATAATAAATAAAACAACAACAATATATAACCTTATGTAAACGTTATGTATTTTTCCATCATGTTTTATATATTTTACACTAAAAAGTTGATTGGATCGAATTGATTCCATCTAATTTTTTCGATTCAATATGGATTTTGACTGATTTTTTAAGAATCAGTTTTGTATAAAAACTCACCCCAGATGCTGGTTCGATTCTCGATTGAATCAATCAATCTAATTCAGATTTCAAAAAACTGATTTAAAAGATTCGGAATTTATGCGGTTGACTGTATACGTTAATTAATACATTTTGTAAACATAAAACAATAATTTAATCGAGAACACTTAGAATTTTATCTTAGACTTACGAAAAATATGTAAAATGCTTGCTTGATTATTACTTTTAAAAATGGAGTCCATGCTTTTAGGGTTAAAAAATAATAAATAGAAATAATTCAAATTTGAATGCTTTTCTCTTATAACCTAGCCGCCCTTAACCACTAATCAGCTCATCATCCTTTCAAAACATACCAAACACATTTTCTTCCCTATAAATATAAGGTGATAATTCGCCATTTTAGTATTCAAATCATTTTTTTGAAAATATCATACCAAACACATTTTCTTCCCCATATAGAACTCCTAGTGTTTCTTTGATTATTATTATTATTATTAAGGTAGAATTCAGCTATTTTCAGTTATAAAATTATAGAAATAGTAGAAATTCAATACAACATATTCCCAATTTTTATTTTTGAAAAAAATAAAAATTTTATTCTAGAATTTTTTTAAAAAGAAAATTCCATTTTTTGAAATATAAAATTACAGTATCAAACAAAAAGGAAAAAAAAAAAGAAAAAGAAAAATTACTCTGCATTTATTTCCCTTGTTTCTATTTCTGAATATTACAAGGATTAGGGAACCACGTGCCATGTCAGGGCGTGAGAGTACCACTAAAGGAAGTTAGGGCGACCGAGTAATTAGTAAATTTGCTCCAAAACCGAGGGTATAAATTTTAAATCCCCCCCCCCCACCCCCACCAAAAAAAAACGCCCCCAAAAAATACAAGGGGGTGTGCCCTACACGCGGTGACTCCACAGCTTTCAAAATCATTAATTTTGTGACAAACCTTCTGGCCCAAGAAAAATTTCTGACAAACCCCATCTTTGATTCTCTGTTTTAGAGCGTGTTTTGTGGGTTTTCTTGTTCTGATTCTCTCTGTCTTCTTTGTTCTTGTTCTGTTTGATCAGTTCCTATAACGCTTCTTTTTTGAGTTCTTTATTATTTTAGAGAGAGAGAGAGAGGACTTTGGTATTTTCTATTTCTGGGTTCTGTTTCGATTGTTATGGAGAATTGGAGGAGACAAAAAGCATGGGAGAACAGAAAGCCTCCTAGTGGTATGTTACAGTTTACCCACACACTTTATATTCTTTTTTTTTTTTTTTCCTTCTCGATTAATTAATTGAATATGGCTGTTCCTATGTTAATGAACATGAAATTGTTAGATTCTTCAGTGACGGGATCTCTTTTGTTCTTTTGTTTTCAATTTTTGAAACGGGTTTGGTACGATTTTAATGGGTTCTCTCTATATTTCTCCGAGATGTCTTGTTTTGATGTTTTAGATTTTTTTTTTGGGGGGGGGACGTTTTAGGGTTTATAGGGTTTGTGTTCTTTTTCACTCGAACTCTTTCAAATATAGTTAGGGTTTGATCGGTATATGTTTTTCCCTTTTTGGTGCTTCAATATACTGTTTCAATCACTTGAAATCTTTTAAGGGTTTCTGTTCTTTTGCCGGTTTAGTGTTTCCATTGCATGAGTTTTTTATTGTTTAATATCTTCTGGATGTCCATTGTTCAATTGAGTGTTGGATGTATCAATTTGTTGTTTAAATTGGTATTTTTCTTGGGCTACATTTTAAAAAAATATATTCTGTATCTGGTCTGTGTCTCAAATTTCGAAACATTCCCATAATTGTGTAAATCTTAGGTTGGAAACATGGAAAGTGATGTGATAAAATAGAAATAATCTGTAGTGTAGTATAGATTAATCTGTCTATGTGAATAAGGAGTACTTGATTAATGTGTGGTGACCGGAAAGTTTCTGGAGTATTTGATTAAGTTGTCCCCCCCCCCCAGAAGAATCTTTGCTTTTTTTTCCCCATCTCTGACTTTGTCAATTTTCAATTTCCTGTTTTGTATTCTTAAGTTTTCCCATGTTTATTTCCACATCTGGCACTTATGTTTGATTTTGCCTTTGGGTTTGCTCTTATTGGGTTAGCTTACACTTGCGTATCATGTTTTGCCTTTCTCAGGTTCTTGGCAGCCCACTGTGCCTTCATGGGAGAAGAAGTTTTGTTTTAAAGTCGGGTCTGTTCCATGGCGAAAGCTCGTGGAAACCAAGAAGATTATGTATCTTTATGAGAATGTGGTCCTGTGGAATGATTCTGCTGGTGAGGAGGCATTCAACAATGCTAAAAACCGGTTTTGGGCTGACATGAATGGTCTTCCATGTGAGACGTCTTTGCCAGATCCTGACATTTATATTGATGAAGTTGATTGGGACTTGGAGATTGATCCCGAGCTGATCTTGGACTTGGAACGCGCTGCTGAAGTTCCCGATGAGACAACCACTGATGAAAATTGTATACTTGTTGGAAATCCTCTTGTCATAAAATGTGAGCCTCCACCCAGTGGATGGGGAGATGATGAAGAGGATCTGAAAGCGCCAAATAATGCAACTTCAGGTCGCACATTAGAGGTATATGATTGGAATGTGGATAACAGTAAGAATTCTTGGGAGAATCAGTGTACTAATGAGGAGAAAGTACTGCAAGAGAATAAGTGGGACAATCATTGGAATTATTCATCGGATTGGAATAACTGGAACAATGATAATGTCAACTATGGAAATGGTAATCTAGGTTGGAGTTCAAGGGATGAGCTTAGCAGGAACAGAGAAGATTCGGGTTATTACATGTCGAGGTACAAGACAAATAGATTTCATGACAATGACCACCGCTCGAATCGTGGTTGGAAGACAGAAAAAGGAGGGTGGAATAGGTCAAATCTTGGCTATGAGAGACAATTTCTTGATCATAGACCTAATCCAAGGCAATGGAAAGTGATGAATGCGTACTGACCTGAGTTATGGTATCCGGGGCAAAGCAGAAGAGCCGTAGACTCTGCAGACGCCGTAGTCTTATGTTCTAAGAATCTCAATTGTTTCATTTTTTTCGCCCATCTCCGTATTGTATTGTAAGATTGCTGCAGATGACATTAACTTGGCAGAATCCGTAGTTTTCCTGAAGAGGTTCTTGATTTTGGATCTTGAACGGATTCTGTAGAGATTATGAGTTTATTTTTGGATTTCCTCTTCCCTAAGTCTTAGATTTTTCTGATGTACATATGGTTTGTATAATTTGTGAGTTCATATGTAAGAACTCTATGATGCATTTGTTTCTAATATAATTGTCATCTTTTCCCTCTTCACTGGCTGGTGGAAGTTTTTGCTCTTTGCCTTTCTATCATGGTAATTATTGATGAAACACGACACCCCAAATTGATTCCCCCAAATAGATTCAGGTGATTATTATTTATTAATTTATTTTTAAAATACCCTGCCTAATAACCATGAGTGTATTTTTTCCAACATTATCCTCTTTTTTTTTTAATTTTTTCCATTACTTTAAATGTAATCATAAATCATCTTTTTAACTTAATATGATAGAAAAAGTGAGTAGTCAATATGATAGAAAAAATTCCTAATCCTACTACAGGTGAGATGAGCCACAATCTCATATCTCCAATATCAACTCGAAACTAAACTATTTGGAAATCTTTGTTGGTATTGCATTTAAACTAAAAATTGAAATATTGCTGGTCTTCATCTAAAATTCTTTGTATAAGTAAACTAAATCCGACCTAATATAAATCATAAATATTTAACACAAAATTACTTATTATGAAAAAAGTAAAAAGAGTTCGAAAGGGTTTCAAAAAATTTTTCTCAAAACCCTCCCCCATCAAAAAAAAAAATATATATTGCCAAATATTGGATTCCAGGAGCCTAAGTTAAACATGTTTGCATTTTTAGATATGGCCAACAGTGGAACTCAATCCCCAAATCAAAAGGCTCGTTGTTTGAGTCTTCTGCCCAAAATCTGCCAAGGGGGTGTTTGAAACAATGGTGTATTATTGCTGTGTATTGTTTTCGTTTTGTTTTGTTTTTCTGTTTTGGGTGTGTGAACATTTTAATAGGACCTTTGGTGGACCATAAGTTACTAGAAAAATAGAATGTTCATCTCCTTCCTACTCGAACCTAAATTCGGTAGTTGGACGTATGTGTGTGTGTGTATATATATATATATATATATTGATTTTAACCGATTGGTTTTCGGGATTTGTTTAATTAAAGTGGTTCAAATATTGTGAAACTTATTAAGGGTTTAATTCTTTTAAATTATTTTTCTTCATTCTTAAGGAATCGAATTCAAAATCTTTGATTAAGAGAATAAAGTATCTGATCACTCAATCCAAATAAATTTGGTGATCCTTGCATAATATTGACATTTTAAAGTTCTGATTTTGGATACTTTCACATGAAGTATTATTTAAAAAAAAAAATAATACTATTTGTAAATTATTTTGACCTTAACTTTTATCTAATTTCTCGTTTTTATTATTATTATAATAATTATTAGCATTTGAGGGTATTATAAAATATTGATATATTTTGAATTATTATAATATCTTATTCTCTTTGTTAAGAGTTATAAATAAATTTTTATTTTCAAGATGAGCGCATTGTGTATTATTTATTTATTTATTTATTTTGTGGCGAAGGCGACGGCTTGTAGGATGTGAGTTGGGCCGGCAGAGGAGGAGACGACACGGACCACCACCCAAACCTCCCCAAAAACACTAGCCTTCGTCTCTCCCCCAAAAACCCTAACACCCCACATCGTCACTCGTGATTTTTTCAGGTACTCTCTCTCTCTCTCTCACGCACATTTTTTTATTCATTCTTGAATGTAAATGTGGAGGTAATTTCCTGTCTGAATTTGATCAGTGTTTTGAGGCTTGAGAGACTTTAAATCCAAAATGTGAAGCTTATCCTAACTTCGTCGGAGTTTTTCGTCTCTGGTATCTACAATTTGCTTATACTCATGTTGTCATGTCTGATTTATTGTTTCTTGAATTCTATTTGGCCGAGTTTGGAATCATGTATAGGATATAACAGACAAGTTAAGTAGCATAATCTGCTTGGAACCAAATGATTTGTTGTGGAGCTTGTGGATTTACGAATTGTTAAATGAAAAAAAAAAAAAAAAAAACCTACGGATTTGTAATTGAAAACCACAAGAATTTGTGGTCTTTGCATAATTACTTGTAAAAAGCAAAGCATTGAGTTCCACATTTTGGTCTTTAGGTTCCAGGCAAAAGAGTTGTTGGTTGATGCCCACGTGGGGCAGAAATTACCATGGGTAAAAATTGAATTTTTTGAAATTCAAATTGGGTTAGTTAAACCCAATGCCCCACTCCCCCTATTTTGTCTCCACTGAACTCCTACAGGAGTTAGTTTTTTGAAAGGGAGTTAACTTCTTTTTTGCACTCTCCTAATTGCATTCTGCGTTGAAACAAGTCTTTCAATTGAATATTGTATTTTTTTTGTGAGACAATAATTATTCTGAGGAGAGAATAGAGATTTATAAGAGAGAGAATTTTAATTGTTGTGAAGAACAATTAAAATTGAGGGTTTTCTGATCGTCTACGAATCACCAGGTTAAGGGTTAGATTGTTGTGGTATTGCGGTGATAGTTCGATTACTGTGACTATTATGCAGACTTCGAGTGGTTCGTGTTCAGAGTTCGCGATTTCGATTATCTTCTGCATCACCGATTGAGGTATATCGCGAACTCAAACTTTTACGATTTCGAAATTTTATTTATTACTTCCGCTACGTGTATGAGTCACGAAATTTCTAACATTGGTATCAGAGCGTGCTAGAAATATTTTTAAATAATTTTTTGGAATAAAATTTGGGTATAAAAATATACGATATAAAATTTGGGGTCCGGATCACGGATGAGTTTCATGAATCCAATTATACCATTGTGTTACCCAAATCACGTAGAACACGAAAATAATTTTTTCATAATTTTCTGAACACGTTTAGGTTAAAAAAATTCCGATTGAAGCATTCGGTCGTGAATAGTGACCGAACACTTCAACCTCAGATTTGGCGAGATTTAGGTCAAATCGGTTCATAAAAATGGTAGATCTGTGTTTGTCTCTGTTAGATCTATATTTTGATATATATATATTGTATGTATTCTGTACCGGAATGTGAGATTTCCGAAAAATGGGTAGGAGAAACTCGAATTGCAGACATTCGGGCGAAGAAGAAGCAGGCGCATACGAGACACGCGCGCGGAGGCACGTGTCACCCAGCAGGGGGCGCGTGCACCACACGCGCGAGAAGGCGCGTCGGTGCACAGCGCCCAGGCGCGTGAGATGTCGGCTCACGTGCGCCGTAGCCGCGGTTCAGACCCGAACCGAACCAGGGATCTGGACCGGGTTCCGGGTCCTGACCCGCGTTCGGGATCCGGATCCAGCCAGGGACGCGGGCCGCGCGTGCAAGCGCGTGCCTGACCCACAACGCGTCTTGCACGCGCCCAGGCGGACGTGCACCGGGCGCGTGAGACGCACCGCCTAGGTCCGGGCGGCGCGTGAACCCTCCCGGCGGAGCGTAGATCGTCCTAAAATTGGAATTTTCTGATTTTTTGAGGGTTTTGTGATAAAAAGTGACTAATTGTGGGTTTTTATGTACTGAATCCTATTCCAAATGGTGATATGCAATCCCGGATTGTGGTGTATGGTGTCCGTTGACTCATACACTCGTCTTGAAATCTATATTTGAGTCATTTTGTTTTTTGTGATTCGTAAGGTATATAAAATTGTGAACTAAGCATCAATATATCACTAATGTCTCTTTTTTCTGTGTGACAGAGACATGGCTGCAACGAAAACTGTCGTTCTAGATCTCGTAAAGGGAGACAAGCTGAACGGTGACAACTATGATATTTGGCACCGGAAGGTTCAATTTGTCTTCAAGGAACAAGAACTCGGGAAAGTTCTTAAGAACGAGATGGTGGACCCCGGAGAGGGTACCAAGGCACAAGCACGACGGGATCAGGAGGTGTATCGTGCTTGGAAAAAGGATGGCCAAGCGAGGGTGATCCTTCTTAGCAGCATACACGATGAGCTGATTCCGATTTACGAGCAGTATCCTACTGCACAGTCGATCTGGCATGCTCTGAGAGAGTACTATGGCGCCCTGTCAGCTCCTAAGTTGAGAATGCTGACCTATAAATTCTTCACGTACAAAAAGAGGCACGATCATACCATGAAACAGCATTTAATGCATATGTCAAGTATGATCGCCTCTTTGAAGAATATGGGGGAGTCGATGTCTAATGAGCTTCAGGTACTGGGTGTGATCGAGTCATTGCCTGACTCCTGGGATGTGGTTAAGACCTATCTCACGCACACCGAGAGTATTCGTACTTTCATGGACGTGAGTAGACATTGTGAGCTCAAGGAGGAGCGTCAGGAGGTGGCTAGGTCTTCTTTTGTTCATGCTAACATTGCGGAGTCGAGTAAGGGCTCCCGAGGTGTAAAGCGCAAGTGGCGCAAGCATGAGAAGAAGGCCAAGAGCCAAGGCAAGAAGAAGCAACCTGCCAAGATCGACGACAGAGGACAGAAACGCAAGAAGAAGGAGCTAGATAAGAGCAAGGTCCAATGCTACGTGTGTGGTAAGACTGGGCATTTCGCACGCGAGTGTGGCGAGCGAAAGGTAAGTCATTCTTCTTTACATGATTTGAGTTACGTGTCATTTAGTGTGATGCTCGCTAATTTTTCTCTTTTGTGGATTGTAGACTTAGGAGCCATGGATCATGTAGCTCGCGACAGGAGCGCATACGTGGAGTTCCGCCGTTTGAGTCCCCGGGGGGGGGGGCTATTGGGGGGGGGGGGGGGATTTTTTATAGAGGGGGGGGGGTTTTTTTTTTTTTTTTTTTTTTTTTTGTTTTTATATTTCTTTTTTTTTTTTTTTTTTTTTTTTTTTTTAATGTGGGTTTTTTTTTTTTTTTTTTTTTTTTTTTTTTTTTTTTTTTTTTTTTTTTTTTTTTTTTTTTTTTTTTTTTGTTTATTTTTTTTTTTTTTTTTTTCTCTATTTTTTTTTTTTTTTTTTGGTTTTTTTTTTTTTTTTTTTTTTTTTTTTTTTTTTTTTTTTTTTTTTTTTTTTTTTTNTTTTTGCGAGGGTGATGTGAATGTATGACATAGTAGGCTTGGCCACATAGGGCAAGAGAGGATGACCCGGTTAGCTACGAACGGTTTGTTGGGCCCGCTAACCAAGGTCCAGTTGTCCATACGTGAGTTTTGTCTTGCAGGCAAAGAAACTAAAAAACCATTTGGGAAAGCAATGAGAGTTAGGACTCCATTACAATTGGTTCATTCCGATATTTGTGGACCCATGAATGTGAGAGCCCGAAACAGAGTCGCGTATTTTGTTACGTTCATAGACGACTACACGCGTTTCGGTTACGTCTACCTGATCTCGCACAAGTCTGAGACACTAGAGTGCTTCAGGAGGTTTATCAGCAAAATTGAAAATTTGCTAGACATGAGAGTGAAAACTCTTAGAACCGATCGGGGGCGCGAGTATCTGTCTAAGCAGTTCAAAGAGCTCTTTTTCGATAGAGGCATTACTAGACAGTTGACTATTCCTACTACTCAGTAGAACGAAGTAGTCGAGAGAAGGAATAGGACTTTGTTGGAGATGGTGAGGTCGATGATGGCGCAGGTCAACTTACCTATCTCCCATTGGGGGATGCGTTGTTGACTGCAACCTACGTCCTTAACCGTGTTCCGACGAAGTCTGTAGTCAGCACCCCATACGAGCTTTGGACAGGGAGACAGCCTGACCTTAGCCACTTGAGGCCATGGGGTTGCGCCGCGTATATTCATGATTCCTCGCATCAGTGCGACAAGTTAGCCCCGCGAGGAAAGAAGTGTATCTTTATTAGATACTCTGAACAGTCCAAGGGGCATGTGTTCCTAAGAGAATATACGGACGACACTGTCACCGAGATAGATCTCGTGATGCCACTTTTCTCGAGAGTGATTTCCCTAAGAGAGGAGAAATCGATCGAGACTTCACCTTCTATGAGATGGATGAGCCTAGTGGCTCAGCCGAGCCCAGCGGCGGGACTCAAGACCTTATTACGGATCTTGGTCCTAGTGGGAGCGGTCCATCCGAAGGTGTGATGGCTCTCTCTCCTCGTAGGAGTAGTCGGGGACAAATGCCTCGTCGTCGTTTCCCGATTGAGGATGAGATCCTCATTGTGACTCCCGAGGACGATGGAGAGCTGAGAACTGTACAGGGGGCTCTCGAGGGTTCAGCAAAGGACCAATGGTTATAGACCATGCACGAGGAAATGGAATCAATGAGAGTCAACGAAGTCTGGGAGCTAGTTGACTTGTCTGAGGATAAAAAGGCCATTGGAAACAAGTGGGTTTTCAAGATTAAAAGAAAGACCGACGAATCGATTGAGAGATACAAGGCCCGTCTGGTAGCCAAAGGTTACACGCAGACTAAGGGCATTGACTACGAGGAGACTTTCTCCCCACTAGTCAAGTTTACTTCGATCCGTTTACTTTTGGCGATTGTCGTTAGTATGGATCTAGAGTTACACCAGATGGACGTTAAGATCGCTTTCCTTAACGGGAGTCTGGATGAGAAGATCTACATAGAACAGCCCCCGGCGTTCGTTCTAGTAGGTCAAGAGGACACGGTCTGTCAACTTCGGAAGTCGATATACGGCCTAAAGCAGTCATCCAGGCGGTGGTATCTAAGATTTCACGAGGTGATATCTTACGATTTTACGATGGTCAAGGAGGATCATTGTGTCAATCTAATTCGATCCGATAACTCTTTTGTGATCCTGTCGTTGTATGTGGATGACATAATGTTGGCTGGTAACGATATTCAGTATTTAATGACTATCAAAGCGTGGTTGTCGTCCAGCTTCGACATGAAAGACATGGGTGAAGCTGAGTTCATCCTCGGAGTTCAGATCCAGAGGGATCGCTCGAGAAAGATGTTGGCTCTTTCACAAGAGACCTACATTAGGAAAATTCTTGAGCGTTTTGGAATGAGTGACTGTAATCCTATAGATATTCTGATCGCCAAAGGTGAAGGTCTGAGTCTGGAAATGTGTCTGAAAACTCATAAAGAAGTAAGGGAAATGCGTAAAGTACCTTACTCCAATGCAGTGGGAAGTTTAATATACGCAATGTTGTGTATTAGACCGGACATTTGTTATGCAGTTGGTCTGATGAGCAGATATCAGGCAAATCTTGGAAGGGGTCACTGGAGAGCAGTGAAAAGGATTTTCCGATATCTAAAGGGAACTGCAAACTTCTCCTTGTGTTACGGAGGAGGCGATCTGTGCCTTGTGGGCTATTCAGACGCCGACTGGGGAGGCGATTTGGATAAGCGCAAATCGACATCAGGTTTTGTTTTCTTGTTTAATGGCGGGGCCATCTCTTGGAGCAACAAGAAGCAAACTTATGTTGTTTTATCTACGATGGAGGCTGAATTTGTGGCATGCTCAGTTGCAGTTCAGGGGAGTGTTTGGCTCCGGAGACTACTGGATGACTTATGGATTGTAGCGGATAGTGGGAGGTCAGTAATGATTTATTGTGATAATCAGGCCGCTATCGTTTACACTCGAGACCCTAAGTTTCATAGTAGGACCAAACATATTGATACCAGATACCATTACGTTAGAGACATCATCGAAAAGGGTGAAGTGACTGTCAAGTACATTTCGACACACAGTATGGTGGCTGACCCCTTCACCAAACCCATCACTAGAGGCTCCTTTCGAGGGCATAAAGAGTTATTGGGTTTGGGTATTTTCTGATATTTCTCAGTTTGTACTTATTGATGATATTGATGCTTATTGATTTTCTATATATATGGTTATAGTGCATTATTCAGTCACTTTTGTGTTATATTTTTCATTTAATGCACTTACTTTCATTGTCATATATAAATATATATATTCTGTGATGTGATAATAGATATATCAGGCAGGCAAGGTCGACTCTCACACACGAGTGACCACCTCCGGTTCTAAGTGAGCGGGGATGAAACGGTTTCTAGCTGTAAGAGGCTTTGAGAGTGGCCCTGCTAGAACATAAGTCGCCCTGATATGTGTTCAGGATGAGGTCATATGCGATATGACCGACATGGACATACCCACATCCATGTTGCCTGTGAGTAGCCAGGTTTGAGATCTCGGATATCACCTGTGACTTGTGATATTGTCTTTGAGGTACTCTCTCTGAGATCTTTGGATAAAATCTTATATGTAGACTGAGTCCCTATACTTGTACAGTGTTAGAGAAATCTGACATATGTCCTTTTGAGAGATGAGGGAATAACACTATGACACGTGTTTCATACCGCATGTGAAAAGACGACTTGGGATAGTGGGAGCTGTATTACTTGAGACAATAAATTGAAATTTATCCCCAAACCCCACTGTGTGAGACCCGAGATCCACTGGGTGGGATCTCTTGTGCCCTTATTACTTTCGACTGTTTTTTGAGGTTTTAATTCAGTGTTTACTATTTTAGTCTGTTTACCGATAGCCCGGAAGATAAATTGATGTTTGAGGGACAGGTCTAGGAAAGCAGCTAAGTTGAGACCGATAGATTCGAGTTTGGAAAAAGGAAGACCAATTGACATTGCATCATTATGTTGTATTCACCGACCGGTCTTTTATGTTCGTCCATGTAGGGATTTGAACATAATAGTGGATACATAGTCGAGCGATATCTGGGGATTACTTTCGATGAGGAAAGTAGCTCGATGGATGCAATCAGTCTTGGATCTGGGGTACTGCGAGCTTTCTTTTGATACTAACGGTGACTACTCGATCATCCTAACAGGTGTATCGAGAAGTTTTTGTTTGCAGGTGTACTCGCTAGTCGCACGACGTCCAACCCTGTATGAAAACCCTGTAGGGTGATGTGATAGATTACATGAGTTGTGATCTTATGACGGAAGTAAAAATGCCCTCGTGTGCAAGTGGGAGACGTTGGTTGATGCCCACGTGGGGCAGAAATTACCATCGGTAAAAATTCAATTTTTTTAAATTCAAATTGGGTTGGTTAAACCCAATACCCCACTCCCCCTATTTTGTCTCCACTGAACTCCTACGGGAGTTAGTTTTTTGAAAGGGAGTCAACTTCTTATTTGCACTCTCCTAATTGCATTCTATGTTGAAACAAGTCTTTCAATTGAATATTGTATTTTTTTTGTGAGACAATAACTATTCTGAAGAGAGAATAGAGATTTATAAGAGAGAGAATTTTAATTGTTGTGAAGAACAATTAAAATTGAGGGTTTTCTGATCGTCTACGAATCACCGGGTTAAGGGTTGGATCGTTGTGGTATTGCGGTGATAGTTCGATTACTGTGACTATCATCCCGACTTCGAGTGGTTCGTGTTCAGAGTTCGCGGTTCCGATTATCTTCTGCATCACCGATTGAGATATATTGCGAACTCAAACTTTTACGATTCCGAAATTTTATTTATTGCTTCCGCTGCGTGTATGAGTCACGAAATTTCTAACAAGAGTTCATTTAGAAAGGAAGAAAATAAAGTAGTTCGATTCCAATGAACTGAATTTTTGTTTGGTGTTCATATATAAGCTCACATTTTGGAATTTAATTTTGCCTTGATCAGGTAGTGTTATGGATGTGGATGAGGAAAACCCAGTTCCCACCATCACAGATGCAGAACCTGTCGCACCTCTTGATGATGATGAAATTACTGCTTCGGCTGCTGCTGATGCTCCCCTTCAACCAATTCAACCAGTAATTATGCCGCCTTCTTTGGTTACCCCTCCAATTGCACCAACTATTTCATCAATACCTTTGCTTCCTCCTGCAATTCCTCCACCACTAGCACTGCTTCCAGCTCAGCCACCAGCAGTGAGGCCATCCCAGTCCCAAAATGGTGAAGTCAAAGCAATAGAATCAGATTCTGAACATGAAGTGGCACCCACTAGGTTTGCTTCAGGTGGTTCAGCTGCAGAGTATGAAATTTCGGAAGAAAGCAAACTGGTCCGGGAGCGTCAGGAGAAGGCAATGCAAGAGTTGATGATGAAACGGCGTGCCTCTGCTCTTGCAGTGCCCACAAATGACATGGCTGTTCGAGCTCGTTTGCGTTGTCTTGGTGAGCCCAAAACTATTTTTGGAGAAAGGGAAATGGAGAGGAGGGCTCGGCTCCGGATGATTATGGCAAAATTAGATGCAGGAGGACAGCTAGAAAAGTTGATGAAAGCTCATGAGGAGGAGGAGGCTGCAGCTGCTGCACCAACGGAAGAGGCTGAGGGAGAAGTGCCTCAGTATCCGTTCTATACTGAAGGGTCAAAGGCTCTTTTAGAAGCTCGAGTTGAGATTGCTAAGTTTTCTATACTAAGAGCAGCGTTGTGTATTCAGCATGCAAAGAGGAAGAGGGATGATCCAGACGACGATATGGATGCAGAGATGGATTGGGCTTTGAAGCAGGCAGGTAGTTTTGTCCTTGACTGCAGTGAAATTGGAGATGATAGGCCACTTTCAGGATGTTCGTTCTCTCATGATGGAAAGCTGCTCGCCACCTGGTATTATTCGAATCCATCCAATATAATCTTTTAGTCATTTAGAAGATAATTGTTTCCACCATATTTTATTTCTCGCACTTGTTTATCATTTCTTATGAAATAGATCTTATAGGTATAGTCTACATGCTTGCAATAGTCTATATTTTTGCTATGTGTGAGAGAAAATTCCTTCAAGTGGAGTTAAATTAATAGAGGCATCTAGGTAGTGCAAACTGAAATGGGGACTGAAAAGGGAACAATAGTTTTTGGTACAAAGCAAACAATCCTCGATAGTGGTAGCTTATATACTATGACTGACTAAGGAATGTCTTGTATACCAATTAGCATACCACGCTGTTTATCCAATATATTGGACATGGGATTTTAATTCCCTTGAAAAATACATTTCCTAACAGAATAATGGGTCATGAGGGATATTATCTTTTTCTGTCTTTGTGGATAATAACAAACACATTTTCATGCCTGATCTTGCTTACCATTGTACAGTTTGCAACATGTACCTTCTGTCACGATGAAAGCCAGATCCAATTACTTCTCACACAATTGGCATTACAATGGTGTGTTATCTTTGTCTTCAAATTCGTTGAGAAAGAAAAACGTCATTCACCTAAATTTCCATATTTAATGCAGTCCTAATATTATTTTTTTTTTCCTCTTCTAAACTGCCAAGTGTACCATGAGAAAAAGAAGCCCTTAGATGGGGCTTTAGACTTTCAAATCACCTTTCCCTGGAAATATTACCTACGTCTTCATGTCTTCCAAGAGACTTCCCCATATGGCTCCCAATTCTGACTTAAAAGTGATCCTTCTTTATGCCTTTTTTTTTTTGGGGAGAAAACTGAAGTTGCACAAAATGCTTACCGGCTTAGTGCGAGGGTAGGAGGAGAGTGAATGTATATGTGCGCAGCCTTCCCCTTACATTTTTGCAAAGAGGCTGTTTTCACGTCTCGAACCTGTGATCTCGAGGTCAGCAAAGGAGCAACTACACCGTTGCGCCAAGGTCAGCCCTCTAACTTCTATATACACTATTTTTGCTTATAGATTTATATACTTTTATCAAGCAGTATTTATATCATGTGTAAAGCACATGTTTAAGAGTGTGAGTGCAGGTGCACAGAGCGCATATATATATTGGAGTTTCCTTGTATTTCTGTATTTATTTCTAACTAAGAGAAAAGGATGATATCTTTGAAGAGATGCACGAAGTTAAATAACAGTGCGTTTTTAAGAGTCTTACTAACTTGCTTACAAGTATGAAAGGCTTAGTAATAGTTATGCTGATAATAAATGAGCAATTTTTTGTGATCCTTTAAGTTATGCCTTCTTTGCTCTGTTCCAGTTCATTGACTGGAGTTGCCAAATTATGGAGCATGCCTCAAGTGACAAAGGTATCAAATTTGAAGGGGCATACTGAACGGGCTACTGACATCTCATTTTCTCCTGTGCACAATCACTTAGCTACTGCTTCTGCTGATCGGACTGCAAAGTTATGGAACACTGAAGGATCTCTCCTCCAGACATATGAGGGCCATCTAGATCGCCTTGCTCGAATTGCTTTCCATCCATCTGGTAAATACCTGGACACTACTAGTTTTGATAAAACTTGGAGACTATGGGATATCGATACTGGTGTTGAGTTGCTTCTCCAGGAGGGTCACAGTAGGAGCATCTATGGAATCTCCTTCCACCATGATGGATCTCTGGTTGCTTCATGGGGACTAGATTCACTTGCTTGTGTATGGGACCTTCGATCTGGAAGGAGTCTTCTTGCTTTGGAAGGCCATGTTAAACCAGTGAGCCCCATGTTGCTGTCTTTTCTTGCATTTTCCTACCTATGATCACATTGATTTCAATAGTTTTAACTTATGTAGGGTACATGTGATTTCTATCTCAGGTCCTTGGTATCAGTCTCTCTCCAAATGGTTATCACTTGGCCACTGGTGGTGAAGACAACACTTGCCGAATTTGGGATTCAAGAAAGAGAAAATCCTTGTATATAATACCAGCTCATGCAAATCTTATTTCGCAAGTCAAATTCGAGCCTCAAGAGGGATACTATCTAGTTACAGCCTTATATGATATGACAGCTAAGGTATTGAATTTCTCTGTGCAGGATGGTACTTTGTTTGTGTTTGACACGTGTTGCAGGTTTGCATCGATTCTCATATATGTTTTATTACACCATTGACATTTCTTTTTGGCAGGTGTGGTCAGCCAGGGATTTTAAGCCGGTAAAGACACTATCTGGACACGAGGCAAAGGTTACATCTTTGGACATAGTAGGAGGTAGGGCATTCATTCCTATTTTTTAATAACCAACAACTTTTGTCCAACTTCATTTTACTTATCTAATCTCTTTGTAAAGGAGCAAATACAACTGATTTGATAGTATATAATAGATACTTTGTATCCCTTGTTGAGTCCATGTGAGTCGCATAGAAACTCTATATAAAAACTGTAATGCTTAAAAGTGGATCCAATTCTTGACTCTTTTTGCTTTTCCCCTGTTTTGGCAGATGGACAGTATATTGCAACTGTCTCACATGATCGCACAATCAAGCTTTGGTCAAGCAGTGTTAGTGAGAATGAAAAGGACATGGATGTAGATTGATACCCCTTCAATGTTATTACCCTCACTTGTGACACTGAGCACTTGTGTTGCTTCCAATTTTGGTTGAGAAAGTATTATGAGAATCATGTAGTTTGGGCTGCTGTATCATTTGTCCCAATTTGCAAATTCACTAATTACCATGAAGATCCTGAAATGCATCACTTTTAGATTGTCCATTATTTGCCTCAAGATGTGTTATTGATCTTTATCACCCCCAGCTCAGCTTGCATTACACTGGTGCTTGTCAACACCAATGGAACTAGGGTTAGATACGATTTATGCTCATCATGGATGGTTTGGCAGTACTGCATGAAGCTGTGAAATGATCTGGTACAGTTTAAAGAGAGAGAGAGAGAGAGAGAATACAACGAACTCTTCAATTTCTGTGAAGAAATGACAGAAATGATGGATACAAAATTGAAGCGGAAGGGTATCAGTACTGTCTATTCCGCAAAGCCAGCAATATGAAGTTAGGTTTACAAACACAGCCCTCAATCCTCTTGGCAGATTTCCATGTATAGAAGTGTTAATCCAAAAACAACAAAAGGTATGGCAACAGCAAAGGTCTTTAATATCACTCGATGGGTCAATATCCAGCCCGGTGGAAATTAATGCCTGTACTGCCATCAAACTAGCACTGCTGCAAGCTTCTTATAACTACAGAGCTATGCCACAGCTCTGTGTTGCTCTCATGACAGCATAAATCAGACAGTACAACATCTCACTGGAAAATAAATTTTTGCTAGTTAAAGGCTACAAGAAGTTGATCTTTTCTTTTCCTCTTCAGTTGTAAATTGCCCCTTCATTTGTACCAACCAGCAAGAACCCACCTCAATACAAAACAGCAGCAGCAACCAATGGCCTGCACAAAGATGAACCGTCAGGCTGGAAGTTCTAAATGGTAGTGGGGATGATTTAAGGAACCTTTTTGTAGCAGTAAGAAGGGGGAATATACTGAATGGTGTTGAAATGTCTAATACAAGCTATGTGTCTAAGCATAATTTGGAACTCTAATAGGTTGATAATAGTTCACCATCCAATGTACTTGGCTGACAAAACTTTGTAAAACACCAAGAAAATACAGAGAAAAAAAGCGAATTATGGTAGGGAATATAAACATTTTTTTCTTTTCAATTTAAGTTTAAGCAAGCTGACTTCTTGGCCCCGTAATTATCTAACTTGGATAAGGAATCACTAACCCTCCAAGCCCAAGATTTTGGGGCCAACCTTACAAGAACCTAATGTCACTACTAAGTTTAAGCACTAAATAAGTTTTCGGTTACTGAATTCGTCGAGAAGTCAAATTTCAAGGGAGGTTACCCAGAAACTCAATTGTTTCTACACTGTTTTTGCAGATTGAGAGTCTTCCCAGAATTTGTCTTTACTAAAACGATCAAAGTAAAATGGTTGGCATCAATTGTTTAGCTTAGGATGACCAACCATCTTGATGCCTTAAACAGGGTTGCTCCATCATTGTAAGTGCAGTTTAATGAGTAAAGATTTGATCACCTGGAAAGCAAGGAGGAAAATGCAAAGTGACTTTTCTGACATCCTTCCTAATACTCTCAGGGATAAGTTAACAAGCGTCCCATCATTAGTCCCCGTCAGGAGCCCTGTCTGAGGATTAAACCTGAAAAATTTTGGGAGTACAGTAATAGGTTAAAACCACATATGATGGATACAGTGATTTGTTAAGTCAGCATCCAGCTAACCTCGGAAGACGATGGCGAGGACAATGAACATAGCCAGAAAGCTGACAAATAGAGCAACAAATTAGTTTCCTAAACAAAGAAGAATAGTTCTGAAATAAACTCTTTGAGAAGAGCATCATTATATGCCCATCTATGTGAATGTTTCTCCACACCGGAAATGGTAAAAATGATCATACCTGAGGTAGTGACAAAAGGAAGTTCAGCACCTGTGGAGCGAAGAATATCAAGAGCGTCTCACTGCAGCAAGAGGGAGGGAGAAAAAATCAATATGACAATGTATTCGGGAGGAGAAAATTTCTCCTAAAACAGAGGTGAAGCAGCCAAACACAGTGAAAGCCTAATTACAAGAAACTGAAAGAGGCCATTCGGAGAGGATATCAACTTGAATTGACAAAATGGTAGGCCTATTTACCAAAGCACAAATCACTAGGTAATGTATTAAGCAAGCAAACTAGGAATTTATGTAAACCAAAGCATATGCATCACTATTTAGTGCAACTAATTTACTTTATTTTACCATTTAAAAGTAGTGCAGCCCACTCAAAATTTATGATCATGTCATAGAATGACAACATCCACAATCTGCTCAGTAGCACATTGAGACACCATTTTGAAGTATTGATAAAGTAATTGAATAAGCTCGTCACAGCAAAGAAACAAATCTAATATATTTAAGGGTTCAGAGCATGCTGACTTTAGCCAAAATATCATTTGGAGACCACCAACACATCCTACATGTGCATAACCCAGCGCACTACATCTAACCTACAACATCCAGGAACTTTGTATACAGTCGTAAAGTGGCTCCCATGTTTGTGCAAAATGAATTCCTGATGATTCCTGCTGCAAAATCTTTTCAATCTACTTCCTCAAATCATCTCCACTAGCAAACCCCAATCTTAGCATGCTAGACACCTATGGCCAATTATTGTTCATAGGTCTCCCCAATTCTACTCTTTTCATGCTCAAAATATAAAGCTGAACTTGTTTATGGTTATGTTGAGCCACGCTGGGATTCAGCAGATAAAGATTGCTACACAAAGTTGTAAAACTCCAAACAAACATGTCTTGACTTCGTACATTAAACCTAGCTTTTATAGGTCTCCCCTGGTTTCTAAAATACCAAAATAAGTATGCAAGCACTTCTTTTGAACTGGACTGAAACAAATTATTAGCATGCGGCCAAACATCTTAATCTATTTTTCCTCATCCCTTTCCCAAAACAACCTCTAATTTTTTCTAGGTGCATTTATTCCTATATCTTGGTATTGACAATCATACATACTCAATTTAATCTTATATAGGATCATTTGGACCAGTAATCACCAAGTCTAGTAACTTCAATTCATGGCAGAGTTTATTTGACAGCCAAAGCCCAAGAAAATTTGTTTCTGATTTCATAAATTTGTCCTCATCACTAGTAAATTCTGACCAAAATAAAAGGCTTAGAAACAACTTAAAGTTGCTCTAAAGCATTACAGATGAATTAGGACGCTGTCATGTATGACTCGGGCAGAAAAAAAGAGGGCCAGAGCACCATATAGCAAAATTAGCAGAAAATTTGTAGAACGGTAGGAAATGCAACTACAGGAAGGGTGAGTACACTCACCTAAAGTGGCCCAATATGCCTACTACAGCCATTGTCATTCCAGCAAAGTAAGTGTAGGTGTCACCAACAAAAACTGAAGAAGGATACCTATATGTGCAAGACCAAAAAACATTTATATGGATCTCTAATAAGAAGATTCAAAAAGCAGTTAAGAAAATGACATTACCAGTTGTATGAGAGTAAAGCCAGTGAGGTGGCTAATAATGGCTGAACGAGGTAAATAGAGAAAGCATGGGCCTGTTTGTACTCTGGATCAGTGGATGCTCCGATTTGCATAACATTATGTATCAATATCTGTTCAGTTGAAATGTATCAGATTCCACAATCTAATAAGATCTGAAGTTTTGAAAAGGCTGATTCTTACAGCACAGGCAATAACAATGGTCTGCCCAACTTCGAGACCATTTATACCAGCATGAATATTGATTGAGTTTGTGCAGAATACTGCCAACATGCCCATGTATAGTTTATATATCCAACCTGACCATGCGAAGAATAAAAAGTAAATAACCCTGAGTTATATAGAAATAAACGATCAAAAAGTAACAGGAAAACAAGCTCATATTCTATAAATCCAATCAGCTGCCCTTAGTATTTAGTTTTTCTTTTCATTTGTAACAAGTGGTGATAGAACTGGACTAAATTGTTATTGTAGAGGCTTTGCCAGTTTTTACGTCAATGTACAGCCATAATTTATCAAATGGCTGTAACTCAAGTTCCCTTGCAACTATATTCAAGGTGCTATGAAGGGAACAATTAGATCAAAATATATTTAGTTAAATCTTCATGTCTAATCGATATTATTTAGATTTCTTATCCTTCCACTTGTTAAAATATGGTTTCAAAAAGTACCAAAGAAAGCTGTCCAGATTTGAGGGTAGCTGGAATAATACAGTTTCAATAGTCATATATATTAATTATCACACAGTACTCATAATATGAATATATTTTATGATCAGAGCAAAGATAACACCAACAAGATGGAACCTGGAACAATCCAACTACAATATAACGGAATCTTAAATTGAGATGGATATTGTTTTTGGAGAAATATAAAGAAAACTAGAATTCAGAAGTCTTCAGCCAAAAATTTATGAGGCTAAAGGGAGATTTTCCCCCTTCTCGAGGGCCTCATGTTTCCTCTCTCTCCATACTTCATATAGGAAAAATAAATAAATAAATAAATAAAAGGCAAGGGACCAAAGGGCAAAATTTCTGGCCTGACACCCCCAACACAATTCCTGCAGAAGAAACAAAGCAATTCCTTGTTTTTTGAGCTTAACCCCAGAAAATGTTCAAAATGGAAATTTAATCTCCCACAAGTTATTGTCTAATTTGAGTGTTTTAAAGGACTTCCAAATCCTTTCTCTAAGAGGAACTGTTCACCAAGACCTTGCTCCTTTTGGAGTTATCTCGTTTGAGAATAAGTCCTTCATTGGTTTTCCAGAAAAGGGAAGAAACATTGGCAAGAGTTAGGATATTATTCCTATATAGAGCGTAAATAAAGAACACCTCGAACTCTACCAATCTCATCCAATTCTAAACCACCCCAACATCACTGCTCGTGTGCACTTTTACATATGTACTATCCCATAAAGATTACAAAAGATACTTCAGCTGACAATCTTGAAGCATGCATAACAAGTATTTGGTTTCAGCTAATAGTAATAGATGGGCAGAATTTTTATGTTAAACTTCTTTCCAAAGCTTATGTTAGTTGTCAGAATTATAGACAACTTACCTAGATCCAAAACTTCTAGCCCAACATACGGAATGAGAGGCTTTGGTATTACAATGGTTGTATGACCAGCATAAGCCATTAGGAGGGGAAGAGCAGCAAATGATGGCAGCAGTAATTTTCTGTTTTGTGACAACATAAGGGGGTATTATATTACCAAAATAACATCAGAAGAAACCGTGGAAAGAAAGTGTAAGAACACTAATACTCACACTCTCCAAGGGATATCAAGGACATCATCTACAAATCCAAGCAAAATCATGAAACAAATGGATGCTAATGCTGCATTGTACTCCACAAGCCACTGCAGAAATAGGATGGCAAAAATCTCATTGATTCAAGTCAAAGCAGGAGGTGAATTGGCAGTAGACTATGTAGAAGCAACAAAAAATAAGCAATCATATCTATTCAACAAAATACGGCCACAAGATATGTGGCACTTACATTCGAATCTGCTGTAAAGTTAAAGTACTGAAAAAGAATTGCCAAGACCAAGAAGATAATCCCAACAACAATACCCAAAGATTCAGGCCTACAAAACGATAAATCAAATTGTTAATCAGAATTGAAAAGGCTAGCATACACATGCACAACAAACTTCAAATTAGATAACACCCAATACTTATTTAATAGGCTGTTCATTTGTCATTCCATATCAGAATTTCCAACATCTGAAACTTTTGTTCTATGGCTTGCACAATTACAATTATATAACCAACATCAACTTGTTAACGAATTTAAATGTTGAAACCAACTTCTGCTTTCTTCTTTTCAATCATTGAAAGAACTAGTTTAGCATCTGTAGACTGATGGAGTTGTTCTAGCTTTTGCAAGGGCAAAAATGATTCAAGCCTAACCAATAAGCAAGATGCTCATTTGAGCACAGGCTTTGCTCATTTAACCTAGCGCACCAAGCTTGAATGAGCCTTTTCCAAGTTAGCTGGCTTAATTCATATATTAGAATCGAGTACGATCCCAGTAGTCCAATCCTCAACTTCGGCTTGTTTAATAAACAAACTCAAGATTGAGCTCAAAACTAGCTGGTTCACCATTGGAAGTCCAGCTTAAACAAACTTCTATTGAGTTGAGGGGGAGCAACTCCAACTGTTTTATATACCTAAGCCATTGTATTCATTGAAACCACATTGCAAAAATTAACAGTACATGACCAAAGCATATTTCAAAGCCTCTCATGGCTTTAAAAAAGAAAAAAAAAAGTACAAAAAAACCTAGTCTACAGTATATTTCCTAAAAAAAAAATCCTATTTCAAGATCTCTTACTTACTTCTAATCGCATAAAAGTCCAATTTTATTAACATTTGGTTCAACCACAATAAAATTCTCCTAAGAGGCAAATTAGCACACCTTAATTTTAAACACAAGTGCGAAATTTGTTTACCAATTTCCAGTATACCCACATGAGCAATTATCCAAATTATACCTAAATTCTCAAAATTGAGAGAGAGAGAGAGACTGACACTTTGATGGAACCCTGAGCAGTGCCCTTTTTGTTAATGTCGTAACCAAAAAGATTGCGGCGCAAAACGTAACGGGAAGCGACAGGAATCATGAAGAGAGTGACGAAGAAACCAGCGAAGCTGAGAACCGCATTGATTAGAATCGATCTCCTCAGCTCTTCCTCAATTTTGTAGTGTACGAAGAAGAGGTAAGAATATGGAATTGCGAATATTGCAAGTATGGCGAAAATTTGACTCAATTTTGGAGGCGCGAGTTTGAATTCTTCTTCCTCCCTCGAGTTCGCAGATTTCGTTGATTTCTCCTCTGTCTTGAGGTTTTGAGTATCTGAGGTTTCGGAAGACACAACTCTCCTCCGAGCTCCCATCTCGATCTCTCTCTCTCTCTTCCCTCTGCAACTTGTTCGCTTAACTTAAACGACCCGTTCGGCTCTTCTTCTTCTTCGATTTCATTTGGTATTTTTAGGGTAACGAGTTAATTTAATACAATTTTATATTTCAGATAGATGACGCGTTCTTTAAGTTCGCGAGTTGTAGTGCGCCACGTGTACTTAAGATGACATGTCGCTAATACGCGAAAGCTGATCTGTTTGACTTTACGAATAGTAAGTTGCCACATAGGCTGACTGACTGCAATTTGTTGTGCCATGACGCGTCAGATGATGGAGGTGATGACATGTCAGCAACGTGCTGAAAACGCACCAGAAATATCTTGATTTCAATATTTTATTTAATTTCAAATAAATAAAAATAAAAATTATTATTATAAATAATATTTTATTAAAAACCTAATTAATATCTCAAGAATTAATATTTTAAATTTATATTAAAAAAATCTATTCAACAGTAATGTGACACTAACTTATGAAATTTATTTTGTGTATCACATACTTATGAATTAAAAGAACGCAAAATCTATGCAAGTAAAAAATAAATAAATAAGTTCCATTCATGGAGGTGCGATTGGATTTCAAAAGTTGGAGCTTCATTTATGTCTGCGACTGCAAGAGTTGAATAGGGCAATTAGGGCAGCTTCCTCTTCTTCTTCATCATCTTTTTTTTTTTTTTAAGGACTTCATGGCACATGTGTATTGCAAGAGAGAACAAAAGCAAAAACAGAAACAGAAACAGAAACATCAGTTTCTTTTGCATTGATGTTTACAAGATGAGGCACACTAGAGACTTCGTTCATAACGATGAAACCAACCTCAAAATTTGTTTTGTTTTGTAATGCAGGAGGTTTCACGTTTTTGAATGTTTATCCTGCTAGCTAATCACTTTTGTGTCAAGGATTAAAGAATTCATACATAAGCCAAAATGAAAATCCCACTTGAAACGTTCGGAGAATATTTGAACTGTGTACTTGGCAGAGTGATTCTCTCAACCTGTCAGAAACGAAAATTTTATGCTTCCCCCTTCCTCACTAATACATTCATTACATTTTATAAAGCAATTTTCTCTGCTAAAAAGGCCAAATTAGAGCATGATTTCTCTTTGTTTTATTTGATTATTCTGATGAGATCAACTTAATTTCAAAATGAGTCACCAGTGCTCAAGTGCCTATAAAATGGGGTTCACTTTGAGTGATCTTAGAAATTGTCATCTAGTGAATAGTTTGATATTCAGGAAGAAGTTCTGGTGCAGTTTGATCAGAAGCTATTTGAGGTTTTTTTTTTTTCCCCTTCCCTTTTCTGAGTTGTTTAACTTTCTGAATTAGATTATACCATCTATCATTTTTAAATCTAATGTCTTTGCACTCAAGAGAGATTAGAAATGAACACGTGCGTTGAGCGTTATCGATAACGTATAAAATGTTTTTACGATAATTGCCTTTCGAATTTTAACCTTTTTTTTTTCCAAAGGATGCTAATTTCTGAAATAGACAATCTTCAATCATCTACTGCATTATATTTTTAATTTTAGTTTTGTCATTATGGATGTTTTCATTTCTCTCACTTTTTCTACTAAATTTCTCTTAGATAATTTGCCTTTTTCTATCATGTACAAGTCAAAGTGTTGTTTTATTATGAGAGACTTTTTATTTTTATTTTTTATTTTATAGCTGATGACACAAAAGATTGACGAGAATTCCTTGTTTTTGACAGGTGACATACACTTGGAATTTAAAACCATGGACAACACCTTGTCGGTTGGAGAGGAAGCACAGAAAGCTTTCTGTGCTGTTATCCGTCAGCTGTTCACCCTTCTTGCCATATCCATTGGCTTTGACCCCTTCAAATCCTTGCAAGTCGTTGCACTTTTAGTGTGGTTGGAGCAAAGGGGTTTTGATAAGATTGTGAGTAAAACAGTATCCTTCCCAAATTTTCTAATAAACGACCTTGCTAAAGAGGCATTAACATGCCTTAAATACGTCTGTTGTGAGGAGTTTGCATTCCCACCCGATGAAAATGAGATCATGATGATGCAAAGTCTTTTAGATAAGAGGATCACGCTTCAGCATTTCTATAGGAACAAAGAGAATACAATTCTAGAACTTAATACAATAATTGAGAATATTTATGAAACAGCATCACTCTCGGACATAATGCATAAGGTCGTACTGAGAAAAAATTCTGTAAATTTAGTAGAGAAATCTATAATCCCATTCGTGCGCCCTACTTCCCAAGAGAATGTACACCAACCCGCAAGTGCTTCCATCGTTGATCCTGTTCCTGTTCATCAAATAACCAGAGAGGCAAGGCCACAAAGGAGGCAGCAAAGAGGTCAGCAGCACCCTGCTGGCAGGACACTGTTTGTGACCTTTTCCAAGGGCTATCCAGTGGAGGAATGGGAAGTGGACACATTCTTCAAACAGGCGTTCGGAGATTGCGTGGAGCATATTAAAATGCAAGACATAACAGAAGAAAATCCGCAAGCATTGCATGCAATAGTGGTTCTTCGCCATCCATCCTTTTTGCAAATGATCCTTAGGGGATCTCCCAAGGCAAAGTTCACTGTCAACGGGAAACATATTTGGATGCGCGAGTTTCTGGCCCATCATTCCAGACCTACCTCGAGAAATACACTTTCAGCTCGGCTCTCGAATATGCACCTCTTCTAAAATCAAAGCCCCATTTGTTTGTATTAGGGGAAAATGAAATGTTGTGGGGTTTTGGGGTAACTGAAACGTAACTCTTGATTTCTATCTACTAAGTTTACAAAATTTTTCTTCTTTATTCTGTGCTGCATATGTAACCTTCTCTCTCTCCCCCTTTTCTTTGTCACCACTTGACAAAACCACAAAAATACATCTTAAGAATAATGTGCGGTAGAAGGAAGATTTCAAAGGGTAAAATCTTACAACCTTATGTACCAAAATGATTAAACTTTCAATTCATTAAATTTTACTTTTAATATAATAAAATAAATTAACAGAATTTTAAAACACATAAACATACAATTATTATAAATATTTTGTAAATCACATATATACAGTGATTACGTTAAATTCGATTAAATCCGATAATCTAACATTTAATAATTTGTGAAATAACATATATTTACCAAAACAACATATTGAAATTGAGGTGATGAACTCGATATTGTCAATAATAGGTAATAACTATGGATTGGTAGGGCTGGAATTAGCTCAAATATGTTGTGAATACGAAGGGTTCAGGGAAAAAAAAATAAAAAACACAGCTTGTTCATTAATTACCATTAATATAATACCCTAAGTAACAAGACCTAATGTGAGGACAACAATAATTGCTACAAATTGAGTGGTTGGGATAACTTTTATGATAATAACAGGACCTAATGTAGGGTTAAAAGTTTTGCTTGCCAGCTGATCTTGTTTTGTCTGTTCTTAAAAAATGAAAATTTTTGCTTGAAACATTTTGGAATATTTAATTTGAGTACTTGGAAAGCAGATTCTCTTACTAATCAGAAATAAAAAAAAAAATGAATACCCATTTAACTTTTTTTGTTTTTATCTCATTGATACATTAAATGCATTCATAAAACAATTTATATCGCAACAAACTCATTTTTACTTATAATCAAAACCTAGTAAATAGCTAGTGAAAAAAATAATAATAAACCTAGGATTTAAATTATAAATTTTGCAACACAATTTAAGAAATAAAATAAAAAGCTATAGTTGAAATCTACCTTAGAATATAATTTTGTCCTTTACAAAAGCCAAAAATGTGCATTTTTTGCAAATAGTACTTATTAATTTCCTTCTTCATTATCCATGAGAGGGAGGGGAAAAAAAAAAGATGCCTTTTGAGGGAAAGAGAGTATTCGATTGTTTGAGACAAACCTCCTAAAACTAAAAAGACTTCGACACCGATTCAAACACATGTTTCAAAATCAATGGGAGAGACTGAGAATGAAAACAATTTGGTCAATAAAAACTGAAATTTCAGGAGAGGGTGAAGGAAGAAAAATGAAAATTAAAAAGTGGGAGAGATGGGCTTGCGTACGTTAAGCAGCATCGTGAGGACTCGGAGGAGAGACCGCCATACAAGGAGGAGCCTGTCCTTTCGACGTATACCGTGAGTGCTACAGCCTAAGCATGGCACCTGCGATTGTTTTGTCAGACGCGCAGCGTACTGCGAATGACTGAGTTAGCTTAATTATTATTATTATTATTTTTTTACATTCTCACCAATAAATCTGTAAAAAAAGAAAATTAATAAAAATAATAAAACTAACTTAAAAATTTTTATTTTTTAGGTAAAAAACTTAGTACCCAATGAATTACTATAATATAGAGTTACCATAATTTTTATTTTTTGCATGTAGGTATAAAAATAATAAAACTAACTTAAAAACTTTATAGATGGTTATTAATATAGAGTTACTATAATTTTGTCCTTTTAGAGATATAATTCATATCATTGGTTTCCTTATTGAAATAATATTTATTGCAATCTCCTCTCAACATATTTATTAAAATAATATTTTCAATGTTAATTATAGAGAAATGCATCTATTATTAAATTAAAATATTTAATTCTCTTATAAAAATATTTATATTCAAATCCTTCCTATAATAAAAAATAAGCCAGTCTTTTTTTTTTCCCGAATTAATGCTCTTATATGGCATTTAGTGCAAGTTGTGCAGATCCCATGACAATTGCTCGGAGAAGTTATTGAATGATGCACTAAATAACAATAACACTATTTTTATTTGCTCCTGGCTCCTGGGAATGAAAAAAAGAGTCCATTCCTTAATTGAATCCCACAATTACTCGAATCAGATTATTCAAACTTTCAAATACCTATGATTGAAGTAAAAATAATAATAATAATAATAATAATAATAATACTATTTTTATTTGGTCTATTTCTACTTTGTAGCGACAACCACATATGAAAATTGACCGGCTGAGGTCAGACCATACCGAAACCACCTTTTATTTGTTCTATTTCTACTCGTAGACACCATAACATGGGAGTGACTCAACTTCCACAAGAACATTTGAACCTTAGCCTTATGTTTGATCCAATTGTTTTCACATTTACTGAGGTGACCTTAGTGTGTGCATACCAATGGTACATGCAACATGATTACTCTCAAAAGGGCAAAACGAAGATTTGGGATTTTAATTCCCATTCAGGTAGTTCTATTTTGCCCTAATATGGCTTCAAGAACAAAAAAGAATCTAACCCTGACAAAGAAAACCAAAGCATTTCTACAAGTGAAAAATGGAAATACCAGAAATTTACCATATTTCATCTTTAGACACAATGGCGCGGGCATGCCAAATGTTCCAATACACATTTTTCAGGTTTCTATGAACATTGCAAAAAGATCAATATGAATGTCTTACTGCAACCTAAGTCAAATGTACCAATGGCAACATCATGGAAGGTGACAGAGATTGAAGGGGCCAATTTGAATAAGATTAGGACAGTGTAGATCCCTAATGGAGTTCCGCTCTGTACCTTAATTTCACTAATATACATATAATCTAAAACTGCAATTTACAGCCAGCACGCTTGGGTAACGATCGGGAACCATCCCATCAACTCAATGCCAAATCCATAAATATTTGCCAGACTTAGCTCGTCCTTTAAATCTCAAAGCTATCTCCTTCACCTTAGACTCTTGATTGCTTTGAATCTGGATGCTTACTGCCTGATGGCAACAATAACAGAGAGAAAGAACAACGTACTGTTGCTCAGAACATTCTACATTTCCATAACAATGTCCTCTGGTCCAGGAGGAGATAGAGGTGGGATTGCGGCGTCATGAGTAATGTCCGAAACTTCCAAAACCCTCCTGGCAGTAGACTGGAATTCTCTGTGGTTGCCAATCTTTCTAGAAGAGATGGCTCCCATCCTAGATGAGTTACTACTCACAACAGAGGACAAAAATTCATCCTTTGAGAGTGTTTTCTGAGCTGACGCAATAACTGAGCTGAAAACTCCAGAATCCCTCAACCCTTGAATAATGACCTGTGCATAAAAATTTTAAAAGAAAAACAATAGTACAGATGTTCTATCTGTCGCAAGTATTCAATAGATACAGCAAAATTAAGAGCCCTAAACAATTAACAAACAATATCTCCATTAAACTGAGAATCTAACTCACCATGGGAGCATATATTCTAGTCAAGATGCCCTTCTTTAAAAGCTTCATGTTCAGTGTTTTATCAGTCCAAGCAATATGTTCGCGATACCTATATCATGAAAAAACTAGTAAGAAAATTAATGGGTTCCCAGTCCCACAAACTGAAATCGTGAAGAAAAATAAGGACAAGGGTTGTGTGCATTTCCTAAAGTATCTCGCTTCAATTTACTTAGAACTTTTAACAATTGAATGAACCTTCAAAACAGAATGAAAAAAGGGAAATAGCAGGTACTTCCACTTTATAGAAGCAAAGAATAATGCTCAAATTTCTCTTCGGCTCCAGCAGGCAAAGTTTTTTCAGATAGACTATTAGCAGCAACTGTACTCTAAAAACACATTCTTTATTTGATTAGCACTTAAAGAACAAAAATACATTCATGATTGAGTGTAGAGATGATAAAACAAGTTCTTCACACATCGAATACAATAAAGAATTCTAACAAGTGGAAAACCCATTGGCCCATCTTTGAGATTCAGCTAGTCATATTGTATGCATAAGGTCCTTAAAAATCTCATTATTCCCATTAACAACTAGACAAAGTATCTAAGCAATGATATCAAGACTACAAAAGTTGGCCAGCAGATAAAATCGGAAACAAGGTTGCTCACTAAGAATCAGCCACTTTTAGGTCTCTTGTGCATTAAAGAACCCAAGGCTGTCTTGCCCCACTAAAAATAGGATACAAGGTTTCTCTTCTTGGTTGTGCTAAGATTTAAAACTAAGAATAAAAATAAATAAATAAATAAAATAAAACCGTAAACTGAGTGCGAAAATACCAGCGAAGCATTTCATCCTCTGTTGCAGTTGAAGCAATAATAAAAGCCTGCAGTTTGAATTTTTAAAAGCACAAACTGTAAGAAAGATAACTCAAATTGCTAATGCCATTGCAAACAATAATTCACAGGATCACAAACACCATCATCATCCGTTTGCAATACATTCGTTAAAAGAACCTGTCTAAATTCTCAAATGGTATAATGAATTAAAGCCATATACAGCCAGAAGCTCCAAGGAGGAGGCATGAGAATTTTGCATCCATACATTCAGGACTTAGGATGGGGCTGCTAAAATCAGGTTAAAAAACACAAGGAATCACCTCATAAGCCAGGGAGAACTCAATATTACTTTATTATTATTTTTTTCAGACTTGGGACCCCCATCTAGCAAGCTAATGAAGCTCCACCAACTGGAACAGCAGATATGAGGGTCACTTTCTTGATTGAGAGGTCTACATGCGACTTGATGAGGTGGCTATATCAGATGTGTCCAATCTAGAATAATTCTTTTCTTTTCTTGTCTTTTCTTCAGCTTCCAGGTCATTATCTTAAAGCTTCAGGAAGGAAAGCCTTAACTACTATGGTTGAAAATTGATGTCTAACTATTATAGACCTCCACCAAAATCAATGAGAAGCCCAAAGCAAAATTATTTAAAAAATTTCAAATCGTACAGGTAGGACACAAAAGAACTAGGATATTTCGAAACTGCCTTTAGCTACTGCTGGTTCTAGAGACTAAACATGGCCATTCCACCACTCCCTCCCACATCCACCCCAAAACCAATCAAAGCATCATAATAGTTAAATTTCTTCTTAAAGTTGCTTAATTGGACAGGGACAGGAGATTTAAAGACCTGAATTAATCTATTATTGAGCCATGTCGGGAGAGTTCTTAGACGAAGGAAGTGTTTTTGTATTTCAAATTCCAGCAGGTGAAATCCAGTAAGTATGCATCACCCAACTCAACTCAACGCAAGTAGACCTTAAATCCGAAATTAGACAGAGAAACGTTCATCACCACATTTTAAAAATCAAAAGCTAACTACTTTTTGCATAAACAAAGTGAAAGGGTTTATTTCTTAAATGTTATATGAACCAAAAAGCAAAAGAAAATGTACTAAGCATCAGTACTCACAGCTCTGTCAAGCTCGAGCATAAAGCATCTCTTAACATCTTCTTTTGTAGGCTTGCAACCACATCTATCACGCCTTGAAGTCAAATCAGAAAATTTTGCATATGTATAATGCAAAACAGCAGCCTCATCCAATTTAATTTCACTGTCACAAGTCACATAGATTTAGGTTATCATGCAAAATAAACAATATAACACAAAATTCTGTTCATATAACATTGATGCAACACACCACATTCCTGCAGTGCTGGTTCCTCCTTTTTCTATATTTTTAAAAGGGCCCTTTATGCCAACTTAAGTTCTACTAATCTTTTATCTTTTTCCATTTTTTTCTTCCTTAGTGGCTATTTATACATCTCATGTACAAGGTTGTTTTTTTCTTTCATATTTGCCCATACTTAAAACACACTTGCACACTCAAAAGAGATATGCACCAGCTGAAGATAATTAAGATGCATAAAGGACAATCAAATGACAATACAGAGGACAAGTTCTGTATGCAAGCACATTTTAAAGACAATAACTTGAACAAATAGATTATAATGAGGCAGACATAAGAATAAATTTAGTCTGTGACAGGTGATCATACTTTGGAGTTTTCATATAGTTATGCCATCTGTGTGCACCATTTGGACGAAGATGATCCTGAATCCGAGCAGCTGATTTCCCATTTCCATACGTCAAAAAATAGTTTGGATTACCACGAGTTGCTTCTTTGTAATTACCAAAGTATGTGTCCTTTGGAAGATGATCATAATTCTTTTTGAACATTGAAACCTTCCAACAATTCAAGAAAAACACATGTATAACTAGTAAATAAACTATGCACTTCCAGTTGGCAAACCAGAAAAAAATAAGTGACACCAAGAAGAGACGAGTTTCACATGAGCATTTGAATTTTAGGTAGAAAAGAAGAGGGGAAGAGGAAAATAAATGAAACTAACCGCATGAACCTAAGTTGTGAAATTGTTTCCCTTAATAAGCAGGAAGAGGAAGCCATAATTGACCAAGTGTGTGCAGAAGCAAGCCCAATTCAAGCATGTTTTTCCAAAGATAACATATCCATGCTTAGATAATTTGCAATTCTGTTTGCCATAATATCAACATGCCAACAAAAATCACAACACTCCCCCCCCCCCAAAAAAAAAAAACACAAGGCAGCTTCCTTCAGGGTATTTCCAAAGCAACCATGGAGCTATAAACTATTTACACAATATTGAAACATAGCCTAACTTAAGATCTACGGCAATAGAAGAAGTGAACAATACCTCACTAAAAGGTTCCTTAATATCATCACGTTCAACACTACTCTCCTGCAGCAAACGGCGTGCATTACAATTAATAATAGTATCCACAAAGTGATTATTAGACAGTATTGAATGAAACTAGAGAAACAGGTGATAAAAACTCTCTTCAATACCACCATTATCTAGAAATTGAACTTTTACTTACATAATTTGGAAAGATAACCATATCAACATTCCCAGGTACATCTGCTAATAAGCGTCTCACAGAATATTCACGAGCACCAGCAGGATGTAGTAACTCATCAGTGTCAAGATGGATGATCCAATCCATCCCAGCATCCTATTATTGAAAGAGGGGTTAGGAAATTCTCCTTTAAACAATCAAAAGCATAATATAAAGAAGTAAATGGAATTAGCATGTGCAGTAGATGAAAAGCAAATATCCTTACCCTTGCCATGACAATAGCCATCTCCATGTTGAGGGATTGCTTTACAAATAACTCATGATTACATGGTTTGTAGAAAAAGTTCGCCAACCAGGTCTCATTCCAAATCCGGCTGAAGATCACAAATAGCAGGAATAATTGAAAGTGCACATTTTAAAATTTTAAACTAAACGAATAACAAGACAACTTAATCAACAAAATGATGGCTCAATAGTGGCAGTCACCCAGTGCTAAGAGCACTGTGGTAACAAAAATCAGAGCCTCCCATTATCCCCAAATTTGTAGAATATTAACAGTTGACATGAATCTAAATATCACCATCAGAACCTTGAATACATATAATATCATGTTTGGCTGATTTCCACCTTGTATAATAAAAGGCTAAACTGCAAAAATTTAATGGAAACAAACCTTCTAGCTTGTTGTTCCTCTAATTCTTTGGTTCTGTATACAACTTTCACCCCCTGCGTGATAAAATATTAAATTCATTATCATAAAGTTTGGGAAATAAATCAGGACAAAAAGAAGAACAAATATAAACAAACCAAGAAATAGACCCACAGGTATGGATTCAAGGATCTTAGAAACAGTAGGTGAAGCAGCTTTTCCTTCCACAAACAAGAAGAAGGTTGAAACACCTATAACTTTATGATAAAATATCCATGGTAATGTCTGCTCTAAGCCAGCAGAGGTGCTTGTAGTGATGCATATCTGGCATTCAAAAGAAGAGAATGGTCACGTATTGATTCAGGCATTGAATTACTCAAACAAGCGGGTGGATTACTCAACACAATGGAATTGATTTATCATTTCTCATGCTGGCTGATTTTTTTTTTTTTTTTTTTTTTGGGGGGGGGGGGGGACTTCGCAATCCCAATATTGGTCATAACAATTCACACTTGTATCTTCAGATCCTCTTGGGTTAACCTTAAGACTCAGCCTTCCACTGCTTAGCTTTTTCAATGGCCAGAAATATATAAAGTCACAGTTCCATTCTGCCAATAATAGAAAAAACTTTTGATATTAATTGTAACAAACAAGAGTGGGAAGTATATAATCATGATGATTGGAACAATTATAATAACAAGAACAGTAACTATAACTGTTTCAATTCTTTAGATGACATGCGAGAGTTTGGAAGAGAAATATTGAGGAAAAGTAAATAATAGCCGGAAAATTAACACCATCTGTTCAATCTGCACCATGCACTCCAAATATATTCACTGCCTCTAATGCAAAAACTCCAAACAACAAAACTCTAATAAAACATTCATTACTCCAGCATTACCATAACAAAGCAATAAAACATCAAACTACTGGGTGAAGTGCTTTATTCTCTCAAATCAAATTCATTGCAGACAAAAAGTCCTTTTGCTTAAACTCCACTTTAACCATTCTCTATCCACTAAATCTAGCATAAGAAGCTCCAGATCCATATTTATGGTCCAACCTGAAGAACTCAGTATATTCTCACAATTACTCAGTATGTCCTCATCCTTTTAGCGATTCCCTTCACCTTTGGCTCTATATTTTGACTTCTCCCCTTCCCCTCAAAAAATGTCTATTCTGGGAAAAAACTTAGTATCATTACTGATTATCGTGCTCTCTGAACATAAGATCCCCACAGGTCTGGAGCAAAGAAATCTCCTTCAATCTAGCAAAGATCCACTTATTTTTTAGTTGCCATTCACCTCATATTATCTTGCTCCAGAAAAACCCTATCGCAATTGATCAAGATCCAAGGGTAGCTATACAAATAGACTAGCCAATGCTTGAATAGCATTAGCCAAAATAGTCCTGGTAACTAATGCAAGCCCAACTATCAGCACAAGTGCAAACAGGAACCGGTAAAGACTACTGTAAGAAAAGAGATGGCAATCTACAATCATTTCACAGAAAATGTGCACAGTTCAATCAGAAAGGAATATATCTAGATTAAACAAGCATAATCAAGATGACATAATTTGTTTTAAACTAAACAAGCACAGATGGGCTTCAGTTGAGGTCAAGTTTCAGATTACCAGAAAAGCAATAAGTTTGTAGAAAAACCAGATCAAAGTACTAAGAAACAAGATCAATCTAATCAGTTGGGGAACATATAGAGCAAATGAATCCGAATTTCAAATACACATTTACGTCCAAGATCAAACCCAGAAAATTAAGAATCAAATCCAGATCAAAAACCCGGGGACAGAAACATCCACGTTTTACACACATTTTCAGAAAAAGAAAATAAACAAAAAGGAAATCCGACCAGAAAAGGAAAAAAAAAATACCCAACCCAGGTCAACCCCATGAATCTCGTTCAAACCCATACACCTGATCAGAAAGTAAATCCATTACAAAATTGATTCAATTTCAAACGCCCATTTCCTTCAAAGATCAGGGGGGAAATAATACAAATCCAAAAACCCCCTGAACAATAAATAAATAAATAAATAAATAGCACCCCGAAGATGATGATTAGCCAAAAAAAAAAAAAAAAAAAAAAAAAAAAAAAAACCAAATTAAGAGAGAGAGAGAGAGCATTGTCCCTAATTTTAGGTTCCAAATAAGCTTCACAATCAAACCTCAAACCCTTATAATATGAAGCCAAAAAACAAAACCCAGAAAACCCATTTCAAATCTAAGAACTCTATAAACAAGAAACACAGAATCGCATTAACTTCCTAGAAATCACAATAAAAGTACCACAGAATCGCATTAACTTCCAAGAAATCACTACAAAAGTACCAAGAAACCAAAGGAAATAATTTTAAAAAAAAAAAGAAAAGAAAAGAAAAGGAACACCCCGCTTTTTAACCTAATGTTTCAGATCGGCATTGTAATCAAACCTTTCAAAAAGGGGGTGGGAAAAACTGGAAAACCCAATGCAAATCCAAGAAGCCCACAAATAAAAAATATTTAATTAACGCCAATTTCCAAGATTCAAATTTGTGTACCTTAGGTTTGAGATCAGCGCTGTTAAAATTGAACCTCCAATCCTTGTAATAAGGAAAAGAAGGAGAAGAACTCCGAGAAAGAAAATCAACACAATCAGAGGAGTGAGAAGAAACGATGGAGGAGAGAGAAGGAGGAGCAGAGGAACCCATGCCGGGGAATTGAGTATGATCATCAATATTCCAACGGGTAGTTGGGTCTGTAAGGCCTCCACGCCATTGCAGTACAAATGCGAATCCAGCGAGTGTCAGTGGGAGTACTGTGAGAAGAAGAAGAAGCCTTGATGTGAAACTCTGTTGCGATGACGAAACGACCGCCATCAAAGAGAGAGAAAAGAGGAGAGAGAGAAGGAGGGGCCTTTTATTTTAGTAGTTTATCTATAAGAAGGCCTGGTGTGTTGGCTTTGCATGAGAGAGAAAGAGACAGAGATCAATGCTTGGAGGCAAAGGGGGAAGGAGAGGGGTGTGAGGTCGGATGTCGGAGGTCGGAGGTCGGAGTTGGAGCCGTTCTATGGTCATTGTGAGTGCCGTCTTAGTTCTAAGTCCATAGAAAATTGGAAACTTTCTAAATCGCATCCAAGTATATGCATTTTTTTTTCTTTTTTTAATAATTTTTAAAAAAAATATTATAAATAAAATAAATTTATTTAAATATTTTGATTTTTCAAAATTCCAACGGATCTATAAAACTTGAATTGGGAATCTAATTTGCAAGTGGTTGCACATGATCAGAAAGGTGAAAAGGCATTTACTTGCTTATAGTATATGTTTATATCTTTTAGCACAAAGTAAAAAAAGAAAAAAAAAATGTCTGCAACGTGTCACCATAATAGTGTAATAGATTTGAATTCACTCATCATAATAAAATAAATTAAAATTTAGATACATTTCAGAAATAATGTAAAATGATTACCAAGTCATAAATAAATTAATCGAGCAATTAAAGTAAAATTGAAATTCTAAAACAAATAATTAGGTATTAAATTAAATAAATATAAATAGATATAATTTGGTGAATATATATATCAAATTAATTTTCTAGAGAACGGATTCAAATTTTAATATTTTTATTTATTTTGTAATTATATCTTGTGCTATCTTTTATTATAGAGTTTTAATTTTACAATCTTCTGATAACAAAAAAAAAATATACTAAATAAAATTTAATATATGAGGCTTTCGTAGTTACATACAAAAAAGCAATTATTGTAATTATTATTTTTCTTACAATTTTGTCCATGGAAAGGTAGAAGGGATTAATAAGTTTTAACCAAAAGATTTTATTTGCGCAAATTTATGGAGGAAAATGTTTGAATCCAAACTTTACTCTTGCATTGATGTCAACCACTCATGGGAAGAGAGAAAGAGCCGATGGAGAGTTGGTGAAGAGCATAGAATTATATTAGGAGAGTTCTCTGTTTGATTGCAATTCAAATCCGAAAGAGAGAATGATCAGAAATACGTATGCACACTTGTGTGTCACTTATCTAGATAGAAGCCCAAGTCCAAGCCAATAGTGGTGGTGTTAATCGGAGAAGATAATTGGATTGCATTGTTATTGTTTGTCAATTTTTTTGAATTCGTGATTCTCGATCTTTATTTTTATTTAATTTAAAATGTTATTTTTAAATATTTAATTTTAAAAATACATCAATAAAACTTTTAATAAATTATAAATTCATAATTCATGGCATATGCCAATACGAACATAGGAGAAAATGATTAATTTTTTCCTTTATACAGTAGGGTTTATATGTTTTATTTATTTATTTTTTATTGTACAGTCGTGAACTATGTACAATAACTTTTAACTACGTTTAACAAAATAAAATACAATATGAGCAAAGCAATCTTCTTGTTAAATTTACAGACCATGTTTGGGAAAGTTTTCTGTAGACGGCACTCCCTTATCAACAACACAAGCAAGAAGACAGAATCATTACTCCACACATGAGCTGTTAAAGCTTGTTTTTAGTGATCAATCTCAGGCAAAGAAAATGGAGAATTGGGCAAAACCCCACTTCTTTTAAAATCTATCCCCCTTCAAGGAAAAGATAATAAGTGAAGAAATTTTGGTCGTGGAGATTAATAATGGAAATCACTCCTGATCTGCGAAGCCCCCCACTAAGTATTTGTTTGTTGTGGGAAGTGCAACCTCAGCATCATCTTCCCATACTGCTTTGCCTGCTTTAGAGAATGTTATCTCCATCCTATAGGCTGTGCATCAAAGCTACTAACTTTGTGATTTTATTGCAGAACTTTTTTGTATTCCAATTGGGCTTATGAGTGGGCATTGTGACGTATGTATCAAATCTGAAACAATAGTCATAACATGATTATTGTGGAAGCCACTTGCGCCATTGCAAAAGACATCAACACAACTTTTTTCCCAAAACCTCTTTCCTTAACCAAGTGTTTTGCTATTGGACTAAGGACTTATGGTTAGGAAGATAGAGAACAATGCCAAAGACCTTAAGAATTAGAGGATGTTAGATGCGCCTCCCTTCTAATTTCCACCTACGTATTTCTACATAGAATGCAAGTCTTGAAAAATTGAGATCAGACACTAAAAATTTCTTGTAAAAATGAATAGATTGATATATTTTTTCCATATAGATTTTTTTTTTAAATTAATAGATTTGAACAATTCTAAATATGAATATATATTTAGTTTTTTACTTCCATGTTGAAAAATTGAGATCATTAGACAATAAAAAATCGAAAGATCAGAATTTTATTAAATTCTTTGAAACATAATAACTTTTAATATTGATGATTTAGATTCATATTTAAAATTAAAAATTTTAAGAGAAAATCATGGACAAATGCAATTATACCGGGAGGCTTAAGTTTTTCAAAACTAAAATTAATAAAATCTTACCTAGAATCAACAATGTCTCAAGAAAGATTAAACGAATTAATTATATTATGGATTGAGAAATAATTTTTCAAAGAATTTAAGTATGAAATTTTAATTAGCAATTTTGCATTTTAAAAAAGCTAGAAAGATAATTTTTGAAGTAAAGATTTATATTAATTTTATTAGAATGATAAAAAGGCATAATATTTAAGTGGAGCTTTAGAACCCCAAACTATTGTGCCGCCCCAAGCCTCCATCATTGAGAAATAGAGTTTGAACTTCCACATAATGGGCTAGGAATTCCTACAAAGAATGCAACCCAATTTCCATTTTGCAACCCATTCTGAGAAACGTCCATTGGTGATGTCTACCATGAGCCATAAACCAACTTGGATGAGCAAAAATACCACTAGAACAGTACTGCTCCAATATCCCATAAGCAAAAGAGTCACAGATCAAGTCTAGCTCCTCAAGAAGCAAAAAGACACCTGTGACTGAGCAAACATTCCACTTTGAATAGTACAAACCCCAGTGTTCCAAGTTTACTGCTAAGCATCAAGAGATGAAGTATTGTAATGTAGTTCTAGCAGTATCACAGGATGCATCTCCACTCATTTTGAATAATTTCTGAAATGACAGGGCTACTGAATTATTTTGATAAAGCAGGACACCAACTTACAACAGAAATCAACATCCTAACGCAGCAAAGAGACCATCTTCATTCTTTTTATTGTATCAGAGAATATCAAGAAGACGGGCAAGAGTGATTCCAACATTAAAGCATTATGTACGAGTCTAAAACAATGCAGCTAAGGTTTCTTTTGCCAATCTAAGCTTTCTTCTGCTTCTTTGGAGCTGGAGCTGGAGCAAAGAGAGCGCGGAAGATCCATGCAGCTATGGTTGCTCCTATGAAAGGACAAACCCAATACACATAAAAATGCTCCCACTTGTCGTGCTTATTGTTTACATATGCCCAGCCAAAGGCCTGCAAAGATGAGCAAGTATTAGGCAGAGAATCGATCAGTTTTAAGTTACAGTCATCTCGTAAATACTACTAATAGCCCACCCTCAATAATGAGCATACTAACAACCATGAAATTGTTGGCATTCCAGCTTCTCCATTTACCATTTTAAATTCTTAAAAAAATTTTCTTATGCAGTAATCAATCAGGTCAACCACCAACCAATTTGGTTGTGTTATGAATGTCGAATACTGCAACCCATAGGGTGTGGCTTTATTATCCTTCCCCCAATAGGGCAGATCCCTCATTTCCACGAGGAGTGCCCCATGTGAGAAAGCAAACATTAGTTTGAGCCACTATATGAAACTGGGATTAAAAATGCATGAGCCCACCATCTATGGGTTATAGCACTGAAAGTCTAACTAGATTTCGGCTAGCTTCGCCCCGTAACAAAGATGAATCAACCTAAAGCAATCATTTAAAATGTCCCTGGTTTTCAACAAGGTGAGAACATGTGATTGATATTTGTGGTGATTGATGATGTGGAAAACCTATGGATGGGGCTGAACGCGTGGAATTGAAGCCGAACATTGCCTTTGTGGGCTTCTCCAACCATAACTAAGAGCATAATAAAGCTGTCAAATCTCATGGCTCTAATCACATAAGTTGTCTACTAGCCAAGCCTGTGAATTATTTGGGCAAACAAAGGTAAAGGTTGTGGTGTGGCCAGTGGACAATACTAGGTCAATCCAACATTAAAAATAGCAGAAGACACTGCAATGCTATCGATCAGCTGATGAGTTTGCAGAGAACAAAACAGAATACCTCAACCCAGCAGCCCCCTTTTGGACTCGGTTTCCCAATAATCTCTGCTCATATTAGGACACTCATGAGAAAGTAATGTTGTTCTTGGACTATTCATAGTAGATGAAGAGATACTATCTTATAGCTAAACTCAATCTGTTACCATTATTTTGCTTGGCCCATATTCCTCTCCTTTTTCTGCAGCCTAACAACTTCTTGGAACCTAGATGCAAGTGGAGAAGGTCCAAATCAACTAACAACATGCATAAAGCATGAAAGAACACCGCAAAAGACTGCCCAAGACAACAGGAGAAAAAGCCCAAGAAAGCCCACAATTCTGGTCAACACCATGGCTGACCAACCAAATACCAATTCAGCAGTGTTGGTGATTACATTAACTGCCAATAATTGAATCTGAATTGTGTAACTTTTTTACTTATCAACTGAATACCAATTCACACTCTCTAATCTGCTGTTGAATTTAAGCTTTCTCAAATGTGGTTGACAAGATCAACCACTGTTCTTGCTTCTGTGCTGCATTTTCTGATTCACAAGTGACAACAGAAAGGTCGAGGAGTAGAAGAAGAAGAAGAAGAGGAGGAGGAGGAGGAAGCAGCGGAGGCATGATAGTCACACATGCATGCAGGGGGTTAGCTCCTTTGCTCAATCTACAAAACATGAACAGTCTCATGTAGGATTCTAAACCTATTTAAAGAAACAAAGACAACATATTTGACTTCCACATTTGATCCACTAAACTAATAAATACATGATGCTAAATGAAGCAAGAAATGTGAAGATGATGAACGTAGAGAATTCCTCATTTCTAAAGAGGAGAACAAGTTGATGATGACTTCTACAACCGAGTCAATCAAAATCCAAATGTTAGTTAAACATGTAGAGCGAAATGGTTGAGTTATATATGCATTAAATCTAAGCCAAGTACCATTTAATCAGGGGTTTGGTTTGCTAAAAGCAACATGAGTCAAAATGCTCAGTTTGTAGGTAAATTGCCTATATAATTACAAGAGTCATTTAGTTTCAACAAAAGGGAGCTTAGAGGTGGATAAAGTTTTCACTAGCTTACTGAGGTCATAAGGAGCCATTCAAGCCAAGAATGGTAGAAGTGGAAGCAATAGAGATAAAAGCCTACACTTTTGCCAGTAGAACTAAGCAGTGATTGGTAAATTGATCTCTGTTTAACAACAAGAATGGGACATTTCATGTTTAAAATAAATAATCTTGTTAACCATGTCCGCAACCATCATTTTGATGAATTATTGCAACAATTTTGCTCTTACTCAGAATTATTTGTGTCATCTTTTTGTGGTTGCTAAAACTAATTCCACTATGAATGCCCAAACAGTTATATAAGAAAGAGCTGTGGGGCGTCCCTGTCCAAATCTATGAATGCAAAATGTCCCACGTCTGAAGGAAGCATAACTCTTTAATTCTTGTATCCATATTGTAAGGCGAATTGAGGAGACACTCCCTGGAGTGTCCAAGAAAGTGGACATGGATGGTCTCAAGTTAGCCGTTGTCAGAGCTATCCTTGATACAGAAAAATATCATAAAATGTACTCCTTTGTGATAATGCAACTTTTAACTTCGCAGAAGAAAAATTGCACATACTATTTAGTCAAGGTTGGTTAGATTGTTTTGGTAGGCATGACCATTTGATAATTCATAAAGAATTTATGTTCAGAACAAGATGCAAAAGCAGATTAAATATAGTAAAAAATGTGATATAAAAGCAAAACTAATAAGAAGAAATAAGGTGGTCACTCACATTAGCAGGGTTCATGGAAGGTCCTGTATAAGAAGATCCTGCAACGACCAACGCTACTGTTGACATGGCAAGCAACCAATTCTTCAACAGAGGACTCCGAGGACCTCTGATAATAATTAGAAGGACAGCTAAGCTAATTATGAGGGTCAATATCCCTTCAGCCATGGCTCCAGTATGCAAATCCACTTTCACAGAAGGTCCACCAAGCATGTGCTTGTACTGAATTGGCATCACCTCCACGATTGCAAGAGCACCACCAACTGCACCCGCTGCCTATCATTGACAAAACACAAAATTTGACTAATTCTCTACTCATGTTGGAAAACAGATCTGGAATACTAGTATCTGAAATTTTCAGCTAACCATGCAATTCAATTTTATATATAAGTTGCCAGAATACCCACAAAATTAAAAATTTTTTATTTTAATCAGCATTCAATTATTTGATACGGGAACATAATTTAATTACACATTGACATAAGGTTAATGGGTATTGCTCCTATACTCAAACGCAAACCATATGCTTTCAAGATCATACACTAGCAAAGGACAAAGTCAAATCTAAAAGAGTACTAAAGGAAGTTAGAGGAAGAGAACTTCTCGATAAGCCTAAAATGAAACTCTAACTACAATATCATATAACAAATTGCGGCAACAGCAACAGCAACCCCCTCATCCAATCCAAATCAACTATAATCCCTTCGATAGCGACTAATACAAGAAAACCGAGCACCATAAATTTTGTGAAATTCATAAAATTCCAAGCAGGATGCAACTAAACTACCAATAAAATTTAAAAAGCAGCAAACCCAACCACAATATCCATCAAACAAATCAAAATGAAACATTACCAATCCCAAAATCTTTAGAGAGAGAGAGAGAGAGAACCTGAGCGGGAAATCGGAGAGCCATGGAGAAGAGATTGTCCTGGCCGAAGCCGGCGGCATAGAAAGCAGCAGTGCCAGTGGGATTGAAACTAGCTCCACCCAACAAATCCCCAATAATCCCAAAAATGAAAACCAAAATATAAACAAGGACAGTCGTGATGAAAATGGAGGCATGGGCTTGATCCTGAATCCCAAGCGCCGTCGATATAACTCTGGTTCCTATTCCCAAACACGACGCACAGAACACCCACATGCCTGTCAATATTGCATCTGCTATTACCAATTTGATCGCCCCCATTCTCTCTCTCTCTCTCTCTCTCAAGAGGATTGAAAGGGGGGATCTGGAGGTGGGCAGAAACTAGCAACCTAACAAGGGAGGGAGGAAAAACGTGGGCTTATATCTAACGCATTCTATACAAAGTTTGGAGAAAGATAAAAGAAAGATATTTTCCATGTGATTCAATTTAGGACGTTTTGGGGTTTACCATTTTTGGGTTGATTTTTAAATTTTCATTGGCTTCGGATTTCCTTATTTTTCGCCATTAAAATAGATTCCCGTCCATTTGGGTCTCCCTCTCCCTCTCATGTTTGTTTGTTTCTTCTGTCTACCTGCTTCACTCACCGTCTACCGACCATTCCCACGAGCCTTATCTAACTTTCCCCACCAAAGTTATACCGGTGATTGAGCCCGCGATAATACACGAAATGTCCATAAAATATAAATTATATTTTTTTATTATATAATTATTTATTAGATTTATAATTAATTTAATATTTAAATTAAATTATTATTTAAAATAATAAAAAATATGATATATATCAATAATAATAATAAAAAAAAAATTTAACTACTATAACTCAAAAAAACTATCAAAAGAAATAGAAAAGGTAATAAGTAAAGTAAAAACGTAAAAAAATAAAAAGACGATCATCCATAAATTCTTAAAAAAATAAAATAAAAAAAACTTATGTTAAAAGCAAAACGATTTAAAAGTGAAAAGCGGTCAAAAAATTAAAAAAAAGATTTGAATTGAAAAAAATAAAAAACTGTAGTTTAAAAATAAATGAACGATTATCTTGGGGTAAAAAAAAACAAAAGAAGAAATAACTATACTAAAAAAAGTCGAAATACTAAAATTAAACAAAAAAATGGATAAAAAAACTAAGGACCTAAATGGACAAGTGGAGCCCAAAAAGGAAAAAGGGAAAAAACTTATATCTACAAAAGACGAATAACTCAAAGAAAAACAGGATAAAAAAAAAAGTAAAAATTTAAATGAAAAAAATTTTGTTTAAAAATAAATGGACAACCGTCTACAAAACCAAAAAACCAAAAGAGGAAAAACCTATATTTGAAAAAATGAAATATTTAAGAGAAAAAAAAAAGTTGAGTTAAAAAATAAAAAGAGCAAAGAACTGAATGTGAAAAAATTAAAAAGATGCGATCTAAAAATAAAGGGATGACCATCCGTGAAGCTAAAAAATAAAAAGAAAAAAACTTATGTTTCAAAAAGAAAAATAACCTAAGTAAAAAAAGGGTTAAAAAAATCGAAAAACATCAGGTGGTTAAAAAAAAATGAAATATCCAAACAAAAAAAAAAAGCATAAGGACCTAAATAAAAAAAAAAAAAAAGATGTCTCAAAAAAATGAATGACCTAAGCAAAGAAAAAAGAAAAATTGATAAAAAAGTGCAATGACTTGAATAAAAATATATATATAGTGGATTTCCCAAAAGCTGAAGGACCTAAGAGAAAAAAATCGGGCAAAAAAAGTGAGAATTTGAACAAAAAAAATAGTAGGATCTAAATGAAAAAAAAAAACAACAGTGAGGGCCCCGAAAGATGAATGACCTAAGTGAACAAAAAAGGAAATCGGGTATAAAAAAGTACAAGGATTTGAATAAAAAAATTAACCGAAAAAATAGCAGGGTCCTAAATAAAAAGAAAAATATAACAGGTCTCCCAAAAAATGAAGAACCCAAGCGAAAAAAAAAGGACAAAAAAGTGGAAAGATTTAAATAGAAAAAAAATAGTAGCTTTTGAATGAAAAAAAAATAGTGTGGTTCCCCAAAAGGTGATGGACCTAAATAAATAAAAAAAAAAGATAAAAAAGGCAATGACTCAAAGGAAAAAAATCAATGGGGAAAAATTACAGAGTTCTAAATTAAAAAAAAAAAAACATAGCAGGGATTTCCAAAAGAAAAAAGATCCAAGCGAATAAAAAGAGGGAAAAAAATACAAGAACTTGAATGAGGGGGAAAAAATAGCAATAGGGTACTTTGACCGCGGATGAACAGTAGCTCTAGAATTCGGAATGAGAAAAAAAAATATAGAGGGGTCCTTTAAAAAAGGAAGGATCCAAGCAAAAAAAAAAAAGGAAATCAAACAAAAAAATATGTAAGGAATTGAATTGAAAAAAAAAATAAAAGATAGCAATGGGGTACTTTGGTCATTCAAAAATGGGTGGATGAACAGTAACACGCACAGTAACAAGCAGATGAACAGTAATTGTGGAGTCTTGAATAAAAAAAACCATAGAGCGTCCAAAAAGAGGACCAAAAACAAAAAGAAATTAGACAAAAAAAAATACGAAGAGTTGATTTGGAAAAAAAAAAGGAAGAAGAAAGATAGCAATGGGGGCGCTTTGGTCATTCATGAGGAGGCGGATGAATAGTATCGCACAATAATTTTAACTAACGCTTTAGATATATAGGGTAATAATAATAATAATAATAATAATAATAATAATAATAATAATAATAATAATAATAATAATAAGGGTTAAAAAAAAAAAGATAACAAGGGGTATTTCGGTAATTGGACTTCGGGGGTACTGTTCATGAACACTATTCATGTACAGTAACCCAAAGTGACTCTTTATATATAACTAGGTGGTGTACACCGTGCATATGCACGCTGTGAAATTAGAATTTTGTTATTAACTCCCAGTAAAAAAACTCTCTGTTAAAAAATTTTTTGATACAAAACTTCTCGATAATCGTGAAAAAACATCAGTTAAAAAGTTCCTCGGTAAAAAGTTTTCCGGTACAAAACTATCTGGTAAACGTGAAAAAACTCCTGATAAAAAACTTTTCGGTAAAAAGTTTCGCGATACAAAACTCCCCAGTAACTAGGAAAAACTCCTGATAAAAAACTCCCCGATAAAAAGTTTTTCGGTATAAATCTCCCAGGTAAACGTGAAAAAACTCATGGTAAAAAACTCCCCGGTAAAAAATTTCCTGGTACAAAACTCCCCGGTAACAAAAAAAAACTCCCGGTAAAAAGCTCCATTGTAAAAAGTTTCCATATACCCGGTAAAAAGTTTCCAGATACAAAACTGCCTGGTCACCGTGAAAAAACTCTCGGTAAAAAATTCCTCAATAAAAAGTTTCTCGGTACAAAACTCCCCGGTAACCGAGAAAAACTCATGATAAAAAGCGCCCCAGTAAAAAGTTTCCCGATACAAATCTTCCCAGTAACCGTGAAAAAACTCTCGATACAAAACTCTCCGGTAAAAAGTTTTCTGATAGAAAACTCCTCGATAATCAGGAAAAAACTTTCGATAAAAAACTCTCAGATAAAAAATATTTCAATACAAAATTCCCCGATAACGTACAATCAAGATTCCTTAGTCGACTAAAACATGTCTTAAAGTTGACTAAGACATTTAGTTGAGTAAGACACGTATTTTAGTCGACTAAAGGCTTTATTTTTTTTATTTTTTTATGTTTTTTTTTTTCAATGAGGAGAGGAGAAAGAGGGAGGAAAAATAATCCAACACAGGTGCATGCATGTGGGTCCCGCACGCCACGATAGAGGACGACTAAATCTGACGTGTCACAGATTCATCAATAAAAAGCTTCATGATAAAAAGTTTTCCGATACAAAACTCTCTGGTAACTGGGAAAAAACTCCCCGTAAAAAGTTTCCCGGTAAAATATTTCTCGGTATAAAACTCCCCGATAACCGTGAAAACCCCCCGGTAAAAAGCTCACAGGTAAAATGTTTCCCGGTACAAATTTTTTCCGATAACCGTGAAAAAACTCCCGATAAAAAGCGTTCTGGTAAAAGGTTTCCCAATAAAAAGCTCCCCGATAACCAGGAAAAACTTCCGGTAAAAAACTCCCCGATAAAAAGTTTTTTGGTATAAAACTCTCCGATAACGTACAAGCAAGATTCCTTTGTCGACTAAAACATATCTTATAGTCGACTAAGACTTTTAGTCGACAAAGACATGTATTTTAGTTTACTAAAGGCTTTATTTTTTTATTCTTTTATTTTTTTTTTCCAATGAGGAGAGAGAGAAAGGAGAGGAGAAAGATCGAGGAAAAAAAAATCCAACAGAGGTGCATACATGTGGGTCCCGCATGTCACGATGGAGGACAATGAAATTTGACATGTCACGGATTCATCAGTAAAAAGCTCCCGATAAAAGGTTTTTCAGTACAAAACACTCCAATAACTACAAAAAAACTCCTCGGTAAAATGTTTAGTTTCCCGATAAAAAGTTTTCTCGTACAAATCTCCCCGGTACCGTGAAAAACTCCCGATAAAAAGTTTTCCGATACAAAATTCGTCGATAATCATGAAAAAACTCCCGATAAAAAATTTTTCGGTATAAAACTCCACGGTAATCAAGAAAAACTCCCGGTATAAAGTTTTTCGGTACAAAACTCCCCGACAACGTACAACCAAGATTTCTTAATCGACTAAAACATGTCTTATAGTCGACTAAGACCTTTAGTCGACCAAAATATGTATTTTAGTCGACTAAAGGCTTTATTTTTTTATTCTTTTATGTTTTTTTTTTTCAATGAGGAGAGAGAGAGAGGAGAGGAGAAAGAGGGAGGAAAAAAAATTCGACACAAGTGCATGCATGTGGGTCCCGCACGCCACGATGGAGGACTACTAAATTTGGCGTGTCACGGATTCATCGGTAAAAAACTCCCCGATAAAAAATTTTCCGGTACAAAACTTCTCGGTAACCTTGAAAAAACTCCCAGTAGAAAACTTCTCAGTAAAAAATTTCCTGATATAAATCTCCCCAGTAACCGCGAAAAAATTCATGGTAAAAAGCTCCCCGGTAAAAAGTTTCCTGACACAAAGTTTCCTGGTAACCGTGAAAAACTTCTGGTAAAAAATTTTTCGATACAAATCTTCCCGGTAACCATGAAAAAACTCATGGTAAAAAGCTTCCTGGTGAAAAATTTCTCAGTAGAAAACTCCCCGATAACAGATAAAAACTTCTAATAAAAACTCTCCGGTAAAAAGTTTTTCGGTACAAAACTCTCCGATAACGTACAATCAAGATTTCTTAGTCGACTAAAACATGTCTTATAGTCGACTAAGACCTTTAGTCAACCAAAACATGTATTTTAGTCGACTAAAGGTTTTATTTTTTTATGTTTTTTGTTCAATGAGGAGAGAAAGAGGGAGGAAAAAAAATCCGACACAGATGCATGCATATGGGTCCCACACACTACGATGGAGAACGACGAAATCTGACGTGTCACGGATTCATCTGTAAAAAGCTCCCCGGTAAAAAGTTTCATGGTACAAAACCCCCGATAACAGGGAAAAACTCCCGATAAAATACTCCATGATAAAAAGTTTTTCGGTACAAAATTCCTTAGTAACTGAAAAAAACTCTCGGTAAAAAGCTCACTGGTAAAAAGTTTCCAGGTACAAAACTCCCCGTTAATTGGAAAAAATTCCCAATAAAAAGTTTACTGTACAAATTTCCCCTGTAACTGGGAAAAAACTCATAGTAAAAAGTTTTTCGATGCAAAATTCCCCGATAATCGTGAAAAAACTCCCGATAAAAAGTTTTCTTGTACAAAACTCCCCAGTAATCGGAAAAAACTCCCAGTAAAAAGTTTTCTGGTACAAATCTTTCTTGTAACCGTGAAACAACTCCGGTAAGAAGCTTCCCGGTAAAAAGTTTTCCAGTAGAAAGTTCACCGGTAATCGAAAAAAAACTTTCGATAAAAAGCTCCCGGTAAAAAGTTTTTCGGTACAAAACTCTCCAGTAACGTACAACTAAGATTTTTTAGTCGACTAAAACATGTCTTATAGTCAACCAAGACCTTTAATTGACCAAGACATGTATTTTAGTCGACTAAAGGTTTTATTTTTTTTTCTTTTATGTTTTCTTTTCAATGAGGAGAGAGAGAAGAGAGGAAAAAAAAATCCATCATAGGTGCATGCACGTGGGTCCCGCACACCACAATGGAGGACAACAAAATTTGACGTGTTCATAAGTAATTCACGCTTAATATATATATATATATATATATGTTAATAATAAGGGTAACATATTGATCACACAGTGCGGCAAACGTTTTTTCTTTTTCATTATTTTTTGGATTTTGAATATCAAGTTTAAAAATTCAACGTGATTACTTTTAAATGACGGCACACAGATCAGATTTCCACGAGGGACTGGGTTTAATTGCATATTGGTCTATCAGTGAAGTGTTTTTCCAATAGAAATAATTATTCTTAATGTCAAAATTTATTAATATAATAATTAATTTTTTATTTATTGAGAAAAAATTTTATAATTATAATCTCTTTTCAATTTAAAAAAACTTATGTTCGTTTTAATTAAGATTATCTAATAGAACAGAAGGTCGATCTGGTTTAGTTGGGGTACAATTCTGGATATCGGATGATGACTAAGTCAGGACAAAAAAAAAAAATCTAATAGGACAGAATGAAATATTGGTAAAAAGAAAAAGTAAAAATCTTAATTATGATGATAAAAGTATAAATAATTATTAATTTTGGTTAAAAAAACATTTAACTCACAATTTAAATTAGTCAAATATCTTGATTATAAATAATTTAAAAATAAGTTAACATAATATTAATACCACCGTAACACTATTGATATTACTAATTGGGTGCTAATAAAATAGTTTAAAATCCTTAAAATAGGATTATTTATATTTTTAATATCATAACTAGAATTTCACATTTTACAAAAACACGATGGAGAGAAAAAGAAAAAAAAAGAAAAGATTTTAATTAAAAATCATTTACTTTTTTCTATTTGAGAGTTTTTGAAGGAAATAAATGGGAAGATTTTAATCATAAAAATTTTTCTTCCCAAAAGTGAGAAGAAAAGAAAAGAAGAAAAAAAAGTTGTCTAATAAATAAATCAAATTTATCCTTAAAAAGATAATAGAAAAATTTTTAATTCTAAATAAATCCTACATCATTTTCTTTCATTCCTAAAACTCCCAAATAAAATAGAAAAAAAATCTTATCATCTCTTTTCTTTTCTTTTTTTTCTCTTTCCTAAACTCCCAAACTAAACGTTAAGGATGTCAAATATTATTGTTTTTTATTTAATTTTTATTTTGGCCCGTATTTTCTTTCTTTCTCTCTCTCTTTTCTTTTAAAACTTTTTTGATTGGGCGAATTTTATTGACACTGCATTCACCTCATTGGTTCTTTGCCTTTTTTAATTTAATTCCTTCGATTATCTTTGACACAATTAATTTGCATTGGTTTCAAACACAGTGGTTTGCATCTCTTTTTCTCAAGATTAAGCCAAAAGGGGTACTAAGGTAAAATTACGACACATAAGATTTTATTAATTTAATTTAAAATAAGCATTTAATCCAAAATGCTTTCTTTACTTGAATCTGGAAAACATTTGGTAAAAAAGAAAATAGTAATGATTTGATTTTTAAAAAAATATTTATTTTTATTTTATGTTTTAATTATTGTAATAATGAGTATTTTATAAATATTCAATTATTAGGGTTTATTTCTTTTATTGTTTTCATAATTAATTTCTCTGATATTATATCAATATATTTTTTTTAATCATTTCTCTACTCATGGATATTTTGATTATTCAACTGTACCATAAATTTAACCTTCCCAACATTAACTTCTATGATATTATCTCTACAATATTTGATTTTTTTTTTGTTTTTTTATGTCTCTACCTCATTAAATATTTATCAATCTAATGTTCATATATTCGTTTGATCTCTACTATGAATTTTTTTTTGAATTAATGGCATAGGTAATTTTAAACTTTTTAATGAAATTCTAATTTATTATCAATAAAAAAAATATTATGTTAGGTTATAAATTTATACATTTGGCTGTAATTGATAATCACATAGGCAATTTCAAACTTTTTACTCATGTTCTAATTTATTATAAATTAAAAATTCTATTGAATATTAAACATATAAATTTGGTTATAATTTTAATCTTAATGACGGGAATTACTAATCACCCTACAAAAATATCACCTTAACATACAAAGAAAAGAAAATAGAGTGACAGAGGATGTCACAAATGGTGAAAAGAAAAACGAGGGGGGTTGTGAAAAAGAAAGGACGTTGTTGGCTTACTCATTACTAGCAAAATATAATAGAGAAAGACAAGGTTCAGCAATGACGAGAGATAAAAGAAGGTCAATATTTGTGTTAAAATTTTGAAATTGAAAAGAATTATATTAAAATAATTTAATATAAAATATTGGATAATAATTTAAATTAAATTAATCAAAATATAATTTTAAATATCGTTTGATCAATAAAAAAAAGATCATGAAAGATAAAAAGAAATGAGAGGAACGTAGAGAAAGGAAGACATTACCCAGATATCGATCGAATGGATAAATTACTCGACCTTTTAACTAAAAACACAAATTTAACATATGATTTATAGAACAGATTATGTTAGAAAGATTTTAGATGGATCGATTTAAATTAATTGATACGAAATCTTAGATATCAGACAAATGAGGAAATGTCCAGTGTAGACGAAAAAAAAAAAATGGAGGAAGACATTGATCGATCTCTTACTCTCTAGCTTCATCTTCTTGATCTACGTAGCCATTACTCGATCCTAATCGATTAAAAAAAGGAAGACAGTTTATGGATAGAACGGTCAATCCACTGAGGCACAAATTCCTAGTTTCACCACCAGCTTGCTCCCATGCACCTTTATTATTATTATTATTATTATTATTATTATTATTATTATTTTAAGCTTCCGTTTATGAAATTTGTCTCTCTCCCTCACAATAGAGTGTCCGTTTATAAAACCAGTTTACTTGTAAAAATTTTATAGTTTAAAAAATGTCGCACAATGCTCTCATAATTATGAATCGAAACAAACGGGCGAAAAGTAAAAAATAATTAGTGTTGAATGGAAAGAGATCAATGTTAGGCCAATCGGCCAAACTTGCTTCTAAAAATTATGTATTTTTGTGTATTGTAAAACAATTACAAATGAATATAGATCAAAGCTCCATGTCCGAAAATTATTGTCATGGTTAGACAATAGCGAATCAACTCCCAGAGTAGGCTGAAGCACAGTATACCCACGGCGAATCACCTCAATAGCGATTAATATCAAAATTTCCCAGTCTGCATCATCAATGTGGAATCTAGTGAGGTGCTAAACAATGACTTATGTGCCACTAACTCTTCACTACAGCATCGTTGCTAATGAGCTGTAGCTATCGTGCTGCTGAAGCGGCCTCAATGGCACTACCCAATGGCCATGCTGCTTCGACATAGGCATTTTGGTACTTCACCTTCTTCACCAATGTAATTTTTTGCCAGGGATCAAGTCCTGTCAATCAAACAGAAGTAGAAAATGGGAACTTCGACTTCTGCAACTTCTCAAAAATGCACACAACACCACACAGTTTGAGCATTGTAAGCACTAATACTTACCAAACCCGTCTACAAGTAATGTGAATTGATACACAAGATCCAAGCATAGGTAAGGAAGATTATCTGCTTCAACACGGGTGAATGTAGTTTTGACATTCTCGAGATCAGACTGACAAGCTTGCTTGGCTGCTTCCTCAAAATCCACCGGACGAACTACAGCAACAGCCTTCTGGGGTTCAACAAATCTAGCCTGCATGTGAAATTGTTGCTTTTGGCATCAAGCTTTACAAAACGCTAAGCTTAGAAATTCTAGTCAAGAAAAAATGAAGAAAAAAGGATGGGGATGACTGGTACCTCTACAGCTCTGTCAAAGAAAAATGAAGCAACAAACAGATTCTTCTGTCCATCACCGCCTCCACCATTCCATACCCCACCAAATGTGCATTTCATATGTGTACAAGTTGATTCGTTAACTTTAAGAGCCTCTCGCGCAACCCTCCGACATTCACTAACACTTGAACCAGATGAAGGAGCTGATGCATCATATGAGACACCTCCATAGGTGTACTTCCCTGCAATGAGGCAAAATTTAAACAGACTTTTCTATTGCTTTTGCTCATGGATAAAAAATAAATAAGCAAACTAAAAATGGTTTTTCAAAGCCCTAAATGCTCCACCTATTTAGCTTCCTCCACACCAACTAAAAAGAAGGTATCATACTATCATTATTACAATCTTCTCTTCACTGTACAGCACTCCATCCCTAGCAGGGACCAGATGTATATGCAGTTAAGCACAAAGCAAAACCCACAAAATATTGGGTCCAAGAGCAATGAAGGATCACATGATCCACCATCTCGGACTAAAAAACCAGCACACCAACCTCCAGAAGAATGTAGGTTAACAGCATCTTCTTTTATCCACATAAATCCACCTCTACGAATTGGTTAAAGGACGCAGCAATATTTTACATGTAGAACCAGTCAGCATGATCTATACCAGAAGGCAATGAATGAAAAGAGTGCAGCAGTTATGTTCATTTCAATTTTTATTTCCATCTTTGGAATTGGTTTTGTTTCTTGCCAAAAATTGCAAGGAGGAAACAGAAAGTAGCTGTGTAAACACACTAGTAAAACGAAAAGCCTACGGGACAAATAAGGTTATAGCCAAGATTGGTGATGAGTAGCATAAAGCCATCTAGTTCGACACCAAAATGATGCTATTGGTTATCAATACCATGATAATTGGAACTAGAAGTAGTATCAGTTGACTTTTTATCTGGAGTTACATGGGTGCTCTCGGTGCCATATCCATTTTTGCATAGAGCCTATTCTGCAGTACAAATTATAAGAAAGCATTGATTCACCCGAGAGTATCACTCTAATAGTCTGAAGATAAGGATTGGAGATAGGTTTGATGAATTTAGAGAAATAGAATCTACCATTATAGCCAGTCAAGACGCAAGGATTGCCATTGTCTTCAACAACCTTCAGGATCTCTGCTCGGGCTGCTAATAAGCCATAATGCAAATAACTGTAACGCAAGCCAAAAACATACTTAGTCTCTGTCCTCTAATTGGTCAATGTTACTTAATAGGCTACCAACTATTTGGTTGAGTGTTATGTTTCGAATCCCACAACCCATGGGTTGAAGGCCGATTTCTACCTCCCCCAATAGGGTAAGTCCTCCTAGTAAAAAAATGAAAATAATAAAAATAAGAATAAAAATAAAACATTTATAGCAGAAGAGTTTAGGTACAATGCCTTATGACCATATAATCTTATTTTAAATGACGTTTGTGAAAATAAAGATTGGTAAATAAGTAACAAGCAGTAAAGAGAAGTCAACAGTACTTGATTAAATTACTTTCTTTGAGATAAATGTATTTTTTTTTTTAAGGAAATGTGAATCTTCTACACATCATGTCTTCCACCAAATGCTAGGCCACTCTAGCTTTTATAATATAGATTACCTGATCTGTACATAAAACAATATTAACTAGCTCCTCTGTCTTAGCCATATCATATCTTTTGAAACATCACCATGCCATGTCATTTGTGTCACTACTTCACGGTGCATGATGACAGGGACTTAAACTCCAGCATATCGCCAATATCCTTTAAGCAGTATGCCAGAAAAGTTACTAGTATATAAACCATTTAGTCGTCAATAGGAAATTTAGAGCAATTATTCATATTCAAACCAAAATGTTGGAGTTAAAGAAAAGAAAAAGGTCATAATCAAGGAACTAGAAGCACAGAACAAGCAAGCAGTTCACAAAGTTGTCAGACCAAAAGGAATAAAACCTGTGAACATAGAGGTAATAGTTTTTCCCCTTGAGATACAATTTTTTCACATATTGATCTTCTCCTTCAGGAACTTGTGGTGCCTTCGCAGCATCTGCTTCTGATATAGCATATGCCATTTGAACAGATCCACCTCCAAGATCAACTACACCAACTGTGTCCCTGTACTTCTTTCCCAAATTTCCCAATAGATAGTTTATGGTCACCTGCACAAGAAACTGCAACTTCAGACAAGATTCTGAAAGCACCAGATTTATAAAATCGGTGAAAATACTCCTCAACTATGAAGTCATTAAGAATGATTCAAACACAATGGGACCAGCCACAAGACTTCTCTTCATGCAGCAAACTACAAAATTATGGCAAGTAGTAATGAAAAGTCAACCTTCCACAATTCAGCAGTTTAATCTAGGTAAACGTTATATTTATAGGTGAATAACACCATTGATGTTGAGTAAAAATGCAAGTGGACTAATTTCCTTATTGGTATTAAGTCTTCACAATTCATTGATCTGTTAGATTATGAACATCATAAAAAAAAAAAAAAAACATTCTCAATCAACTTAAGCTTTTAAAGTAGGTTATTTGACTAATCCAATCAAAATCAACCATTTCAAACTCCAATGCAACTCATGCCCAGGAGAAGATAGTTCCAACTCCAAGATGAGCTTTAGCACAGGAGTCGTCATAGATTATATCCCTTTTTTTTTTGTCTTTTTTTCTTTTGGAAGTGTAGGATGGAGGACTAATCATTAAAGTGCTTTATGCTCCATTCTAACATAATTTCATGGGCAAAAACTAATACTTGTAGCTAATGGTGCCACTAGCAAAAACAGTTTGATTTTAAGCCAATAAAAAATACCGAATTACAACCTCCCAGAAATTGACAGTCCATGCTATGATGATTGTATTGAATCTCATATGGCATAGTCATGACAATCTACAAAAAACAATTGTTGAACACGAAATGTATGATTTACTCAAGAACTCAGACTTACATAATCTATCTTTACTCAGGAATCAAAAACAAAAACAACAATCCTGGAAAAAAAAATGAAGAAGAAGAAGAAGAAATCAAGAGAAAAAAATACTATTATTTCCAACCCTTTTTGACAAGAAAGAAAAAGATAATTAACAGATGAAAATGATAACTAAAGACAACATTCGTTGATTAAACAAGATAGATGCTGATAGATGCTCATGTTAAAAAAGTTGATAATGCTGGCAGCTACTGCACACAGTCCAAGTAAAACTCTTGGAATTTGACTAACCAAGCGGCATGAAGCTAGTCTTTTTTATTTTTATTATTATTGTTTGTTATGCAATAAGGAAAGGGTAAGACTTGAACCATTTACCTCACAATTGAAGGTTCCAAAGCCTTTTTGATGACCATCGGGGCCAAGTCTGAGATAAGGGAAAGCCAAGTTAATAGACGGTTATGAACCATGCTTGAGTTGGGTTGTGGAAGATTATTTTTACCATCATGGTCTTCTCTTTAGGGGAGTAGAGAGAACATTCCCAAATTTGTTGGGTTCTTGGTTGGAGTGAACATTTTTGCAAGGGTCTTACAGCTTTCAGCATTAAATGTTATAGATGTCATAATAGATTTCAATGATTTTTTAAACTTGGGGGCAAAGGTTTAGTGCAATAGTGTATTTCTCTTATTCCAACTCTGCCCCACACCCCAAAAAAATTAATATGGTACTATTTTTTATTATGATAACCTAGTTTTTCAGCAAAAATGAATAAGAAAATCATTATGGGGAATGTGAAGGACAGACTTCAATTCTGAACATACCATTACCCTACAACCAATATATTTTCTTAGTATTGAGACCAGTAGACTAAACACCTAGACCACAGCCTTCTACAAACATTTCCAAATGGAAGCTGATTGAACCCAAATCATCAGGAATGTGCCCACTTTAAACAAATCTTTAGCATTGTAAAAACAAAATTTTATGTGCAATATGTAAAACAATTTAACATGCTGAGAATAGAGTCCTGCACATTTACTTCTGACAACAGGTGGACTGTGATAATGTAGATATATCTTAGTCATTTATGTCTTTATCAGGTTGTAAAAATGTTTGCTTTCACCAGTAAAAAATGATTGCATCATCTGTAAACAAAATATTGGTAATCTTGGACTCTATTCCATCCCTACTCCCTGATGACAACCCCTATACATCCATGAGCTGACATCCTAAGCATCATCCTACTAACCACCTCAATCACCCGGATAAACAACAAAGAAGAAAATGGATCCCTTTATCTCAAATACCTCGATGCAGATAAAAAGCAGTAGGTGAACCATTACAAAAGACGGAAAAGGAGTTGAAATGGACCTCTGATCCGTGCCACCTATTCCAAAGTCCCATCTTTTTTGAGACATACAACAGGAAGTCCCACACATTGAAATTAATGCTCATTGAATCCAAATCATTGAGGATATACTCAATTTAAAAAAGAAAAAAAAAAGGATTTTGGCCCAATAAAAAGAACTGTGTTCTATGATTTGACACTATGAACAATTATCTAAAACACAGAACATGGCCATGCACATTTAGGTTTAGCACAATAAGTGGCTGGTGCTGTTGCGAATATGACTTGGTCATTCGATGCCTAGATCAGATTGCAACAATTTTTGTCTTGGCAGACTTATTGGCAATGGGATGGGTGCAATGTTGGATGATAAGGTAAAGTGTATTTGTTTAATCCTCCAATTAATTCCCGAATGTTTTGGAGTGAGTAAAATAAAAAGATGTTGTATGGAGAGGAATACTTGCCAACACTTGATATTATTAGGTAGATATCAAAATCTCTGTTCATCTATTTATTTAATAAAAACTGAGATATTTTCTGCTACAATCAGGTCATCAGGGATGCAAGAAAAGTTCTCTATCTATGGCAATGTTTGTCAGGGCAATTAAAGATATGCCCAAAATATACCAAAGGGAATTAAAATAGTTCTCCGTGGCATAAGCGTAGGGAGGCCACCCACTGCCATCTGGCAAACTAGAATCATGGGTAGTTCCAAGGCACTCCCTTGGGCAATTCCAATGGAATGTTTCTTAGACAATAGCTTTAGAGATTTATAGTTGAGCATGTGTTATTGTGGAAGTAGGCCATCACATGTAGGCATCAGGCAAATATCCAAGGAGATTATAGGAGCCTACAGAGTGGGCATTGGCTACTGCATATTAAAACCATGGGTAGTTTTATTAAATAAAGACCTAGGTATTATATATAGGCACAAAAAAAAAAAAAAAAATTTGCTTCAGAACTAGGGATCATGGCCTCTCCTGTAGGCCCCCTACCTCCACCACTTAGTGTAATATTCCAAAATCTTATACAAAGGAAACCAAATATCATGATTACTTTGTCATCAGAAATCTCAACCTGCAGGGGATTAATTTTGGCCCTACACATTCATATCATAGCATTTATATCTGGGATCTGGCATTCAAAGACCATAAACACAAGCAAATAATGGGCAAGGAGACACAAAGAAACACACAGAGACAGGTAACAAAATTTGTAAATGTCATACCCATTGATAAGCACCTTCTTGGATGCCATCCAATACACTGACCCAGTCTGCTTGGGATTTAAAAGAGCTTTCATGTTTCAAAAGATCTCTGACCTGTGGCCAAACCAGTTCAAAACTTATGAGACAGTCCTTGACACGGAAAATCAAAAGTATCAAACTTCACAGCCACATGGCTCAATATTTACCGCTTGCAGAATCCTATCAGGTGCATCACCTTTCAATGCCCTCAATCCTGCAGTTGCCTGCATTAATGTTTGAAACAGTGTCAAACAAAATTCAGAAACATTCACATTTAAAGATCTGTGGACAATCAGAGTACAATTACCTACCCCAACTTTAACAGGCGTCTTGCCACGCAACTCCTTTGGAACAGCTTCTTGAGCTTCCTTCAAAAGAGTTTTCAAAGAATTTGCAGCATTTTCTGGATTATCAGCATATGCGCTCAAACCCGGTTTTAACTACAGGCACAACCACCAAACAAAAACAAAGAAAACTTCAAATCAACTATTCCAGATCAAGTAAACTTCAAATCGACTATTCCAGATCAAGTAAAACACGAGGAGATTTTATCATCCCATGACAATTTTTATGAATTTGAGTGTCAAACTACTATTAGATTTTTCCCCCCCTCATATTTTGCCTTGTCCAATTATGGCAAAAACACACAGGCCGCCACAACAAAAATAATTTTCCTTTGCAATCGTTTGTCTACACACACACACACACTGCATTCTTCATACACATGAATGATGAACTAAGAAGCAAGAAGCACCATCTCAGTATTAAAGAAAATCATATTAACTACTCCGAATCAAGCAAAAATTATACAATTATTTACTTGTGTACACATCCCCTACGGAAATGAATTCCGAAGCAAAACGTGCACAATTTGCACAATCGCCAAATCAACTATATGTTAAATCAAATAGAAAAGTCCGAAATAAATCAAGAAATTAAGAATGAGCATGCCATACCTGATTGAAAAGCTCGAGTTCTTTACCGATAGGAACGAGATCCAAATTCTTATCAAAGCAGAATACATGAACCCTACTTCCAGAACTACCGGCATCGAAAATGACAGCGTAAGTGCTCTTGGATTGGTAATTGGGAGAAGCCTTGCGATTAGAAAGAGCGTGAGACATATCTTCGATCGAATCGTCAGGAGATTTAGGCATGCAGAAGAGAACGAAGGAGATTAGAAGAACAGGCAAAGAGATCACGAGAATCACGCTTCGGTATCTGTAGATCTTGTCGGAGAGAGACTCGTGCTGTCGATTTCGCTTCAACATTTTGTCGAGACTGTGATGACTGCTGTGAATGTGATGGTGCTCGAGATCTTGATCTGATGTTGATTCGAAGAGGTCAGCAGACGAAGGCGATCTGTAACGAACCTGACCGTTTCCTCCTCCGGCGGCGGAACCTTTCAACGACTGGGAATCTTGCACGGTCTCCAGCTCGTCCTCTCTGTTCTCTCTCTCTCTGTGTTTCAGATCTGTGTGTAATGAATGGAACTGAAGAGAGAGAGAGAGAATCAATTGAATTGAATTCGGACACAGAGAATTGATGAGAGAGGGGGGGGAGGAAGAGAAATTGAAGTTCCGATCTCTCTCTTCTTTTGTAAGTTTTGAGAGAGAGAGAGAGAGGTGGTGTCGGTGTGATGGGTGTCAACTCGTTTGTTTTCTCTGTTCAGAGTGAGTTTCTTTTGTTTATTTGAAATTTTGGAATTTAATTTTATTAAATTTATTAGAGAAAAATCTGACGTATGAATGGCAGTGAAAAAGTGCGTGCACTGCAAGTGGCACGTGCTATATAGGCATGGAATTTTCGGACATTCGCATTATTTTGTAAGGGAAGTGACCAAATATTCAGCCAGAGTTCCTATATTACATATTATCTGGGGCAATTTGGTCATTTAGCCAGAATACCCCTTTGTTTTTTTTTTCTTTTATTTTTGGATACCAGGAAAGGAAGGCCTCAAGGCCCAAAACTTCAATTAAAACTTCTTGATGTGTAAAAAGGTTATTTGAGAGTTTATTCGAAATTACGTTCGGCCAAAAATCGAATGACATATAGGTCTGGAAGTGACGAGACCAATTTGGGATACTGCTTTATTTTAGACAATTAGTCAAACAAACAATGTATTAAAATCAATTTTTATACGATCTAATTTTAAAAATCATATCATATAATAAAATAGAGATACATGATATTATTAAAGAACATTCAAAAAATTTATCCCTAAACAACATAACACAACTTAATTTACTCAAATTCCATGGAAAACTGAACCAATAGGAGAGGCGTGACCAGAGTAAAGCTCCTTCCCATGAGAGCTCTCATTGGTCCCTCATGTCATGCTGCAACTACTGGAAAGAAAGAGCCCCCTTTATCATCGAACTAAGATAATAAAAGGTCAAATACTAGATAATTTCCTCACCTGTGTGATATCAAAACTGCTTGCTAAATAGATTATTTCTGTTCTGTTATTTGAAAAATAAAGGGGAAAGAAAAAGAACCCTTTTATTTAAAATTGATAAATAGCATCGACAATTTGCCGAAGAGTCATTTGTCATGAATACTCCCTCCCCCCCCCCCCCAAAAAAAAGAAAAACCAAGTAGCTGCGAAGAAAAAGAAAAAAAAAATCATTATCAGTGGATGATGTCCTTTGGCCGCTTCAGACAATGTGGCGGGAGACAAATGACAAATGAGTTCCAATGTCTTGTAGACAGCTTTATGATCAAATTATATCATCTTCTCAACAGCTTTAACACATCTCCAACCAAATGCAAAGAACCAGTGACAAGAACCTGCAAGTCCACAAGATTTCATAACATTCTGTTAAGAGTATGTTCCTCAAGGCTATATGACTTTCCAACACTGTCAACGATGAGTTATGAAAAAAAAGCACTGCACTGATGCTCTTCACTTGAGGTAAACAATCATGCAGCATAAAGGCTCTTTACACTACTCTAGGCGATGCACATGTAGGCTAAGCTCTAAGTGATATCAAGCTCTACAATATGAATGCGGTGCCTGGTCCTGTTCTTACACCTCAACACCTCCCAAACCCACGCAGTGGTTCCTCCACTGCTTAAGTTGGAAGCACTCCCTAAATACTATGACAACTAAAAGTTCTGGACCTTCCGCATTTGAAAAATATTTACTTCGAAACTATAATAAATACCACTCCAAATTTTTGGGACTAAGACTTTGGTTGTTGTTGTAAACTATAATAAATACCACCAGTCCATATCTTAACCAATTTTCAACTACAATATCCAAACAATACATCCATCCTTCATCAAAAGGCATTAATTGGATATCTATTCAAACATTACCATTCATGCCAAGATTATTATAATTCATTTCAATCCAATCTTTTTTTGATTGGAAAAGTCAATCCAACCATGACATATAAATAAAGTGATTTCATTTAGTTTCATGCGATTACAATTCAAAACAAGACCAATAGTGGAGAAACACTTAAAAAGGGAAGCTTGAGGAGAGAATGCAGGCCATGAGTGTGCTGCCTCTATAAGTTGGTGACTTCTCTCTTTTACTTATTGCTTTCCATATTATCCTTGCTTGCTTAAAATTGTTTATTAAATTCTCACCCACCGTTTGTAAATTGAGAAAATTTTATGAATAAGTTATAAATATGTAAAATTGGATAATTAGCAACAACTAATTTCACCCTCCCTCTTTGGTTTTAGACATCAGTGTACTTTCCAAATACATCTGCTAGAGCAACTATACAAACATCAAAGTTCACAAGAATGAGAGAACACAATGAAATATTTGTACCTGAACTCTAAGTGAAGGATTTTCTTTAACACAATCCCTCAGCCATTTTACTGTCAACGGCAAGGACGGAATCACAGCACTGCAAGTGAAGCACCTATCTGTGTAAGGGCTACTGGAGGTATCCTCATATAGAAACTCATGAGGCGGCAACAATTCTGGATTATCTGTTCTGGAAGCCTTTTCAAGTGTAAGATCTGCATATGATTATCAAGAAGAGTGGCAAAATAAGCTTAAAAAGTAAATGGAAGTCAACAATTTATGTGACAAGCTCAAACTTAAGAAAGATTTCATGTGGACAATGTTTAAAGGAAATGACCTTTTCCAAGAATGATCTTCTCCCAAATTCTCTGAAGGTTAAATTGCCAAGATAAATCTTTATTAGGAATATCCAAAGTAACTACTGAGGCACCAGAGGTAACCCGGCCATATGTTGACATACTAGGAACAAAAAGGGCTTTGGAGAAATGCGTACCTGAGGAAATTCGAAGCAGATCCAAACACGTAAGTTTCATGGCAATGCATACAAGGTTTAGAGAAACAAAGTTTAAATGTAAATCTAACAGCAAAACCTTCCACTTTGGTTGGACTCAAGGGTGGTTCTAGCAGTTCAAGGAATCATGCCCGGTGTTCTGGATGAGTTAAATTCCACCGGATTATAGCCGTTTTCTAATATGGACCTGGGGCAGTAAGCAACATACAAATTTTCTACAACTCTTTCAAATAAAGTGCAGTCAACTTAGTTTAGAATATCTGTCATGCACAATGATGCGACAAATTGTTATTAGTAGTTTCTTTAGTATAAAGAATTTCCGGTATTTATGGATACTGATAGATTTATAAGACTGATTTGCTTCTAGTTGTGTACAGTTCTAGTTTGATTATATTTCTTCCAATATCTTAGGATTTTATCTATTTATATTCATGCATTAGGGTTGTGCCAGACAATTTTATGGCATTTGATGTTGAATTGAGGACTGATGTTATAAAAAATAAAATTCTCCTCTCATGATAGAAGCTGGGTACACTTGCTTCTTTCTGAAGCACAGACATCTACACGTCACACAATACAACACAGTACAGATAAAGTTGCATGAAAAAGTTAGAAAAATTTTACAAGTTACAAAAGTTGTATCCTGTTGCATTTAGGAATCATGTCTCACATGAACACAACACAGACACTGTCGTTTCTAGACATGGCGGTATAACATACCCCCCCAACCCCAGGGGTGACAGTTCCCTTGCTTCTTCCCTATTTCTTCTTCTCCTCTGAATTCTACCAATGTTCTCTCCCATATTGTTCTGCATTGAGCATTTTTCTAAGATGGATATGCACAATTCAGTAGTTTAAACAAAGATGGTTGACATGGAAATTTCCATGACTTATTCAAATTTGTGCGCAGAAAATTAATTTTGTTGCATATGGCAAAGCCCTGTATCTTTTGGTCACTCACAGTTTTAATTCTGTCCCGTCAATAGCCAGATTATCCGAGACCAGATACTGCCCCTTTCCCCCACCCCCAAAAGAATAAGCAACAAAGTGTAGAAAAAGGAAAAAAAAAAAAGGAGAGAGAGAGAGAGATGGCAGACAGTTATAAGAACAGGATATCGCAATATTGAGTGGCAGACATTTTGTGGTTAAAAAAGAAACCTGAAGATGCGCAGGTACTGACGAGCCTTGGAAGTAAAACTTGAGGATCTCTAATTTCCATGCAATTGAATAAGAGAATCTACAAGGTTCAAATTTATGTGCACATACAACAAAGTTTAGGATCTAGAAGAAAACATCAACATGAGAAGTAATTAACGACCAGGCTTTCAGAGCTAAATGGTAATGTCTAAAGAATGACTACATAACACTAATTTATCATAGATTGTAGTATTATACCTGCTTAGCAATCCCCTCAGACCCAAATATATTCACTTTCTCATGTTGATTAAAACCATTTTCCCAAGCCTGTCTCCTTTTTTGAACCTTAAACGATGAAGATGAGAATAATAGTGATGATGATGGATTCTTGTTTTCTTTAACAATGTCAGAAAACCATCTGGCACAAGCCTCCATGCTCTCAGGACTGTGAGCTCCATCCAAGTAAAATATAAGATCACCAGAAGATTTTGTTGCCCGGAACACATTATTCAGAGGAAGAGGAATGTCATGCACAATCTGAGCCCTCCCAGGAAGACGTGCAGTTGCTAGACCTCTTAAAAATGCATCAGGCAAATCCGCTTCCTGTTTATCCTGTTCAATGTAAAATTAGTTGGCATTTCTTGAATGAGAAAAAAATTGCCAGGTGTATGGTTAATGCCACTCCCAAACAATGGAGATGGCAGGGTGAAAACCAGTGCTTTAATGAAGTATAACACAATGTAGAGATAAAAATGTGAAAACAATGGAGATTAGTTTAGGAGTTCAACCAACATTTAGGAAAAGTTTGTCCCAGTTGCCAGTGCTTTGCAGCCAACATTTACAAAGTGAAACAGCAAGCCCTGCATTAACAAGCTGGTGATCACCAGCCAAACTAAGCTTTAGCCCATCCAACTTCTTGTTGTCGAGTGGCAAGGTTACTTCCAAAGGAACCTAAATTCGGAAAAGGAATATCAACGGACAATAATTTAACTTTTCATGAGCCTCCTCAGGCAATCCAGATCCTCATATAGCCAAACGTAGAGCAAACATGAAGCACTCAATAACATGATGAATTCGCATACATATAACACATTTAATCTTCATAACGTATTATATTCATAGATTGCAGCAAATGAATCCAAAAACAAGACAAGAGTGCTGATGTCAAAATCATATGTATTTGTGTATGCGTCTTTAACAATTTAGCAAAGAATCACTGTGGTTATCATAGTATTAAAAGTCAGGTAGTAATAGCCACAACCCAACACCCATAATGGCAAGTACACGGCTGTTATAGCACAACCAACACCTCTACAAAAATGTGGCTTGTCATCTGCAATTGAAGATTTTTGTTACATTTCTCCTGCATTGTTTGGTGCCATTATGGCCATGACCATGACTGCAATGGCAACTGAGACTCTGATTTTTCCATGATTGTTACACATTTATTACTTTTGTCAGCAGCATGCAATAGACAATGCCATTATCAAATTGGCTTTAGCTATGTGTTCAATGGAGTGGCTTACATGGTCAGTTGGATCCAGGACCCTTTCATTCAGGTGCAGAACCCAAAATCAAGGGCCTAAGATGCTGTAGAGAATTACCATTTTGATTTGATGAGGCAAGAAGGAAAAGTTCTTGCTATTTTACAACTAGAGATACCCAGATATTAAGAATCCACAAGATTTTGTTATGCCGCCTGAAGGAACCAAAACTAATACTAGACAATGCTTGCTCATGATGGAAATAATAATTGATATGCTTTATACTCTAGAAAATGAGGAAAATGGTGTTACCATCAGTTCACAGGCCCTCATATGAAGAACATCCATTGCTTCAGGAAGTTGAGATACCGTAAATGCAGGAGTTTGAGGCTTCAGGAGCAGGGAAGACATCAATTCCATTCAGAAAATACTTGAAAATGAAAACTGTGGATCCCAAAATCTAAAAAGAAATAGTGGAATGAATGATCCACTACTACATAGTACCAAGGTCTGTTTCTTCAAGATGCATCAAAAAGTATTTTATACCTTGAAGATTCCAGCTTTGTGGGAAGCAATATGCCTAAGGGTATTTCCTGCAAGTTAAATAGTATGAGCAACAATGACATCCACGAGTTCACTTGATAGGCAATTTTCGAACTGTGACAAGTGAAGCATGGAGGTAAAACAATGTTTCAACAAATTAAGATCCATATAAGAATGATGAGACTTTTGGGTGAGAACTTAACATACCCAACACTTCCATATGATCCATCCCTAGAGAAGTAACACCACAAACAACAGGTGCTTTGATCTGCACATAATCTCATCAAGATCATATTTAATCATCAAGAGTTTCATTTCTAACTAATTCAAAGCTCATTTTCTAGGACAGAAAAATAAAATTCTTTAAAGTAAGATTACAGTTTCCAATTTAATAAACGAGGCAATGATAGTACTTTAATAGGCCAATTAAAATTATGCTTCATACAACAAAATACATACCACATTTGTGGAGTCCCTTGTCCCTCCAAGGCCAACTTCAATGATGGCTACATCTACCTGTGACAGGTCAAAGGGGATAAACCATCAACATCAGGGCATGCTAAGGGCGTGGTTGGTACAACTTTTAAGAAATAGCTGTTCAACTTTAAGTCAAATAGCTAAAAAAGGGTGTTTGATAACGCAGCTCATGACTAATGGAACCACGGTTAATAATCCAAAAGCTGTTAAAAAGTTATCAACTACCCAAAATAATTTTTGACTTTTCAATTTTTTTTTTAATCTATTTTACCTGTTTTATATTAATGACAACAAAAAAATTTAAGTAATCAAAAATCATTTCACCCATCTTATAATTTTTACTTTTTTACTATTTTAACTCTTTAACTTTTTTATAAGATAATATTTATTGAAATTATTATTATTGTATGGATTTAAAATAATTAATTTTCATTTTTTAAATAGTTGAAAATTTTGTCTTTTCTTATAAAGTCATAGATACTTTTATGATTCGCTAAAATTTTTTATAATATGTATTTGTATTAATTATTTTCTAAAAAATTATGAATATTATATTTATAAATTTTGCACTTCAATATATAACAATAATATGAAAATAAAAATCTTAAAAATATATATATATTTATCTAATATAGATTTCTTCTCTTTTGTCATTTTATATATGAACAATTCATATCTGCTATGCAAAGAAACACTAATATCAATTACCAGCAACTATAAGTGATTGGTTATCAGCCGTCAACCATGAACCTTTACCCGTCAGCCATCAGCTCATCAGCTAAATTAAACTGGCCCAAACACTCAAGGCTACGCACATACATACACCCAAGGATGCATAGTTAGCAACTTGATTGAGCCCATCCCTTTGTCCGAGCAAACTGGCAAAGGGGCAGTTCATGACCCCTCATACATATCGCAAATGAAGTACCATGTTCAAAGAAATATTGGTTATCATTACCAGTCATGTATAAGAGACAGACTAAGATGGGATGGAATTAACACTGCCAAAACGGGCCAGCCTGACCAGTCTAGACACGGCTACAAAATGGCTGATCCAGGACCATCTGCCATGGGCTAGCTGGCTAAACAGGCAATCCCGCGGGCCTCTCACTTTTTTAATGAAATTTGTATAGTGGGTTTTATATATAATATGCAGAAAGATAGGAAAAGCAGAGGATTTGTTTTTGTGACGATGAGTTTTGGGCATCTTTTCCCTAAAATAAATAAAACATTCAAATGACATTCAAGGTTGGAACATGAGCACTAAAACAGAAATTGAATCACATCATCCTAAACTCTGGCAGTAGATTAAAGTCGGTTTTCATAAATACAAAAATAAGCATAACTAACAGATGCATCTCAAATTTAAAATAGCCAATAGAAATGAAATTGGCTTACTTTTAAAAGTAGTGGCTAATAATGGAGGAGCAGTTTGATAGATTTTTCTTTGTCTTTTATTTATAATTTTAATTTTTATAGGTGATGAAGGCCAGACGATAAGGGAGGAGCAAATCTATTTCGCTACCTATTGAACTGGCTGGAACAGATCTTCTTGAGATGGAATTGAGCGGAAACGATGAAGGATTAAACACAGCGACTAAAGTAAGCAATTGAAAGAATTAAAAGAACAAACAGCAATTGAAGATGGGATTTGAAAGAACAACAAAGATTGCAAACAACAAAGCCAAATTCCAGCGAATGAAAGAAACAAAACAGCAGTGTAAGAGGAAGAAGAACAAAAAATAGGCTTCTATGATTTCTTAAAACTCCAATCCCTCTCTCAATCTTGTCCCAAAATCCTCTCCCCCCAAATTTTTACTCTCCCTCTCTCAAAACCTTAATCTCTCACTCTCTCTCTCCCCCCTCAATCACTCCCAAAGGAATCTCTGTGTGTGTGTGTGTGTGAGAGAGAGAGAGAGAGAGAGAGAGAGAGAGAGAGTGATGAAGGAGGGTGAGGAGGCGTTGTGTGCTGCTCGATTTTTTGTCATAGTCGTTGGTAAAGAGAAGGAGAGTGAGGAGTGATGGAGAGAGAGGGAGCACCGCCATTGGTTGAGGGAGTGTGAGGAGAAAAATGTAGTACTTCTTTGTAAGAACTATCGGTAATGATGTAATAATTGGTAGTTTCAATAATTTTAAAAGTTAGTTTTAATAGTTAGAAAGTTAATAGTTAGGAAGTTAGTGGTTAGGTGGTTTAAAAATTAGTTAGTGGTTAATAAGTGGTTAGGGGAATCAATATAAATAGATAGTGAAAGAAATGAATTGGATATAGAGTGTAATTGATGTTGATCTCATTCTCTCTCTAATTTCCTTCTCTATTTCTTTCTCTCTCTCTTTCTATCTCTTTCTCTCTAGTCATTCTCACTCTATCTCTCTTTCTCTCTCTCTATCACTTTCTCTCTCTAATTTTCCTTCTCTCTTGAGTGGGATTGTTACAAATTTATATCAGAGCTTACAAATTCTTGGCAAAACAATTAGAAAATGGAAGAGGAAACCCAGTTTGAAGAACAACTCAAGAAGTTAGATGCAAAAATTGACGAATTGCGACTACATATCGAAAAAAGTTTGATGAACAAGACCAAAAATTTGATGCTTTTATGGCTAAAATAGAAGCAAAATTTGATGCTTTCTTGAAGATGATGAATGAAGATAAGCATAAAGAACAAGGAGCAAATCAATTGTTTGCCAGCTCCAAGATGCAAGAAACTAGCATGGACGAAATGAAGCCACAATTTCAGCTTATTGATTGCAGAAATGGCAGTTTGGATCCATGTATTTGGTCGTCCTGTGAAGATGGTTGTAAAATTGATATGAAGAAACAAATCTTCTGCAACAGATCTTTGAAAATGAAGAATATTGTGGCTGTGGGCTTTGATATGGATTACACTTCGGCACGATACATTCTAGAAACTTTTGAATCTCTTGCTTATGAAGGCACAGTAAAAAAAGTTGGTGAACGATTTGGGATACCCTTCCCAGTTGCTGCACTGGACGTTGGATTGAACATACATGGTCTGGGGCTCGGTTCTTGATAAAAAGAGAGGCAACATCTTGAAGATGGAAAATCCAGATTTGTGTATGTCAAGGGTATGGGACCTTATCAGAAGGAGCATGAATTTGATGCTCCAGTCAAGTCGTTGGGCAAACATCTTCATTTTTTTCCTACAACTCTACCTGCAACTCAAGTCGAATGCATTGTTCATCTTCATCACCTTATATCTCAACACAAATGCAAGCCTTTGATTAAAATTCATAAATTCAAAATCTCAATTCTTGATTTTATCATCCTTAAGGACAAGAATGTTCTCAAGCGGGGGAAAATTGTATCAACTATCGGTAATGATGTAATAATTGGTAGTTTTAGTAGTTTTAAAAGTTAGTTTTAGTAGTTAGGAAGTTAGTGGTCGGGTGGTTTGAAAATTAGTTAGTGGTTAGTAAATGGCTAGAGAAATCAATATAAATTGATGGTGTAACAAATGAATTGAATATAGAATGTAATTGATGTTGATCTCATTCTTTTTCTAGTCCTCTCTCTAATTTCCTTCTCTATTTCTTTCTCTCTAGTCATTCTCTCTCTCTCTCTCTCTCTCTACATTTTCCTGCTCTCTTGAGTGGGATTGTTGCATTCCCCCCCGCCCCCAACAACCCAAAGCAGCTTTCTACAAATTTCACTGGCTAGGCAAGGTCCGGACAGTTTAGACCGTCGTCTAAATGGGCCGAACCATGTAAGCCTGTATTTAAATGGACCCACATGAGATAGGCCCATCTGCTAAATGCAGGCAACCCGGGCTCGCCTGCAGACTTTAGCCTCCTTTTTTTTTTTCCCAACATCACCGATATCCAGAATCATACTCCAATTAATTCGATTCGGAACTTACAGTGGCTCAATTCGGAAACTATCCTTCTAGTGTAGTTTTTTTCATTCCTAAAACTTGAACCTGAAACCTTGGTTAAGGGATCTAGCATTGCCGACTTATAGCCTATTTTCCTAGTGCTGTACGGAATCTTGCAAAATCATTTTCTGGTAAGCATAAATGTACCCAGTCTTTGTTGGTTGTGGGTTTTTTTTTTTATTAAAAAAAAAGAACACTGACAATTACTAATCCCAGATCTTAATCACAGGACAACAGTTGCATCAAATGTTATGAAGACAGAATTTTCAGAAAATCTAAAGCCTCGCCATTTAACTCTCATGCACTTTTTGAGAGAGAGAGAGAGAGAGACTATTTTGTTTTCAGTTAAAACCATGCAGCAACCCCAGTGGGGAAATCATACCTTAAACTGAAATCCAACTCTAATAACCCCACCCAAATGAGAAATAAGCAGGCTAGCAGCAAAACCAAATAATATCTAGACTAGCACACTTGGAAAGAAACTAGAAATTTTGCAACCAGTGGCCATGCATAACAGGCATAAAAAGATATAGTCAAGAAGCTAATGTAGAAGACTTTCCATCCTAGCCAGTTCAAAAGAGAGTCTAGGAAAAGATTGATCAATGGAAACACTACTAACCTTTTCAGAAATAAATATTTTGAAAGCCAACACAGTGAGGAACTGGAACAGTGGAGGCATTGGTAAGTCCTCTGAAATGTTCTCCTGTGGATTAGAGCATCCGAAATAAGGAATTTCCCTTCTTTCAAGAGGTGCATCATCTTAAAATTCTAACATGTATTTTAATAAAATGTACAAGCAATGTTTAAAGGGCCTTCAGTCCAGCAGCCAGTGGTCAGACACAAATCCATTCATTTCTATAAAAGACTATTGATTTTACGCGATACATTTCCTTTCCTGAAACTTATACTGATAAAATGCAAATGTGGTGGGCCAGGTCCCTAACAAGGTCTACCATTTAAAATCAAGGACAACCCTTCAGCCACTGCCTCAACAGCCTGTAGAGATGTTACTCATATTCATCTTATTAATGCTTGAACTATCCGTATTTCATCTCCATTACATTTATAGATCTTTCATGACCAACAGGTAGAGCGAAGGACAACAGAGGAGGGATGCAGACAGTGCCTTCACCACTCCTTCCCAAAATGAAAATTATAACAAACCTATACAAATTGTAAACTTCTGTTCATACTGTATTTAACTCATCCAACCAACGCACAAGATAAGGAATCTCCCATCTTAATAGCTGGAACAGTAATTTGGTTATCCTCAAACATGGATTTAAATCATAGCAGCAGCCGCAACATTGTCAGGCATAATGGAGATAATGAAATGGGAATTGCAGCAGTGGATTGACTGCCTTTTCCACAGTGGATGTGCTGTGGCAGCACGGCTGTGTTGCAACTGTCAGAGCCCTATAACAATCCATTGCCAGCCATAACAGGAGTATATTGGCTGCTTGAGGTTGTAATGGCTGTTTCCGCTTCAGGGCATGAAATTTCTAAAGGTAATGCTTAACCAAGTAAATCTAGGAATAATTAATTCCAAGAAAAACAATATTATCTAGAAATTTAATGGAAACACAATTTCAAAAACTCCAAGAACCCTTGAAAGGGGTAAACTTTCCAATTTCAGAGCTTAAGGTATCTGCTTGGAACTTCTTTGGCTGAAACTGGACACCCCCACCCCCAAAGTGGGTGTATCCGTGATACCAGATATGCATATCTACAGGAACAGTAATTTTAGCAATAGTTCATACCTTCAACTGGTTCCAGCAATCCCAAAAATACTCCAAAAATTTATTTTCTGAAATATCCAACCTAGACAGGTCAAAAGGAGAGACATTAGAATCATCTGTCGAAATAATAAAACTAAGTTTTTAAAAAGGAAAAAATCCTCCCTATAGTGGAAATATATTCAGATACTATTTGGCATTATCTCTAATAAATTTGAAATGGACTGGAGGGAAGTGAGAGCCAGATAGTATACACCAAATGATATATTAAAGATTGTCAGTCTGTTTTGAATAATTCAATTGACAGTCCTAGTTCATCTATGCCTCCTTGCAGATGAATGAGGTACTATAGAAGTGAAATTATGTCAGAGCATTGTGGATTGAACTGTAATGTGCTCTACCATGCAGGTTTCAAGAGCCATTTATCAAGCCATACTGCTAATTGTTGTGCTCAACATGGGTGAATGTAGATAATTTCACTCTGTTGCTAGCATAGGCAATTTAATGCCCTGTGGGAACTCAGTTGAGGGCAAACCTGCACAGGCAAAGGGATGTGATTCTTATTTCTCCTTTTTTTTTTGGCCTTTTGAGAGATATCTGTTAAGAGGAAAGAGTATTCCCTCTCCTTTTGTCTGAGTAGATGTCATGCTGGATATTCTAGCTTCTTTGAGTAGCAATTTTTCTAATCAAATTAATGGGACTGGGATGCACATCTATCCCATTCACTCCTCCTCATAGTCCATCTCAAAGCTTGTGTTTCAGTATATTCATATATATAAACTGCACAGTGTTTTGCCATTTGCTATTATTTATTGCTTGGACATTCAGAAAGAAGAATGCTCATTGCTCAATTAAGATCTCAATCCCCACAAGAAGTGGAGATAAATCTATAAGCATGTAAACTTCATGAGAAACAACTAACTTCTGGTCACCAACCCATCTATACGGAATCTCTCCCTCACATCAATCAGGTGTGGAGATGTGAAAAGTCCAGTTCGCAAACCACACTCCCTTAAGATAGCTTCACAGAATGCGCATGTTGAACCCTGAAATGTGTGGAAAATTCAAATGGTTCATCAAGCAGCAAAACAATGACCCGTGGGATTATAGTTGAAAATACTGAATAATCAAACATCAGTACTTGTTTGGACTTTTAGCTACATCAGACAGCTCTTTTTTCAATTTAAATGGCGAAGAGAAAATGAAGTGTATATTGTACATACTTTCCAAAAACCATGTTTAATTCTGTGTTGCAAGATTTTCTTGTCTACTTCATCAATGACAGAAATTGATGCTGTTCGTGTCCTTGTCACCGGGAATATGTGTCAGGCACATAAGTAGATGCAAGTCCTGGTATAGATTTTAAAGTTGGGAGCAAGGAAATATCCCAATCCCAAACTTGATATATGCGAATTCTAACTAAAGAAGAATTTGAGTGAAGCAGTTGGTAGCCAGTACCTTCCCTTTAGTTCCAGCAACATGGATAATATTCAGAGCAGATATATGTTCCTCCTCCAAGCCTAGAATCTGCAACAGAAGCATGCATCCCTTTGCTCATTTCTTCCATTTTAATCAAAGTACAATCTGATATCAATCTAATTATGTTGGAATTAAAACTCCTCACCAACAAATACAGATGCAGTCTCCCCTTAAAACTAGTCCAAAGCATCCATCAGAAAAATGTACAAGAAAAACAACAATTGTCACATCTAAATGGATATGCATCTTTCCACATAATTCAAACAAGTTTTGATGGCATAGTGTGGTATTCTAGAATGAACTTGCAGGGGCTATCTATCACCTTATAATATGATATTCTTCATATCTAAAATTGTGCATGCTTGATGTAAATGGGAAAAAAAAATTAGAAATACAAATAACATTATTTGAGTACTTCACACCTTTCATTGGAAGATATATCTGCTAGATCTAGTTTTGACCCAATCTGCACACTTTCTACATTCATATTCTGATCACAGTATCATGATGTCTCTGAAGCTAATTTCAAATAATTAGAGCTAAGTTACTCCTTTCAAACGCCTGATCTTTGCAAGAACCTGGGTTTCCAAGCCCTTACAGTTGCCTTTCTTTGAAATTTCCCAACAATTAAATGAACAAAATGTGCATACCCTAAAGTTCTCCGTTGTTTCATCAAGCAACCCTAGAGTGGCTTTTTGGCAATCAAGGTACAAAATATCAAATCAGGTCCTGGGGGTGCCACATAAAATTAATGAAAAACTCTTTAAATTTCAACACTGCTGTAAGGACTTCTCTGCTTTTTCTGTAAGTCAGGAGTTCAAGACTGAGCATATAAAGAATGAAGGGATCAAAAGGTACAACATAAGGAGAAGACAGAATGGTCATGACAGATAGATTCTTTCTAGTTGAAGATGAAGTCCTAAAATGCCCAACCAGTAGATTCCAAGGAAATGTTTGCTAACACACTAGTGTTAGTTACTTTGAAATCTGAGAGGACCAAAAATAATCCTTGTTTGACAAAAAACAGATTATTTTTTTTATTTACATTTTTGAGCATTTTCTACACCATGTGTAATATCTCTTGCTCTCTTAAACCCTTAAATTAAGTTATCAAATAAACCAGGTATCAGCATGAAAATGCACACACAACACACCAACCAACAGATACAAGCAAAGAACAGAAGATTTATGTCATTCTGATACAGAAAGTTTGATCATTTGCAATCTGTCAATAAATAAGGGCAAACATGGGAACTGAAGGAGGCAATCTATTTTATCAGACCAAACTAACTAGGAATTAAGGACCATAAAAATTGAATGGAATTAGGATATCGATTGATAATATTTCTGAGTCATGTGAAATGATCAAACTTGGTTCAACTAATAAAAATTCAATCCATAAACAGTGATGATTCCCACAAGCTGTGGAGAAATAACCACTCAAATCACCTAATGAACATGTATTTTGGTTTCTGCCACTTCCCTGACAGCATGATGCTGACATGCAAACCTACATACATACATACAGACACATCCGCACTCATCTTGCGTAACTCCTTTAAGACCAGGAAGGAAAAGAAAAACTTTAGCAGGAGTATAATCCAGAAGAGAAATACAGGCAGCAAGAGTCTCTGCATGAGAGAATTATCACTTTGCAGTTCAATTCTCAGTCAAAGGAAAGAAAAGAAAAACTTTAGCAGGAGTATAATCCAGAAGAGAAATACAGGCAGCAAGAGTCTCTGCATGAAAAGAGACCCACATCAAAACTATGAGGAAATTTCAAATCCAGTAAAATTACAGGAAATGGCAACTTAAAATTTCTAGCATGTCTAAAGTGTAAATTGTAATGCTGCAACATTAGTCGCCAGAAGCATGACCTGAATTTTCCTTAAATTTTGTTAATAAATTGAAAACAAAGCCATAAGATCAACATGCACCAGATAAAAGAAAATTGCCAGAATTTGTAAATGAAGAAATTATGCCTTCATCAAACTTTGCAAAAGCAACAACAAAGAAATATATAGTTAGAATCTTAGTCACCAAAATGGTGCGTGATGACAGAATTGCTTCTGTCAAAATTAATATCTTTGTATTGTATCATTACTCATAGGGACATTTTTGAACGCGTTGTAACGGGATGGAAAGACAATACTAACAAGCATTTTTACTAGATATCCAATATGATTTCTATGCCTTAAATTTAAATGGTAGGAGAAATATAACTTTTGATAATAATAGTGGGAGTAGTATTAGGAAGGAGGGAAAAAAAAATTACCAATAAAAATTCCCACTACAAACAATATATATTAATAGAGGATGGGACTGTCACTGTTTCAAGTATAAATACTTCAAGGTGTCATTGAATCAGTGTTACCTTCAGATACATCAGGACCCTGTCCAACTTTTCATATTTACCACCAACCGTACGTTTGGTTCCCCTTTTCTGTCCACTAATGAGCGAAGAGAGTGCTTCCATGGCAGTTTCATATGAAGATGAACAAGGAAAGTCCAGTAGATTTTCGTTGCTAGCCACACTGCTACTCATTTTTTCCAGCACTTGGGATGATACTGCTTTATATTTAAAACCTGAAACATCAAGCCAACAAAATTTGTGAACCAAAGTTACTAATGGGCCCCTTCACCCAAGGAAGCGAAAGAATGAGAAAAACATATATATACTTTATTCTATAAACTGCAAACTCACTGTACTAGACAGCTTACCATGACCATGATGTAAGGGGTCAGGTGGGAAAATAACCAAGACATTACTTCATCATCTTACCTCCTTTCCACACTATCTTCAATATCACCTAACCAAGTTTATTTGGAAGAAAATGGTTCCTGCTATCTCTCTGAATATTTGTATTAGATGCTATAAGGAATCTAAATCCAGAGATCATTTGTTCTTTCATTGCTTTATAGCACGAGAGATGAGGAATCGGCTCTTGTTGTATGTGATGATTAGTAGGATTGTCTTAGCAGAAATCCTGATTTATTGATAATGAAGTTTAGAGGTTTTGGCAAGAGATAGGATGTCTCTTTGCTCCGGAGGGGCTATTATGGCCTTTCATTGGTGCATTTGAAAGGAGCAGATTGCTAGAATTTTTAGAAGTCAGGCTATTCGTCCTCTCTTCTTTGGAAGTAAATTTGTTCTTTATGCTTTTTCCTGCATGACACATTAGGTATTTAGAGATTATAGTTTAGAGGACTTAAATAATGGACTTGAAAGCAGTTCTTCATTAGCTTTTTGCTTCTGTGAAACTCTTTAGTCTTTGAGGATTTCTTATGCTCTGAGTATGTATTATCTCTTCTCTCTTAACAGAATTCTTTTTTTTTTTTTAATCGAAAGAAAAAGTAATCAAGACCTAAGGATATGGAATATATATATACATGCTAAATAACCTAAATAGATGTGAAAGATTAAAAGAAATGATTCTTAGAATGCCTAAACATGGAACAAGTAAATAAGACAATGATTGTAATGTAGAATGCAATGTGATTTAAGTATGGTATAAACTAATCATTAGCAGTAGATGGGGAGGGTTGGGGGTGTTAGAGCTGAAATTCATGACCATGTGGGGGTTCTTTGCCACTTTAGAACATTATTGTGTTAGTTGCAAAAGGATAATACCACAGGGAGGCTATTTGCAATACCAAAAGAGGAAAAAAATGAGTATGGAACAGAAGATAAAGGAACTCACTGACTCTACTAGAAGCACTTGTGTCTGGGCAACCTGGCATACATGAAACACTCGAGGTTTTCCTTACATAAGTCTTCCTTCTTAACTTCAGGCAGGGAGAACCTCCCAGGAGCTCCTGCCTTTGATATGCGCACTCATTAACAATCATCGGGAGACATCAATCCTGCAATTCACATAGCAATGAGTTGAAGCACAGGAGTTAAGGACCTTAATTAAAGGTGTTTTCAAACAACTAATAACCAAAAAAATTTCGGGATTAAAACAAAACGAAAAAAAAAACAGCTATTCTACTGTTCAAACTACAAAATCTGCGCACCAGATGCTCAGATAGCATAAATCAGCCTCTCAACTTGTTTTGTATATAAATCTATCAATCTTGTGAAAATTAGGGTTCAAACGAATTGATCTCGAGCGTGAATTTTCAAAGAAACGAATTGGGTTTTTACGGAACTTTTGAATGAAGCGATTCTAAAAATCTTAGGATCGTCTTTCTATGGCATGACATATATTACGGAAAAAGGGCAAAACATATTGTAAGAAATTGATGAACATATATCAAACACTTGGCATACACAAGAACAACTTCAATAGAACCAACATATAACTCATAAAAAATGGGAATATCATAGCCAGTCAAGCAAGAATTAATAACCCAGTCAAAATTTACAACATAGTGGGAAACTACAGCATACGATGTATTTTAGGCAGTAGGAATACGAAACTAATATAACACAGAAAGAAAAACGAATCAGAAATCACTGAATCGGAGTAAACAAGATTTGGGTATTGAAGTACATAATTGATTTTCCTACCTCCTTCTCAATAACCCTGAGAAAATAGAAATTTTATGGGAGAGAGCTTTGAGGCGGGGGTTGCAGTCATCAGTCGCCATTCTGCTCTTGGCAACGGCTATTATATTGTAGACAAAATTTCTTTTACCGATGGCGGGCGATATTCCCTTTTGATCCGGTTATTGATGCTCTCTCTTAGAATTAATTTGGATGGGAGAAAAAAAGAAAAATGAATTTTCTTTCTTTTGTTTTGAGAGTGAGAGAAACGGACAGAGAAAAATTTTAATAATAATTTTTAAAAAAAAAAATGGAAAGAAAATGAAAAAAAAAAAATTATCTCACCGATACTAAATTTAGACTTAAAAAGAAGATAGAAAAATTTTTAATTTTAAATAAATCCCATATCATTTTATTTTTTTTCTAAAACTCTCAAACATAATGAAAAGAAAATCTCATCGTCTTTTTTTTTTTCTTTTTTTTCATTTCTTTTCTTCCTTGATCTCCCAAACTAAGCATAAGTTCGAAACTTTCCATGATTCATCCACGCGAAATGACCATTTTACCTCTCAAAATACCTGTTATTACTCTTTTCTCTCCATTTTCTTTCTTGATCTTCTCCTTTTTTATAATTCATAGTTTTCCTTTTTTCTCTCAATTCTCACTCTTTTATTCTTCATGCTTTTTACTCTCTTTTCTAAATTAATTTTCTTATTCTCTTCCTATTATTCTTTCGTTTTAATCATTAAATTGAGAGTAAATAGAGAGAGAGAGAGAAGGATGTGGGATTTTCTCTCTTTTTATTGGAAAAGAAAAAATGAAAAAGAAAATATTAAAGGAAAAGAAAATAAAATGAAAAAGAAAATAAATGAACAATGAAATATTAAAGGATAAAATTGTCCTTCCAAATTTGGCATTAGGAGGCGCAATCCCGTGCAGGTTGAATGCCCTGCCCCTTCTCAGACGCCACCAAGATTCACCACACGTTCTATTCTCGTTTAGATTCTGATTTTGAAAGCAAACTAAACAAAGTTTGGTACCCTTTTGTCTATTTCAGAAGGTGGCTCTTCTTTATTTTCTTTTTTCTGTTGTTTTTCCATTTTTGGCAAAAGGGTGACACTGGATGATCGCTAGAATGAGCCCCGCTAGATTTGAGCAATTAGCGCAAGGGAACAGAGGATTTTTTTGTTTTTTTTTTTATAAGGATGGTATAGCCCTAAAATCAGTGTTATCAAAATGGGACCGATCCATTGGTCGGACTAGCTTAATTAACTATTCAAACATTTCACGGGTTGGTCCAATGAAAATACTGTTTCTACATTCAACCGTAAAAATCCACAGATCAATTGTGGGTGAACCGTGACCCTGCGGTTTAAACAAAACCCGTTTTGAAGTTTAAAAAGAAAAAAAATCTTCACCAACTGTGAAAAAGATGGAATCGACGACTGTAGCCAATAGTGGCCATCGCTTGAATCGACGACAATAAACGATGTCGACTCGGTTCCTTGACGAATCGTCTTCCTTCGTTCTTACCCGAACAACCACCGTGATAGGCAACCTGAAGTCTGACTGTTCATCCTTGATGAGACATGATCCAAACAATAGTTGGTATGGTATTCGGGTGCCCAAAAACCCGACGTGGCACTCATGGTCACGAGGGGCCCGACTCTTCTGAACAACAAACATATCGATTCAGATAGTACGACCGATCCACAAGCACCTTCGGTAAGACCGAACGGCTATCCCCTTCATTCGATCGATAACTACCGAATACTTAAGAAACCAATTACTTCGACTCCTAAACGATAATACTCAACCGAATCTCACATTGATTATGTTTCTTATTTTAGTACGAAACGTATCTCTTGGATAAGGAAGGAAATTCTTGAGAATCTAATCGATTAGGAAAAAAATCTTCTAGTATAATCAGACTTTCTAAATGATAACGATTTCGAATGTCAGACGTTTGAAATCTGAAATCTTCTCGTAAGAAAACTAGAGTTGTAATGTTCCGAATGTACATGGCTCCGCAGTATCTCATATAAAAATCTTTAATACATCAAGTTAGGTAAGTCCCCCTTGACTGGACACTGGATACACAAAATCACAAGGAAATCTATCCTCCCTCTTTTTTCTCTGAGTCTGTTTTTCATTTCTTTCAAAAATCGCTCATTTTCACTTGAGCGTTGGAGTTTCCTTCAGTGATCTTTTACAGGTTTCAAACCTCTTCATCAAGCACTCATTCGAGTCACAAGGAACCGGATCTGTAGAGTCAAGACTTACCTCCAATAAATTGGCGTCGTCTATAGGAATTAGACTAGTCATCAGTCTTTCTCACCAACCTTTGGTCACCAAACAAAGCATGATTACAGTCAAAAGAAAAAGTCTAATCATTGAATTCGACGACGACGAACTGATCAAAGTTAACCCTAGTTGCGATGATCATCTAGTCATTACTACCAAAATAAGGTCTCATATGGTAAAAAGGACCCTCATCGGCCAAGGTATGGACTACAATATCCTTACTTGGAACGCTTTTCAGCAAATAGTTCTTAATGCTTTACATCTTCAGCCCTCAACTAGATCTCTCAAAAAATTATTTGACGAACTCATTTATCTAAAGGGAATCATCACCCTCACCGTGACTTGGAGACTCCTCCTAATCATGCAACTGTCAAAACCGCCTTCTATGTGTTGAAACTATTCTCACCGTATAATGTCATTCTCAGCCAACCAAGTCTAGACGAGTTGGAAGCACTATCCAGCACTAGACATATGAAAATAAAGTTTTGAATATTGGAAGGGGTTGCTACTATTCAGAGTAATCATGACCCCTACGCTCTATTCGCTAACAGAGACGGACATGAGAACTTTCCTATTAACACCCTAAAATTCAGAGGCGGCATCAAACCGACGAACAAGTCAGAATCATGAGAAGAGGTAATTGAAATTTATTTAACCAATAACCCTACTCGAATTGTTCGGATTGGAGTTGGCTTGTCCATATCCTTGTGAGAGGCAATTGTCAGTTACTTATGATGACACTCCAGAATTTTCGCTTGATCCCCCGAGGACATGCCTGGGATAGATCTATCAGTCATTGTTCACAAGTTAACCGTAAACTTCGGCTACAAGCCGATCAAACAGAAGAAGAGAGTGTTCGCCTCGAGTGTTAGCGAGCCATTCAAGAAGAGGTCTAAAAACTACTAATCGCCGAATTTATCTGTGAAGTCAAGTATCCTGAATAGCTAGCCAACGTGGTTCTGGTGAAGAAAGCCAACGGTAAGTGAAGGATGTGCATGGACTTCACAAATCTCAACAAAGTATGTCCAAAAAACAGTTATCCTCTCATGAATATTGATAAATTGGTGGACAACTCTTCAGCCCACCAACTCTTAAATTTTATAGATGCCTACTCAGGGTACAATCAGATACGAATGACATCTGAGGATGAAGAGAAAACAAATTTTATTACTGAGTTCGGTACATACTATTATCGAAAGTTGGGGAAAAGTACAAATCTATTTTCGATACTCTGAAGAGATCTCAACGGTTCGCATGGACACCCGAATGTCAAACAACTTTCGAATGACTTAAAGAGTATTTTATGACTCCCCCGCTGCTCTCCCATCCAATTCATGATGACAAACTCTACCCTTACCTTTCTATTTCTGATCGGATACTTTGCTCTGTCCTTATAAGATAAGACTTAACTATTCAAAAATCGATTTATTACATTAGTCGAATACTCAAAGAAGTTGAAATCAATTATCGACCGATTGAGAAGATAGCATACGCGTTGGTCATTTCGGACAAACGCATTTGGCCATACTTCAAGCCCATACTATCGTGGTACTTACTGATCAACCGTTGAAACAAATCTTTCAGAACAGAGACACCTCTGTCCGTTTAATCAAATGAAATGTCAAATTAGATGAATTCGACATCCAATATTAGTCTCAACCTACAATCAAATGTCAAGTATTAGCCGACTTCATTCTCGAATGCACTCTCCTGGCTATAGCTGAACCCGAGTTCACAAGTAACCCTAACGAATGGTCATTACCAAACTAAACCATACATGTCGACGGATCCTCAAACTTTTCGAGTAATGGCACAAGACTCATATTGATGAGTCCAAACAACTTCAAAACAAAATATGCCCTCCACTTTGACTTTAGAGCCACCAACAACTAAACGGAGTATGAAACCTTATTAATAGAACTCCGAATCGCAGCTAACATGGGAGCCCGAAGTGTTCGGGTATTCACGACAGCCAACTAGTAGTCAAATAGATTAAAGGGGTCTACAAAACTAAAGACCCGATCATAGTCAAATATCTAAGTAAGTTATGTGAGATGATGACTAAACTAGACAGAGTCGACATTTAGCAAATCTCTCGCTCAGAAAATGCATGAGCTGATATACTCTCTGAATTGGCCAGCTCAGATTTAGTTGTTTCTAACCGAACAGTTTACATTGAAAACTTACCATATCCCAGCATCAACAAGCTTGAAAGGGTCCTAGCAGTGGACCAGCCTCCTAATTGGAAAGATCCAATCGAAACATACCTGAGAGACAACCAACTGCCTGACTCGTTGTTGGAGACAGCCAAACTAAAACGAAAAGCCACTCATTATGCAATCATCGATGGGAAACTATACCGAAAATCCTTTACTCATCTGTACTTGAGATGTCTGACCCCAGAAGGGGGAGACTATGTTTTTCAGGAGATCCACGAAGGGATTTGCGGTAGTTACCTAGGGGCTCGAAACCTAGTCGACAAAACCCTACGACAAGGATACTACTGATAGACCATAAGATTGATTCGAACAACTATGTCAAGAAGTACGACAAGTGCCAACGATTCTCTTCGGTCTCACAATTGCCTTCCACCGAGCTCAGTCCTATAGCAGGCCCGTGGCCATTCGCTCAATGGGGGGTGGATATCTTCAGACCATTTCCACCGACTACCGGATAGTGAAAGTTTCTCATAGTGGCCATCGACTATTTCACTAAATGGGTGGAGGTCGAACCTCTAGTCCAAATAACAGCAGCCAAGATGGACTCATATAATCACTCAGTTTGGCATACCCCGTGTTCTTATCACGGATAACGAAAAATAGTTCAATAATGCTAGCTTTCGAGAATTTTGCAAAAAACTCAAGATCAATCATCGATTCTCATCGGTTGCTCATCCACAGACCAACGGATTTGTAGAAATAACCAACAGAACAATCCTTCAAGGGCTAAAAACTATGCTAGATGAACTTAAAGGACGATGGGTAGACAAACTCTACGGGACAAACTCTACGGCATCCTCTGGACGTACCGCATCGCGCCCCAAAGGGCAGCTTGAGAGACTCCATTCAGCCTAATGTACGAAAGTGAGGCTGTCATACCGATGGAAATCGGGATCCATTCACTCCAAGTAACCTAGTATGACTCTGAGCAGAACGAATATGCCTTGCGTGAATGCCTAGACCTACTCCCCGAGTTACTGGAATCCACATCCGCTCGAATGACTACATATCAGCAACAAATGACGTAATACTACAACCGGAGAATCAGAAGTCAAACATTTAAATCAGGCAATCTGGTGCTAAGGAATGTAGAAGTTACTAGCCAACTCCAATCTAAGGACAAACTAGCCCATAATTGGGAAGACCCCTATCAGATACACTCCATAGTTCACCCCGAGGTTTATCGCCTCAATAATCTAGACGTATTGGCCGTGCCTGGGACCTGGAACACAGAAAACCTACAAATCTATTATCAATAAATTACATCATTCTCCATCAACAGAGGTTCTTCCTATCGGGTAAGCTCTTCATACTTTTTCCTTTCGATAACCCTATCGACTGATTCCTAACGTTTTTAAGGGATTTATCTCCCTAAATGAACTTTAATCCCCCATATCCTATCGAATAGATCTATTTACTCGAACGGGGCTTAGTCATCTTGTTCTAACGAAGGGATCTATCTTCCCGAATAGGCCTTAATCGCTCTGTCATATCTCCCCGAACAGGTCTTTATCGCCTATTTTATCGAAGGGATCTATATCCCCGAACGACACTTGGTTGTCTTGTCCTATGAGCCTTGGTCGCCCTATCTTATCGAAGGGATCTATCTCTTCGAATGGGTCTTAGTCGCCCTAGGATCTATCTCCACAAACGGGTCTTAGTTGTCTTGTTTTATCGAAGAGATCTACTTCTCTGAACGGGCCTTAGTTGCCCTGTCTTCCCGAATGGACTTCTTTCGTCCCGTCTTAACAAAAAAATCTAACTCTTTCAGCAGATCTTGGTCGAATCGTCCTACTGAAATAATTTGTTACACCAATTGAGTTTACATCGATGGACAGATTGAGCCAGGAAAACACGAGTACAATGCCTTGTGTCACTCACGCAAGCAGGTCGATCACATAGGCAGCTTAACAAAAGTATCATGTAAACGAACATATGAAAGAAACTCCGATAGATACAACAGATGACAAGTAAGTGAAACAAATCTCTTTTATTTCCATACAATGAATACATGTTCGATTACATGAGTAAGTACATCCTACAAGTCCCTTAGTCGAACCAATTACATCAAAGAAATACATAAGTAGCCGAACCGCCTTGATTGTTCACTGACACTAGAGAGTACAAAAACGGTAAGTAGAGAAACAATGAAAAACAATCTACAACCCTACTGAAACAAAACGACAGCAAAAAAAGGGAGGGAGGGTGTAAGATGGCAAAAAATAGACTGAGAAAGCACATCTGAATATGTTTCTAGGCCCTCACACTTTATCAACTCCTCCCACCGCCCGACCATAAGAGAACACAAGCCGGACGATGGACTTAACTCGGAAAGAGACTCTTTTCTTAAATCTGAGTCAAGAATCCTGATGGGAACATTAACAGAGCCCATCGCGACATTCAAACACTGAATGACATGATGAGCCCTCATACCAATAGTTTTCGTTTTTTACGAGACCTCATACTAAAAGAAGTAACTTATGCTACCGAGCTCTACGAAGTAGGAGCGTCCTTTTAAGGACCCCTCATAGAAGAAGACTCTCATAAGAAGAAAACCCTCAGACATAAGGAAACTCACTGAAGTAACACACAGTCCCACAGTCCCTATTTATAGACACAAAGAAATCTTTTCAAGTCTCTGAACAGTTGAAATACTTCTCTAAAAAGTGTGCGAATTAAATGAGAAAGTTCATACTGCTTTACCTCCCTACACTAGTGGAAGACAGAACAGTTGGGACAAAAGGGGAGATTTACATCCCATCTGCTTTAATTTCGTATCAGTTGCAGACGATTCACAAGGGACACGTGTCTCAAGCTCTCAAGCCCTTCCAATATTTCAAAAAGCGAACTTTACTCATGGCGCCTCTCCCACAAATCGACACCATGAGTCGGAGGTAATGATGAGACATGATCCAAATAACAGTCGGTAAAGTATTCGGGGTGCTCGAAAACCCGACGTGACACCCATGGTTATGAGGGGCCCAACTCTTTCGAACAACAAACATATCGATCTAGACAATACAATCGATCCACAAGCGCCTTTGGTAAGACCGAACGGCTATCCCCTTTATTCAATCGATGACTAACGAATACTAAAGGAACCAAACATTTCGACTCCCTAATGGTAATATTCAAACGAATCTCACCTTGATTAGGTTTCCTATTTTAGTACAAAAAATATATTTTGGATAAGGAAGAAAACTCTTAAGAATTTAATCGATAAAAGAAAGAACCTTCTCCCTGTATAATCAGACTTTCTAAATGATAACGATTTCAAATCTCTAACGTTTGAAATATGAAATTTTCAAATCTTCTCGTAAGGAAACTGGGATTGTAACGTCTCGAATGTACACGACTTTTGCGATATCCCATATAAAAATCTTTAATATACCAAGTCAGATAAGTCATCTTTGACTATACACAAGCTACACAAAATCACAGGGAGATCCGTCCTCTCTCATTTTTCTCTGAGTCTATTTTTATTCCTTTCAAAAATTACTCTTTCTGACTTGAGCGTCGGAGTCTCCCCCATCGGAGTACCCTATGGCAATCTTTTGTAAGTTTCAAACCTCTTCATTAAGCATCCATTCGAGTCATAAGGAGCCAGATCTGTGGAGTCAAGACCTACATCCAACAATTCTCTTTCAGCTTCACCTGTGAGTGCTTTGATGTTACAACAGCTATTGATGATGGCGAGAGGAGGATTGCGAAGGTTGGATTTGGTGTTCTATGAAGGTTTTGAAACTAAATGAAGAGAGAGGGGGAGAGGAGAGTGCTTGGGAAGGGTTGGGTTTGGCTTCCTGTAAAGACCTTGAAACTGGGGGAGAGAGAGAGAGAGAAGAGAGAAGAGAATACTTGGAATGTGTGAAGAAATGAACTATACTTAATGTTCTATCATGAAAATGGGGATTTGACCATTGTTTTGAAGAGAGAGAGAGAGAGAGAGAGGAGAGTGCTTAGACTCTTTTATGTTTTTCTGTCCATTTCTATAAAATTGGGAAGGGAGAGATATTTTGTTATTTTACTTTTTTTATTATCATTGATCTTATATTTGTTAAAATTTTATATAAAAATATAAAATTAATAAATATTTATTTTAAAAATTAATTTTAATTATTATTAAAAAATCTACGATTTGATCATATTGACTCACGATTGAACCATAATTTTAAATTTTATGAGTTGATATATGGTATGGTTTTGATAATGTTATCTAAAATCAAATGGTCCCATGAAAGGAGACAACTTAGAACAAAGCATTATAAAAGTGTCCGAATCCAAATAAAGCACACAAAAAAAGGAAATTATCTATCAAAAAAATAAGCAAAAATGATTGAACAATAAATTAAAAAACAACATAGGGGATTGAACCAACGATCAGAGAAACTAAACAGAAACAAGATCGACAACCATTGAAAATAACCCTTAATAAAATTTATTAAAAACGACACTAGAGAACATATCACCTATAACATTGATGAAGATTGATGAGGAAAACGAAAACACTCTTAACATGCTTTGCCAATTCGACTCCATAAGTGAACAGATTTTTTTTCATCGTGCATGTTTGCTTGCTTTTCAATTATATTAAGATAAAAGATTTTTTGATTAGATTACGATTTGTTGATTTGGAATTGATTATAGCTAAAATCTATATTAAAAATGGGATTAGATTTGTTTGAATAGAGCCCGATAAATTACATTTAGAATAGAACAACATCACACCAATATTATGATATAAAGCTAATTTTAATATTAAAAAGGTAAAAGAAAAAATAAAATATGCACACACACACACACACACACATATATATATCAGAGTATTTCAATGAAACCTATATCTCAAAAACTTTGAGTTCAGTTTTAATTTTTTTTTTTATTTGCTTGGAGTTGAGTTATTATGATTTGGACTTGAATTAATTTTAGTTGAAATTAATTTTAAATAGATTGAAATCTGTTGAGTAAAAAATTAATGATGTATTTGGAATTTTTTCTCAAATATTGTTAAAATAAAATATATGGACATTTTCCATTGTTATATTGTATGATATTGATAAATCAATCTTAAAAATAAAAAAATATATATAATAAAATTATTAACATAATGTGCTGATTCAACTTTTTGAGTTTGCCACATCGTACCAACACAAAACTAACCGAAATTCAATTTGAGTGGGAGCAGCAAAATTAACCTCAAATCAATTTTAATAGAAATGGATATGAAATGATACAAAAAAATAACATTTAAAAAAAAATAAAAATGTGAGAAAATGTATAAATAAAAAAAACATAAGGAATTTTATATAATATTAATTATTTTATCAAAATAATAGAATAGCTATATTTTATAAATAAAAATATAAAATAATCAATGTGTATTTATTAATAATAAAAAATAACATAAAAATTATAATAATAATTAAATAAGTAAATAATTTATTAAATATAAAAAATGTGTAAATATAAAAAATATAAAAATTTTTATAGAAATATTAATTTATTCATAGTATTGAGATATTTATAAAACATGAAATTTTTTAAAATGAGAAAAACATTAGTATCAAAAAATTTTTATACATCAGAAATTTTTATCATTGTCAACATAAAAGGTTGAGAGGTCCCTAGAGGTCCCTCGAGGACAGATCAAGCGATAGAAATTCTCCATTTCTATTATTTCTCTCAATTTCTATTTAATTTGGTTAAATTTCTTATATAAAAAAATAATAATAATAAAATAAAAAGGGTTGAGAGCGCAGTGCATGATCAGCATCAGCCCGGCCATGCCTTTCCTTCAAACAATTGTTTTGGGCCCATGGAGGCCCGTTTGATTTGACAATAATTTTTTTTTTTTGGTACAGTTTACAATAATCAGTGCAGGGAGTTGTCTTTCTTGGTCTAAAAATTCAGAAAGACTTGTAAATGTTTTAAAAAAAAAAAACATGATATTTTTAATATTTTACTAATCAAATTTTAAAAGGTATGATGCTTTTTTGTTAGAATAATTAAGTGCATATCGGGGTTGAATTTATTAGATGTATTAAAAATAAAATTTAAATTTAAATTGAGATAAATACAAGAATAGAAAAGGGACACCTTAGTAAAAAAGAAATCTAAAATTCAGGAGAAGCTTAAAAAAAAAAATAAAACGAATTAAATCGATGAGATATTCTAAAATAATAAAAAAAATATAAATATTAATTTGAAATATGCTTGCATCTAAAATTTACTAATAATGGTAGATTCAACCATTGACTTGGGTACCTTGCTCCTTTGAACCATACTTGAAATAAACATAAACAATTGTATATGGGCACAATCAAATATAACCCAATTAAACCTAATATTTTTAGTCAACAAAGATAAAAATAATTTTGCATTATTGATGTAGCAAATTTAAATCCCAATATAATATCACTATAGATTCAAAATAATGATTAATTTATGTAGCGTTAAATCAAATTGAGAAGCATAAAAGAATTGGAAACAAAAGAAATAGAAATAAAGAAGCATACTGTTGGAGGTGAATTATGACTTTATAGATACTATCTCCTTCTTGACCCAAACAGTAGCCGTCAATGGGTGGATGCATCTGTAAAAACCGTCAGAGGGTAATCCGGCGGGACGCTCCGACACTCAAGTTATTAAAAAGTAGTTTTTCGATTGAAAGAAACAGACTGAGAATTGAGAGAAGTTATTCTCTATGATCAGTGTGCCCAGAGTATTAGGCTTAGAGAGCATACTCTGTTCTGAGAGTTTTTGGGATAACTTATACCTTTGAGAGATGCACGCCATTGGGGGACATCAACCTTACTTTCCTTATCAAATTGATATGGGAATCTCAGAGGTTAATATTATGAGTTGATTATGATCCTCATTTATCGGTAGGATTCCCATTTACGGGAGTGGTGCTTTCTTTACTCGAAAGATTCGGGATTTGTTATTAGGAAATTGAAGTTAAGGGAATTATAACATTCATTTAGAATTGTTAGGGGTGTTGCACAACATTCGGTTACCCGATTGATTAAGGGATCTTCGTGATCCGTCCGATTAAAGAGTTGATGTCTGCTTGCCCGATCGGGGCGATTACCTTTGTTCGGTGAGTTACGTTCGGCTGGCGGGGCGACTGAGACCCTGTCGTTCGGTAGATCCGGACAACTGAGGCCTATTGGTAGATCATCTGGGCGGCTATGACCATTTGGTAGATTATCATGACGATCGTTAGATACCGGTCCGTATGTGCCCTTTATAGGCTTCTTGAGAATTAACTCTTTTGGTCTAGACTTTTGGGTCATGTCCCATCATTTGCCCCCGACTTATGGTCTTTTTGGGAAAAAGAAGCGCCATGAGTGATAATTTTCAAAAAAGAAGTGCCTCTTTTTAATTTGACTTGTGCCGCTTTGATTTTCGTGAACCGTCTTTTATACGCTTCATATAGGTTCGTGCTTATCGAAGGGTTACGTTCCCCCATTAGCCTCATCATTCTTCTGACTTTTCTCCGCGGAACCTTCTTTCGTAAAGAAAAAATATCGAAAGATTCCTTCTCGTCGCAAGCTGTGGATAGTATCTAGAGTACCATGACCGAAGAGGACTTAAGAGAAGCTCAAGAGAAAATGTCGTTTGGGAGTGATTTCGAGTTTGTATTACCAGGTGATAGGGACAGGGCGAGTCACGCTCCCAAAGGTTGTGTCCCAATACATAAGCAATGTGTGAAGTATGGTTTAAAGATTCTGTATATGGGTGAAGGTTCTGAGGTACTGGAATGTCCATCCCTCGTTGCTTATCCCAAGCGCTTGGTGTTTTACGATTGCCCTAATTTCTTTGTTAGCGTTCTTCCGTGTTCATTTTGACGCAGAGATTTTAGGTGTCATTTTCTCTTTGGGGTGATACAGTTCCAAGGGTTCTACTCATGGCTGGTATAAACTCCAAACTCGCAGAGAGTCTCGTTGGAGGTTCTTCTACAGTGAATCCCAAGACAAGCACTTGATACAAAAATTTTTCTATGTGTGGTTCTTGAACAGTGATCTCCTTCCGGTGTTCCAGATGCTAATCAAGCGCCTTTCTTAAATATAAGGACTCCAAATATCCTTCGTCATTCTCGTTTTTTGCGAGTTATTAGATGCCACTGCGAAGAACATCACCGGAGTCTATAGGTGGATTCCTTGGTAGAGGATGAAATGTTGTTGTTGCCTGGTTTGTTAGTAAGTGAGGCAAGACAAATTACCAGACCTCTTGCTGGAGCAATAGGAGAAGGAGTTGGTTGATACTATGTTGGTCATCGACACTCGTCTTTTCAATGAGATTTCCACTGAGCCGGAAGTGCGGTCTCATACGAAGAGGAAGGCGGTTGATACTTTTCCTGAGTTCCGACAGAAAAAGTCCAGGGCTAGGGCGTCTAGCCCATTTGCTGGAGAAGAAGAGCAAACCGAATCTAGAGAGTGTGAGCCTTCTCAAGAGCATTCTAAAACAGGAAGAAGCCATCTAATTGGCTACTCAGAAGCCTTTGACGCGCTTATTGAGGTCGAAGAGGGAGGTGGTTCCGACGAGGGACTCCTCGAGGTGACCGGGAGCGTTCTGGCTCGATATCTGCAAAGGCGGAAGGAGCCTCCAATGACGCAAACTTCCATCCCTATTCCTGGAGAAGCATCAAAACAGTCTCCTCGGGGATTTCAGTATCTTTTGGTAGATGTACCGGATGACTGCTGCGTTCCTCCGCCTATTCTGGTTGGAGAGGGACGTAGTTCTGAAGAAAGATCAGTGACGATCTTTATGGAAGATGGTGTATCGTCAAATAACCAAAAATAAATTACCTACTTTACGAAAGACGAGTCTAGGGTAAGTAGGGTCGAATCCACAGGGAACGGTGGATTTACTTCTTTTTTTAAAAAATAAAAATAAGGGGGTTTGAAAAGTTAACTAAACTAATTGACCAAAACTTAAAAATTCAAAAATAAAAGAATTGAAAAGAAAATTTTCAAGTCAAAGGAATTATATCTACCTTGATTTCATGTGATTGATCATTAATTTACCTAAAGATTTCAACACCCATAAATAAATTGGTTATTGTCGTCGACAAACGCCCAATGACCAATCTCTCCTTATTTCGTCGATAATTAAGAGAAATTCGTTAATTATTTCTCTAATCGAGAGTCAACCCTAGAGAAACTCTTATGATTGAAAATCTCAACAGTATTAAGATTTAGAGAGACCCAATCTAATTAACAAACACACGACGAGTTCATTTAAATTAGATTATTTAATTCCATAACATGAATGTCATTTATCACTTCATTAAAATTAACAAACAATTATGGATTTGCTATGTTAATTAGTTGTAAATTATTTTAGAACTATTAAACATTGACCACTATTTAATAAATCATAGAAAATCATGATCCATGAACCACAGAAATTAAATAAATACCTATGAGATATTGATTTAATAAACCCAATTAAATTTCACAATCATCAATAATCAAAATTTCAATACCCTTCAACTAGAAAAAAAATAAATCTAGAAAGAAATCATAAGGAAAGAAAACTCACAAAAATTGAACAAAAATTTTGCTTGAATTAAAAACAAAATGGCCAAAGTAAAGGAGTAGCTGCTGTGAAGAAACGTGCCTACATGAAGAAAATAATGTCTTCCTCAGAAAAGTGGCTGCTCTCAATACAAATAAATCTATATTAAATATTGTGGCAGCTTGCTGGCAAAAAAAGTGAAGGGGGGCTGCGGCCCCCTTGGGGCTCTCCACTCTCTCTAAGGCTCTCTTCCTAATTGCACAATGTAACCTCTATATATAGGAATGAGTTAACCTAATTTTAAAAGAGAAAACTCCTAAATTTTAGGTAACTACTAAATAACAAATTACAAGGGGTTTGAAATTTTCAAAATTCTTATTCCCAAATATTTAGGAATATCTTCAATATACTTGCAAATCTTTCATGCTTCCAAATTTGTCCTCATTTTTCCTTCATATCTCCTCCATCATTCCTATCATATAAAATATAATAAAATACAATTATTAGTGTAATATTTATTCAAAAATAAAACAAAATCAATTATAAATATTATACCAATTTATGCCCTATCAGATAGTCGTAACTTCAATCTTATGGCTCCGCAAGAAGGGGCGCAGTTGACCGAGCGGTTCCAATTTCCTCTGAAGTCGGACCTCCGAAAGATGCCTTTTGAGTGCATTGACAGGGTTATTCATTCTCTTTGCCTTACAATAAGTGTTCACTTTATGTGAGTTAAAGTTTGATTTTTTGTCATCTCGTTATCCTGAATATCGTGCCTCTTTTTAGACCTCTGCCCTGACCGAGCTTCAAAAGTTAAGGAGGCAAAAGCTTGAGGATCAGTTTTCCCTCCTGGGCAAACAAGTAGCGGCGCTTCTGGACGCTCTGGAAAACTAAGAGCAGAGAATTGGAGAGGAGAAAAACAAGGAAATTCAGCGCTTTCAGGTGGACTTATCATTAGCCCATGATTATTGTAAAGAGTTGGAAGTGGCGGTACGCATCAGGGAAGCAAAATTGACAACTGCCGAAACGTTAACTCGTCTCCGGGAGGAGTCCCTTCAGAGTACTGAATGAGAGATGACCCTTCTCAAGGCGTCTGTTGCCAAAGATACTGCCAAAACTCAGCTTTCTCAACATAGGTTGCTCGAATGCTTGAGGTGTGCAGAGGAGATCTTTCGGCGAGTCGGCCAGTATGAGGCCTTGCCCCCTCCAGAAGGATCAACGGGTTTATATCCTGCTCACGCTGCTGTAAACCCTGTTTCTGCTTCGTTGTAATTCCATAACACCTGATATGGAAATTTTTTCCTTTCGTTTCTTGTAATAATTTTTGCGAGAAGGTTTTTAAATGTCTCATCTCACTTGTTTGATGAAGTTGAGGAAAATTTGAACTCGTCATAAAAAGAGAGAAGTATCTATTTATTTGGGAAATTCATCCCTTTTCTGAGGGGATGCTTGGCTGGTTGACTTGGGACTCTCGAGGTCTGTCATTCAATTAGGAACCTTCGAGCCGTGTGCGTACCCATTTCGGGAGTTTTAATCTCAATTCTGCTATACATTCATTAGAAAAATCCGGACAACTAAGGCCCTCTGATCGATAAAGACTTTTGGAGTTATGGCCGTGTCTGCCCGTTCGAGAAGTTCCATCCCATATTAGCAACACATTCGTTTGGAAGGATCTGGGCTACTGAAACCCTCCGCTCGATTAAAGACTTTAGGAATTAGGGTCATGTCCGCCCGTTCGGGGAGTTCCATCCTACATTAGTGACATATTCGTTCAGAAGGATCTAGGCGATTGAAACTCTTCGGTCGATTAAAGATTTTAGGAATTAGGGTCGTATCTGTCCGTTCGCGGAGTTCCATCCCATATTAGTGACAAATTCGTTCGGAAGGATTTAGACGACTAAGACCTTCCGGTCGATTAAATATTTTAGGAATTAGGGTCGTGTCCACCCATTCGGGGAGTTTTTTCTTCGAAGGTCATTTGAAATCCTAAGCAACGCGCAGTTAATGAGTAGTAGAAAATATCAAAATTTTCATTGAAATGAAGAGTGTCGGGAAGTCCGAGTCACATGTTGGACAGATGCTAGCGGGAATGTATGGCTCGTGCCAACCGTCTTCATTGTGGATTTGGAGGATCACCCCTCCTGATTCCTCGCGTGATGGTATGAGATCTGGCATATGAAGAAGCTCATTCTCCCTTGGTGCATCACGCCTGTTTGGGGAAGACATGTTTCTTCATTCTATACTGATGAACTTCTGCAGTTTCCCGTTGCGGACCAAGAATTTCAGTTCATCCTTGAATCTTTTACACTCATCGATCGTTTGGCCGTAGTCCCAATGGAAATAACAGTACTTCGACTTGTCTTTTTTTGGATCTTTTTCTGCCTGGCGCAGGGGCCATCTGACGTATGATTTGTTCTTTATTTGATACAAAACCCGATTTGGGATTTCGCTAAGTGGAGTATAGACGCTAAACCTTTGTGAAGGTGGAATTCCTAGTTTGCCTCTCTTCGACGAAGGCCGGCATGGCGACCGGCTGTGTTCTTTCCTGCTATGGCGGCCTTTTTGTCGATCGAACGCCTCTGCTTCTTCCGCAGTAATATATTTCTCCGCTCGGGTGTAAAACTCTTGGATGGTTGTCGGGAGTTTTTTTGTGATGGAGACCTTCATATCAGAGGAGCGCAGCCAAAGCGATGTTATGGTCCAAATCAGAGACTTTTAGCATTTCTGTCTTAAATCTCTCTATAAAGTTTTTGAGAGATTCCTCTTTCCATTGACGTAATGATAAGAGGGATGTAGATTTTCGCTTAACCGCTCGACTGATTACAAAGTGGGTCTCAAACTGTTATTGGAGTTGTGCGAAACTCTTGATACTAAACGGAGGAAGAAAATTGAACCAGATTAGGGCATTACCCTTAAGAGTGGTAGGGAAGTGTTTGCATATCGCGGTATCCGAGAGATCTCTAAAGACCACAACTGTTATGAAATGGGTGGAATGGTCACGGGGTCATTTGTCCCGTCATACCGCTCCATGGGAGGGAGAAGGATATCACTCGACTTTGGTTCTGACAAGATCTTTGCATCGAATGGCGATTCGCCTAGAGAGCGTAGGGGATCCTCTCTATCCTTTATGCCCGCTCTTTTAATCTCAGCGGCCACGAACTGTTCAATTTGCCTTTTCAGATCTTGGGGGTCGTATTGGGAGGCCGCTGATGGTTCCGGGAATTCTCGTCTGGGTGGTTGCTTATATTCGGATTCTGCAACAGATGAATGATTATTTGGTCCGAGGGCTCGACTGAGTCCTTCCAACTGTTTACTCATTCTTTGAATTCCAGACACTAATCTTTCCATTTGAGGCTGGTCTGCCTGTTCTGGTCTAGAGGCCATGACTTGTCGTTCCTGGGTTGCATATTGCGGAATTATCTCTGGATGTGACGGTCGGGGAGAAAACACAGGATTGCGAATTAGATGATTCGTTACTGGGGGAACGGTAGGTTTGGCGGGCATAGGGATATGTCCTCCTACAGTAGGGGTGGCTCTCAAAGACGCTCTAGTCTTTGGAGGTATGATTATCAAAATGACCGAAACTTCTTCAGTCTATTCCCACAGACGGCGCCAATCTGTTGGAGGTGGGTTATGGCTCCACAGATACCAGCTCCTTCTTGACCCGAACAATAGCCGTCAATAGATGGATACACCTGTAAAAACCGCCGGAGGGAGTTCCGGCAAGGAAGCTCCGACTCTCAAATCAGTAAAAAGTGATTTTTCGATTGAAAGAAACAGATTAAGAATTGAGATAACTTATTCCCTGTGATCAGTGTGTCCAGAGTGTTAAGCCTAGAGAGCGTACCCCGTTCTGAGAGTTTTTGGAATAACTTATACCTTTGAGAGATGGGGGACTTCAACCGTACCTTCCTTATCAAACTGATCCGGGAATCTCGGAGGTTAATATTATGAGTTGATTATGATCCTCATTTATCGATAGAATTACCATTTTCGGGATGAGTGCTTTTCTTATTCAAAAGATCCGGAATTTACCGTTAGGAAATTGAAATTAAGGGAATTGTAGCATTCCTTTAGAATTGTTAGGAGGGTTACACAATGTTTAGTTGTCCGATTGATTAAGGGATTTTCGTGATCTGTCCGATTGAAAAGTTAATGTCTGCTTGCTCGATCGAGGTGATTACCTTTGTTTAATGAGTTACGTTCGGCTGGTGGGGCGACTGAGGCCCTGTCTTTCGGTAGGTTCGGATGACTGAGACCTCTCGGTAGATCATCTGAGCGGCTATGCTCCTTTGGTAAATTATCATGACAATCGTTAGATACCGGTCCGTAGGTGCCCTTCGTGAATTTCTTGAGAATTGACTATTTTGGTCTAAACTTTTAGAGCATGTCCCATCACATACAAAATATAAATAAAAAAGAAAATTGAAATATGCGTCGGCTCTTTTCTCAAAAAATTAGAAACCTCTAAGTTTTATGAACCAAAATTACGGAAGAGAACACAAAATGTAAGAGCCAAATGAGAAAACAAAATGGCAAATCCATGTTCTATAATGAAAAGAATAGTGGAAGAAGAGAGGCAGTGTCCGGTAGTATAGGTAAAATATTTTTAAACAAAATCAGGACAAATGACCTCACAGAATCGCTCTTGAGATGAGTACGTGAAATTGATATCTAGGATTAAACCATGACAGGTTGATGTAGCGCACAGGGTTTTCCATTCCGTGGACTGCAGAAGTTCCTGTCAACCTAAAGGGTAAGAATGGGAGATCAATATTTTATATATATATATATATATATATATATATATATATATATATAAAGAGATAAAATTAAATAAGATTAAATTGAGAAAAAAAAAGAATAAAAGTAAAAAGACTCTATCACTTAAACTGTCTTTAAAAAATACGAGAGATCAATGTTATGGCATCAAAAAGTTTACTACAGCTCGACCAGAACAAGTGACACAGAACAAGATCAATATTCCAATTTACTAGGAAGTAAGCACATACCGCGCGGTGTGAAATTTTAATTATTAGAAAATGTGACCAGTAAATATTAATTTGAATTCAAATTTATAAAATTAAAATATTAAAATTTGTTGAAAAAATTATGAATATTTATAAAAATTTGATTTATGAAAATATGTTCTGAAATATTCGTTATATTTATCAAACAGAATAATTTATATTTTGAGTAGAAATTATGTACGCATTTATATTAATTGTAACATTTTTGTTATATGTAAAAATTTTTTAAATATAATCAAATCATTTATATAAAATTTGTTTAATATCTTGTTATTTTACCCAAAAAAAATTATAAACTTTTTAAAAGAAACATTAAAAAACAATTTTATTTATATTTTTGAGGTTTTTTAAGAACTGTAACTAATTTTTTCTGCTATTATAATATTAAAATTATTTTTTAAAACATCTATAATATTTTATTAAAAAGTATCACAAAATATAAATAAAAATGTTTTTAAAATGTTTCAAAAAATTCAAAAATAATAATATTTCTTAAAAATATTAATTTTGAAAACTATTTTTAAAAAATGATTTATGATATTTTAAAAAAAATAATTGAGAAAAACAAAAAATGAAAAAAAAGATAGGAAAAATATGATAGATGTTTAAAAAAAATTAAAAATATCATTGAAAAAAATAAAATGAAAAAAAGACAAAACCGAAAAAAAAAAAAAAAACAAGATGCTCAGTCGACTAAGGCAATTTAAAAAACATTAAAAAACATTTTTATTTTTATATTTTTATATTTTTTAAAAAATAATTATATTTTTTCTATAATGTTTCTCGTATTATAATATTAAATCAATTTTTTTTTATAAAATATCAAAAATATTTTATTAAAAATATTACAAAATATTAAAAATATTTTTAAAATTTTTTAAAAAAATGTTTTTCGGAATTATACAATAAAAACAATTTTTTGAATAACATTTATAATATTTTATTAAATATATCACAAAATATAAGGAAAATATTTTTAATTTTTTTTTTTTAAAAATGTTTCTTAAAAATATTAATTTTTTCAAACTATTTTTTAAGAAACATCTATAATTTTTTTTGATATTTTTTAAAGGAAGAAAACTAAAAAGAAAAACAAAATAAAAGAAAAGAAAAACAAAATAAAAAAATAAAACAAAAACAAAAAAAAAAGAAAAGATACTTTAGTCAACTAAGGCATCTCCTTGGTCAACCAAGCATCATTTTTTTTTCTTTTCATTCTTTTTTTTTTTTCTCTTTTGTCTTTATTTTTTTCAATGATATTTAAAAAAATTGTTAAGAACTATATATTTTTTTTATAAATATCAAAAAATATAAATAAAAAAGTTTTAAAATCTTTTTCAAAAAAATATAAAAAAGATTAAAATAACATTTAAAAACATTTTTATTTCTATTTTTTGTTATTTTTTAAAAACGAACAATTTTTTTAAAAATATCACAAAATATAAATAAAAATATTTTTTATTTTTTTAAAAAACTAATGTTTTTTTTAAATATTAATTTCTCAAAACTATTTAAAAATGTATGATAATATAATTAAAAATATCACAAAATATATAAAAAAAAATCTTTAAATGTTTTAAAAATTTTTGAAAAAATAATATTTCTTAAAAATATTAATTTTTAAACTTTTTTTTTAAAAATCAACTATGATAATTTTTTTTAAATACAATTGTAAAAAAGGAAAAAGGGAAAACAAAAAAAAAACAAGATGCAAAAATATTATAGATGTTTTCAAAAAATATAAAAAAGATTAAAATAACATTTAAAAAACATTTTTATTTCTATTTTTTGATATTTTTTTAAGAGGAACTATATTTTTTCAAAAATATCACAAAATATAAATAAAAATTATTTTTAATTTTTTAAAAATAATGTTTTTTAAAAATATTAATTTTTAAAACTATTTTTTAAAAGCATTTATGATATTTAATAAAAATATCATAAAAAAACAAAAAAGAAAAAAAGAAAAAGGGTGAAAAAAATTTAATTTTTCTAAAAATAATGATTCTTAAAAATATTAATTTTTAAAACTATTTTTCAAAAAACATTTATTGTATTTTTAAAAAATATATATATTATTAAAAAACCAAAAAAAAAAAGAAAAAGAAAAAACCCAAAATAAGATAAAAAGAAAAAGTAAAAAAAAAAAAGATGCTTAGTCAACTAAGACATGCATTAGTCGACTAAATCATTTAGTCGACTAAGAGATGTCTTAGTCGAATAAAAAACTTTTTTTTTTATCTTTTTTTTTTTAAATATTGTTAAAAAACCAAAAACAAAAACAAAAAACAAAAAAAAAAATTATTTTCTAAAAAACATTTATGATATTACTTTTAAAAAAATATATAATAAAAAACAAAAATTAAAAAATGAAAATGAAAGAAAAAACAAAAAGAAGATGAAAAAAAAAAATAAAAAAAATGGGTGCTTAGTCGACTAAGGCATACCTTAGTCGACTAAAGCATTTAGGCACTTTATTTTTATTTTGATTTTTATTTTTAAAAATATTATTATAAAGCCCAAAAGAAAAAAAGAAAAAGAAAAAAACCATAAAAATGTTTTTAATTTTTTTAAAAAAGAATGTTTATTAAAAATATTAATTTTTAAATCTATTTTTTTAAAAAAATTATTTATGATATATTTTTTTTAAAAATATCGTTAAGAAAACCAAAAAGAAAAAAGGAAGAAGAGAAAAAAACTAAACAAGATGAAAAAAAAAAACAAAAAGAAAAAAAGGATAAAAATATTAATTTTTTAAACTATTTTTTTAAAAAAATTATGATATCTCCTAAAAAATATCGTTAAAAAAACCAAAAAAAAAAAGAAAAACAAAAACAAAAACAAAAATAAGATGAAAAAAAACAAAAAGGAAAAGAAAAAGACTGCTTATTCGATTAAGGTATGCCTTATAGTTGACTAAAGAGGCATGGTGGAATCTTTTTTTTTTTTTTCCTTTTGAGAGAGAGAGAGAGAGAGGAGAGGAGAAAGAGGAGAAATTTTATAATAAAATTATAATAATTTTAACCTTATATATTTCATTTTTTTTTAATATTTTAGTATAATTGTAAAATTTTATAATAAAATTATTATATATTTTTAAATATTATTGAAAGAAAGAAGAAAAAAACAAGTTGCTTTAGTCCCTTAGTCGATTAAGGCATTTATTTAGTCAACTAAGGGCACTTTTTTTTTTCTTTTGAGAGAGAGAGAAAGAGAGAAAGATGAGAAATTTTATAATAAAATTATTATATAATAAAATTATAATATTTTTAACCTTATATATTTCATTTTTTTAATATTTTAGTATAATTGTAAATTTTTTTAAAAAATTATTATATATTTTTTAAATATTATTGAGAAAAAGAAAAAAAAATAAATTTCAAAATTTTTAATATTTTAGTATAATTGTAAATTTTTTTAATAAAATTATTATATTTTTCAAAATATTATTGAAAAAAAGAAAAAAAAAAGTTTTAGTCAACTAAAGCATTTATTTAGTCGGCTAAAAGGGCATCTCTCCTTGTTTTTTTCTTTAGAGAGACAGAGAGAGAGGAGAGCGGAGAAAGAACGAGTGGAAAAAAAAATGACATGGTGTCTGTCAAGTGGGTCCCACAGGACGACGAAATCCACGTAGAAAGGGTTGATTCACTCTTATATACATATATATATATATATATATATATATATATATATATATATACATATATATATATGTTAATGTTAATTAAAAAAAAAACCAAAAAGAAAGAAAAATATTTTTAATTTTTTTAAAAAATAATGTTTCTTAAAAATATTAATTTTTAAAACTATTCTTTAAAAAAACATTTATGATATTTTTTAAAAAAATATCGTTAAAGAAATCAAAAAGAAAAAAAGAAAAAGAAAGAAAAATATTTTTAATTTTTTATAAAATAATGTTTCTTAAAAATATTAATTTTTAAAACTATTCTTTAAAAAACATTTATGATATTTTTTTAAAAAAAAATATCATTAAAAAAACCAAAAAGAAAAAAAGAAAAAGAAAGAAAAAACAACAAAAAAATATTGAAAAAAATAATATTTTTTAAAAATATTAATTTTGAAAACTATTTTTTAAAAAAATATTTATGATATTTTTTAAAAAATATCGTAAAAAAAACCAAAAAAAAAAAAACAAGATGAAAAAAAAAAAGAAAAAAAGGATAAAAATATTAAATTTTAAAACTATTTATTAAAAAAATATTTATGACATTTAAAAAAATATATCATTAAAAAATCAAAAATAAAAAAAGAAAAAAAAAAAGAAAAAAAAGAAAAAAAATGACGCTTAATCGACTAAGGCATGCCTTATAGTCGACTAAGATCTTTAGTCGACCAAGACATGTGTTATAGTCGACTAAAGGGGCATGATGCATGTCTTTTTTTTTTCTTTTGAAAGAGAGAGGGAAAGAGGAGAGGAGAAAGAGGAGAAAAAAAAAATAAAAAAGCTCCCTGTTTCTGATACATGAAAGCTCATTGGTGCACAACATCTTCATTTCTCAAAACTTTCCGTTAAAAAACTTTCCGGTATAAAACTTCCCGGTAAAAAAACTAAGAATGTGAGAACTCCGCAGTAAAAAACTCTCCACTCTCTGATACATAAAAACTCCCCGGTACACAACACATTTCTCTCTTAAAACTCCCCGATAAAAAGTTTTCCGGTACAAAACTACCCGGTAATCCGCGATAAAAAACTCATCGGTCGTCGGTACATGAAAATTCCCCAATACACAACACATTCTTCTCTCTCAAAACTCCCCAATAAAAAGCTCTCTAATAAAAAACTTCCCGATACAAAATTCCCCGGTAAAAAAACTAACAATGTGAAAACTTTGCGATAAAAAACTCTCCGATCCCCATTACATGAAAGCTCCCCGATACACAATCTGCGAAAATACCAAGAGTTCTAGAGTTACACACCGGTTAAGGATATATAGCAACTCATCGTCAAAATGATGAAGAGAATATCATATCCTGTTATACCCCAAACTTTTTTTATTTAACATACTCAACGTATATCTCATCCCTCAAAATAATATAAAAGCATACTTAACTTTAATCCAATCATGTATTCCCAATTATATTTCTGAACATTAAGTTATAAACATAATTGACCGATCTGTGAATACAGAATAACGTGTCGATCAAAAACAGTTTTTCCTTCATACTACCAACTCTCAATTTTATCTTAGTTGTTTTCCTAAACATGCACCGTCAAACCGAATCATCCATGGTTTCTTGGTGACACGCTAAAATAATAATACTAAAATAAAATCTCAGGAGACAGACAAAAATCCTAAAAGTATAAATTGAGATTAAGCATAAGCCTCTGACTTCCACACAATGAAATAGGTATAGTGAAATGAAGAAGGATATACCATCTCATTACTTACATGGCCACATAAGCACACGTAGTGTAAAACACGTGCTATAATATTTTTCTTTCCATTTGGAAGCGTATGTTTTCTTTTCTAAAATAATATATCGTACAGATCTTAATCCAAGTATACACAATACTTGGCCTGAATTTTTCTTCTTACAAATCCTCCAATATTTCACAACATTAAGAAAAACCCACACCTGACTATTCGACAAGTTTAATGGATTGTGGAAAATCTATTTCGATTACCATATATTTAGTTTATTAACCGGTAATCTCATCTTAGTACTTAACTAAGGCGACTTATATATGTGTTAATCTACCATAAATTAACACGTCTCATCTCTACATGTCACACAAATATTAGAGGTGATTGCTCGTGTGAGAGAGCCAATATCAAAACTTGTCCGACATATTTTTAATTCCAAACACAAGAATTTTAGGCATAAAAAATAAAATTCAAATGTCAATGAATATGAGCATTCAACATATAAACTTTCTTTATATATAATCACAATCACTACTATAGTAATAAATACTACTACAATCTATGCAATCTATATCATCTAAAATGTCTTGTACATATGTCTTTAGGTATTGGCCTCCGAAAAAGAACAAACCACCACCAAATATGTAGATACATATCTCAATGTTATTTCCCTCTTTTCAATCGTCTATGATAAAATTGATTTTTGTATTTATGTTTGATTTTGCCATCATATTTGGAGTCTTAGGTGTAAGTAATAAATGACCGATTATCATAATAAATTGTCAAACTCCTACCAAGTTGCTTACTACTCTCAAATATTGCAACATCCATTCAACCAAAATCATCTCTTAAACTGCCAAAACAATAGCCACAAATTCTGCTTCCATCATAGAAAGTGATACACAAATTTATTTTTTGCTTCTTCATGAGATAGCGTTATCAATATGCAAGCAAACATAACCAAAGGTAAATTTTCTGTCATACAAATCTCCTCTCCAATTAGCATTCGTGTATTCTTTCAATACTAGATCATTTCCTTAATAATGAAGGAAATAATCAGCAGTTCTGTTCAGGTATCCTAACATCATTTTCATAACAATCCAATCACTCTTCCTAAATTAGAAAAATATCTGCTGACCAAACCCCATAGCATGACAAATATCAAAATGAGTATACATCATAGCGTACTTCAAATTCCCAACTGTACTACAATACGGTGTTCTGGACATTTCATCTATTCATTAGAAGTTTTAGGACATATGTCATCTCTTGAACTATCACCTAAGGAGTATCAGTGGGTTTACAATCTTTTAACCTGAATCGTTTCAGAGTCTTTATAATATAAAAATTTTGATATAACTCCATTAATCTCTTGAAACGATTTCTCTAGGATTCAATTTCTAATTTGTCTCATCCACTTCCTTCATCTTGAAGGTCATACTCCTTATCATTCACCACTAACAATATGTCCATGACATATAAGGATAGAATTACAAACTTGTCAATGGACTTTTTAAATAAAAACAATGGTTTTTATCTATCATGACGAAATCATAAGAGAACACATTTTTATAAAATCTCAAACACATTTGTCTCGAAAACTACTTAAAACCATCAATTGTTGTCTTCTTGGCTTTTAATGACAAAATCTTCTAGTTGTGTCATACAAATGTCTTCTTCCTCAAGTACACCACTGAGGAAGGCAGTCCATCTGAAATAATTCTAAATCCAAATTGATCATTATTGCCAATTGCATGTGAATTGAGATAAATCTCACTACTGGGAAAAGATTTTTTCATAATCAACACCCTTTTACTGAGTATAATCTTCACCTACCAGTTGAATCTTTTATCTCTCAATAGTTCCATATGCCATATAATTGGTTTTGAGAACTCAGTTATTCTTAATAACCTTACATTCTGATAGAAATTCAACCAATTCCTAAATATGGTTAGATTTCATTGATTCCCATTATTTCTTCTATTGCCTTTTCCATTCACTCTTGATGCGACAAGATAGAGTCTCATATACGTTCTGAGACTTTTCTTCATCTTCTGAAAAAATATCAAATACATGTCCTTCAATCTCCAAATGACCCTTAGGCACGGTTTTCCTAATATTTTTCTGAATCTGTAATTCAATTGAATCGCTAGAATTTAAATCCCTCCCACTATGATCAACACCATTCTAACAATCCGCAATGGTCAAAGCTTTCATTTGAATTAACTAATTCAAATAACAGCTCTATGTCCTTCACGTCTTCTATACCAGAAAAATCATTTTCCAGAAATGTGATATTTCATGATTCAATTTCTACTGTAGTACCATCATCTTGTTCATCAATAAACACTTAACTTTTAGACTACTCAAAATATTTTATAAAAATATTCTTACTTCTATAGAGACCCAATTTTCTAAATTTATTGAAAAAATCTCAAAATACAAACTGTTGATTCTCAAGGTTTTAAGTCACTGAGACACAACCTTCTACCAGTCTAAAGTTTATATCATATTATTGGTACCGCTTTTGAAGGCACTTTGTTCAAAACAAAAGTCGTAATTAACAAGATATTTCCTCAAAAAAAAATCGACAAGTGAACCTGCGTCATCATGGATCTCATCATATTCAATAATGTTCTATTCCTTTTCACTATAACACCACTCTATCAAGATATATAAGGAATAGTCAAATGTCGGATTGTGCTTCTTTCATTACTCAAATCTTTAAATTGATGTGATAGATATTCATATCATCTATCCGTCTGATTCTCTATCTTGCTCATACAATGTCTAAAGCACTCAATTGTTTCAAACTTATGAGAGATCAAATAGATATAGTTAAACGCATGAAATCATCAATGAATATAATGAAATACAAAGTTCTATGTCTAGTCTTCACACTTGTTAGACCACGAATATCTTAATGGATTAAACGCAATAGAAATTTAGCCCATATGGTTTTTTCAAAAAATTTTCTCGTCATTTTGTTGACATGACAATATTTACACGTTGGTAAATCAACTTTTGTGAGTGAACCCAACAGTTCTATTATCACTAGTTGATTCATCGTGTCTTGCCCTAATGTAACCAAATCTATCATGTCACATTATCAAAATTTGTAAAATGATAAAACTATTTGCAAACTGTCTAGAACTAATACATATGTTATTTAAATATAAATCATCCCTATATCTCTAAAAGTTTAAATCACAGTCAAATTTCAAAAGAACAAGAACAGATATGGTTCCATCGAATTTCTAGCACGAAGAGAACAATATGCAAAATGAGAGTTTGACCACTTCGTAACTCCTATTTATAAGTGTCAACTGCTCTAACGTTCACTCTTATATCGTTCTTCACATACTATCTATTATCAGAAAACAATCAACAAAAAAAACCATAAATTCTCTATATCTGTTCTTATATCCAAGGTCGTTCTTTTGTGATCCGTTTACAATCTCATTTCCTTTTATTTTCTTTTGTTCCAATTCCTCCAACGCTTAGAGTCCGAAACTCTCTTGGAACTAGATTCTACAACAAAAGTATCAGCTATGCATCTTGCAACACCAAGCTGCTCATCTCCAAACTTGATTTAGCGAGCAACCTCCGAGAAAGTTTTCACATTGTTATTGTGAATCAAACTGATTTTCAGGTACTCTCACTTGGTAGGAAAGAATCATATCAAGATTTGAACTTTCTATTCATTAAAGAGAACATGATCAACTGACTTTCATTCCCTAATCATGTTAGACATAACTTTCAAAAGCCATTTGATACTGTGATCACTTTACCTTTTATAGATATCAAACTTTAAGGTCATATGTCTAAAATAAGTCATACTAGTACCTCTATATTTCTCTTTGAAGTACACCCAAATATCATGAGTAGTCACATATTACTCATACTTGGATATCATATCATCAATCACGAAACTAACCAGAGTCACTCAAACTATGGAATCTGTTTTTTTCCACGTCTGGTAAGCATGTTGTTCACTCATCTACAAGGCAGTATCTCACACTGGTTCCATCGAATTTACAGTTTTGGAGTTTTGGTACTTGAAATTGTATGTGGTAGAAAAAATATTGATGCCTTTCAGGACTCAGGTCCTCTCCTGCAAACGGTAAGTTTTTTTGCAACTCCTAACTCTTTTAACACTTTTTTTCCTAAACTCTGGACTTCATACATTCTTGCAGTTCTTGTATTATCTAAGAGTATTGTTCATTATCCTGAATCACGCTTGGAAGTTCTTCAAATACCACAAATCGCATGAGATAGCAAAACCCCGCTTTGTATATCTAACTTAGTAGCAAAAGAGGCATCAAATGTGCTTCAGATTGGACTTCCATGCACAAAAGCTCAGCTACTCTAAGACCATCGATGGCTAAGGTAGTTCAGATGCTAACGAATAGGGACTGTGAAATTTCTAGGCCTAGCCTACCACCATTTCTGAATACTAATGGACTAGAGTGATCCTGCCAGTCAACATCTTGCTGCCAATGCCACCACAACTGATGCATCAATCTATATTAACCCAAACATTTATTGGGTTCTGTTGTTACGCAAGATAGAGATTTCAGTTCTCTTCTTTCAGCAAGGCCCAAACCTTTCTGATGCTTAGAAAAAGGCAGACTTACCCGATTCCTCACTGCCTATGCAGCAAGAACGGACACATATTTAAACACACTGAACAAACCATCCAATAATTGACTGCCTGAATGGTAGGTCTTGGTTCAATGGAAACTTTCTAGGCTCTCTTCTATGCAAGATTCTGATCTCCAGTAAAAGTAATGATCTTCAATCATGAATTTGCAGTTCACTTCCACAGTTGACCTTTTTCAGAGTAAAACAGAGTCAGTTTTGGCATGAAAATAAAGGCATATCACCTTTTCTCAGATGAACAAACTGTGCAGTTTTCAGGAGGTTTTGTCACCAGCATGGGCAGAAAAATAATAGGGTATCAGAAGAATGAAAAGAAACTCTTGTATCCAAGAAAAGAATCTACTTCCCTGATTTCAGCAGATGCCACTGCAGGTGAGCAGCACTGCGTGTTTGATCCACTGGAGTATCCCAGCTGCTTCTTGCTGTCTTCGGTAGAGCTTCCTGGGTCAAACAATCTGGCTTCCTTCCTAGGCGAGAAGTTAGCCAAACATTGAACTTCAAACAAATTCTTGTTTGGCTGTAAATGCAACATGTTCGAATTCGCTTCTAAGTTTGACATGGATGTATTACTAGAACTTGCCTCATTCAATTTGTCAAAATCAGCACTGGAGAAGTCACCCATTACATTCCTGTAAAAATTGTTCTTCTGTAAAGGACTGAGCACTCTGAGTCCATTGTCTTCGTTTTGTTCAACACAGGGTAGTTCTTTGCCTTCTTGTGAATGTGATCAAATATTCCTGCTTCTGTTAAGGGTTTAGAGATGCTCTCTTCGGGTTCATCAGTAAGTGTGCCTTGAAATAGATAGAAGGTTAGTAAGTTAAAACTTCATTCCATGGAAAAAGAGAAAATCTATCTTATCGAACAAACCTAGTTGTTGAAACTCTGTTCTATTTCTATCATTCCCAGGTCTAACATTGGAGCCACCACCTTGCCAGGTGAATTGTGGCTCTCAAGCAGCTTCCCACAAGTCCGCTTTCTGGTGAGAATCATGGCTTGTGACGATGGTGAAGCAGGGATGTCCAATGAGGCTAAGACAGGAAAGTTATTTACCCTTCTACGAATGTGGTCAAATACTGTTTTTTCAGTTATGATTTTGCAATCCTCTTCATGAGTTTCAACAGCTTGTACATCTTCAGTAGCTTGAGTAAAGGAAAACATGAGCAACAACTTAATATAGAGAACTGAGTACTCAAATGCCTGGATTCCAGACCTAGCTTTCAAAATTCAGCTTCAAGCGTTTCTGGAGCAAATAACTAGATATAGAACTTAAATACTGATGCCATGGACTGTGAAACGAGTTATGAGCATAGAGGTGAACAAACCTGATTCAGTGATAGCTCATGAACTGCAGGATTACCATTCAAGCAGTCATTTGTCGAAACAAATATTTTTTCTTCTCTTGTTTGGATATGCTTTTTCTTCTTCCCTTTATCAGCAGGGACATGAAACCGAAGTTGTCCTTCTTTGTCATTGTTTATGTCATTTAGAAGCTTTTTCTCATTGTGCCTGAGTTGTATCCCTTCAGTTTCCAAATAAATGCATCATTCCACCACTGTTTTATACAGAACCGGTAGTAATTCTTGCTAACATGTGTATATATACTTACAAGAAATGTGATCAGTATGGGAAATAATGTGGATCGCATCTGCTATAGTTCAGTTTCCAGGGCAGCGGAAAATATGTTTCATTGTGTTGAATTTAAGATAATACTTTGTCATAAGCCTTCTGGGGTCTGTAGACAAGAAAAAACCATAAAAAGTCATGAGCTATTTATATTTTCCAAGCAAGAAAATTTTAAAATAATGAATTTAAAACTCCTACCAAGCAGCTTCAAAATAAAGCCATATTTGTTTGTCCAGATCATTTGATATCTTGATAGCTCATTCACTTTCTGAAGAGAGAACTCTAGAATGAAACTAAAGAGTAATTTAGCAGAGAAATGAACATTAATCCCAACAACTAGTCTAGGGGTTCTTTAATAGCACGTTGCATATGCTTTTCTAAACGATCACGAGGATCCCTTTCTTGATTGCATAGTGCTCACAATTCTGATAGGCAAGCAAATACCAGGGGATCTGCAGGAAAAGGATATCCAAATTATGTTCTTCGGGCAAAATACCTTTTTCATTCTCACATACAAGTCTTAGCACTGCATCCATTCAATTGCTTGTATGATTTCAGAGACCGTAAGTTGAACTATCTCAGCAGTTAGATATTCCATCATGCAAGATAGCAACCTCAAAAAGAAAATCGAGACCAGTTAAACAACTTGCATAAAAGTGTACATCATAATTCACCACTACTGTAAGCAAAGAATGCGATATGGAATTCCAGGCTAGACATACTACGATTCCACCACCCCACAACCATTTATGAGATTCTCATATAGATGGCATTACAATGATTGAATAGATGGAAAACTATAAATGTTTATATCTGAGTTAATGGCAGGAGGGAGGAGGGAGAGAGAAAGAAATACAGATTCTCTTCTTGTCATGATTATAACCATTCCAGAATCATCAAATGGAGGATGATCAGCCCTGCCACACATCTGCATAGAGAAACTGAGTGAAGTAAAGCACTCGAAAGAGTAGCAAGATGAAAAGTTTGCATGATATCAATATGGCAAAAAATTAAAAACATAGTGCATAGGAGGAAGTAATTTTGGACAGATTACCCTCCCTTCCAAGGTGCTTAGTTGTTAAAAACTAAAACTAACAATAACAATAAAAAGTAAAATTAAAATTAGTCCAGAAGAATTATACAATTGCCAGTGTCCAACTATAGCATATATTGCACCAGATTTTTAGTTTCCAGTACTATCCTAGACTGACATGTAAATTTTAGAGATTGGACTGCATGGATACAAGATAAAGATATCAATCACACCAATGGATGATCATGTCTGTTGTTGCATAAGTGTCCTTGATAGCGATATTTTTATATACTTGAATTATTTTATTTTATTTTATTTTATTTTATTTTATTTTATTTTATTTTAGGTTTTATTTATGACTTTTAGGATTGTTTTACGCTTTATTTCGTGATTATTTTCGTGGGTTTTGTTTTAAAATTATTGAGCTTATTTAAGGATATTGGACTGTACAAACAACTATTAGTATTTTGGGTATAACTTTTTACTCTGATATCCGATTGACCTGATTCTTGTTGAGTTGGAAAGAAGACTTCGAGCTTTACAAATCTTGTGAAGACCTCAGAGGCTGGGTCAGACCAGAATACATCCAAAAATTGAGTTGAAGTTACTACAGTGTTGGAAATCAAGACCCAGGAGTTCTAAAAGCCCAAGTCCAAGTGAAATAACCAGCTCTTATTGAGACACACGAATTTTTATTAATTTAGAACTTTTAGAACCTAAATTATAAATAGGAAACACCTTTAAACTTAAAACGAGGAGGAGAAAACCCTAGCAGCCGCCTCCTTTGGATGTGGATTCCTTCAGGTGCAAAGGGGATATTTCTTTTTATTTTTCTTATTTTTCTTTATCATGTTTAGTTAGATTACTTGTTCTTAGGATTTGATGAATTTTGTTCTTTAATTAATAGTATGATTTGATTTGCTTATTTCTCTTAAATTTTTATTGGTTTGTTCATTGTTCGATAAGATTTTATTGTTGAACTTAATACTTTATTTGTATAGGTACCTACGACTTGATGATTTGTGATTATATGTATGAGATCGAGAGAAAATTGCATAAATCAGACCAATACAATAAAATTCACATAGCGTTATGAGATCGATAAATGATTAATTCTATGTGTGGGGATTTTTAGGAAAAACTTTAGATTACAGATATTTCATAGATCTTAATGCAGTTCAACCTAATCAAAATTGCATGACCATTGGATTTTGGTTAGTCAAATTAAGATTTCATTGCATAACCATTGAGTGAATCTAATTTAGGGAAATCTATCATCATCAATAATGAATTTTTAATCAATAAACTTTAAGCAATTTAAAAGATTTTGACAATGTAAAAAAATTGAAGATAAATGAAATCAATGTCCTTAGGGTTTTATAAAACTAGGGTTTGGGTTCATCAATATTCTGTTTTTGATATTTTCGTAATTTTGATATCCGTTTTGTCTAACTTAAATAAGATATTTTACAATTGGTAATACATAATATTCTCGTGGAAATGACACTTGTTTCGCACTATACACAACATTCAACTAGGGTATAATTGCCTGAAATCGTGATACACAAAAATCGCATAACAAGTTTTTGGTGCCGTTGCCTGGGATATTTTTGTATATCAATAAAAATCATCTTGTTGGAGATTGGACATTATTTTTTTTTCATTTTTTGTCTCTTTCTTATTCTTGGTAAATAAGATATATAGATTTTAGGATTTTTCATATATTTCTTTCTTCTTCCACATAGAATTATGATTTTTTTGGGTTTTTTTTTTGGCTATCTAAAAATAGATCAAGGAATTAGGTCAAGCGACCACTTGTTTCGAAGGATTTCGGTCTATTGAACAAAACCCATAGCTTTACCTATAGGCACCACCCTATTTTGACCAAATTTCATCGTTTTCATAGATTTTTCAATTTTTCATTTTTTTTTCTTGATTCTTAGGGATTTTCGATTGCTTTCTTAAAAATGTCTTTGTGTATTATCTTGCTGTTTTTTCATGATTTCTACATTTATCTTGATAATATAGATTTTCTTGAATGGTTCTGTAAACTATTTTGAAGGTCAAATTTTTTGGATATTTTTGGTGACCATATAGCGCATGTTGCGATTCAAGAGTTTTGACCTAATTGATTTCAATCCTGAGAAAGAGAAGACTTTACGAACCATTCGTAGACAAACTAATAAGATTAAGAAAGAAACAATGGCCCATGAGAATAGAGCAATGAGAGAGTACTTGATGCCCAAATTTCAGGACATTCAGATTAACACCGCGCGACCCACTATGGAAGCAAACATCTTCGAGCTGAAGTATAGTGTCGTTGGAATGGTCATAGTAGTTAAAAGAGAAAAGCGCAAAAAAGCGACAAACCCTCATGGGGTTTAAGCGCAAAGCGAAACGTGGGTTTTCTCATATAAAGCTTACTTAAAATATAAAATCAAAATATATATTTGTATATACAATAATAATACATAAAATATGTAAGTCTCATCAAAATAATTTTAATTTTTGATGTAAGTCTCATCAAATACTTTTATACTTACTAATTTTAATTTTTTTTTTCTCTTTTTGTAGGAGCAACAACAAAGCAACTGAAAAAAGGGCAGGAAAAAATGAGAAGCAACAACTTGGGAAAAAAAAGGAAACAAAAAAGTTGAGGAGCAGCATCAAGAGGGCAGATTACAGATTATAGAAAAGACGAGCAGCATCAAGCAACTGAAAGGAGCAGCTCCTTCTTTTGTTAGAATAAGTTGTGCATGTACTAAAATGTTGGATTGAGAGTTTTGGATTAAAAAAACCCACATTTCGCTTAGAGGTTTTTTGGTCCTTGTGATGTTAAATAAAATCTTCTGAATAGATATATCTTGAAATATGTAATGGCTAGTTATTGACCTCTTAAGGATATAAACTTTCACTAGAGCCATAAAGTTCCTACATTATATTTCATAGGGATGGTGATCTTCCTCTAATAGCGGCCATTGATTTGGCAATCTATGGCTCCAGTTGAAGTTGTTATTCAAGTTCAGGGTGATATAACAAATGCTTGAGCAATAGAAATTGTGAGAACTTTTTTTTTTGGGTGATACAATTACTGACATGATTTGGGAGCCTATGGCTCTAATTGAAGGTGTTATTAAAGTTGAAATGTTGCCTCCGAGGCCAAGGATAATGTGGCCCAATGTTCTTATATGAAGCAACTTAGTTTATTATTCCCTGAGATATAGCATAGGTAAAGCAGAGTTACCTGTATTTTCGTATACATGACTACCTTGTTTATAGAAATTGGTCTGAAAAACTATGCTATAATTCCATGGCTCTGAACTGGAAAAAAAAAAAAAAGAACAGAGACAAAAAAAAAAAAAAAAGTGGAAGAACATAAAGGAGCAGGAGAAGAAAAAACCCCAAAATAGAGAAAAAAATGAACAGAAAGGAGTAAGGCAACAACAACTGAAATAAAAAAAAAAAAAACAAAAAAAAAAAAAACAGAGGAGTAGAAGAGGGAAGATTAAAGAAAGAAGCTGTAGAATAATGGAGAATTAAAAAAAAGGGGGCCTAGAAGAGGACGCAGAAGAAAGATGTAGAAGAAAAACCGAGAAGAAAGAAAGAAAGAAGAAGCAGAAAAAGAATAGAGAAACATACCTGGTACAGATCTACTTTGCTTCCAAACTTGACCAAGACTCACCAAATATTTTAACACTAAAATTAAAATCCAGTGCGTGTCATCCATGGAAACTAGCATAGACTATATCATCTTTCACCATTAATAAGATCCAACAGTTGAAATTATATTACACTTGTTAAATTAAAAAAAAAAACAAAATTAAAAAAATGAAAAAGTCCAGCTTTTTTGTGCCTTGCGCTTTTTGCGCTTTTTGCGCTTCAACGCGCTTTTCTTGCGCTGGGCTTTATGCAAAAAAAGCCCTAAAGCTGGGCTTCGCTGCGCCTCGCGCTTTAAGCACGCTTTTGACTACTATGGGAATGGTGCAGGCAGATCAATTTGGTGGAGAGACATTTGAAGATCAATTAATCATATGCACAACTTTCTAAAGATCAGTGACACCATCAAGCTAAATAAAGTCAGCACAGATACTATCAAGTTAAGGTTCTTCCCTTTCTCTTTTAGGGGAAAGGCGAAAGTATGACTAAACTTCTTTCCTGCAAACCATTTTACAAGTTGGGAATTTTTTCTCAAACATTTTTGGCTAAATATTTTCCACCCGGTAAGACAGTCAAACTACGTAATGACCTTACTAGCTTTAAGCAGTTTGAGGGTGAAACTTTGTATAATACTTGGGAGCGTTTTAAAGAATTGATTAGGAGATGCCCACATGATAGTATACCTGATTGGTTGATTTTACAAACTTTTTATAGTGGTCTTTTAAATTTTGTCAAAATTACCATTGATGCTGCGGCAGGGGGTGCTTTTATGAGCAAATCATATCATGAGACATGGGCATTATTAAATGATATGGCATCTACTCAATATGATTTGTCTAATGAGTATGAGATTCCTAGACAGAAAGCTGGTGTGCATGAGATTGATAGTTTTACCATGTTTAATGTGAAAATTGATTCTTTGATTAATTACATGAAAAATAATTAACTTAATATTGTGACTAACCAGGCTTTGTATTGTGATTATTGTGGTGATTCTACTCACAAGACTTCTGAGTGTCCGTAGGTACAACAAGCAAACTACATTTTTAACTTTGACAAATCTCAAGACAACCCTTAGTCCAACATGTGTAACTCTGGATGGAGGAACCATTCCAATTTTTCATGGAGTCAAGGAGGAGCACCACGACCAAACAACCCGCTAGGCTTCAACTCAAGAAATCCACAACCAAGAGAAACCAAGGCATCATGGAAAATGGCAATTGAACGCTTGACAATTGTGACGAATAAAAGGATTGAGAGTTTGACAACAGCAACAAATGAAAGGTTTGAAAAATTTGAAAATAAAATTGATCAATTAACTAATACCTTTCATTCTTGTATGTCAGATAGATTGTTAACTGATATTGAGAAGAACGCCATAGAGCAGGTTGATGCAATCTTATTAATGAGAGGGAAAGAATTGCAAGAGGTATCAGATCTATCCAATGATGAATTGGATAAATAAGAAACAAAGGAAGAGATTCAAAAGCCTACAAATGAGGAGGTTAACACAACATATTCTAAACATGGAAGTAATTTATGTTTTAGTGATTATAAACTCTCTATTCTTTTTCCTAGGTATCTTTTACGTGCAAAAGTAGAATTTGAAAAAAATTTTAAAATTTTTAAGAAATTGCACATTAATATTCCTTTTTTGGATGTTATCAGACTGGTGCCCAGATATAGGGGATTCCTCAAGGAAGAGGTCACTAACAAGAGAAAACTTGATGAGATTTCAAATGTCAAACCTACATATGAGAATGCAATAATTGATAAGAGAATGACAAAGGTATGGCATGATGCAGTAAATGGACATACTTTGAAGATTTATGAGAAGAGAAGAAATTGTTAAAGAGGAAGTTGTAAGTTCATCGACTTATTTAGGAGAGTTTTCTATTCTCTTTTCTTGATTTTAGTATTTCATTTTTTTACATTATAGACAATGTTTGGTTTAAGTGTGGGGGTACATTTTGAATTTTAGAAATTTTATGTTGATTTATTTCATTGTAATTTTTCGGACCCTTGAATTTTGCTGAATTTTTTGAGTTTTGATAAATTTTTTTCCATGTCAACTAAATTTTTTTGAGTTTCCTAGTTCTTGCATGTTATTTGTTTTGAATTGGATTGCATGATAAATGATTGGTATTAGTAGTTATTTAATACATGAGTGATTATTCATCTTTTTATGATCGATTTGAAAGATAGAGCAAACAAGATTTAATATCGAATTTACTTTAGTGAGGATTTGAGTTTTATAGAGCAATTTTTTTGCTTTCATCATTTTTCTTGCTGAGCGTATATCACACATGATTTAATCATTCTAGAACTTGATTTGTTATATATTTTGAGACCACATTTATGATTTTCATGCACCAAAATGATTAAAACATTTATGTTTACACTTTTGGTTTTCGAAAAATACCGTCTCAATCATTTTTTACCCCTTAGTTAACCAATTTGAGTAAACATTTTCTTTCATATATTACCTACATAATTTACCCTATGACCTATCTTTTTCTAACTTCAGAATTTGAACTCGAATTCACTAATATATTTATAGTTGATAGCATGACATTATGTTTTTAGGTATTATTGTTTTGTTTGAGTTTTATTTATGTTTTTAGTCATTATTATATTGATTGAGTTATGAAAAACAAAAAGAAAAAAAAACAGCAAAAAAATGATGAAAGAAATAAAAAAGAAAAGAAAAGAAAAGTGCTGGTGAAGAAAAAGAAAACAAAAAGAAGGAAAAAGAAAAGAAGAAAAACAGAAAAAGCATTCTTCATATTGTTCACTCTTATAGTGAAGTTTCTGTGCATTGTTCTTTATTTTGAATAAGTGATATATCACATTACATTTCATAGTTAGAGTGCTACATGTATTAGGATTCGAAATTGTGGTAGTTAGTATTTTCTTTGTTTTGACGTAAATGATGTCATGTCTTGATATTTTAGTATTTTTAGTGAATCAATTTTACCCTACATTTTATCCATTATCCTACCATTTACCCTAATCCCGTTACAACCAAATAAAAAACCTTTTGATTGGTGAATAGATTTTATATTTAAGTAATAGAGATTTGATATATTAGCAAACTTATGGTAATGTCATCTCATTGTATTGATTTGAATGATACACGCACCCTTATATAAAATGAGTGGTTTGAGTAGTTGATTAGTATATTCCTTTATTCTATTGAGTGAACCAATTGTGAAGGTAGTTGAATTTTGCATTGTTCTTGATGTCAATGAGACTGTAGGAGATGTCATAGCTTCTCTAATGCTGAATGCTGCGAAATATTGATTGTCTTGATTGCAATTCTGCTTTGAACTTGTCATATGCATGGTTAGAGACTTGAAAGGTTGAATTGGTTTGGAAAAAAATTTATTCTTACTTGAGAACAAGCAAACATTTAAGTGTGGGGATATTTGATAGCGATATTTTTATAAATTTGAATTATTTTATTTCATTTTATTTTAGGTTTTGTTTATGACTTTTAGGACTGTTTTAGGTTTTATTTCATAATTTTACATTGATTATTTTCGTGAATTTTATTTTAGGATTATTGGACTTATTTAAAGATATTGGACTACACAGATAACTATTAGTATTTTGGGTATAACCTTTTGCTCCAATATCCGATTGACCTGATTCTTGTTGGGTTGGAAAGAAAACTTCGAGCTCTACAAATCTTGTAAAGACCTCAGAGGATAGATCAGACCAGAAGACATTCAAAAATTGAGTCGAAGTTGTTTTAGTGCCGGAAATCAAGGCCCACGAGTTCTAAAAACTCAAATCCAAGTGAAATAACCAGCTCTTATTAAGACTAATGAATTTTTATTAATTTAGGACTCTTAAAACCTAGATTATAAATAGGAGACACCTTTAGACTTAGAAGGATGAGGAGAAAGCCCCAATAGTCACCTCATTTGGAGGCGGATTCTTTCAGGTGCAAAGGGGATGTTTTCTTTACCTTTCTTGCTTTTCTTTATCATGTTTAGTTAGATTAATTCTGTTCTTTAGTTAGATTTATCATAATATGGTTTATCATGCTTTTCTTTATTATGTTTAGTTAGATTTACCTTTCTTGTTCTTAGAACTTGATAAATTCTTTTTTTAATTAATAGTATGGTTTAATTTATTTTTTCTCTTAAATCTTTATTAGCTTGTTCATTGTTTGATGAAATTTTATTGTTGAACTTAATGTTTTATTCGTATAGGTATCTACGACTTGATGATTTGTGATTTTATTCATGAGATTGAGAGAAGATTGCATAAATCAGACCAATACAATAAAATCCATATATGGTTATGAGATCGACGGATGATTAATTTTATGTGTGGGGATTTTTAAGGAAAATCCAATATTACATATATTTTATAGATCTTAATGCAGTTCGACCTAATCAAGATTGTATGACCATTGGATTTTGGTTAGTCGAATTAGAATTTCATTGCATGACTATTGGGCGAATCTAGTTTAGGAAAATCTGTTATCATCAAAAATGTATCTTTAGTCAATAAATTTTAAAGAATTTGAAATATTTCGACTATGTGAAAAAATTGAAAACAGATGAAATCGATATTTTAGGATTTTATAAAATTAGGGTTTTCGTTCATCAATATTCTGTTTTTGATATTTTCGTAATTTTGATATCTTTACAATTTTGATTCGTTTTGTCTAATTTAGATAGGGTATTTTATAATTGGTAATATATAATATTCTCGTGGGAATGACATTTGTTTCGCACTATACACAACATTCGATTAGGGTATATTTGTCCGAAATCGTGATACACAAAAAATGCGTAACAGTCCTAGTCTCATACAATAAAAGATGCTGCAAGATTGGCAATGGATAAATGTATACGAGGTGAAAAGGGCATGGAGCTGTTCTCGCATAGATCAATAATGATCATGTGTGAGGTTCAGAAAAGGGGGGACCATAAATCATGAGTTCATGACTTCTATCATTTTGGACAAATTTTGAAGAATACTTATGATGCAAACACAACAATGATTTAGAAAGACTGTCCACATACCTTGAAAACTCTTCCAGCCTGCTGTGAAAAAATTTGATGATGAATTAGCACGAAATGAATGGTCGGTAATGCAAAATGAACTGCTGATAATGAAGTGCATTAGCATGAAATCAACATCACCTTATTTTCTCATGATAGTGGATTAGGTTAATCTGAACCAACAATCTGTAAGAGAGGATTCTTAGTTGCAGCTAAGAAGAATAAGTTGGAAGGGAAGAAAGCAAAGGCCTTCATAAATAAGGTGTCCTGATTCATATCCATATCATATCAGCATAACGTCGATTTGTTGATTGGATTGACTGACAACCTTGTCAATGTTAATAAGATCTTGGATTTTTCTTGCCTTTCGCATTCAACTTCTTCTGCCTTCATCTCAACTTTTAGAGGAAGTGGACTGCAGAGACTCCTTAATATGGTTCCTAAATGGATACTTTCAGCCAATAACTATCTCTATCCTCCAGTGATCAGCTTCAGCCAGAGCATCAGAGGAGCCTATTCCCATTGAATATAGTGCCTAACATATTATTTAAAAGAAGATAACTGGAGGAAAACAAAACTTAAAATGTTAAAGTATTAAGAATTATGAATTTTCAATCCTCTCTCTCTCTCTCTAAGAAAAAAAATATATATATATATCAAGAAGTTAAAAAAGAAAACCTTTGCATTCACCATTCCAATGCCAGGTAACTGTTTCAGCAGTTAGGGACTGTCATCCAAAAGCTTTCAATGCAAAGATATGGCTAACAGGTTTGTAATCAAAGCTTCTTGTAGTTCTTTCTGTAAATGAAGTAGTCTTTCATGCATTTGGATATTCTACATCCATTTTCTCATACTGCATTCACATCCTGCAATATGCACAACCCATAATACAGTAAGTAAACCTCAACCATAAGAAAGATTTATGCATGCATTCTACTCCTAGCTTTCCAATTTCAACGGTAAGAGTTTCTGGAGCGAATAACTAGATATAGGACTGATATACTGATGCCAAGAACTGAGAAATGAGTTATGAAAATTGAGACAAAAAGACCTAATTCAGTGATAGTTCAGGAATGGCAAGATCACAAGTCAAGCAGTCATTTGTCAAAGTAAATGCATCATTTAGAAGCTTTTTTTCACTGTGCCTGAGTTGTATCCCTTCAGTTTCCAAGTAAATGCATCATTCCACCACTGTTTTATACAAAGAACCAGTAGTAATCCTTGCTGGCATGTGTATATACTTGCAGGAAATTTGATCAGCATGGGAAATAACGTGGATCACATCTTCTACAGTGCAGTTTTCTGGAGCCTGCAAAATGTGTTTCATTATGTTGAATTTAAGATAATAAATTGCCTAAGCCTTCCGGTGTCTATGGACAAGAAAAAACCATAAAGTCAAATCATGAGCTATTTATATTTTCTGAGAAAGAAAATTGCAAAATACTGAATTTAAAGTTCTTACCAAGGGGTTTAAAAAAAGAAGAAGCCATATTCATCTGCTAGATCATTTGATATCTTGATAGCTTAGCCCCTTTCTAAAGCAGATCTCTTGAATGACACTAAATAGTGATTTGGCAGAGAAATGAACAGAAATCCTAACAAGTCGGCTGGAGGGTCTTTAAAAGCACCTTACATACGCTTTTCTAAACAATCACTAGGAATCCCTTTCTCTGCATATAGCTGAGGATTCGGCAAGCAAATATCAGTGGATCTACACGAAAAGGATACCCAAATTATGTTCTCTGGGCAAAAGTACCTTTTTCATTCTCACATACAAGTATGAGCACTTCATCCATTCAATTGCTTGTGTAAAATCAGACACCATAAGTTGAACCATCTCAGCAGTTAGATACTCCATCATGAAAGATAGCAACTACAAAAAGAAAATCAAGACCATTTAAATAAACTGAATAAAATATACATCATAATTAATCACTACCCTGTGCAAAGAATGCAATATGGAATTCCTGGCAAGACATACTGCGATTCCACCACCTCACAACAATTTAAGAGATTCTCGTACAAATGGGCCTATATTACAAACAAAGGAACATTACAATGATTGAATAGATGAAAAACTATAAATGTTCATATTTGAACTAATGGCAGGATGGGTGGGGGGAGAGAGAGATACTATTTCTCTTATGTCATTGATTATAACCATTCAAGATGGAGGACGGCCAGCCCTACAACACATCTACTTAGAAAAATTGAGTGAAGTAAAGAGCTTGAAAGAATAGCAAGATGAAAAGTTTCCACGATTTCAATATGGCAAAAATTAAAAGCATAGTGCATAGGCAGTAACTTTGGAAGACCACCCTCCCATCCCAGGTGCTTAGTTGTTAAAAATAAATAAAAATAAAAATAACAATAACAACAACAATAAAAATTTAAATTTAAATTTAAAATAAATCGAAACGAAATTATATAATTGTCAGTGTCCAACTATAGCATATATTGCACCAGATTTTTAGTTTCCAGGACTATCCTAGACTGACGTGAATTTCATAGATTATACTGCATGGATGCAGGGGAAAAATATCACTCACACCAAAGTAAGGAAAGTAAAAGAGGGTTAAAAATTCATGCTCCTCAACACCCAGTAATGTAAGAATTTTCTAAGAAAATTTTCAGCTCGAATCTTTAATTGTAAATCACAATTTGAGCTGGTGGATTAATTCCATGGACAAAAGAGTTTGTTGTGCACACATCACCCCTGAGGAAAAGACCTTCAATAAGGTTTCTATCCCTCAGGGAAAGCCGGCCGTTGTTTTAACCAACTGGAAAGATGTTTTGATGAGTTAGGAAACAACCAAAGAATCTTCTGGATTGATGTTTGAATCTACTTAGACATTAGAAAAGGAAAAACTTGGCATCAAAAGATGTTGCACAGAAGGATAAATTAGTATATACCACTCTTATAATGTATGATTTCATCTGTTTATAACCGCATGAAAGTGAAGCTTCCCTTAGCCTTTCCTGTTGGTCTTTATCTTTGATAAATGGATTTGAGTAACCAAAGGTCACCACCATCTGAGAAAGTAGTTGAGCCACTTCTTGTGCTCCTTTTTTTGTCGAACAGAACACAAAGGCAGATTTTCCTCTAGAATATTGCATAAGAATATCTGGAAATCAACGTTAGAAAATTAAATGCTCTTTGAAACTTTATGATGGACGTAGGCTTTTTGACACATTGCAAACACTATTAAAAATGTAGAGACATCGGAAAACAAAAGGATTCCAACCAAAAATATAGTTTTGAAGCCGCTGGAGGAAATAACAAACAAAAAAATATTCAGAGAAATTAAAAGGGATTCAGCATCTCAAAATGATGGACTAGAAATTTTATATTTGTCAACATAAAAAACTTCTACAAGCACTAATGTTTTCAAATAGAAAGTCATTTTATGCTGGGGTATAGCCTGCAAACATAGTAATTGCAAGAGTTAAAAGAACAGAAGCAAAGAAAGTGATAGATGGACTACTTATCGTCAAGCTGCTGTTAGTGACTGCTTCAAGGATCTTCCTTGATCGTTCCCTTAGTATTGATCCCAAAGCCAGTGCAAACAGCAAGTTTAAAATGGTCACCAAAAGGCATTGAACTCCTGACCTGTGATAAGCTCCAAGATTAAGTCCTAGCCCCTCTCCTTGTCTGGCCAGGAGTAAAAGGCCAAATATCAAGGCTCCTATAATAGGTCAGAGATGTATTAGATGAATATGAATCCTAATCTTCCTAATTTAACTTTTAAATAGCAAATGTATATGAGCAATCTCAACTTGACATAGTATTGTAGGTTTTGAATGAGGACAGGACATAGATCCACCATTTAAAAAACACAAATGGAAGCTAATTTTGGAATGACAATAACAAATTTTCTGCATACCAAAAGCTTTTGTTGTCAGCTTCACAGGTCTCATTCTTCTCCAAACCTCAACAGGAATCAAAGCTTTAGCCACATAGGCAGAATAGAGGCCTACTTGTTTGGAGATTCTGTTTCACTGTCTGTATACAATACACCAACTCATAAGGCAAACTTAGATATAATTAGGAAAAAAAATCCTTTTGTGAGTGCTAGAATTCATCAATAGATATGTTGTTCTGTATTCCAGAGATATCTATGCATGAAGAGCAATGAAGCATGATATTTGATCACCTCAATAAATTTAAAGCAGTACCGGAAACTAAATGTTGAATGGGATGGAGCGGCCAAATCTGAAACAGAGCTTAATGCATATGAATTCATCCTAGAAAATATTTTCCTGCTCAATCAATATATCAGTGATTTAACAAATTAGATCAACATACCTTCCATAAACCTACATATACTTGAAAGCAAAAAGGAGAAAAAAAAATTGTTTGGATATTTTTATAGCTTCTATGGAATGAGATTCATAATGTTGATGGGGCTTATATCAAGATCAAGAAATTGGAATTCAGTGGTACTGATCATGCATGTGTTTATGTGTGTGTGAGAGAGAGAGAGTGAGACAGTGCTTGGTTTGAACTTGACAAAGTACCTACTGAATTGCAGATAGAAATGTTTATGCGTGTTTTAGTTCAATGGTTTTCTCTCTCTTGACAAGCTATAATGTTTATGTATGTGTGTGTCAGATAGAAATCAAACACCTACTGAGTTGCAGCAGTGTTGGTGCAGATGTAACTTGACAAACTTGATAGGCAAAGAATTGTAGCGGTTAAATGAGGCAAAAAGTTGTAGGGAGATTTATACCCTATTCAGCAATAACCACATCGTAATTCAAAGCAATTAGAGGATGAAAATCAATAGGCAGACAGATGTGTTTGTGTGCCCAAAATTTTATATTATCTTAGAGAATGTAAGTGGAAAGAGAATAATTGATCTGAACAGCGCAACGATTACTGCCGAGAATATGCAGAGATGACAATGAATGTGGCGAGAATTTGCAGTGAGAGAGAGAGAGATTGTAAACCTTAATCACCAACAAACAAATACAGGGCGAAGAGAGAGAAAGCCATACCGAAGAGAGAAATCAAACACAACATCTGCAAGTGAAATGTAAGTAGTGATGAGAGATACCAAGAAATAGCAACAATGCCGGGGGAGAGAGAGAGAGAGAGATTAAACCCTAACCACACCACAATTCAAAGATTAAGAGAATAAAAATAAGAAACTGTAACAGATTTGTGTGTGTGAGAGAGACTAAATTCAAATTCGTCAAGAACGTGGAATTAAGAGAAATTCAAAGCGCAGAGAGAGAGAGAGAGAGATTGCAAACCTTAATAACCAATAAACAAATACAAGGCGAACAGAGAGAAAACCATATAAGAGAGAAATCAAACACAACATCTGCGAGTGAAATACAAGCAGTGATGAGAGATATCAAGAAATGGCAACAATGTCGGTGGAAAGACAGAGATTAAAACCTAACCACACCACAATTCAAAGGATTAAGAGAATAAAAATAAGAAACCAGACTGCAATGACAGATTTGTGAGTGTGAGAGAGACTAAATTTAAGCAGATTTCATCAAGAACGTGGAATTAAGAGAAATTCATAGCGGAGAGAGGGAGAGGGGGAGAGAGAGAGAGAGAGAGATTGTAAACCTTAATCACCAATAAACAAATACAAGGCGAAGAGAGAGAAAACCATACCGAAGAGAGAAATCAAACACAACATCTGCGAGTGAAATTTAAGAAGTGATGAGAGATATCAAGAAATGGCAACAATGTCGGCGGCGAGAGAGAGATTAAACCCTAGCCACACCACATTCAAAGGATTAAGAGAACAAAAATAAGAAACTGGACTGCAATGACAGATTTGTGATTGTGAGAGAGACCAAATTTAAGCAGATTTCATCAAAAACTTGGAATTAAGAAAAATTCATAGCAGAGAGAGAGAGAGAGAGAGAGCCTGAGAAGGTAATCGATGGGGCGATTGAGAGAAAAAAGAACTTGCAGAAGTCCAGAATCAGAAACCGGCGAAAAAGTTGCAGCGAAGGGGGGAGAGAGAGAGAGAGAGAGAGAGAGATGGGAATGGTGATGTACGAATAATGGTGAGTCGAACACAAGGCAGACCTAACGGCTACTTCGAGGCCGTTTCTTTGGGACAGCTGTATTTTTTTTATTTCTATTTTTTTTTTCACTTCTTGCAAAGTACAGTTGTATTTTTTATTTCTATTAAAAAAAAAACTTCTTACTAAATAGATCAGAAAATAACACTGCTACAAAAGATAATTTTTTATTTTTATTTATTTAACATTTTAATGTATTATTTATTTAAATAAATTATAAAATGTAAAATAATTGTGAAAATAATATTAATTATAAATATTAATGAAAATAATATAATAACTTATTTTATAATAAAAATATAAAATAATCAAATATGTATTAATTAATAACAAAAAATAATATAAAAATAAAAATTATAAATAAATAAATAAATAATTTATTAAATATGAAAAGTAAAATTTTTATATAAATATTAATTTATTTAATATTTTATAATGTTTTTAAAAATAAAAAATATTTAAAAAAATGAGAAATATTGATGTAAAAAAAATTTTCCCCAAGAAAAGTCACTTATGATTCATGTACTTTCTCAAAAAAGTAATAAATTAGAGTATTGATCTATAATTTGTGTAATAGCAATACCAAGGAGCAAGACTATTAGTTTTTAAAACTTCTATAAAACAAATATTTTAAAAATGAGTTGAAGCATTATTGGTTTTAAAACTTCGATAAAATTACCTTCTCTTGCAATTTAAAGCAAGGTCTTAGCATGAGGTGAAACAAAGAATCAATTTTGGTTTTTCGTGATAATGAGGCTTTGGTGACGCCATGCCCTTTTTTATGGGGTAGTGATTCTGAGAGAAGGAAGATTCACCTACTGAAATAGGATAGGATCTGTAATCTTAAGGCAAAAGGCGGGCTTGGTCTCAAAGCTATGAGGACCTGTAATATAGCTATGATGGCCAAGATGGGTTGGAGACTTATGAAGGGTGGTAATCAAGATCTTACAACACAAATACCTTAGAGGTAATAATCTTTTAGATTATAAAAAAAAAAAAAAAAGGAAATTCCTCAGCTATTTGGAGAGGGATCTGTAGAAGTAGGGGTTGCCTTTTGAAAGGTCTGAAATGGAGAATTGGTGATGGAAACTCTATTAGTTTTTGGCATCAGAGATGGGTTAGAGAAGAGGAGTTGGTTGACAAGGCAATTATTCCCCAGGAGCTCTGCGGCAGGGGTATCAAGGTTAATCATTTCTGGGATGAAGAGGGCTCTTGGAAAGTGAAGGAGTTGCTGAAAGTTCTTCCTAGAAATATAGTTGAGAAAATCAGGGCGGTTATGATTCCTAGGAATAGAGAATGTAGCAATTCTTTGTTCTGGAAGGAAAGAGTGGACGGTGAATTCTCGGTCGCCTCAGCATACTGGTTACAGAGAAGAGGGGATTCTATCCAGACTGCTGATGGTTTGGATTGGAGGTGGGTCTGGAAAAGAAAATGTCCTGAGAGGGTCAAGATTTTCATGTGGTTGGCTGTAAGGAGAAAAATCTTGACTAATGCTGAGCTAAAAAAGAGAGGCATTATTGAGGAGGGGATGTGTTCCATCTACGAGAAAGACGAGGAAACAGTCGAACATGTTTTAAGAGATTGCAGTCATGCCAAAATCATCTGGTACAAACTTGCAGAGGGAACTATTGATCAAAGAAGTTTTTGGGAAAGTGATAGACCAGAATGGCTTAAAAAAGGAGTTGAGGGAAAGTATAACCGGCTATTGGAAGAAGAAGAGTTGGCATTTCTTTTCACCGCCTGGTTTATCTAGAAGGACCGGTGCAAATTCGTCTATCAAAGGAAGACGGAGCATACCTCTCTCATCATAAACAAGGTGAGGAGCATGAGCATGAATGGGAAGAAGACTGATAGAGAGGAGTCCTTGCAGAAAGAAATAGAGTTTATTAGTTGGAAGAAACCTACCACTGGTATCAAGCTTAATGTCGATGGGGCTGCTAATGTAGACAAAAGCATGGCAAGTGCTGGGGGAGTCTTTAGAAATAGCAGAGGGGAATGGCTGCTGGGTTTTTGGACCAATGTGGGTGCAACTAATCCTAATATGGCGGAAGTGTGGGGTCTGGACTTGAATTAGCCAAGAAAAGGGATTTCAAGCCGCTGGTGGTGGAAAGCGATTCCCTTGCTCTAATGAATGCTATCAATAAGGGTGTTTGAGAGAATCACCCTTGGAAACTCATGCTGCAGGAGTGTAGAGAAGCTATGATTGCTCTAGGAGTAAGATGCATAGATCATGTATTTAGAGATGCGAATCAGTGTGCTGACATCCTGGCAAAGATTGGAAAAAATGCTAAGCGCGGATGCTGTGTGTCAAAGGACCCTCCGGTTGAAGCTATGAAGATCCTTCAGTTGGACGCTGAAGGTGTCTTCTGGAGAAGAAAGAGACAAGCTCCTTTGCCTGTCCTTTGATTTTGTGGTTTTTTGTTTGCTTCTTTTGTGTTTCCTTTCCTTTTCCACCAAAAAAAAAAAAAAAAACCTGTAGGTTGCTCTCCTTCAACCACACCCATTGACCAAAGGCTGTGGGCAGTTTTTTTTCCCCTCTTTTTTACAAAAATATATAATTAAACAAAATCAAATTAAAAAAAAAAGATAAAAATAATAGAAATTCTGTAATTTAAACTATCCCTAAGAAACTTGTGGGCAGCTTTCCTTTTTTTGGATTAATTATAATTTTTCTTTTTATGATTTGATCGAAAACCACATACCTCTTATATGATGAAAAATAAATTTTTATATCCCTATAGTTTTAAAAAGTGTGACAAGTAAATAGAGCAGCTAAAAAATTATAAAAAAGTAATGGAAACATGAGATTTGTCTATTATACCCATCACTCTCTCTCCTCTTTTTCCACATTCATCAATTAAAAAAAAAAAAATCTCTCTACCAGAGTTTGCATCCGAAAAAAAAAGTTATCTTCAAACCCTAGAGAGATAATTCAATGATCAAAATCTTAAAATTTCTCTAATCGTTAAAAAATAAAAAATAAAAAATCCAAAACCCTAATATTTCTAGTTGCAGAAAATAGAAACATAAAAAAATAACCCATCATTCTCCTTCTATGCGAAAAATACAGCACACCCCATTAGAAAATTTGAAGTAGAGAGAGAATAAAATACTAAAAAAATCTGTTTGAGTGATCAAATCTGAACTAATATTTGCAAACATTAGCTGGGTTTAATCAAGTCAAAGAAAAGAAATGGCTAACCCATGTTTCCATTCTGTTCCCTGATATGATTCTGATCCCACAGAAACATTTTATTAGTGTTTTTTTTGTATTGTTTTAATTTTATAAAATGAAAATGACCCATCATTCAATCTCTATCTTCGATCTCCATCTGGATTGAACTCATCGTTCGATTAAGAAGACGATCAATCGAGCCCATCATTCGAATAGATCGTCTTTAACCCCTTATCCATCGTTCGATCGTCTTCTGCAGAGTATGAAGATTATCTTTTGTCCAAAATCAAACCCATAATTCATTAGCTTCAATGTCCATCCAAATCCAAATTGTCTCTGTCCAGATTTGATGCCCTGTGAAGGGAAGAAGAAAAACTTGTCTCCATTCAGATCTAATTCGGTGGTGACTGATCGAAAGATAAAGGATTGAAGGATTCTGATAAACAAAAGGATCGAATAATCGAATGATTTAATAAGAGAAAAATGGATCGAAGGATTGAAAATCCCATGCAGAAGAGAGGGAGAGAGGACAAGAGTTCCTCTACGGCGTCCGCAATGTATAGAGGAGAGGAGAGAGGAGGAGAGAGAAGAGAGGGAATTTTTTTTATTGAGGGTGATTTTGGAAATAAAATTCAATGTCGTGAGTCAACTCTAACTTTTCGTGTGTGTATCTCAATTTCACGTTAATTTTGACAATTTCCATCATTTACTATTTTTTTAAAATCATAAGAGTATAACTGTATATTTTTTTATCATATACAAGATATGTAGATTTTGATCAAATCATGAGAGAGAAAATTATAATTAGTTTTTTTTATATAAAAAGATATAACCAGATGGGAAAAGAAAAAAAGAAAGTGAATGCGCTTTACCTTTGAGTTGTTCTTGAGAGACGGTGAGCAGCTTTCTACCGATATCTCTTTCTATCCCAGATTAGTTCTTTAAATTTGTACCCACTTGGCATTTTTTTTGATTTATTTATCAAGATCCGTGTGAATTCATATTAATAATAAGATTAAGATAATTTTCTTTTTATATAATAATAAATAAATTTTTTTAAAAAATTGTCAGATATATAATTACGCAAATGCGAGTGGTAAATGAGCAAGGATTAGGTCGGATCCCCCATCTCAGGTGCTAGATTTGGTTTGTAGTATAGGAGGGGCTAAAATAGTACTTTTCAAAGTCAAAAAGAAAATCTTTTAAGTTGTCGAAGGAGCTATTTTCAAGAGGGATATGTCTGCAACACAAAAAACTATAAAATGAATTTACTAATATTTTCAAAACCTTGGGGGATCATGGCCCTCTAAGAATCTATTAGGAGCCTTCGTTGCCTTTTCTGGTCATGACAACTTCCCTTGACCTTGTGGAGCTCAAAGGTTTCCCATCCCCCTAACTAGATGCCTATTTTATTGTCTTGCTAATGAAATTTAAATATAAACGATAATTTTTAAATTCTTAACAAATATTTTTGAGTTTAAAGAAAAAAAATTCTAAACTCAAATCCATGGATATATGGGCTGATCTTTTTATCATTTTTGAGTAAAATATGCCATCTTAACATTAATATATATATATATGGGCTAACCTTTTAATACGGGAATTAATCTCAATCTATAGATTAGAAAATTCTTAGCCCAATCAAGTAGAATCCGATTTGATTAAATTTTTAATATTTAAAAAATATCTACTTAATAGAAATTATATTTGCAAAAACTTAAATTTAAACTAAGGTTATACAGCTCATGCCAAGATGACCGGCTTTGAAAGTTGGAAAATATGCGTGTGAAGTGTCTCAAGTGAGCGTATGCCCTCCACAACATGGTTGCCCTGCAAGTTGCCGCTCCGTCCCGCGCCTTTTGAAAACCACTGAAAGAGAGCGTCTACGTGGAAAAACATATGCTCACTGAATCTGAAACATATTATCCAAGGCCGTGCTTTTCAAAATTTATTCCTAAAAAGGCTAAAAACCAATGTCAGAGTCCGACCAATTATTCAAGTAACCATCAAATTTGGGTCAAATTCAATCAACCTAAACCATCCCTCTACAATGGTGAGAATGGCTGCAACAAATAGGAGCTGTACTTCTATTGCCTCATTTGTCTCAAAATGGCAACCTTCGACAAGTAATAGTTCACGGCAAAACCGGTTTTTGTGTTTCACAATTCGAGCTTCTCAGTCTACTGATGGCAAGAACAAGGTCTACAAAGAACTGGGTTTGTCCTTTTTTTCCTCCTCAAGCCCTTAATATTTGTGTGCGGTGCATTGTCTGCTTTATTCTTTGAGACGTGGGTTTGGTCTATTTAGCTTGGTTTATGATCTTGGCATCAAATTGGGAAGTGGGTTGGTTCAAGACTCTGGATTTTGAAGACTTGTATGAAAATGGCCTTTCTTTGTTTCATTTTTCCTGATGCCTGGGACATGGGGTGAGCAAATTCATATGGGTTCGAAAGTGTTTGAGAAATGGTCGCAGAGAACTCTTTATTGTATGCCTCGTATTTTCTGTTTTTGTTATGTCTGAGGATGGAAGTGTGGTCTGTTAGGACCGCCCTGGATGAATAGGAAGTTGACGAGAGGATTCTTTGATAATCCAATAGGCAAATAACTAAAGATAGAATTTAAATGAACATGAAAAATAAAATAAGAGAATATAAAATAAGAAAATAAAATGAGAGAATATAAAATAGAGAAAGAGATAAAATTTACGTGGTTTGGTTAAACAGACTTACGTCCACGGCTAAGGGTGGAGAAGAATTTTACTATAAAAGAAGAAAGCTACAAATAACTTAGTAAGATGTTCCTAGTCCCAAATGATCATCATACAAAAGAGAACAAAATGAGATCTTAAAAAATCATAATATATTTTACTAATTTACTTGAACTGATAATGTTTATACTTGAACTTGGGGTGAATGACTTTTTCTTACAACCAATGTGGGATTGGTGCTTTTGTACATGAGGCAACGAAGGGAAGTGCCCTTCTTCAAATCGATGTGGGATGAGTGAAGGAGAGTTTACTTCCAAACCAATGTAGGACAAAGGAAAAAGGATGAGTCATCTAGCAAATTTTTACCTTGGCGGATCCCAACATTAACAAATAGCAAATAACAAATCTACTTCACATTCTCCTCAAAAACCCTAATGGGCTAATCAACAGTAGCGGATATCAAACAAAACAAATCCAACTACTACTTGAATTTGTAGACAGAAGGAGGCTTCATAAACATATATGCAAAATTGTCTTCTGAATTTGAATAAACAATTGTACACACCATATTGCCAATTGCACTAAAATATAGAATTTGTGTCATAACATCCTCCTCTTCAATTGTTTGAGTAGCAAATAGCTGAAAAAGGTTAACAAACAGAGTATTCACGAATTTAGCATTTTTCATGCCAAACCATTTAAAATAATTATTCTAGATCAAGAATAATTCTTCAATTCTGTGATCTCTCTTAATTTCCATGCAAAAAATCTTCTTAACTACTCTCAAATTTTTTACACCAAATTTAATGCTTAATTACAACTTCAAAGTGAATATTTCTGACAAATTCTTGGCAACAACAAGTATGTTATCAACAGAAGGTAACAAACAAACAAATGACCCATCACTTGACTTCCGAAAGAAAACAAAACTGTCAAATATGCTTCTCAAATAACCATCAATGAAATTCAACAAATACCTGATACTTTCCTTAAACTGAACACGAAATGATTTCCATAAATCTGAACAAATGTCAGAATCAGACACTGATGATGAGGATGTAACCGAACCAATAATAGTAGATCCCTATAGAAAATACAATTTACTAAATCTGTAAATTTTCATAACAACAAGAGCACCACTAAACACTTTCATATTTTCACATTCAGTTGTGTATCTGCACCCAAAAGCCTGCAGAGTGTCTAAAGAGATGAGATTTTTCTTCAAATCAGGAACATATCTAATATCAATGAGCGTTCTCACAATACCATCATGTATTTTAATTTGAACTGTACCCTTACCAATAATATTAGAAACAATATGATGAAAACCCATTCATTTTTAGATCTTATCTTGTTATTAATTATACAGAAAATATTTCTATTATCTTCATCTACCACAACACTAGTCTTGGCAATTTTAGTGTTTTTCTCACTAAATTTTTTCTTTTACTTATTTTTCAACTTAAAGTAATTGGACTTAATGTGGTCCAATTTGTGACAATAATTACCAAATTTTTATGCTTGTATCTACTATTCTCAAATTCTATTTTATCACTTCTGTCTTTAACAATCAAGCAATCAGCTTAACCACTATTAATTTCCCTAATAATATCACTATCAATTTGCTCATTAGATTTTAAAACAAATTTTATTTTCTGATATGAAATGGTTTATCATGAAAATACTTAAAGATTGGAAAAGAGAACACAATAACAAAAGAGTCCGATCCTCATCATCAATTTTCGAATCTATATTCTCCAAATCTATAATAACATAATCAAATTTATCAAAATGAGAGAGTATAAATGTACCTTTTACCATACGCAGTATATACAGACTTTGTTTCAGATAAAATCTATTTTCAATTGTCTTTTTCATATACAAAGTTTTAAATTTATTCCACATGACTTTAGCCGTGGTTTCCATAGCTACCTCTTGCAAAAGCTCATCAGAAAGGTTCAAAATAATTCCAAATCTCGCCCTTTTATCTATCGTAACAAATTCTAAATTTATCACATTGGTTGGTTTAGCTTCTACTCCCTGTAATGCTAAATCAACTCCGTCCTGAACCAAAATGACCTCCATCTTAAGTTGTCACATACCGAAGTTGACATTCCTGTCGAATTTTTCTATCACAATTTTTGTTATTATCATATTGCCAAAATAATTATCCAAAAATTTCCTTAAAATAGCTCAAAACTTTGATACTAGTTTGTTAGGACAGCCCAGAATGAATAGGAAGTTCACCAGAGGGCTCTTTGATAACCCAATAGACAAATAACAAAAGATAGAATTTAAATGAACGAGAAAAATAAAATGACAGAATATAAAATAAAAAAGATAAAATTTATGTGATTCGGTCAAATAAATCTAAGTCCACAGCCGAGGGAGAAGTAGAATTTCACTATTAAAGAAGAAAACTACAAATGTTTTAGGAAAATATTCCTAGACCCAAATGATTATCATACCAAAAAGATAACAAAATAAGACTTTAAAAGATCGCAATACATTTTACTAACTCATATGAGCTGATGATGCTTAAAACTAAACCCAAATACATCTATTTATATTTGAACTTGGGGTGGATGGCTTTTCTTACAAGCAGTGTGGGATTGGTGCTTTTGTACATGAGGCAATGAAGGGAAGTGCTCTTCTTCAAATCAATGTGGGATGAGTGAGGGAGAGTTTACTTCCAAACCAATATGGGACAAAGGAAAAAGGATGAGCCACCTAACATGGTCTGACCTACATTGAGGGTGAATTTTAAATAATGGACAATATTGCCTTGGTTTATGTTAGCCTACCATTTCCCAGAATTCTCAGAAATAACCTGCCCATTAATAATGCTGAAAATAGTTAAAAGTGAAGATTAATTGTGCTGCTCATGGCCCAGATTCCAGAAAAAAATAACAAGGGTTTGAGGAGAATAACTTTGCGGGATGGGGTTTGCAGTCAATTACTGATGGGTGAGACATTGAATTGCTTTTGAAAACAGAGCCTGCCATTCTGGCTACAAGTTGGCAATTCTTTTCCTATTCTAACAGAGAAAAATGCCATAACGGTTTCCCATCATAGAATTGATGAATACATTGTTGTCATTGCTCACCACATACCCACGCATGGAGATTTTGTTGCAGAGGGCTTGCATCTTCTAGGATGAGGAAAAATGTTTTTACTTGTTTTTTTCACAGTTGTGTGTCCCGTTGTTAGATGCCCTGGTATTGAAGGGGTTGGCCTGTAAAACTGTAGGTTTCTTTTCATTAAGAAAGATAGAAGATGCAGTTATCCATGCTGAAAACACAGCACCTGCTGCTCTGGATCTTGAAGAAGCTAGACGAATCAAGCAAGAAGAAATGATGCGTGAATATGATCTGTGGAATTATCCGACTAAGTCAAATGAAATCCTTGCTGATTTAGCTGGAAGTGTCAAAGTGGTGGATGCCCTCAAGGACCTAAGATATAAGGTACTTACCCACATGGGCAATTTATCAAACCCATTTAGCCATTTTCTCTGCAATTTTGTGTATGTTGCTACCTCTTTATGTGAGATTCAACTACATTGTTTAAAGTTAATGCTGTTGGTCTCACTGTCATTCACTCCTGAGTAGCCTATTCAAACATGATTACCATCTTGGTTCAGTTTGTTCTTCTGGCACTATAACTGACTTGGTAAGGTTAAAATTGAAATGTCTATGGGCATCTGAGCTTTAACCTATCTCATCGTAATGCATTTTCTCCTAGATGGTGATATCAACCTCTTTCGTAGACTATTTTATTATTCAGTATATAATCAATGGAACCATGGTAGTTGCTTCTTGATGTTTATCAGCATTTTAAGGACAATGTTTTGTGTATTCCAAGCATGTTGAACAAGAAATAAAGGAAAAAAAGAATGATTTCTTCAGATATGTTGGAATTTATGCCCCTTTTTTCTGTTGACTGGATTTTCTGTTGGGCAGGGAGGGGGAGGATGTTGGAACCATTACTTTTACTATGTGTCATTTCAACCATGTGCTCCGATTGTTGGGCTAGTAGAAAAAGGACTGATATTGATTTATCATCCTAAGTTGCTAATTTGTTCAGGCAGAAGAGGCAAAGTCGATCACACAGCTGGCAGATATGGATGCTATAAATTATGGACTTTTGAAGTAAGCTTATAAGGCATCTGTGGATGTGAGCAAGTTCTTGGATCAATATGAGATGTCCAAGCTGCTCAAGGGACCTTATGATATGGACGGAGCACGCATAGTCATAGAAGCTGGATCAGAAGGCATCTACCCTGAGGTCTGTGAATAAAACTTGTCCTTCTCCATTTGAAATTGGCATGTTCCGAGGAAGTCTCATCATGGCTTGGAAAGTGAGGGTGAAAGGGAGCACCAATGCTTTCAAATGCTCGCAGACCTTCAAGTAATTCACAAATCATGCTCCCCCTTCAAATGGGAGCATAAATCACCTCTGCAGTTATGTGTTCCATAAGGATGGGAATATTTGTTTTTGCAAGAAACTGTGAGAAAGAGCTGGATGGTTATAGCATAGGCTGCCTATCAGAAAGGGGGGGGGGATAGTATTGACCTGTTTACTAAACTTTTGAACCTTCAAAAAGGTTAGCCTCGGTGCTCTTGAGCAATTCTTAAACTTATCTTGCAATGATGTCGATACTCTTAGCCATGGTAATGAGTAAAATGCTTTTTTCCCCCTGCATTTTGTTAAAATGCTGAGCCACTTGGAGTAGTTCAACGAATCTTTATCCTCGCTTAAGACTTTGCAGTGCCTCTCAATTTTGGAGGATCTGTAAAGTTGGGATGTAGCTTGGTTTAACATGATCCTATTTCTTTGTCAATTCCACCTCTGTGAAATGCGATATTGAATGTTGTTATTTCAGATGTGGGCAGAACAACTCTTGAACATGTATACCAAATGGGCTGAAAAGCAAGGAAACCTACCAAGGGTGGTTGAGAAGCATTGTTCTGGAAATGGTATCAAATCTGCCACTGTTGAGTTCGAATTTCAATATGCTTTGGCTACCTTTCAGGAGAGCAGGGTGTTCACCGCGTGATAAATTGTCAGGACGTTTCTATTTTCCAAAAGGTAAAGAAGTGTTTCAATCAATTGAAAAAAAAAAATTACTTGACATTTTCTACCCTCTGTTACAAGTATCAAAGCTTGATGTATATACAGGGTCCTCGTTTATTCCTCCATCCACAGAAAAGCTTTGACATAGCATATGCTCTTCCAGGGTCTCTCAACTCTGCCTTCTTAGTGTTTATTTTGATGCGCATGCATGCTATGTCCTCCTAATAATTTTTGGTGGTATTCATCCACTATCAAACTTAATTGTGGCATGCTGCCTGGTCCATGAATTTCCTACTTTCCATGTTTTAAATCTATTTATGTGCTCAGGAAGCTAAGTAGACGTCTCATTCAGTCATCTAGACTCATAGTTTCTCTTAACTGTTTTAGGGTTGTTTAGCAAGTGTGGATGTTATCCCCATGTTCCTGGAGACAGCTTCTGATGTTGATATTGATGATAAGTATTTGCTAGTTTCATACAGAGAAGAGCAGGGCAACACTCAAAGAGCTGTCTTCGTTCAGCATATTCCAACTGGCATAACCACATCATCCTCAGGTAAATATAGGTCTATCTCATGTTTTGGATTTTTAGTCCTCAATTTTTTGTTCCAAGAAGTCTTATGATTTTTTGTAAGGGAATAATAAAATCCCAAATTGGATTCAGTTATTACCTAGCTTCACACGAACACGTTTCATGGTGGGCATGTTGGAAGTAAGTGTTTTGCATCATGTTCACTGATATTTTATGTTCATCTGCGAGTGATTTGCATTATAATGATCTACCATCCAAGGCAGAGAAGATTTATTTCCATCTTTCTTGGAAATGTTTGCTAAATTTAGGCATTCTGTGGTAACAACTAGGCTTATATTTATGTGCAACGTGAGAAAATTGAAATATATTTAATGTTGTAGGTGAAAGGAGCCGGTTTGCAAACAAGATGAAAGCACTTAACAGGTTGAAGGCCAAACTTCTGGTAATAGCAAGAGGACCAGGAGTTTCCAATACCAAGAACATCAGTATGGATAACATAATTAATACATGGAATCAAGAGACTCGAAAGTATGTATTTCACCCATTCGAGCTAGTACAAGATGTAAAAACCGGCATTCAAGTGCCTGATCTAAACTCTATCCTGGATGTAAACATTGAACCTCTTATTGTAGCTCATATTAATACTAGACAGGCAAATGATACTGTCTAAACTCACTCGTATAATATTTTTCTATAAAGGAAATATGTTGTATCTTCTGTACGTTCAACTCAACTGAACTAAGCTATAGTTTCAAGTTAGTTGAGATCAGTCATATGGATCTACTTTTTCAATTCAGCTTTAAATGCTTCCCACTTCCTGGCACTGCTTAGCTGGGAAAGGTGTGATTTCTAGTGTGAACTTCCATGTTTATGAACCCACGCAAGTTGACACTAGGGAAAGCGCTTGGTCCCAAGATTGATTCCCATAAGTAGCACTAGTGAATTTGATTTGAAAAAGGCTTCCTTGTTTATGTTTTTACTTCTTAGCACTATGTAGATCCCTAGCACTCACATCAGAAAGCAGAACTCGAACAATAAGAACTCTACTTTGGGTGCCCAAAAAATAGGGGAAACCAACACAAATTTTCTAGTAAAGGAGATTAAACTATAATTGTAATATGACCAATCTGACTGATGATTTTTACACAAGTGATGGTTTTACATGAGCTTTCCCTGCAATGTGCAGACATTTCTCAAATCTCTTAAAGGGACTCTACAAACTGTGGGGCTCCCAAATCAAGCTCCTGTCTCATCACACAATTCATGAACCAGTCACTGCTGAATGTCCATATCCCTCTCTTAACAGCTGACAGTGCTTCCTCCATCTCTTCTTCACAGGCCAAAAATATTATCTTTAATGGATTGTTTACTCTACCAAACCCTTGGATCACCTGAAATTTTGAACATAGTGATGGCAGAGATCAATCCCCCATAAGAAAATTGAAGACAAGGCAAGTCGTAAAATGTTGAGACGATTTCAAAATTTTGTTCCAGCCAAACATAAATTTACATGGACTAGAGAAGCTTATGTTGCATGAGGTAGGATATTATTAATGAGCAAGAAGAAAAGGAGGCAAAACGAAAAGCAAAGACCTGGAAAACAGTTATCGCCAATCAAACCATTACCTAGATCTACAAGGACCGACTTAAACACCCCATCCCAATGAGTTCAATTAGTGCCCTTCATTGGTAGTTGGGATTTTTCTGTCCCTTAAGACTTTGACAACCTAGTTGAATGTGGCCTCAAATCAAAGCCTATTAATTCCATACACATCTTGTTACTTGTAACGAAGGGGTATTAAACTAGTAGCACGGCATCTTACTGGACCTATTTACCAAAGGATATGAACGGAAGGGCAGTTTGGTGAAAAATGGCAAATCTTCAGGAAGGGGAGAACATTCAAATATATCCGGGGACATAGTAACCCTCCCTTGAGTAGTTGCAATTACAAATCCCTCATGCATTGTTTTTATCGAGGACACAGTTAATCTTTGCTATTGAAAGTCAGAGAACTTACTTCTCCACCAGCAGACCTTGCAATTGTGGCTAGTGTCCTAGGTGGGGGTTGAACATGAGCAGCAAAACATATGCTATAGCCTTTGAGGAGTGAACAAGGACTTGATTTTGCTCTAAGAACTGCAAACTTTAACTCGGTTTTGTACCTCAACAAATAGTCTTCATCTTGTAAAATATAGGGCAACTCATCTGTGAATCACAGTGGGAACAGAAGAAAAACTGCTTAAGATACGTCTAGAAATTGAAGTCATTACAATTATGTGTTTGAACTCTCACCAACAAATTTGCCTTTGCTGTAGCTTTCTTTCAACCATCTGGGCGTGATTATCCAAGCTCTGTGAAATTTGCAACACTTCCGGTCATTCATTTTCGGACAAAAAATAAAATCAGCCTCTATGCATATGATTATTATGTCCAGACTATGTGAGAAATACAAGAATACAAAATTCCCAAACATGATCATGATTAGATCATTTGAATGGATCTCCTACAGAAATCAAATGCAGAGACCATATAAAGCCAGCTAAAGAAAATGATATTGTGAAAAGAACAATGCATTCTCTAGAGATACCAACTTTCACTTATTCTTTCAGGTGACAACCATACACGGTAAGCAATTAATTTATTTTATCATGGTTCAAATGCTAGGCGGAGCCAAACGAGTAGTCATTTAACATCAAGAAAAAAATAATACTCTCATAATGCACGAGAAGAGAACTGGTCAAGACTCCTGCAGATGCTTGTAAATTTAACCTAGTTCACATCATTTAAATTCCACCACTTGCCATAATTTTTGACTTGGTCTTGGACCAAACTGAATGTCCAATCTACTATTGTGTTTTAGCACCACATTTAATCCAGATCAGAAGGACGAGTTTTCTAATTCAAAACAATATCGATGCATCATGACAAGCATAGCAGAGCTTAAAAACATTTAAGAGGTCCAAGTCACACAATGTCCATAATATAGGGAGGAAGGAAAGAAAAATGATTTGAATACGCACAACATTCTGCAATATGGCCGAGAATGCAAGGGCCAGCAGAGCAATACAAGCAAAGACTAACCCTGAACAAAGTGCAGTGCAAAAATTCTGAGTCTTCCTCACTTTGCCCGTTATAACATGAGAGCATGCACTTCCCTCAGATACAACAGCACCACCTAGAGCTTCAATTATCTACAAAAGCCACAATAAACGTCTCACACCTTAATGATGTATAGATGCATTTACCACAAATGCTAAAATGGACAGTGAACCAAACATAAAATAAAGTTAGAAGCATCACTCCTCAGCTCAAAAGCTTCTCGGATTTGACTGTGGGTGCACATACGTGCACATATTTCTGTTGGTAATACACCCCAACCATAAAAAAAAAAGTAAAAAACGGCATTTTATTTTCTTCATTTTAAAAGTACAGGTAATTATAACCCCTCCCCCAAGTTGGTTCTAACAGTTATTTGTCTGGTATAGCTTATTTTGGAGTTGAGAGCATTTCAAATGAGTGACCCTCTCTTAAGCTAGAGATAACAAACATTGTATTTAATCTGTAAAATGACCTTTAACAATTCTATGGGAAAACTATTTCCTTCAATTGATTATTCTAACTTTATGGGAAATAGACTATTATGTATACTCGGCCCTTAAATTTCAAGTTTATGGCCATTTGGTAAGTTGAAAATTTTTCATTATCTAAAACTTGGACGGACTCGATGCCTATAAAGTTCACAAGTTTAAGCATAATAGATCAAGCCTTAATGAAGATTAGCCTGAATGATCACTTTCCAAGCAACTTTAGGTGAGTCAACCATGACAACAAGGCAGATGCCAATATTAAGTCTTTCAATTTACAGATTATAGTCCTATTATAGCATTATGTGCCATGCTTTGTCATTATACTTGTGAAATCGTTTCTGTCCCTGCAAGCTTACATCCCTTTTAGTTCTGTCCAAGATTGCCGCCTATAACTTAGAGGCTTATAAAACAAACTACAATCTATATAAAACCTAATGCCAAGAAAGAACTCCTTCGATATTCTTCTGTATTAATCCAAACAGTATACTCCCATTATGCATATGATATGGACAAGGAATTATAAAACACCACTATATTCTCTTCAATTATAAGAAGCCCTATGATGATCATCTTGAAGTCTATACCTAACAAAAAGTATGACAACACATACCTTTGTGAGCTGCATCTTCTTTGAATCATCAGCAATATTCATCAGCATGATCCCGTAGCACTGATCCTTCAATAAATCTTCTTCAGTGTTCTGATCTTTTAGTGTAATGTCCAGCTGCATACATTTTTGAGAATTCATATCCACATAGCAATTCATTGAAGTACCATCCTCCTCTGATGATGGATGTGCTTTTGTCAAACAAGCATACTTTCTGTCACCTTCTGAGACACCATTGCTGTTACAATCTAATGTGCATTCTACTAGATGGCCTCCCTTCACTTTTTTTGACTTTAATGAGGACCATGAGGCTTCCCAAACCTTCCTCTTTGCACCTTGATCAGAACAGGCACAGTGCATCACACTAGCACTAGATTCAGGTAACCTGGTTTCAGTAGCAGTATTGCTGCAGACTGTTCCCTCAAAAGGAACCTGGTCTTTCCTTGTCTGTCTAAAATCATGGTTTTGACAAGAATCTGTTGAAGATAAACTGGGTGTTAGTCATTGCACAAAAAGCCAAGAAAGAACAGTCAAACAAATCACAGTATATAGTAGGCCATTTTGCAAATCTGGTGTAAACATTTGTGTAACTCATCCAGTGCTGAACTCTTATCAATATTTACATTTAGTTTGTAATACAACAGTGTTAACCACTGGATCTACAGACCATTGGCGCACAGAACTGCTTCTGTCAACTTAGGACAGAAATTATATTGCCATATGTCTTGAATGTGCATTTACTGTAAAACAAACTCAAATTTTCTATTTCACTGGGTTTTGAATTTTCCTTTCCTGACAATGGCATTTTCTGTTATCCAAATCTAAGGATATTTTGCAAAGTAGAAATACAGAAGTGAATAAATGATTAGATGTAGCTACCTTTCAATATGGCATCCCTTATAACTGTAACTGGCCCATAATTGCCCAAAGTTTCGGGGAGTTTTTCACATCTATCGCTTGTCTTATTTTCCAACATGGGAGTGTCACAACCATCTCCGATTGCTTGTGGACTCCGAATTTTGATTATGTCGGAACATGAGGATTTTTCATCAGCCTTTTTTGAGAGACAAGCATATACCAATTCTCCACAATCCATAGAAACTGCCTTGTTTAGATGAGAAACCATAAGGGTTGATCCACCAGGAAAGCATAACGCCTTACGGATATCAGCCTTGATAGGCAGCCTACGAGCTCGGCCCTTGGTGTCTACATCAGCAATTGCTACAAACCCCTGCATTTGCTATCCATGTCAAAATTCACATAAGCAATTGGATATCTCCCCTACCCCCTCCCAAAAAAAAAAAAAAATCAGCATCCCAGTCTATCTACAACAACATAAATCAAAATTTGTCATACTTACAAAAAAATGATATATCCTAAGCGATATAGCTATTGCCAATCAATCTCAAGGCAAAACAATGCCTTCTCACATACATCCAAAGATGAAAGGGAATTTTAACTTACTGAAAACTTCACAGTATTCATTTTAATAATATGAACATAGTAGCATTAAAATATGTCCATATCCACATTCTCTATGTCCTCATGACGAGCACCATGATCATGTACCTGTTTAACCCAGAATCCTTCAGATTCATTATCTGCCCAACAAAATATGGAGCGTACACCCACATCCTGAAGTCTCTTTCTCAATTCAGCGTACAAGAGATGACCAATTCCCTGACAGATTCCAAAATTAATGTATTTATTAGAGAGAGAAGCTTCAGGAGAGCTACAGAAGAAAAGCAAACTATACCCCCCCAAAAAAAAACATATGATCTATTATATTAAGCCTTGTTATTATCCCTAGGCCTATGCAACACTGGCCTTCATGAACCAAATATATAGGTGAACTTCAATTCAAAACTCATACCAGAGGAAGAAAGGTCACTCTTAAAGAGGGGCATTTGCGCCCTATTTTTGCACCCAATACCGTCTTTCCAATACAATAGCAATATTTAATTAAGGCTTTATTTTAACTATATAAGCTTGAGCAAACAAGCACCACAATGAATATAATAAGAAATGAAGTACCTTGTGTTGATACATAGAACTAACAGCAGCAAGAGGAATCTCAGCATATTGTGTATCAGCAGGGATTATTTGATAGGTTATAGCAGCAATAACCTGTATTATGAACATGAAAGGATCAAGAACATAAGGATTAGAACAGTCTGATTATAATTTTAGTAATTTAATTTTAACATATGTCGCAGTTAGCACCTGAATATATGATAGATTTTAGTAGGATTTTGATTAGATAAATAAAAGGCCTTTTTGGAAAGTTAAAGTCAAAACCATTATACATATGTATCACATTTTTGTATGTCCTGTCTCAAAAGCCTTCTTAAACCATACCAATGAGCATCAGATCCATAAGAGAGAGAGCATGGGGACATTGATTATCCCTTTGTGTATGCAAGTACTCTCAGTCACAAGACTGAATCCTAGAAACTTAAATTACCCTCAAATTATCTTATCACAAAAACAGGGAAAAGCAAATTTTTTTTGAAATTTTGCTAAGAACAGAAAAATATCTTTTGGGGAGGAATAACCAAAGTGATGCCATAATGATGGGCCATAAATTCTCTGGATAATCAAACACCGAATAGCATCTTAAGATGGAACCATCATCACCTAATCAACAGGGTAGTGCAGTTGCATGGTGCAGTAATGTGGGACAAAAGTTCCTTAATGAACAGTTAAAACCGATCCTAAAAACATATAAAGACAACTGGATGCTCCAAGTAGAAGGTGCCTCAGTAAGGAGACAAAGTTCCTTACAATCCCGCCAAAAGGGGGGCAGGGGAGGGGGAGCACTAAAGGACCACAATCGTCTAATCTAAATGCATGCTCAGCACAACCACACAGCTTCAATTTTCAAAGGCTCTAAATATGAGAGCTTTTGGGGTATCTACATGTAACTCAAAAGTGCAAACAATTTGTATTACTAACTTAGAATGAAAAAACTTTAAGCTTAGATAAAATGATAGCTAGGCACTATAAACAAAAATAAGACAAAGGAAAGAGAATATATGGGCAAGACAAGTGAGAAAATTTTGTCTAACCATGCTGCACAACAAAACTACAGTCTAGGTCTACCTTTGCAGAGCCTTCCACTGGTTTGGAATTTAAAAGCAATGTACAGTATTTCCTGTAAAAGAGAAACAACAAAGATTGTTTAAAACAAAGTCAGACTTGATAGATTCTCTTAAAGAGAATACAATTCGTGCGATTTATTGCATTATTTATTTCATATTGGGGAAGAAAATAAATTAGTTTGAAAAAATAATTGCCGGCATGCAAAGAGACAATGAGGTAAAAAGGAGTTGTGTACCCATTGGAAACACATCTTTCAAGGAACATTGACTCCTTCCCAGTATTTGCAGCATAGTTCATTGCAGGTAGTTGTTGTGTATATAAGTTTAATACTTCCTGCACAAAATAAAACACGCAAAGTCAGAGCAATGCAGCCATCTGAATTCTGATGGAGATGGTTTAGTAACATGAAATGACACGTTAATTGTGATTGATCTAAAGATTATCAAATGACACCACAAAAACAACTCAGAGTCGTGTTTCATGCAAAAAAGCTAACAATGAGAGTAAACAGCATCCCCTCCCCCCCCCAAAAAAAAAGAAGAAAGCATGCTTTAAAATAAACTGAACTGGTCACAAGAATGAATTTTTCCTTTCTTTTATTTCCTTTTTTCTTGTGTGTGCTTGTATATGTCTTTCATCTGGGTATTATATTCATTTCAAATAATTTAGGATGGCTCCCAAACCTATGAATAGGCGGTTTCTCTTGGACATAACATATTAGTTATTTTCCGCTGAACAGTGTGCAGATAGCAACATGGGTGACCCTTCACTACCTTTATTGGCGAATGAAATAATGTATACATTAGATATTTACTATTATTTTAATGCGTAAAATCCATTAGAAAAGCTTAATCGATATCAAATGGCTTACTATTTAACCAGAGTTGCTGCATGTACCAACAGCATTAACCTGTAGAAAACATATCCTTCATTGGCTGCAATTGCCATTGAAATTGGGCAACGCAAGTAGCATTAAGCACTAATTAACCCCTAGTCAATAACAACATATACGAATTCTCCCACCTATATAAACGCACAACATAGAGAGAGAGAGAGACCTGAAGTAATGACTTGATACGGGAGTCTGCATCTTTAGGATTAACAAGAGTGAAAACGTAGCAATCTTTGGACGAATCGGACTTGGATTGGGTGTCGAATTTCTTGGCCTCGATAGCCACTTCACAATTACCTGCGAAACATCAAAGGACAAATTGAGACGACAATTAACAATAAAAAAAAAAAAAAACCCTTAATTTTAAGATCGATTCGATACCGATTGTTGTGGACATGGAAGGAGTCGAAGAGCTCTTCTTTCGTGCCATAGCTTTTGATCGTGAAATTGAATGAGATGAAAGGGAAACCTAGGCTGAACTTGCGCGCTTATTAATGTGTTCATTTTCAAAATTAGGCGCCAAAAGGTGGATCTTGGCGGGTCATGCCACCCCAGTTAACCGATCATTTCGATCATTTCCATTTTTAACTTTTATATTTCCATTTCTGTTTTCAACCTAAATTTTTTACAGCTTGACTTTTCTATTAAACAACTATTACTATATTCATCTTTTTTTACCATTTATTCGTTTTTCTAAACTAAATTAAAGATTTCGTCATTTATTTCCATTTTAAAAGTTGTGAAGATTTTCTTTTTTTTGATTTCCCAGTTGGTATCTGAAATTTCATCTCGATTAATCCGGATCGATCTACTGTCGGATTCTTTTTAAGAAAATGTCTCATAATGTGATTTTTTTTATAGTTATGAGGAGTCAAATTCACGATCATGATTAAATAAACTCAACTTCCTTCCGCACGGGCACAATTTAAATGAGTTTGGATAAAGTATTTATAAATTTTTAATGAAAAATAAGTATGTTCCGGTACTGTTTATTAAGGAATGTTGAGAAGTATATATTAAAAATATTTGTTTATTATCATGTTATCAAAAGTTATTTATTTAGAAAATTTTGATTTTTAAGAAGTAGACTGATCTTCGGTGGATTTAATTTCTAAATTATTTATACAATGGGAGTAATTTTCTTTATGTACAAGTATACCCTTTTATTTATTTTAAAAATTTGGTAAGACTTGAACATAATCCTTTGAAAAAAGTCAGTTAGTGTATTAATTATTGAAAAAATACTTAATTATTTTTTATACTAAAATTTGTATAAGACAAGGACTGACTAGACATGATTAACATTTTAAGCCATGGTTTCACTAGGCGAAACATACCAAGGCACCATTTAATCAATTTGCTTTTGGAAATAGAATTTTTCATGCTTCATTGTTTTCCTATAGTTTTGTTGAGTTGCTAATAAACTTTATAATATTTTTTTTTAATAAAATGAAATATAATCAAATAGGATTGAATTGGAGAAAAGATGATAGAAGTGTAGAAATTTTACCGTTTAAATTGTTTTTGAGGAACATAAATAAAAGATACTTTACACTTTGGAAACTTAAACATAATTTTAAGAAATGACTTGTTAAAATAAATTCTGAAAGTCAGACCATTTGCTATGGAAGTGTTCTTAAAATACTTCAAACCAATAAATCAGATAAAAAATCCAATAAATAAATAAAATATGATCATATTTAAATTTAATTTCTAACCTGAATTTTTCACCCAAGACATGTTTTCCCTATTAAAAAAAAAAAAAAAAAAAAAAATCTCCCCTAACATGAAAACCACCACAAATTTCTAATCAAAACGCAGTTTAATTAAGAACGAAATTTATATTATCTATTCCTAAATTCTAAACTTTAAACAAACTTTATATATTTCTTTAAAAAGTTATGTTTTCCTTTTTAAAGATAAAAGAACACTAACGACATGATAATTCTTGAAGAACTTTCTTATTTTAACAAATATCTTTTTTTTTTTTTGGGTGAGAAAAGAGACAACGACACACAACAAAACAAGGCAAACGAAAACAAACAGCAACTCAGACAGCTGCCTTACACTCTATCAGAACCCAATCTTCTCCTTCTAGTTCACCTCGCGCCTTCAGCGTCCAGACGCAACAACTCCTTTAGCTCTTCAGGGGGGTCACTCAACTCATGCATACCCACACCTTCTCTTTTCCCCATTTCCGCCACTTTATCCACACACATATTTGCTTCCCTGAAGGTGTGATTGATTTTATGACTGCCCAACTCCTTTAACATAGTTTTGCATTCACTGACCAAAAATTTCCAGGGGTGGTTATCACCCACATCTTCATTAACCGCCTTCACCAGACTCAAGGAGTCACTATCCACCTCTAGCATGTTGATGCTCAGCTTTGAAGCCAACTGCAATCCTTCCTTCAGCCCCCAGAGCTCTGCCATGGCTGCATTAGTGCGATCCACATTTATCCAAAAGCCGTGCAGCCACTTCCCTTCACTATTTCTAAATAGGCCTCTTGCACTCGCCTTACCACTCTTCAAATCCACTGTACCATCTACATTGAGCTTGATTACTCCCTCCTCAGGACAGGTCCAGCTGACATTCAGGTCTTCCCAGACGCTAGTAACCTTCCTGTATTTTCTTCCGCTCTCCTTTGCTAAAGTAGCCACCTTATTAGCCACCAACTGAGCGGGGATTGTATCTTTTTGGTGGATGATGCTGCACCTGGATTTCCAGACTTCCCAGGCTGCAATCATAGATACTAGGTCTTCATTGTCCATATTCAGATTCATATTTTTCGTGATTCCTCCCTTAACCCATTCTGGAATGCTATCTCTCAAAAAACTGTGATTATCCTCAATTTCATCAAAAATTTTGCACCAGATAATTTTGGCATGGTCATAATCTCTTAAGGCATGACTAATCGACTCTTCCTCCTTTTTGCAAATACCACACATACTGTCTTCAATAATTCCTCTGCTTTTTAGCTCAGCATTTGTTAAAATTTTTCCTTTCATAACCGGCTAGAGAAAAATTTTTATTTTTTCAGGATATCTCTTTTTCCAGAGCCATGATAAGTCCATCTCTGCAGTCCCCTGCACTTTGCCCCCTTTCTTAAATTACTAATAAGCAGAAGCTACATAGAGTCCTCGCCCCTTCTGCATCTCGGCACAATAGTAGCTCTGATCTCTTCCACGCTTTTCCTTGGAAGAAGCTGACTCAACTCTTCAATTTTCCGCTTACCCTATCCATCTATAAAGTGATTCACTTCGATATTTTTATCACACAACTGTTTTGGAATAATAGCCTTATTCGCCAGCTCCTCTTCCCCAATCCATCTATCATACCAGAAGCTAATGTCCTCACCATCCCAATTCTTCCACTTAATGCCTTTTTTCAAGCATTCCCTGCTACTACATATGCCCCGCCAGATTGCAGACGAAGAGCCCTTCTTTGTGTGACCCAGAAAGTCTTGGCCGTTGAGGTATTTGTTTCTCAGAATTTGACACCACAGAGGACTATCATTTTTTAAGATTCTCCATCCCAACTTTGCCATAAAAGCCACATTACACTCTTTCATGCATCTGATCTCCAAACCACCCTCTGTTTTTTGAGTTGCACACCTCTCCCCACTTCACAAGATAGGTTTTTCTTTTCTCCTCATTGCTGCCCCATAGGAAATTCCTATTCAATTTGTCTATCTTCTTACAAGTGCTCACAGGAAGCCAAGCCGACTATAATGTATAGAGAGGAATAGGTACAATAACTGATTGGATTAGAGTCCGTCTTCCTGCAGTGCTTAGAAGTTTCGTTTTCCAGCTACTCAACTTACTTTGTACTCTATCAACTAATTGACGGTAGAAATCCCTGCCAACCCTACCATGAATAATAGGAACTCCTAGATACTTTCCCAAGTCGTCCGTAAGAGAGAACTTACTGCAGGTGGTTAAAAACTCTCGAAGATGGTTCGGAGTTCTTTGAGAGACCCAAAGCTTAGATTTGGAGGGGTTTATTTGGAGGCCACTTTCCTTGGAAAACTCTCTTAGGCAGCTCAAGATACTACTAAGATTTAAATGCTTTGCTTCCGTAAATAACACCAAGTCATTCGCAAAGAAGAGGCCCTTTTTTAGAAGTTTTCACAGCCCTCCAAGCCCCTTTACTCACCTTTTCTTTGATCATGAATGAGAATCTTTCCATTACCAATAGGAAAAGGTAAGGGGAGAGGGGATCCCCTTGTCTTAACCATTGCCCTACCTTGAAAGGAGGGAGGATTTCACCATTCCAAATGATCGAAGTGTCACCATTCGAAATTGAGAACATGACCAGCTTAACTAAATTAATTGGAACATTAACCTCAATCAAAATCTTACCTAAGTACTCCCAACTTACATTATCATATGCTTTCCTAAGATCAATCTTAAGAACCATTAAGTGTCTAGAAGATTTGGATTGCCTAATTGAATGGATCATCTCCTGAATTGCCACAATATTATCCAGAAGCTATTTTGGTGGGGACCAATGATTTTTTGAAGGAGAGGTTTAAGTCTAGCTACTAGACACTTGCTTAGGATTTTGTAAGAAGTGTTTAAGAGACTAATGGGTCTGAAGTTAGAAATTGTTTCAGGTTTAACGACCTTGGGAATTAGAATCATAAAGGCTCTAGCCATATCCGGGCAGAAAAAACCATCCCTCAAGGCTCTATTAACAAAGTCACACACCTTCTCTTTAACTGCTTGCCAACATTTTTGATAAAAGATTGGTTGTATGCCATCCGGACCAAAAGCTTTGAGGCCCTTCATAGAGAAGACTACATCTCTTACTTCCTTATCCGTCAAAGGTTTACCAAGGAGTTCTTGGTTTGCCATGCCTAGCTTCTCTCTTTGGTGCATAAATCTGCAGCTTGGCTCCTCCACTCTCTTACCCTGGAAAAGCTCAATGAAGTAAGTTCTTGTATGGTTTCTTAGTTCCTCTTGATCGGAGCTCCATCTACCATTAATCTTTAAAGAGACAATTCTGTTGGCATTCATTCTGATTTTAGTGGTGGCATGGAAGAACCTAGTATTATTGTCTCCCTCTACAAACCATTTGACCCTAGACTTTTGATACCAGAAAATTTCCTCATGTTCAAGAACTTTGTGATACTCCTGAAGCAGCTTGGTTTCCAAGGTCTGAAGGGCAACGGAAAGAGAGTACCTGGGCGCCTTTTGGATGCCCCTGATCCTAGCTTCCAACTCCTTGCGTTGAAAAATATTCCCAAAGACAGCCTTATTCCAGATCTTCACTTCCTTTGTAGTGGCTTTGATCGCATTTTCCAGAGGACCTTTAGTCCCCTTCCAAACTTCTTTAAACAAATCTTTGAAATTGGGATGAGAGAACCACGCTGCATCAAACCTAAATGGCTTTTTATCAGTGTTAGGGGGATGAGACAATTCAGAAGTCCAACTGATTGGGCAGTGGTCACCGTGGAGCCTAGTCAAATTAAGAACCTTCATCTCTGGGAAAGACATTTTAGCTTCAAGATTATAGAGCACCCTATCGAGCTTCTTCTGCAACCTGATTTTCCCTTGACATTTTCTCACCCAGGTGAATTTGGGGCCGCCTGCATGAGTGTCTAGGAGATTACACTTATCCCTCCAGTTTTTAAACTTCTTATAACTCCTCCAGGAATAGCTAGTTGACCTAATGGTCTCATCAGGATCTGCAATTTCATTGAAATCTCCGAGCACTATCCAGGGGCCTGATATCGTTTTAGCTATGTTGCTCAAATCTTTCCAGCATGTTTCTTTGTCTTTGAAGTGAGGTTGGTAGTAGACCCAAGTAGAGTGCCAACTCCTCTCTCCTGTCATCACCCTGTAATGAATCAACTGATTCGTGTGGTGCACTACCGAAAGGTTGATCGTATTTGCATTCCAAATTAGCCAGAGGCCCCCTTTAAAGCCCTCAGTCGGAACAATGAACTCTTCCCCTAAACCAAAACTCTTCAAAAAGTTTGGGCAGCTTCTTTTCTCATTTTTCATCTCCACGCAGCAGAGAGCATCCGACCGCTCCCTTCTAACAAACTCTTTTCAGGCTCTCCTGAAGCTACAATTATCTACTCCTCTCACATTCCACACTATGAATTTTGTATTCATCGAATTTAACAAGAAAGAGAGGACAGCATAGCCCTACTAATCCTCCATGTCTTCTCTATCGAATGGTTGATTCTCTAGGTCACCTGCAGTTGTCCCTCTCGTATCGCAGTCCAAGCTTTCCTCTCCCTTTGCTCCTCTGGAGACCGTTGCATTTAAATGTTCCCTGTTCGTAGATGATTCACCTGGGTTGAGGTCACTTAGACTTCTGCCCAACTTGATGTGGTCTTGTTTGTCTTGTTTGCATGACAGATGGCCTTCGTCACCTTCTACGGGCCTTTCATTATAGTAGTGAATGTGGCCCCTTCCTAGACCATTTGTTGGGCCTATATTGCCAAGGCCCAATCTATCTTGATAATCCCTACTTCCATCTTTAAAAAAGTCCTCACTGATATCTGACAAATTTCTTTCCCTTCTAAGAGGCTCTGCAACCAACCTTCCTCCTGCTTCTGTGCTCCTCCCATACACACCCCTATCTTCCTTCTTTGACAGATACTCCTTTTCCCCTGACACCTCGCTTGCCCTTTCCACTTTTGTGTTTCCTCGGTTTCCCCTGCACAGTCCACTTCTAGAGATCGGGTCATAAGCTTCATCGACTAGATCTGAGCACACGTTTCCCAAAGCCTCGTTGAATTTATCCAAATGGGTGAATCTGTTCAGGTAAGAGCCTCCATTTCTTTCTCTCCTTCTGAGATTACTATTTTTGCTTGGTCTTTGTCTCTTCTGCACAACCATCCAAGGGCCAAGCCCTTCGTCTTTCTCCATCATGATCTCCGTCGCCGTACTGGTTTCTGCTCTTGGGGGATTAGATTTTGGCTCTGAGTTTTGCACCTCTGTGCTCTTCTCTAAACCTAACCTTTTATTTCCGCAGTCCACTGAATTGTGACTTACCTTGCCGCAACTAAAGCAGATAACATGTAGGTCCTCGTATTCAATTTGCTGAATCCTCTTCCGAATTTTGACTCTTGAAACCAAAGCTCTCTCTAGGTCAATTTCTACACAAACCCTTGCATATTTGCCTCTGAGTGCATGCGCTGTGTTAGAATCAATTTTAATGGGCTTACCTATAGCTTTGACGATCTCAAACAGAACATTTTCATCATAAAATTCTATTGGCAACTACGGCAGCCTAATCCACACTGCTGTGGTTTTGATTTTGCCATTCTCCGATGTGAACCACAGCTTCCACTTCCTAACAGTGAGATAGTGATCATAAATTAACCAAGGACCACCAGTTAGGACATGATAATAGTCCTGCCTGCTAGTGAATTTTGCAAGGAAAAATCCCTTCCATAGGATAATAAGTTCTAGATTGCCCTTTAGTCTCCACATATTTGTGACTTTCGACGACATCAATTGGTAACCAATTTCTTTGCCAAGTAGTTTGATAACCAAAGTCCTCTTCCAAGGTTTCTAGAGATCTTTTAACAAATCGTCTGAGACTTTAATCTCTGGGGTGTGGCCCGAGCCGGTGAAAGGTTCTTCCATTTCTTCATCTGTCAAGTCTTCATCTTCTTCATAAATCAGTTCTTCCATTGCTCCCTAGCTACTTTCCTCTGCCCTATAGCCCATTAAGATTTCCTTAAAAGGAAGTCTTTGGATGTTCATTGATCTCTCTCTCACATCTGCCTTCACTTTCTTGACACTTCTTTGTAGGAGATCACCTTCCTCTTTCGAGCTTACATCCTCTCTCTCATGGATTTTGGTTACCTCACGACACTCCATCACAAGAAACGCCTACTATATATATATTAACGCCCTTTTAACAAATATCTTTAACTCACAAAACCAAAAATTTTAGAGTTCAATTCGATTTTTCATCTCTCTGTATTTCCATATTTCCTTATTTCGTTGTCCCATAAGCCTTCCCCTGAAATAAAAAAGAAAAGAGAAAAAAGTCCAAGAGGTTTCCCCCGTTCCCTTTTATTTCCTTCTCCAAAATCTCCTCTTTTCTCTTTATTTCCTTGTCCCACATCCATTGGGCATTCTTTATAATCAAAAAGAAAAAGAAAGGTGGGCTAGTAAATGATAGAGAGTATATCTCAGTTTCGCCAGATATCCATTAATTATTTTTCTTCTTAGGAAAAAAAAAAAAACAAACTAACTTACTTTTCACTTTGTACTTTCATGTTACTATGTTGTTCATCAGCAAATCGGGACCATACTAAATTTTGTGTCAGGATTTTTCACATGAACGAATTTGGGATCGAAAGAGAATTTATGGGGCCTTTTTTATTTTTAAGACATTAAATATTTTCTATTTAGTAGATTAGGAAAACAATGATCAAATTAACAACGACATTTGTAATGGAATACGTGTTCTTCAAGCCACCAACTCTCCAAATAAATCAAATTTCTGGCCTGGTTTCTTACTGTAAATTTGTTTCCCAACCAAATATTTCCTTCAAAAAGACAGACAATGCCATGAATTTCTCGAACCTTACAACTTCATACATAATTGGTACAAACGAGAAAAAAAAAAAAATGAAAATAAATAAATAAAGCGCATTTTTTATACATTGCAGGGTAAAAGAAAGTGTTGGAGGTACCTAAGTGCATCATCAACAGGGACGTACCTCCAACAAAGCACACTCAACACTCCAAAACTCACCCGCTCCACCACCACCTCCCTCCTCCTTATATCGACACTCTCCTCTTCATTCCTAAACCCCAATTTCAAATCCGCCGCAAGCCCACTTCCTGCGGCGCTCGAACAACACCCGGCAGACGGCAGCTCGGCCGAGAACCACCCATCACTCCCCCTCAAAAAGCTTCCCTTCCCCTTACACTCCATCACAGTAAAAACACCACTCCACCCTCTCATCACCACATTCCATGTCATCACTCCGTCCTCCACCGCTTCAATCGGCACCGTCAACCCCCCAACATTTACGTCATACCGGAACAATCCATGCGGGTCGTGCTCGAGATCAGAACCCGGTATTCTCAAGGAGAGAATTCGACCATTGCTTTTGTCAAGAAGGTCTATAGCAAAGAGGAGGTCTTCGACAGAAACTCGAGCCTTCAATGGCTTGCGATGGCGGCGTTGCACGGAGGCTTGGCCGAGAGCGTAGAGACGACGGTATGAGGGAGGAGACTTGGCATTATAGTTGCCATGTAGGTTGGAGATAGAAGGGAATTGAGAAGAGCAAAGAGGTTTCCATATGTGATCAGAGGAGAGAGAAAAATCCCACGACTTTGAGACGCATGAGGCAATGGCTATAGCTTTTGGATCAAGATGCTGAGAGACGAGGAAGAGGACTTCCCAAGGACGATTCATTGGAAATCTCGTGTTTTCTTTGTGCTTCTCTGGAGATTGTTGTCAAATGGGTACCATGTCTTGGTTTTTGTAGTTTTGGGTTGGAGGGTAGCACGTGCTTGACGCGTGGCTTGTGGTTGCGTGTTTTATATAGAAGGAGTTGACACGTGGTGTGTGGAGGCGTTTTGCATGGTTTTGTGTTGCCACGTTTGATGGAGCTGACGTGTAAGTTGAATTGCGTAAGACTTCGGGTCTTGGGCATGCGTGATGTGGAGTATGCGATGGTGCAAAACAATGGTGTACACCGTGTTTTAAATTTTAATGGATAGACCTTTGCCCTTTGCGACGGTGCAAAGCGACGCTGGACACCGTGTCAGTGGATAGACCTTCGCTCTCTGGCTGACGTCCGGAACCGAATCAAAACATTTGTCGCCGACGACAAAATATCCCTCGGATTTCATTCGTCACGTGCATTAATTTACTTCTTTCGTTAAAAAAAAAAAAAAATTCAACAATCATCAATTTTAAATTTAAATAGACTAAAAATCTTATATATTATTCAAATTCTGTACTTAAAAATTTACTGAACCTTGAGTTTTGTGTAGAGTAAGATGCATATTTTGTATTGAATTAGTAGGATATTATATTTTTAGACTTTATGATGATTACATAAAAATTAGTTAATACCCGCGACGAATGGATAGAATAAGTCTCAATTTGGAAATTTGATGGAGAAATTCTTAAAACAATTACATATTTTTGTAAAAAATTAAGTTTTAAACAGAAAACATTGGAAGAATGAAATTTTCAGACTTTTTTTTTTTATAAGAAATTTCGTACGCCTCGTGTGGAGGTTTGATAATTTTATTTAGGAAACACAATTACCAAAATATTCACCAATGGAGATCAAAGAAGTCTCAACATTTCCCTTTTCTGAAAAAAAAAATACATTTTCCTTTTTTCCCATTTGAAAGAATTATTAAGTAATAAAATTTATGATGTGTTTTAAATGAACAAAATTAATTTGGTTTCGCATATTTGAGAAAGTTGATATTTCATATTTTGTTAAGATTTTGTTATAGAGTATTGTTAATATAATAAATTTGTAAAACTTTGTATGTTTTATAAAATTTTTTGAATTTTAGTGCTTTTGACTAAATTGACGATACACAAACAAAACCTTTATTTGAAATTAAAATATCAGGCTCTCTTACTTAAATAAATGTATATTTTACTTAAACCCCACTACCGATTTCTATTATTTAGAACACAAGTTTGCCTTTTGAATCCAATATAATGTTCTCCAATCCTAAAAAATCAAAAAAGTAGTATTCTAGTACAAAATTTAATTTATTATAATATAAAATAAATTAAAATTTTCTTTTAAAGGAAAAAGCAGCAGCAAAGTGCAAACCCTAGCTCGGTTTCTTATAGGGTCTTAAGTATTAAAAAAAAAAAGGTTAGATCATAAATCAAGATATATCTAAACCTCATGACTATCTTGAAATTAATTGTGAATTTGTAAATTTTATTTGTAACTATTAATTTTTTTTTCTATTTAGTTCTTATTTACAACATAATTTGCATGTATAAATATATAAATATATATAATTTATCTAGCAAACAAAAAATAAAATCTCGGTTCAGACCATAAAATATTTATCTCTCTTCACCTATATTTACCCAATATTATTTTTAAAGATAAATAAATAAATACCACTTCCAACAGTGAAAAAAGAAAAAAAGAAAAGAAAAACTCAAAACTAGGAGTAGGAGTAAGGTTGTGTGCGGGTCGGGTATCCGAACCCGAATACTCTATTTTAACCCGACCCGAGGTATTCTAACGCTACCCGAGGTATTCGGGTTATATATTTTTTTATCCGAATCTTAATTTGAGCATTTTTCTTAAATTCGGGTAAGTACCCGAACCCAATTTTTTTTTTTAATTTAAAATTTTAAAATAATATCTAAATATTATTTTTTGATGAACATAATAAGGAGATTTTTTTTTTGCTATATTATAACATATTTACAAATATATTTAGGTTGATTTGGGTGAATCGGGTTAATTCGGGTTTTTAAATTACTAACCTGAACCCAACCTAATATAAATAAAAATTTGAATTAATCTGATCCGAACACTTCAAATTCAGACAGATCGCAGATTTTATTCGAGTCGGACCCAACGCCAAGTAGGAGAGCCAACCAAAAAAAAGAAAAGCCTCTTAGCACCGAACTCTATGTGTGTCTCACGTTCAAATCTTAGAGTTATCGCTGAAAAAGGAAAAAAAAAAAGTTGTCAACAAAATTAGTTATATACATATACATATATTATATATATATATCAAAATACACTGACATCGTGCACTCTCAATTTTTTTAAAATTTTTCAAAATTATCGCCTTTCTTTAGAGAGCAAAAAATAATTTCTTCCATTTTCTAGAAATTAACTTTTCCTAATTTTTCAAATTAAAATTTAGTTTTTTTATTGGTAAAAAATATTATTTCAAAAAAAGGTATATTGGTTAACCGTGTGCCCATAAGGGCTGTAATTAAATTAAATGACACATTTCCTCCTCTCCCTTACTTCAAATGACCCGAAAAATCAAGAAACCCTAAACCGCCACCCCCTCGCACTTCGGCGCACATTGCCCACCTCTGAACGCGTTTGGGCACGAATAATTCCCCGCATCTCTCTCTCTCTCTCTCTCTGTGTGCCGGTCGCCATTTGTTAGGTACGTAGTTTCTCTATATCTTTCTATCACTGTATGATGTGGTTGTCAGCTTCAATCCGAAATCTTGGATTCTTGGTTGAACCAGAAGCATAGAAAAACAAAAGAAGGAAATCCTCCGGGGAAAAATCTTTTTGTTGGGGAGAGGGATAACCTTCAGATTTTTAGACTGAAAAGTGTTAAGAAAAATGTATGAGCTTACAATTTTGATCGTGGGTTGCTATTGAAAATGGTTATTTTACTAAATTTTGAATATGTAATTTGAAATCTTATTTTCTGGGTTTTGTTACTCTCTGTCTCTCTCTTTGTGAGATTAGTTGTATCAAGTGTAGTATAATTGAGTGATTATTGTCAATGTGTTAACAATATGTATGAGTGTGTGTGTGGTTCTAGGAGCCTTTTAAGTGTTGTAGCCATCTTGTGGACCATTAGTTGAAGTTATCCGGGTGTACGGCAGAAAGCATATTGTGGAGATGTGCAAGTGATTTTATAAGTGCAGGGGAGTTCAATGTTTCTCGACAACATTCCGTTTTCTTTTTGGCGTTTTTGAGTGAGGTAGAATAAGGAATCTGTGCCATTTTTGCATTCAATTTCTTCACAATGAAAGGGATCAACATTTTGTGCGGATTAGGGTACAATCAATCGCACGATTCCCAATGGGATGCATCTTTTGACCTTTTTCCAAATATTCTTGGGTTTACCATTTGAATGTTACTTGACATTAGCGGTTGTATTACGGGCAGATCATGAAACTAGTCTCTCAAATGGTTCAATTTGGACTTTGTACACAGCTTATGCATATGGAAATATGGGGATTGTGAACTTGAACAGGTAAAGGATCTGGATCTGGTTTCCTGCCTCGTGGGGAAGAAAGTAATCTAATTTTGTCTAGTTTTCAGGTGGTTAATCAATTATAATGCTCCTCAGTTGTTGAGCTATGCCTTTTTATGTTGCTCATACATTCAGTATATTGTAATTTTAATTACTTTTCTGCCCAAGAGTGCCCAAAAGTGTTGCATTTGTTATATTGAAAAATTGATGAGTCATCTTTCTTCTATCAATAGTAATATGAGATTATTTATTGCCACTTTCTTTATGATTTTTACCATATTTCTCTTGCTTCTTTTCGGGCTGCAGTTAGACATGTTAAAAATCAGAACTCCTAAGTCACAAAGAGCTAAAAGAGCGATTGAAAAACGTGCCCCCAAACTTGTGAGTTTGCTGTGTTTTCTTCTTCTATGGAATTTCATTCTTATTTTTATTTGAAATGAAAATAGTTAACTTATATTTTTTGTTTAAATTGTTTGAAATGTGATTTGCAGGTTGAAAATGGGAGGAAGATTTTAATTCTTCAGGGAACAAAAACGAGCAGTACTTTGAATGCGATATTGACTGAAATTTATCATTTGAAGAAGGAGAATGCTGTCAGATACACAAGGAAGAATGAGAACATCAGACCTTTTGAGAGTGGTGGCGAAACATCCTTAGAGTTCTTTTCACTGAAAACAGATTGCAGCCTTTTTGTGGTAAGCTCTATATGTTTCGGTTCTTTCTTGTTCCATCATAATTCTCTTCCCCTGTCTTTTTCTTTGTTTGTTTTTTGTTTTTTGTTTTTTGTTTTTTGTTTTTTTTTGTTTTAATGTTGCGTTCTTTGAGGCTTTGTGAAATCCTTGTTAAATCTGCTTAACAAAGGTATGACAAAATAACTGCAAGGCTTCCTTATTTTATATTATTGGCTTTCAACTCAATCTTGGGTATCTATGGTCATTCTTCTGAATTTTATTGCAATCTACTTCTCTCTCTTTATTCATCATTTTTTTTAATCGGTACCCTGAAGAGCTCTCTCTCTCTCTGTGGTGACCTTAGTACTTATGATCAGGGTGACCAAACAAAATGCCTTTGCATTTTCTTGTACTAAAGGTTTTGATGTGTCAGAAAGCCGCTAACAACCAGCACCTAGAAATATGGCTAGACTTTCTATATTAGATATTGGGGGTTGCTTTTTTGGGGTTTAATGGCCAACAAATCACATGTGATCTTGCACGGAAAAAAAAAAAATGAAAGATAAGGCACAATTAAATTGAAAATCTCTGAAAATCCATTGTTGTGTCAGCTAGTCTTTTAGTATTACAAAATTTTTATACCATGTTATGGTCTTGAATGATCAATTGTAAATCATAGGATGAAAGGCAATCAACTTCCTTTTAAATGAGCTGTGTGGAGTTACCACTTCTTTGGCTTCCCCCCCCCCCCCAGACTATCCTATGTCTGAGCTTTGCCTGAAAAATTGCGAAAACGGCTAGATGCATGGTCCATAAAATCCCCTTTGCAGTCTTACATGGGATGCCTTCTTACTTTGCCACTTTCAAATTTTTTATTTAGGAAGTAATTGTATTTAGGGAGTCGCTATTTCTCTGTAGTTGACCTTCTCGTGCATCTATTGAATACTTTGCAGTTTGGTTCCCACTCAAAGAAGCGGCCCAACAATCTTGTCATAGGCAGGACATATGATCACCATATTTATGATCTCGTTGAAGTTGGGGTTGAAAATTTCAAATCCTTGGAGTCATTCACTTATGACAAAAAACTAGCTCCACATGCCGGATCGAAGCCTTTCATTGCTTTCATTGGAGAGGGATTTGAGAATGTAGAGGAGTTGAAACATTTGAAAGAAATGCTACTTGAATTGCTTCGTGGCGAGGTGTATCTCTGCAGCCTTTTGCTCCATTAGCAGCTTTGTGGAATGAGGTTTTTATCAGGTTCTTATTTGCATACCTTGCAGGTTGTAGAAAATTTGTATCTTGCAGGAGTTGATCACGCTTATGTTTGTACAGCTGTATCTTCAAATAGGGTTTTCTTCACTCACTGTGCATTGAGATTGAAAAAGTCGGGCTCCATTGTACCACGGACAGAGCTGGTAGAAGTTGGTCCTTCCATGGATTTGGTAGTCCGACGGCATAGGCTTCCAAATGATGGCCTAAGGAAAATTGCAATGAAAACAGCTAAAGACCAAGTCAAGAAGAAGGTAGATGGACTGTTTTTTTTTTTTTTTGGGAGACTTTCCTGTCTCTCTTGAGCCTTTCAAAGCTGTTTTCCCCCATCTTGATGAAAGACCATGTCTGAAAAGCTGGAACTTTCCATCGTTCCTGCAGGAGAAGAATGTTAGCAAAGATGTTGTGGAAGGAAAGGTTGGAAAGATATACATTCCAGAGCAAAAGGTATGAACTACGGCCTACACGTAGCAATTGCTTGTCTATGGCACAAGTACTAGTGTTATCAGAGTTATCTCAGTTCTGTTTCGCTTTTCTAAGAGAAAAAGAATCTTTGTTTCTCTCACTAATGAAGTTTACTCTTTATCTGCAATTTTCTCCGCTGAGGTATTTACTCCTTAGGCACTGCACTCCGGTGCATTTCCTTTGTCAATATGGCCAATTTCCTTATAATTTCCCCATGTCTGTTGTTTAGGTTGGAGCTACTACACTACCTAACAGAGCTAAAGGTGTGAAGAGGGAGCGACGGGAAGCAAAAGTGAAGAATAGTGGGAATGATAGTGCATCAAAGAAGCCTAAAACAAACACCGATTGAATCTTATATCTTGGTGTTTCTGCTTCTTTTTTATTTTTTTTAACCTTCACTGGCTTCCATCTTCCTGCATGTCAAGAGTTATTTTGTTTAGTTTCAGATTCAAGAAGCATGCCTTGCAGAGGTGTTTACTTTTTGTCTGTATCCTAATAGAAATACTGCTCGAATTGTAGCACTAATTTTAAAAGGAGTGAAATTTAAATTTTGAGGGCCAACATTATTGCACGGCGTGGTAATGGCTGAACCAGAGTGCTTTGTTTTGGTGTGTTTACTTACGTTTAGTCGTTCTCTTCACTAATCCAAAAGAACATTTCCTACTGCTTGGCCCTTTAATTACAAATATTGGTGTGCGGACTTTACATTTGTTCTTTTCCCACTCATTGTTAGAGTAAGAATTTATTTGAATGTGCCACTGTTAGTAAATCATTGGAAAACTGTTGGGAGAGAAACTTGTGTGGTGGTGCATGCTTGTATCTCTGGTTGATGTTTAATCAATGCACTGGTCTAGGCTGGTCATTTTGGCATGCAGGGGCCTGCTGTGAGGATGTCAAATTAGGTGTTTCAAAAACTGGGGCATGCTTTGGTTTCTTACTATATTCTCTCTCTTGTGCAGGATATCATGAATGCCTTGGTGCACAAGAGTATCTCCTCCCGCTTAAGTTGCCATACGAGCATATGATTGGCATCTTTGATGTAGCACAAGTGGTTTACTCCGTTTTTTGTTCTGCAAAATGCTATTTATTGTGATTAAAATGGTCGTAACTCTCTTGCAGGAGAAGATGGATAATTGGGCTTTTTCTTTTACATATATTTCATTTTTCTTTAGTCTTTCTAGATAATTTTCACCTTATTTTGAGCATCTGATTTTGAGGATTACTTATTGCAAAGGTTGGTGTTAACAAATAAACGTTTAGTAGATGTGAGTGATAATTGCTTGCTTCCTCTCTTTTCTCCTTATCAGTGCATGAAAGATCTGTATTTATTTTATTAGTTGTTACTTTTTTAAAATGTTTTTTGGGGAATCATATGAAAATTTTTGTTGACTTATAGGCCAAAGATCTAAATTAAAGATCTAAATTAATAGTCATAATATGAAAATGAATTGCTTGCGCAAATCAACTTGTTTGGAAACTCTGGAAGATACATTTAATCATTGTTGCATGGAATGACAAGCTTGTGTGTACATACAGCAATGCTCTGCAATTGCCTAATAAACTTTCGGTCTCATAATAGACAGCTTAGACGCACTCAAATCAATTGTGATTTTTCCTTTTTCTTCCCCTTATTACAACTCTGGCCTAAACCAGAAATATTTAACCTGGACACCTCATTTGTATGTACCATGAGCTTATCATAGCTTTGTTTCTGAAATTTACGCTCTCAAAGTGTTGGGGCATTATTTGCTCTCTCTCTCTCTCTCTCCATAGGATATGTAAGATATATCCTCTTACTCCAAAAATTTTAACTGCCTACAATGATACAAGCAAATTGTATTATATACTTCTCTCTCTCTTTAGTGTTATGAAACCCTGGACCACCCAATCTGATCGGGAACTGGACCAAGAGGCGGTCCACTGTCGGCTTTTGAAAAAATAGTCAAAATCTGGATTTTTCATCCAATCTGATCGATTTTTTTTATTATAATAACATCAGGATTATTAATATATTATAATTTTTTAAATTATTAATATATTAAAAATTAAATTTATTTATGATGTCATTTGATTTTTACGTTCAGTCTGACTGATTAAGCTCAATGATTTATTGATTCATTTATTCATATTTCAATCCAAATTTCATAACACCGTCTCTCTTAGCTAAGGTGGCAGGGGTTTGAAGGGTACCATGAAAGTGTTATCCTATATTAAATGCCCCCAAGGAAAAAAAAAAATGTATTATGATTCCAACGCTCATTTGCAAAATATCTTATTTAGTGTAAAAAGCTTTAAACTTGTAAAAAATATTAATAAATCGTTGTGCCACCACTTGCTTAGCATTATAACGAGAAGGAGCTCGGGAAGTACATGATATGACATAGGGATGACATTTTTTGTTTTTTTTTTTGGGGGGTGGGGGGAGGGGAGAGAATTACGGGGAATGGACGCGTAAAAATGAATCAAGTGAAATTAATTAGAAAGCTCTCTAAAGGTCATATACCCTTCACATGGGTGGGGCAGCCTAAGCCATGGCGGCTGCATCTCCAACTGTGACATGTAGTGCTATATATATATATTTTTCTTATATTTGAATCTTAAATTATGAAATCAAGTATAAAAAATTATGATCATTATAATATTTTTTTAGAGTCATACTATAATGTTAAATTGTTAATATTGATAAACAGAAAGTCATTATAGTGGATAAAAATTTTAGATCTTTTATCCATAAATTAAGTTTAATAATAATAAAATCAGATTAATTAAAATATAATTTTAAATATTAATTAATAAAAGGGATTGCGGATGGATCAGAGCTATTCTAAAAAAAAATCACAACATAGAAGAGGCCTTTAGCACAAAAAGGGGTTGGGTTTGAGGATCCCAAGATGGGTCATGTATCTGTTTTTCCAGGCCAATTGCTTTGGGAACAATCAAATATCCCCCCTACCAATAATTAAATTGTTTCTTATTTTCTCGGGATCGTTTATTTCTTTTTAATACTTTGATTACTATATTAAATTGTTGAATGATTGGTCAGTAACCCCACGCTTTCGCTTTGGCAAGTAGATTAAACTTCATCTACCATTCATTTATATTCGATGATTAATCATAGAGAGGTTTGAGTTCTAACCATACAATATATAGCCATTTTCTTTGATATCTCTTATATTTAAAATGAAAATTATTAATGTAGTGATAATAATTTTAATCTTCTGTATATTTTTTTACTTATAAAATTTTATATTTATATAAAGTAATTTATTTAATCTTTGTAAATATTATAAATTAAAATAGAAAGAAATTAAACTAAGTTTCTCGAACAAATCTATAGGTTGTACTTTTTCTTGCTTAATGTTTTCGACGCAAGCATTTGCCTTGTAATTATCCATCCATTGGGCCCTATCAAAACTAATGAAATATTGTTTTAAACATGTTCATTGCAAAATCATCTATGAGACCGGCTAGCCTAGCTGGCAAACAATCCTTTGTTGAAGAAGAAACATAAGTTTAACTTTGTTTTTTTTTACCCGACTATTTTAATCCACTTTTGAGTTTCTGTTCTAATTTTCATACCTCTGATAATCAGTTTTCATCGGACTTTCATTAATTATGAAAATCTTTGATAATTTTTTTTTTTAATCCTCAATTGGTATTTAGACTTTTGCTAACCTTAAAAATATCTATTAATTTTTGAATTTTCATGAGCAATTGGCTCAATGAATTTTGATTTGTGTGTTAAATTCAAACATTTTGTTTGAATACTCTCAATTTAAGAGAGATCTGAAACACTCAAACCTCTCTCTTTCTTATATCTCACAAAAAACATGGAACTCCGTACATAATCTTTCTCCCTCCCTCTTTCTCAAATGCTTGACATCATTTAGTGGGTATTTTAGTAACAAATAATAAATATTTAAAATTACAAAAAAAATTCAAATTTCAATATTGTCATATTGTTAGTTACAGATGACATCGGTCTGGTTCGAACCGATTGATCGGTTTTGGATGGACTCAGAATTGCGGCCGGTTGGCTGTTTTCAAGACATTCGTTTAGTTGGGCAATTCCAAAAATTTACTTGAACGCCTGGCCCGTGAACCAGCCCATCAATCTGGCCGAGCAGGTCGGTCCGATCCGATTTATTGCTTTTAAATGAAAATTTTCCCAAAAAAAAAATGGCTATTGAAACGGGTCAAGCGTTTAAGAAAAATAGGAACCGGATTGGCCCAATTATTGGAGCGGGTCAATTCGGTTCCGAAGTTACTATTCACCCATTCGGCCCCAATCCAAGCTCTTTGAGCTAATTAAGCCGGTTTTCAAGCCAAAACAAGCCCATTACATCTCTATTATTAGTATATCAAAACAACAAATCCAAAATCTAAATTATCAAATGCAATCTTATATTGGCAACGCTCTCAAATCATGGTAAAATAGCACCATCATGAGATCTCCCGAAATTTATGCAAGAATTGAATGTGATAATTTTTTTACATAGTAATTTAAATTTTAAATTTCAGAATTAAGAGAAAAAGATTATAATTATTAGACTGTTTTAGAAGAAGACAGAATTGAATCAGATGTTGAGCAATAGGTTACTTAAGCTTAACCCATCTTAATGCTTGCTCATTTATTAACAAAGAAACAGATATGAGCTTAGAACTCTCAAATAAATAATTTATTTTATACACAAAAAATTTAAATTTAAATTTATAAGACACGTATTTTTGTAATAAATAAACTCAATTTTCAGGTAAAATTTAACTTATTTAGCATTAAAATTAAGTTTGAAGAAATTTATATTTTGCAAACTTAAGTACATGACTTAAAAATTCTTGGTGTTTCTGAAAATTAGGACTCAAGCATTTTACCTGTCCTCCAATAGTCTTTGTTGGATATTTTAGACGATTCATATGCAGCGAAAGTATTTAAATAATTTTTAAAAAAATTAAATAGATCGGGTATAAGGTTACCTCAACATATAGAGTCTCTCAAAAATCAATCGAACTGTCCGTCCCTCGATCAGATCTCACGGTCGGGATGATGATCACGATATTAATCGAACCACCATCACAATATCACGACGCCGTAACCCTTAGTCCGACGATTGTTATGACGGGAGAAATTTTCCTACGCAAAAATTTCTTGAACTCTCAAATAAAATTCTCTCTAGACAATTTTATTTTCTCTCTCAATAGTGCTCTCTCGACCATGTTCAATTCCTTAGGAAGAAGACTTATATTCAAAATAAAAGTCTCATACTTAGAGAGAGAGAATTGGGAGTTTTTCGCGTTGGGTGGTTATGGGTTAGTGAGAGTTATCCCACTAACCCCACTTCATTGTCTAAAATGTCCCTCGTGGGCATTCTAGACCAATATCTCCCACTTGCACGCGAGGGTATTTTACGTCCGTCACTAGATCACAACTCATGCGATCTATCACATATCACCTTACTGGACTTTCATACAAGATTGGGCGTCATGCGATCTGCGAGTACACCTGTAAATAAAGACCTCTCGATGTACCTGTTAGGATGATCGAGAAACCAACGTTAGTATCAAAAGAACTCGCTACACCCTAGATCCAGGACTAATTACATCCATCGAGCTATTTTCCTTATCGAAAGTAATCCCCAATAGACGCTCGACTGTGTATCTACTATTATGCTTACATCTCAACATGGACAGACATAATGGGCATGCCGGTGAATACAACACAATGATGTAATGTCAATTGGTCTTCATTTTCCCAAACTCGAATCTATTAGCCTCAATTGAAATTTCGTAGACCTGTCCCTCATATCTCAATTTATTTTCCAACCCATCGGTAAACAGATTAAAGTAGCAACACTGAACCAAGACTTCTAGAAACACCCGAAAGTGATAAGGGTACTAGAGATCCCACCCAATAGATCTCGGGTCTTACACAATGGGAACGAGGATCAAGATCATGTCAGTGTCTCAAATAATGCTCCCACTATCCCTGGTCGACATATCACATACGGTATGAAACGCGTGCCATAATGTTATTCCCCATCTCTCAAAGGGCATATGTCAGATTTCTCTAACACTATGCAGATATGAGACTCAGTCTACACATAAAATTTTATCTAGAGATCTCAGAGAGAGTATATCAGAGACAATATCACTAGTTGCAGGTGATATCTGAGATTTCAAACCTGGCTACTTACAGGCAACATGGATGTGGGTACGTCAATGCCGGTAATATCGCATATGACCTCATCCTGAATACATATCAGGGCGACTTATGTTCTAGTAGAGCCACTCTCAAAACCTCTTACAACTAGAAACCGTCTCATCTCCGCTCACTCAGAGCTGAAGGTGGTCACTCGTGTGAGAGAGTCAACCACGCCTGCCTGACATATCATTTATCACAACAAATCACAAAATATATGACAATTAAATAGTGCAATAAATAAGTGACTCAATCATGCACATATATCATATATATAACACAATAAGCATCAGAACAAGGTAAGAAATGTCAATATACATGCAAACCCTATGATTCCTATATCTCATATAGGAATCTCTCACAATGGATTTATTGAAAGGATCGGCCAACACGTTGTATATTAGTGTACTTAATTTGTCACTTCACCCTTCTCGGTGATGTCACTCATAACGTAGTATTATGTATCAATGTGTTTAGACTTACTGTGATACTTAGGATCTTAGGTGTGGTCAATGACGGCATGATTTTCTCGATAAATCATCCACTGTCTTCCCACTGTCTGTCACAACCCCTAAGTGATCCAGAAATCTTCGAAACCAAACACTCTCATGAACGCCACTAAGCATCTCATAAGCTCAATCTCTATGGTGGATAGAGATATACATGTTTCCTTGCTACTCCAAACAAAGAAACTCGATATCGATTTGCATACATTCGGGACGGCTAACCCAGTCGATATCTGAATACCCATCAAAATGCAAATCACCTCCTCCGTAACATAAGGAGAGGTCTGCAGTTCTCTCGAGATATCTTGGAATCCTTTCAATACTCTCTAGTGATCCCTTCTAGGATTCGATCGATACCTAATTACCATATCGACCAAAGCAAACGTCCGATCGTGTACGTGACATCACAGATATCGAGTTCTCAAAGCACCGAACAAAGATTCTGCTCATTTCTTGTTATTTCCCGAAGTCTTAAGGCATATGTCAAGAATTAGGTTTAATCTTTAGCGATAAGAGTATCTTTAAGATCGTAGCCCATCTTCTCGAAGCGCTCGAGAACCTCCTTGATGTTGGACTCCTGTGAAGGAGTCAACACATGTCTCGAGTGATCCCTCTGGATCTTAATTTCGAGGAAGAAATGAGTCTCACTCATGTCATTCACATCAAGACTCGACAATGTCCACGTCATCGTGGTCATCAGATATTCTCGGCTGCTCCCGTGTTCATAACCCACGAAGGAGAGAAAAACAATAAGTATCTCAAACCACGTAAAGAAGGAAGAGATAATTTCCACTCGTCGCACTCACGAGCGAAATGACCAAGTCTACTACAAATGTAGCACTACACCTTGGTTGTATCCAACTCCTCCTCGTTGCGCATTATTATTATAGGTTTTCTCGGATGTTTTCTTCTTACCTGAATCTCGAGTCCCACAGGAGTCCTTGCTCGACTCCACCGCATAATCATGACCCGAGTATGGCCTACTAGCCTCTAGATGCTCCTACTTAAGCTCACTGTGCCTATTCACATTAGTGAAAGTACGAATACTTTCGTCGTATGTGAAATAGATTTTCATGATTTCTCATAAATCGTAGTACGATGCGGATCGCATCCACGAAATGGGCTCAGTCACATTCCCTAAATCGGCGACCATACTCGACATTTTCATCAAATGTTGTATCATCATATGATCAACTATTTCTTTATAAGTTATTAAACTTATAATTTAGTATTCTCGTCTCAGGATCTGTAAGAGTATCACAATACTCTTTATAGGATGAGCCAAACTGATAAAGCCGTAGGACATTGCTCATAGACTGGGATCGCATCATCGTGCATGCTACTCAGGAGGATTGCCCTGACTCAGCCATTATTCCTCCTCCACGCACGTAATGTCCCATAATCCCGTCTTTCTGAGGTATGGTGCCCTCCCCGAAGTCCACCATCTCACGCTTCAGAATTTTAATTAGATCTTGCCTCTCGAGTATAAATTGAAACTACCTGTGAAAAATCTCGTAATTATCATCATTCAATTTTATCCCTTTTATAAAAATCTAATACGACAATTTTAGAAACAGTTATAAAGATAATTGTGACTTGTGATGCTTATTCTCACATTTTGTGCACCCTACGAATTAACAAGACACAAATGATTCGCATACAGACCCAAAGACGAGCGTATCAATCAACAGACACCATACACCACAATCCGGGATTGCATCTCACCATTCGGACTAGGATTCAGTACAAAACCTACTGAGAGTCACTTTTATGGATGTGGAACCCTCAAAAATTGAAAAAATTTCAGTTCCGGCCTCACTCGCCGGGCGGTCCCACGCCGAACACGCACTTGCGGGCACAGCACTCACGCGCCGAACGCACAGGAGTGCCGGTCACACGCCCGCACGTGTGAGACCCGTGTGCGCGGGTCGGTTCCAGACCCGGGGTGCGAGTTGGAACCCAAACTCTGTCTGGATCCGGTCTCGGGTCGGCAGGCCGGAGGTGACACGTGTAGGGTCGTAACTAACCCGGACGACCCAAACGTTCATACCTGACGCTCTTTTCTAGCTCCACCCTCGCGCGGTGGTGCATGGCGGGCTGGAGCCTTTCCCTCATCAATGGTTTTTGTAACCGGGTCTTTCGACCCGATATCCTAAAAATACATTTTGCGGCTCAATTTTCATCGGATTTTTTATGGAATCTCTAATTCCAATTATTTTAAGTATCCTTGACTCGATTTTTGGAATAATCACGCCCTAAACTAGGCGATGTTTGGATCCAGAAATTTTGACCCTCACGGTCCAATTTTGAAACCCAATTTTACTCGCCACAATAATATGCAATATATATACCAGAATCGAGAGCATGAAACAAGGAACACATCTATAATTTTCATGCATTGATTTGTCGTAAAACTCGAAAAATGCGGGGTTGAATAGTTCGATCACTATTCCAGGACCGAAACTTTCAATCGAATTTTTTCAGAGCAGTATAAGGTGTTCAAAATTACGAAAAAATTATTTTCATGTTTTATGGATCACGAAGAATACGTCAAGTGTTCTCGATGTGGCGAAACTCATCCGTGATCCAATCACCTAAATTTTAAACCCTTAAATTTTTTTATATCCAAAAATAATTATGAAAATTATTTTAATAATCCAACGTATGCTCTAATACCAATATTGGATATTTTAGACGAT